>JAHSVC010000032.1:182500-847500 GCA_021397845.1 Areca catechu | reverse complement strand
CTTGATATTCCTGCTCACAGGGTTCTCTCAGGTTGCAAACAAAGTGATGTGTGTTGTGCGCATCATGGGAAATAGGGCACCCAATTGTTTCAATTTGTGTTACCACTTCTCTCACTTGTATAATCTTCTCGATCTTTTAAACAAAAAAAGATCGCCATCAGCACCATTCCTCCAATAGGATCGAGCGATGATGCACTCACTACTAACCATGGTTTAGATAAATGTTATGGCATCTTGGTACCATGACTGGCACCTCAATTGACACACTTTAGTGTTGGGCACATACATTGCACATGTCTCTGAAAAGAAGTGGAAAAAAAAAGACAGAATTTTGAATTCGAGTAATTCATATAATGAAATTTCGCAATGGTTCATCCATATTCTGCATGGAATGGGCCTGGGCTTGCAATATGACCCAAGATATTCGGAGCAATAGCTGCTTATAATTTAAACACGGGCCAGATCGACCGCCACGTTGCCATTTCCCAGAAACCCGTCCCAGCCCACAAAATACATGGGATGGGTTAAGCCCATGGACCGTCGCCGTGCAATATTTCTTCCTAACATGAACCCAGTCTCCGGGTGTCCACATTTATTTATATTTTGCCAAGATCCGACATTCCAACCGAGGTGATTGACACCAATCACCTCGGTTGTAAAGAAATCTAAGGAAATGAAATCGGCACAAAACAAATCGATCAGCTTAAGAAGTGAGATATTAATCCCAATTTTTTTTTTTTTTTTTAAAAAAAAGTGAGATAATAAACAAGGATGCGATACGGACGATGAAATTACCCATAAAAGCAGAGAAAAAAAAGCTTTCATTTATCCACTGCTTTTGATACACGGATGGAGTGGGGTTTAAGTTTGAACTGAAAGCTAATAAAAGTTATTTCGCACTACAATCTTATTTACTTTCTGACCATAATATGATGACAACGAGAACATATGGCTTTATTGATTCGAAATGAAATCACAGGACAGAGAATCCCGGTAAAACCAAGCTTACAACAGCATCGCATCTCTCCCTCCGCAGACACATAAAAAATAAAAGAAATAAAAGAAAGGGCGCAAACAAGACAGTAGGAAAAGCTTCATATTTCTCATATATATATATATTATCAATAGTTAACCTTCCTGCAATTCTTCCGAATCTCTCCCCTGGAACCAGTGAGCGGGGAGATGTTTCCCATCTTAATCATGGACTTGACAAATTGGTCAAGGAAGAGCTCGTTGTTCTCGGCATACAGTTTCACGAGCGCCATCGTTTCCGCATTCTTCGTGAATAACACCTGGTCCGAGTTTAGTAGACCCTTGGAAGCCACAATATCCTGGTAGTAATGGTTGTCGAACTTGGTGGGACTCACCAAGTCCAGAGGGAAGAGATTGTTGTCACCGCCAGATCGCGGACAGCGCGATCGCAGCTCGGAAGCATAGTATACCTCCAGGGTGCTATCAGCGACCCCGTTCCCCGTCTGGTTGTACAGCCTCTGTCTGAAGCTGGTGCACCGTGATTGTCCAATGGTGTGCCCACCTGCGTTAATTTGTACACCAAATTAACATAGATATATATATATATATATATATATACACACACGATGCTTCCTAGCTCCATACTAGCTACTATATATATATATATATATATATATAATATATATATATATATATATATATATATTAAGCTGAATCAAAATTTTAAACTACACTAAAATCACATGTTTATCGAAAAATTTTGTTCCAGTCCGAATTAATTAAGATGTCTTCCAAGTAATGTTTTGAATGACTCTCGTCATTTTTTTTTTTTAAAAAAAAAAAAAAAATTAGCTAGCGCAACCGAATTAATTAGCACGGCAAAGTTATTATCATGGAAGGAAATTTCAAATTAGAAAGGACCGGAAGGAATTTAGGCTTGCCTGATAGCGCAACAAGATCGATGAGGTCGAGGCCTTGGAGCTTGAACTTGGTGATGATGGTGGGTAGCGTGTTGTTAGGTGCCGGAATGTTGTTGTTAGAGCCGCTTAAACTTGCGCTCAACGAATCCCGCCTCCCAAGAGGGACAACCCAGCTAGGGCCACCTGCCTGTTTGCAGCCGATGCACCGCAGGAACATTATTAGTTCAACTTAAAGGGCTTGATTCTGTCAGTCTAATTACAGTACATACCCGTTAATTTTCATGCAATGATTCTACACATTCCTTCGATCTCAGTAATTAGACCGGAGGCTAATGCGCATGCGAGGCAAATTTAAGTCCAAGGCATGACAGGTGCATTTTTTTCAATTTGCAAGGCACACCAGAAATAAGTGTGCTTCAAAGATAGGACCAAAAGATTGGAGCTGATCGTGAACCAGATATGAACATTAAAAAATTATCAAATTTTATAAATTCTCAGCATAAAGATTGACTAAAAATGGATATAATTTAAGTCCAAAGCCTGGATCATGATCCGCTCTACGAAGGATGTGATCAAGGACGAAGATGGGGCTTACAAGAGCGGTGGAATCTCTAGCAGCAAGAGCTAGGATGTCGGCACAGGACACGGTTTGTGGGCACTCCTTCTCTAACGCAGCCTTGATCTCGTCGATGACCTCGAACCCTCTTGCCGAGTTTCGGTTTGGATTGGATCGCTTTTCACTGACGATGCTTCCGCTGCTGTCCAACAGGAGAGATGCATCGCATCCCTACAAAATAAACACCTTTCATCAGTTGAAGTTAAATTTTTTGCATGAAGTAATCTGATTCCACTCATTTCTTCTAGGATAAATAATGACTGCAATACGTCCCTGGGCCCCTTTTATTTTGGTTTGTTTACTTGTCCGATTGACACAAAAAAAAAAAAAAAAAAAAAAAAAAAAAATGACGTGATCGATATCAGATGAATATATTTTGGTGAAGTAAACGATATCAATCACTGGTGAGTGGCACAGTTGTTATGAGACTTTTTTCACAACCAACTAGCAGGAATTCGAGTCTTGATCTGGACATATTTCAACTAAAAGTTCAAAAATAAAATAAAAAAATAATCCGGAAATAAAATCAAAAAAGAAAAAAATAATAAAATAATCATGGAGCATCTGTTGGCTGGTAATAGTGAAAAAGTGATAGTCATGTTGACATACTCATCTTCGAGTGAGGAACGGCTGCGAAAAAATTAATATACGTCGTGTATCGAATATTTTCTAGCTGTAGTTGGGGACCGTCTGGGGATGATCATATCCGGGGTCTAACACCTACATTTTTTTTATATATATATAAAGCAAATGATAACGACCAAAATATCTTTGTAGGTTGAAAATGTTTTTTTATAAATTAAACAAATAGGAGGGCAATTTAGTCATTTTATGAAAAAAAAAAAGCTGAAGCATCTCAGGTGGATTGGATGTTAATTAAGTGGTCAGGTTTCAGAGATATTATTGACATATCAAAATCTACCTAACTAAAATACACATGGACATAGAGGATATGACCCTTACTATTAAAAAAACGTTATAAATACCGGCTTCGACAAAAGCACTCATTTGATATAAATAAAGTAAAAATGAAATAAATAAGTTCATAAAGGCAAAATTATAGCTCTATATCACGGAGGAAGTTACTTCCTTATTTGAAAGTGGCAAGAGGGGGAACCTTAACGAAGCAGTCATGGAAATGGAGCCTAAGCAAAGAAGCAGCCATTCTGGTCTCCTTAGCCACAGCTTTGGCAACGATGGACTTGACAATCTCCAGAGCCCTCGGACATGAGTGGTCATAAAACTGCGGGTAGAGGTACCCACCACCCTTAGCAGCAAAGCAAAGAGGAACGAGAGCAAGAACTGAGAAAATTACAGCAAAGTTTTTGGACATGGTCATCCTGTCTCTCTTCTTCCTCTTCTAAGGAATCTACACTCTGTTCTAAGAAGAAGGAAAAAGCAAGCCAGAGAGAGAGAGAGAGATGCCGAGAGGTTTCTATCTTTACTGTGATGGAAAGAAAAAGGGTTGGCCGGGTATTTATAAAGGAGGAGAAGTGAATGATGCCTTGAGGGAAGCAGGGTGAAGAGGAGCTAAATGAAGAGTTGGTAGGCACTATGGCTTCTTCCTACTATTCAATGGAAGGGCAGGTTTCACTGGCCCACCGCGGCTTCATGGCCATGCAAGAAAGGTTCGGTAGGAAATGTTCAAAATGCCCTGAACCGATTGTTCTCATTTTGCCTTCATCTCCAAGATATTTTTTCAGTCATTATGAGCAAACCAAGCTTTTTGAAAAATCTGCTTTCATGCCCAAAAATAGCCCTGCACATATTTGTGTACTTGAGCTATAAAGCATATTCGAAGGACTTGGAAAACAATAGGACAACGAGATAGGAGAAATTGTATGAGATCATTGAAAAAGTGGATTTGGTATTCTAAATACGGTTAGCTTGCTTGTTCTAGCACTTAATTAGAGTAAAGAAAGTAGATCTTGAGGACGTACGACGTCCTGCATAAAAATAACTTTGTGGGAGATAAAAAGGATGGTATGGATGATTGGATTCAAGATTTACTAACTTAATTCTTTAGGTGAAATCGGGTTCTGATCACTTGTCTATCAAAACCTTCTGATATTAATTAGAAGTTTTCATCTCTCCAATAAAAGGTAACTAATTTTCGCAACTTTAAAAACTTTATTGAAGGATAAGATTTTATAGGACATGTTTTTTGTAAATTTAAGTTTGGGATTGCATGTAAAATCTTTTGAGGAAGTCAAAGCATAAAATCTTTCGATCATTCCGATAATTATAATGACGATATTGACTGTATAATTAAGATAAATTTTCATATATCTCTGTTTCATGTGAAGTGGAGCAATTTTTATCCCGTTCTGTTTTAGGACTCTGTTTTGAATGTCTACGTTTGACAATCAGTTTTTGTTGTTCTTTGTTGGTACAGCATAGAGTTGAAGATGCGGAGGAAGGCCAAAGCCTGACTCTCAAGGAGCAATTGTGTCATTTCAATCAGAAAAATCGTGCGGAAGGCATAAAACCGTGGTGAATGGGTCTCACTTTGGAGAACTGGGAAGGATGAGAACTAGCATAGCTTGGTCAAACTATCCAAGTTAGCTTCATATTATATGGTTTAGGTGCTCGATCTTTTGCCTCTCCATCCTGGAGGTGTGCGCGCGGTTTCGTGAAGAGCACGGAGTGGGAGAACATGTACCTGCCCTTTGACTATTAGCGGTCTCCTTTCATTGTCTATTGTATCACCTTCTTTTCTTGCTCTTCCATAATTTAAAATGTCTCTTAAGCTATAAAATAATAGGAAAAAGTTTGTTTACAGGGTTGAATGGGTCAGTAGAGTACCAATAATAGAGTGAAAAGAAAGGGTCTACAATAGCTAACCAATGACAAAATTGATAGTCTTTTAACTTGGGGTCCAAGCATCGAATCACTGGAATCAATAAATATTGTCTGCATCCGTATAGTCTTTTCGACATGAGGTTTGCGATGGCCTGGCAAGATCTTTGCCATGTTGATCATAGAAAGCGACCTCACGTTTCCCATGCTATTGGACGTACGTATGAGCGTATTCCATTGAAAATTTAGGACAAAAAAAAAGAAATACAACAAGAAGTAAAAACAACTTTCACTCAGATGCAGTCATGCTAGCACTGGAGCAGCGGTCTCATCCAAACAACCATGGAAAACAACATCAACGACAATAACAAGAAGGAGGCCAGAGTTCAAGGTCATACTTTGAGTTCGTGAAAATGCCATGCTTAATGACCACTCAAGTTTTTTTTAATCATATTCTGGAAATCACATAATTTCAAATATGCTCGATGTAATATTTCTGAAGAATTTGTATACTAAGTTTTTTTAAAATATTATCCATGTGTTGCATTCTTGAATCTAAGCATAACTGTTGTGCATCTTCTAATATAACGACGCTATTGCACCATGTAATCTGGCGCTTATACAGGAGGTTGTTGGTTATCGTGCAGTGCACTACGATTTGGTGATCATAAGTGGGGAATTAGTACATGTAAGTACAGTGCTGTACAATGTTACTGATAGTACTACCTGCAGCTAGTGAACTGGTGTGGAGTTCTGCATGAAGCTCTAGATGCTCATTGGACCCATCTTTATTAATAATTTACAGGTCCCTTTAGTTTCAAGGAGAGCAAAGATCTAGAAGCTGATGCTCGACAATGTTCTTTGCACTCATAAATTCTGAATTTTTCTTGAAAAATGAGAGTTCTTTTTGAAGAAGAAAATGAAAGATGGCACTTTATATCTTTTAAAAAGCTCCAAACCAATCTCACATCAAACGAGATGCGAGACAGAGACATGAACATGATACATTTTTCCTTTTTTTTTTTTTTCCCTGGTAGTGTCCACGCGACCTTTGGTGCCTGCCGTCTAGAGGCATTGTCACCACTTTTACAGTGTTTCCCTTGCCTTCTACGTTCGTTAAGGCCAAAAACACAGGAGACATCGATCCTTCGGGTTGAAGTTGGCAACCAAGCCTCGGAGTGGAGGTGAGGAGATATTTACAATAATTTCGTCGGAGGTTCCATCGATGACAAGAAATTTCGGTACGATGTGAGTGATGTGAAACACCAACGGAAAGGCCATTCTAATGGCCTAGCGATTTGACAAGATAAAGAGCCACCCATTGCTCATGTTAATTTACTCCCGTCACCAACTCTTACCACTACGAGATCATCAATTATCCGTTCTGCTAGAATCTAAGCTAGATGCCTCCTACATTTAAATTTTTCTTCACATTCATTGGCACTTTCAAATGTGTAGGCCCTTGATGATTGCTTACGCAAATCTCCTTAAAAGCATGTATTATATCTTAAGCTATTATTTATGGATTCCATTGGCCTTTCTTTAAGGATTACAAATTTTTTTAATGGTCCTAGTTTGAAAACATGAAATGGGAAGGTACAGAAGAGAGCCATGTGAATTGTGCTTATCAGAGAATAATCAGGTTAGATTGATTCCTGCTAACTACTCGTTCAAATTGTCAAAGGAGAAGAGAGAGATACAGCTTTTATTCTCCTACAATCACCAGACAATACTATCTCCTTGAATCGCAACTAATTTTTTATAGTAGCTTCTCGTCCGGTAAGACCCCACACCGATGCGGATTGGTGACATCAAATTATTAGCTCAACATTGCAACCACTCCAGCTTCGATTGCGGTGGCCATTGACAGCATGCTCTAAGGCCAATAATATCGGCATGGCGTTGCGATTTTAAATGGCAAAAAGCTGACCCAAAGAACAGACAGGTTCAAGGTTATAGAAGCAGCAGTTGACAAGCACTTGGCTAGAAATTCTTGAGATCAAGCTGGATGACTGGAGGAGAAACCTATCGTATCTGGGAAAATCTACTTCAGTAAATAAAATCCATTTAAGCCAAAAAAAAAAAGAAAAAGAAAGAGGTGGAGAGCCCACAATCACCCTCCATCCGTGCGACAGTCAATTCTAGGCCGATAGAACCAGGGAAGACATACATGTACCTGCCCCCACTATTAGATCGGCCGAGACCGAGCAATGCATATGGCCAAAAGGAGCGCTGTGGGAGATCGAACGGCACGGGATCTCAAACCCTAGAGAAAATGCCTTGCTAACATGGCCGAACCTGTGCACCAAACCATGAGGTTCAATATTTATAACGCAATTCCTTCGTATCAGCAAACCACCTTCTTAGCCCTCTATCCATTTTTTTTTTCTTCCCCTCTTTTTAAAAGAGGTCTGATACCGAAAGCTGAGGGTTTAACAATTCATGATACAATCTCGAGACTCATAAATTGCAGTTTTAGAAACCTTCTAGTGAATGGTGATCAGATTAAGCCATCCACTAGTGGTCTTTCCTCATGATATAGCCACATGCAGCACTCACAACCATCCACCGCATCACCATTGTTCTGATCATGGTTGTTCAAAATACTCCCTTCCCTTACATTAGTTCCTATAGATATTGTAGACCAATTGCATGCCGATTGTGGAACCACGATACAGACTATTGAGTAACCTCCACCTTTACAGCAACCGTTCCGACATCATGCAGTTTTATAATTTTGATATACAATTTAACGAACAAATATGACCGGTGGTCATCACTCTTGAACCCTGCGCATATTCTGAACAGAAACATATCAAGACAATTCAAAAATGGGATCACATGTAACTGAAATAAATGCCATCCTTGAGAACGCATATATATATATTATATACATTCCAGGATGGGTTTAGATGGTCATCTCTAGCCTTCCTGCATGCATGAAAGTTCATCGTTCAATGTTTGGAGATGGCATACACTCACGTCCTTGCCCGCTATTGAAGTAACTCGTTTTCCTCTCTACTTAATTCTACACAACGGTGGAACTTCTACAACATCCCAGCAATTCGATTAAATAACCCAAACCGAGGGTGAATTTGTGAAGCTCCACGCTGCCACATCTCCAGCTCACCATACATTTAGCATACTCTGAAAATACATAAAAGTTAGCTAGAGATTGAGTGAAAATAATAGTTTGGCTGCACAACTTGCCAGCCTCGTATAAGGCATGAATTGTTTTGGCAATCAGTTAAAAATGCTTCAAATATTTAGAATAATCTCTCAATTACCTGTGTGATCGGATGTGCAGTTCATCAAAATTACTTTTTGTTGGATCGGTCAAATTTAATCTTGTTCTCTTGTCAAACCGATCCAAATAATTCCTCTTCTTCTTCTTCTTTTGAATGCAAGTGTCTTTGAGAGAGCTTTCCTTCTACATGCTTGAGTCCATGTATGGTGACAGCAATTAATCTTGCTCATGTCCTCAATCATTTGACTCTTTCTTTCTTCACCTATGACATGTGTTGCCTCTCACGTGAACAGCCAACATAGCAGCGGAGGTTTCGAAAACACCTCCATACAATTAGCATGACCATCTGACTCCATCCAAGACTGAAGTGTTGGTGGAAAAGAAAGATTCCGAATCATTGCTTCTAATTTTATGCCTCCGAAACCTGCTCCCCGTACCAGAGTAGGTAGAACAAATTCCGGTAAGCTTTCCCCTCATGAGCTTTGACCATCATAAGAAGGAGAACATCCAGCCCATCTAGCAGATGTCTTGAACCTAAACACAAAGCCATGCCATGATCAGAGAGCATTTGAGAAAAAGAATGCGAAAGTAGTACGCAAAACATAAGGAGGTCGATTCATTAAAACATGGAAAGGAAAATTTATAAGAAGAATTACTGCAGTTAAAAGCTAGCATGAATGATAAGCATTTCTGGAAACATAAACAATGTATATAATAGTTCTCTACATATGGTCAGCAGTGCTGAAACCATGTGCTGTGCTTATTGAAGATTCTCTGGGAGAGAACTTGGTAGGAGGAAGCAGTTGGCTTGATCATATGTATGTAAACATAAGCATGAAGCAACCATTCACTTAGGTTACCGTTCAGAGCTCTTGGCTTTCTTCCTCTGTGCAATAGCAACAGTGCCACTCTTCTTCTCCCCTTCCCTAGCTTTCCCTGGTACAACCATTTCTGGAGAGGTGTTCCAAGTACCAAGGACAATGCAAATCTTTTTCCAGAATGCTATCGGTACTCATGTGATGTCTATCCTGGAGACAATCACAGGGCAAGACCCTAAGGTGGCTGCTTCTCTCCTTAGAGTTCACTTCCATGTCCATTTTGTGCAGCTTGAAAGTATAGTTACATCAAAAAAAAATTATAGAAAAAGATGCATTCTCTTTTACCAGAAGTAAGAACTGAACAGTCTGTTGCTCTATATTCACATGGTATGGGCGTCATGGCATCATATCACCAAATCATCCATGTAAGAGCATGGCTATCTTCTTGCATGAATTGGTCATCCACCATGACAGAACTATTTACCAAGCCACATCATATTCACAGATAAAATCAACGTTCAGCATTCTTATGCTATGTTTATGCATCCATCCATAAGTCAGAGGTTCACAGATAGACTTAATACCATATCTTTATGTCATCATGTAAATCCTGCTCAATAAATATAGTGTTTCAGGACTGCAATGCATCAGTGCTGCTGGAAATAGTGAGCTCATTATCAGTTAGAAGTATGAACCCAAATAAAAATTCTGTTAGATGATTTGAAGTGACTGATAAGATCAAGAATAAACTAGAAGAAGCATGCTCAGACTGTTTCTGGTGCTGACATTCTTCCCCTTTCTGACAGAGGTTACACTGTACTGCTGAGATAATGATGCTAAAAGGTACACCATTTTGAAGTCACCACAAAGTTTTAACATTTTTAACAAATCAGGCTAAATTTGTTTAATTGCTGGATCTTATCATTAATAATATCAATGTCTGCTTTTGTTTGAACTAGGAATCAACATAACAGCAATCCTTCTTCTTATTTGCATCCTAGCGAAGTAGCACTCAAGGTGACAGCAATTAAAAGTAATGAAATTCAATGTACATTCACTTTGTAATATGACTAAAGATTCTTCAAGGCCAGATTGGGATTTTTCACAGACCATATAATGATAACTCATTTAACATTTAGGGCTCACTTAGTCATGTAAAATTAAAGTTGTGAAGTTCTCTAATGATGCCAAAATGTAGAGCAGGATTTGAGCTTCCACAGGATGGAGAGGTTCAAAGTCGGCCAAGTTTGCATGGCTCAAACACCATTTATCAAATCTGGAACTTATCAGGAAAGGATGATGCCTAAAGCATTGAAAACTAGTGTCTGTTGTATCGAATGTGGGGCCACCAATGAAGGAAAGGTTCTGAAGCCAAACATAAACTAGGCAATAATATACTGACATCTATTTCCTCAAACAAGAATATGGATGTCAACTTTTCTTCTTGGCAATGTCAAATAAAGGCATTCTAGACTTGGTGCCTCACCCTTAAGTGTGACATCTACAATAAGCTTTGCTACTTTTACCATGTATAAATGCATGCCCTCATCTACCTACAAAATGTGATTTGTACAATTAGCCCTTTCAAAGAGGTGTTTATCAACCCACACCATGCGGGAAAACACTACTCTTTCTTCTCTTTATATATCATGCTTCCTCCATACAAATTTTCAGCCAAATATTTATTTCCATTATATACTATAAGCATTTTATTTTGTTGAATTAGTGCAATAAACTGTTGTCTTATATAGTAGCTGGTAAGCCCCGTAATTAGAAAAGATAAGGTTTTCCTGGTAATCAGTTATCCCAGCGACGTCATTACATCAACCATTTAATGCATTTGATTTTAACTATCAGTTACTTTTACTATCCTTCAACCTAAAAGGCTTAATCCTGGACTTCATCTTGCTACCATACTGCACCACCATTGCTGCAGGGTCACCGATCCCCACTGGCCCATTATGAACAAAAGATTTGTATCCAATCCGCATGACTAAACATGTAACAACCAGAGACCTCATCTAAGAAAAAACTAGCTAGAAGATATTATTTAGGTTTCTTGACATAGTACATATATCCAAGATCTATCCAACACATAGCTAATGTAGAACCAAACATGACGTACAGGTCTTTAAATGCTCTCCCGACCTAGCATCCTTACCGGGCTAAAAGTCATGATATGGATTCTGTTGATGCTAAATCCCTGCCGACCGGATGGAATGGCCTGCCTGCTGGTTGCCGTCGATAGGAGCCTGCAAAACAAATCCCCTGACCGGAATTTCTTCGGTGGAGGACACTCCGATGCCAAAGTTAGCAAGAATTTAGACAGCAGAATGGAGAACTTGAGAACAGAGTGAGATAGAAAGAGAAGGAAAAGAAGATGGTGGCTTTGAAAGAGCTGGTCGTAAATTAGCTCTAACTTGCCTGTGTTAGCTTACCTCGAGTGTCTCTCTTACCGATATTTAATGCGCGATTGTAACTACTTATGGTTACGAGAGTTAGTTAACGAAACTTCCTCATAACAATAAGTAGTGGCGGTCAAAAATTAGTTATCTCATGGTTATCCAAGCCGGAGCTATTGATCATGTAGGTAGTTAACGGGAGCACCCCTAAAGGCAGCAGTTAGGCCCACTTCGAATCTTCCCTTGAAGGGTGCATCTGAAGCACCAGAACAATCCTTCAACCCGAAATAGTTAAAGGTTGTTCTGGTTATTATAACTACCACATGATCAATAGTTCCGGCTTGGATAACCATGAGAAACTAAATTTTTGACCGCCACTACTTACTGTTACGAGGAAGTTTCGTTAACTAACTCCCATAACCATAAGTAGTTACAGTCGTGCCTTTAAATATTGATAAGAGGGGATACTTGAGATAAACAGGCAAGTTAGAGATAGTTTACGACCAGCTCTTTCAAAACCATCTTCTTTTCTTTTTTCCTTTCCATCTCGCTCTGCTCTCAAGTTCTCTATTATGCTGCCTAAATTCTTGCTAACTTTGGCATCGAAGTGTCCCTACCGGAGAAATTCCGGTCAGGAAATTTATTTTGCAGGCTCCCATCGATGGCGAACCAGCAAGCATGCCATTCTATCCGGTCGACGAGTATTTAGCGTCAATAGATTCTATATCCAAACCCTATATTTAGGGTGTATATAGCATAAAAAAGAGGTCGAAACAGAGAAAACCTATAAAATCCAACATCATATCATAGAGCGGCAAACATAGATTCAACAGGTACATAGCATAACAAAGAGATTATAACAAAGAAAACCTACGGAAACTTTGATTAATAGCATGGATTATAAGGTCAAATCCTAGATTCGGGAGTCTATAATAATAATAAACAGAGAAACCAGGTTTCAATGCGAAATCCTAGCTAGAAATATAGGGGAAAATGCTATTGAATATGCTGGGTCAAAACCATAAATTCTTTGGTCTCTCACCAAACGTGGCGATCCTACATACAAACACACACATAAAAAAAAAAAACGAAAGAAAGAAAGAAAAGAAAAGCATCCTTATCAAATCTTAGATCATGAATCAAAGTTTGTCGAAGCTCTCACCTCGAGTGAATACAAGGAAAAGAGGCCCGCCGGGACTCACGGGCAATTAGAGCCTGATTGGGTCGAGAACACCTTCCGAAACCAACAGAAGCGGCGACATGGAGCAATGAGCCACAATGAGATTGGGATAGATTGTAGACGGTAGCCACGAGGGTCGGGGAGAGAGGTGATCGAAAAGGGCAAACGCGTCGAGGATTGGCGTAGTTCGAGGGGTTTCCCAACTTAATCGAGGGCAAGACAAGGGGAGTGAAGTGAAGGTGAGGGTTTTAGGCGATCCAATTTTCCGCGACTTCGGGCAATCCCGAGTCTGAAAGTAAATAGAGTGAGGTGTGGTCACCCTCGGGATCTTATTTCAAGCCAGACCGGTGCAGCGACTAGGGGGTCACTTTCAGCGTGAACCAAGCAGGCCCCAACTCGAAGGAAAAAAGTTCCATTTTTCTTTATCTTTTCTTAAAAGAGTATTCTCTCGTTACAGGAAAAATAATAATAATAATGAAGAGCAGTATCCCGCTTAAACAGGGAGAGTCCTCGCTCTGGTGTAGAACGCCACGGGGGGCGAGCGAGAGGGACAGCAAGAGGGTTATTAACTCGAACCAGATTTCCGACAAATCCCAAAATCCTCGTAGATCTCCATGCTGAGAGAAACCCTAGAACCCTAAGAACCGTTATCGTGCGCAAGGATCCCAGGAACCTAGCATGCTGGATCTGGGAGGGGAGCTCTGATCCGCCCTTCCCAAATGGCGAAGCCGGCGACGGCCGGATGGATCTCTCTCCAGAACAAGCGCCTCCTCCTCCTCCTCCTTCTCGTCTTCTCCGGCTCCACCGCCTTGGTCCTCTTCATCAGGGGAGGCCTCGACTCCTGCGACCCGCGGCGGGAGGGACGACGAGAGGCACCGGCGGCCAGTGATCGAGCTCAGCTCCAGCCGTCGGCCGCCCGCGTACAGAAGAGCCCTCTTGGCTTCATGAGGTCGAAGCGGGTCCTCCTGGTCTCTCACGAGCTCTCTCTTTCCGGTGCTTCTCGCCTCCTGCTCCATTCCTTACTCGCACGACTCCTTGACCTTATTATCTGCGTCTAACATCTCCTGATGTTTCAATACTTCTCTCATTTCCTTTAGGATTTAAAATAATAATAATAATAACAATAATAAACTATAAGTTGCTTCCTAGGACACGGTTTTGGGTTGGGTTTGTGGGATCAATTGAAGTTTGTAGAGGCAATAAATAAGTCAATCGAGAAATAAATTGGGGTTTCGGTCCTTATAAGCTATTCTATTGAAGATTTTCCGAAACTGTGGAATCATATGGCTGAAGAGTTTTGGGCTTCATGGAGGTTAAAGAAGAGAACCGTGCATCTAGCACGCTTTGATTAGATGTTGGGAATGGCAATGGCTGTTCTTTTGTGGCACTACTAATATGTAAATTCTTGTTGAAGAGTGGGCAGGTGGCAGCCGTGGGAACGTATTTTAAGGTGCCACTAATTTTTGGAGGAAATGGTGATGGAACTGTTTAATACCTGGTGTCGAGGTTAAACATAACATTTGTGATAATGACTTGCATTTGTTGGTTTAGGTCATTTCTTGGAGTTGTTGAGCAGGTTTTTCAGCCGAGATGGAAAGCTGTCAATGAATATCTGGATGAAGGATACTACTGGGAAGGTGAAAACTATAAATATTATTAAAGAAGCCTGATTTAGTATCTTAATAGTTGTTATATCCCACATGTGTCATTTGAGTTCCTCCTTGAAAACTTTCATTTTGATAAATCTTACTCCATTTCAGAGTATCTTGCAGTAGCATGGAGACCTGTTTCTGATCTGGATATTTTCTTGGAGAAAATTGTGATTTTTAGCCTTAAAATATTACACTTTTTCAGAAAGACTGGTTACAAGGAAGCATGCAAATATGAGTTAGCAGGAGGATGTGTCGTTACTTATGTAAATCATAATGATGAGTGGCACTAGAAATGATGACAAAATGTCTATCCCAATTTGGGATCCTGTAGTTGCTGCAAGCACAAAAGGACTCATACAGTTTTGACCTTAGCCTGCCCTAGCAAAACAACTAAATTTGCAATTAAAATAAGATGCAAACAATGATATGCATGTCTGCTAATATATTTCAGCTACTCTAATGGCTTAAAGCAAGTGGAAGTTTGCATGTGGGCATTTTGTTTATATGTATATATATTTTTCATTATAAAATTCCATGTGCAGGTGGACCATTACTGTTAATGGAGCTGGCATTTATTTTAAGAAATGTTGGTTCCCAAGTGGCCTGGATCACTAACCAAAATCAGAAGATGCAAATGAGGTCGCATATAGTTTGGAGCATAAAATGTTGAATCGAGGAGTGCAGGTAGCATGTTGTTAACACTGAACAATGCATATAACTGAGGATGTTCTTTTGGTCCACCTAATTAGCTGCATTCTGTGATGAATGCAATCATTTATGTATTCCTTTTCCAAGCAGAACATCAATACGATTCAGTAGCAGTTACTGATATCTCTTACTCTCACTACATCTTGTGCTTAACTGGGATTGACAGAGACTTGATAGTAGAAAAGTTTAGCTTACTGTTACCATTTTATCTACCATCTTACTATGATCCTTTCACATTGACAGGTGTTTTCTGCTAAGGGCCAAGAGGCAATTGATACTGCTCTCAAAGCTGATTTGGTTGTTCTGAACACAGCTGTTGCTGGGAAGTGGCTTGATGCTGTTCTGAAGGAACATGTTTCTCAAGTTCTTCCAAAGATCTTGTGGTGGATTCATGAAATGCGAGGGCATTACTTTAAATTGGAATATGTCAAGCATCTACCTTTTGTCACAGGTGCCATGATTGACTCTTACACTACAGCTGAATACTGGAAGAATAGAACCGATGACCGTCTAAAGTATGTAAGAAAGTGCAGTAAATCTCATCTTCTAGTTGTGGAATTTTGTTGATAAAACCTTCTTTCATCCTTTATGCCTTTGTATCTAGCAATTTTAACCAAACTTTAGATATTCTAATATCACGTATCCCTTCCAGACCACACTAAGTTGTGCTTGAAAATGCGGTGCAAACTTGTTTTCACATTGGTGCTTTTTTTTTCCCTCCTTTAGTGCCACCATTTTGTGTAGTATATAATTGTAGAGAACTTTTCTATCATATGTTTTTTGTTTATGATCCATGAAAAGCAGTTGAAGATAACTTGTTTCATTTGATCTATTCATGTACCAGAAATCTTGTGGGGAACATAGTCTATGGTTTCTTGTTGATCGTTTGACAAAGGACTGTCTAATATAAATTTGGGCACACTTCTATTAGGCACAAATATAGAAAATAGAGTATTTTATTTTTTTGAGAACTAGGGAATTTTATTTTTATGTAGACTTTAGGGCTAGAATTTTGTAGACTTTAGGATTAGAATTTTATGACTAATCCAGTATTTTAATTTTATGCAAACTCTTATTAAGATTTTGCCTTTGGGTTGTCTATATAAACCCACTTTTATGTTAATTGAGAAGACATTTTGCATTATCAAGATTTGAGAATCAGATTATTGAATTGCTCTCTCTCTGCCTTCTCCTCCTCTTCTCTACCCTCCTCTTCTTCTTCCTCTTCTTCTCCCTCCATCTTCCTTTTGTCCTGCATCATCATTAGAATCATATAACAGACTAATGGATTAAATATAACCATTCTCTATCACAGTTGAAGCTCAATATTCACTCTATGCTCATGATTAGCAATCTAGTGATCCTATCATTTACCCTGCATGAGATATATTTTCTATGCAATCGTTGCTTAAAAGTGCAAACTTGGTGCACCCTTCCCTTAAAGTTTTCCTTTCTGCAACTTTAAGAATTCATCCTTATCTACTTCACTTCGTAGAATCCAGATGCCCCAAACCTATGTTGTTCATCTTGGAATAGCAGAGAACTAATGGAGGTTGCTGAAGATAACATTGCTAGAAGGGTTCTTCGGGAGCATATACATGAGTCCCTTGGAGTGCGGAGTGATGATCTTCTTTTTGCCATAATAAACAGTAAGCTCCCTATGCTCATGATATAATTTGCTGGATTCAGTTTTGTGGCATTGGTGCTTATGTACTAGTTCAATAAGCTTTTTTTATTCAAAGTGATTGTACTTCATAATGCGTGAATTCATCTTTTGTCTTTCGAGCATGTGTGAAATATATAGATATCTTCTATTTCTTCTTTTTTTTTTCTTCCTTTCTATGAATGTTGTTTTCTTGTCATGATGGAATATAATAATTTGTATTGTTCCATTGGTTGTAGATGCCAACATGATATGGCATGCCTCCTATTTAACTAGCCACTTGACTCCAAAAGCTTAAGCTGTTAGGAAATGGGCCAGTATTGTATATCAAGCTTAACACCAAACATTTAGTCCAAACCATGCACATGGAAGGATAAATGAGACAAGGCACAAGAAGCGTTGCATGAGCTTGAGCTATTAGGAAATGGTTTAACAATGTCAATCGAATTTAACATGCCTCAGGTACTGGGTGTGCAGGTGTTGAAAAAATGCATCAGTTCAAAATGATGCACTAGAAGGGTTTCCGAAGTATTAGAGGAAAACTTTTTTATTTTTAATTGCATTACATTGAGAACTAGACTTCTTTTAACACAGATTTCGGTTTTCTGACCTCTCTGTTGAAATAGATTCAAACTGTGGAGATGCTTTAAATTTTATGCATGTTAGATTTTTCATAAAACTTGTGTACATAATTTGATTGGACACACATGTAATTGTATTTTATGAGGCAACAGCAATTAGAATGATAATCATTCTTTTTTTATATACTTTTATGGCTTTTCATCAGAAGAGAAAAATATTTATTGTAAATGTGAAAATTAAGCATTATCCATTGACTTGGGACATCATCTGTAAGCAGAGCATACTTACATGCAACCAACTTGACGGAGACTTGGTTAGCATTTTTGCATTGGGCTTCCTTTAAGATGATGATGAAACTTATATTTATTCGTTCCAATAATTTGTACTAGTATAACCTACTTAAGTCTTTCTAAATGGAAAGAAATATCAAATTTACAACAGATGCTAACTTTATGAAAGTGAACAAAGGCAATTTTGTATGGAAAAGTTTCAATTGTTGAAATATAGCAACTTTTATTCGGAATTCCAGTTCGATACGATTATCTCACTCTTTCAGAGAACCTGTTATTATATTTGTGTATATATATTTGTTTCATCCTTCTCAGTGATAATCTGTCATTAAGAGAATTCTAATACGATATAATTATCTCACTCTTTCTGAGAACCTGTTATGATATATATTTTGTCCCATCTCAGTGATAATCCGTGATTAAGACTAACATGTAAATCAGGATTGTGTCTGAAAATAAGCGAGAGGAAATGGTTTTACGTCGTATATTTAACCGTCTTTTGGCAGGCAATAACCCTTTAATATGGCTCTAAATTCTCACATATGTGGAACTAAATTTATTTCTTATATGATGCACAGTGTAACCTGGTGTTTTGATCAATACAATTTTTTTATCTCTGCTGAAAGCCATATAAAATCAATGCAGGTGTTTCCCGTGGGAAGGGGCAGGATTTGTTTCTTCACTCATTTTATGAAAGTCTGCAGCTGATCCAAGAGAAGAAGCTCCAAGTGCCATCAATGCATGCAGTTGTAGTTGGAAGTGATATGAATGCTCAGACCAAGTTTGAAACGGAGCTCCGTGACTTTGTGTCAAAGAAAGGAATCCAGGACCATGTCCATTTTGTCAATAAAACACTGACAGTTGCTCCATACTTAGCTGCAATCGATGTGCTTGTTCAAAATTCTCAGGTATATATTAATATATTATGCTCTAACTATTTCGGATAATTCCCTGACCATTTTGGTTTCCTTGTTCCTCTTTCTGTCAAGGATAGGTCATTAGAATTGGTGTCGTTGCTATTGTTTTACCCTTCTTTCCCAGATATTTTGTGTTGGCTTCAAGAATTTGGGCTTACAAGGTTACCTTCACAGCTTATTCAACATCATGTTTTACACAGGCCAAGAAATGCTTTTAATCTTTCTGTAAAATAATCTGTTCTTACTGGAACTATTTCAATGAATGGGACTCTTGTCCAGACAATCCTAGCATGCTCTGAGTAGCTCCACGAGGACATCTGATTGTTTTAGGATGTGCAGGACAGTGCAGTTATTTTTTGCTTTCCTGGAGCACTTGAGAGTCAACTGCATTTGTTTGACAAGTGGCCTGTTGAGCATCAAGTGGTTCCATACTTCCATGCATTTTTTTATGTGTTGTGGCACAATGTAATTGCTTAAGTGGAATATAACATGTTATGCTATAAGTTTACAAAGAATGATAAAAGTAGGTAAACGTTATTGATATATAATGAGAAGAATTGTATGGTTTTAAAGAAATATCTGTTGACGTGTGAAGGTTCCAAAGTGCTTCTCCATGATTCTATCTAATGCCTCTTTCAATCACACTTTGTTTGGATGAACATTCTGATTGGATGATACTATTTTCTTGCTAATTTTCTTCTAAGACATTTTCTTTTAAGTCTCGATCCAAATGATGCAAGAACTAAGTTCAATGTTAAAGCCTAATGTTCCTTATCTTGTAGGCCCGTGGAGAGTGCTTTGGGAGGATAACAATTGAAGCTATGGCATTTCAGTTGCCTGTGCTGGTAAGTTTTCTCCCTGTCACACTACTTTGCTATCATTGATTATGGAACCTGAGCTTTTTTAACATCATCATGCTCTCTCATGTTATCTTCTTAATTTAAATTGTTGAAAATTAATTGACTGCTATAGCTACCTGCTGTAATGGGATCATGTCTTAGGCTATAATGTAGTTTATTATATCGCATTAATATTTAAAGTCTATGGCTATCACGCCCTGATCCCAAACCTGAGCCGGATATGCAACAGACGGCCGTATGCCCTAGGATTTATTTCTCCTTCGGACATACAAGGCCTGAATCAAAACATAATTTTAGCAATAATTATCCAGCCAGGCATATGCATAACACCTAAACCCTAGCTCCTCATTGACTGGTCCCAAAGCCCGATTGATCTTCTGGATCTGTAACAAAAACATAGAAAAATAGGGGATGAGCTATACAGGCTCAGTAAGTTATCATCACTTTCAATATACATACACAAATATGCCTATAACAAACAGCAAACATAAACACATTATATAACAAGATATACAGCAATATAATAATATAACTAGCAACATGATGCAAATATATATACTTAATTTCAACCGACACCGACACGACTATGGATGGCCAACCATGTACTTTACTCTCCTAGTCCTCTGACTATGACCACGATCGGCCCGTGGCTAGCCTTGAAAGAGACTAGATCCTGTATGCACATACTGCTCATCGGTTATGCATCAATGATAGCCCCACTGGAGGCCCAAAAGGAAAATTAGCTCTGAAATCACACGAAAAAATATGCATCCCTAGCATGTGCCAGCAACTGCCACGCATGGCTAAAATAAGGCAACTAGCTCCTGTGTCACATACTGCTCAACGATCATGTGCCAGTGATAGCCTCACTGGAGGTCCAAAAGAAGACTAGATCCTCATGTAATCATAGTTGGAATAGAGAGCATCCACACCAACACAATGCATGCAACCCAATGCAATCCAATGCAGATCAAAATATATTATACACATTTAATATTTCATAAATACATAACATATTTGGCATATAATATCAGAGGTTAAGATAACTTACAGGAAGGATTCTATACTGCCTATTTGAACCTTAACTCTGATTCTGCTCTTTCGACAGGCCAGATGAAATCCCTGATAAAATCAATTATACAATCAATTTCTATCTAAATAAACTAGCATAGGGAAATAATTCCTAGTCCGGTCTGGATGTTGGCCTAAACCCCCAAAAATCAATTCAAATAATTTCATTATTATTTCTGACATATTTTTTCTTCAATTTTCCATTTTCTTTTTTTTCTCTTCATTCTCTCTCTTCCTCTCTCTCTCTCCTTTTTCTCTCTCATCTTTCTCTCTCCTTTTTCTCTCTCTTCCCTCCTTCCCCTTCCTCTCTCTTCTTCCTCTCTCCTCCTCCTCTCTCTATTTTTTTTTCTCTTTTTCCTTTTTCTTTTTTTTTTTTCCTTCACTTCTCTTATTTTTTTTCCCTTCTCTCTTTTGTTTTGCTGGTTCTTCTCTCGAACCCCTGCTCCCCCCCCTCAGCTCGGCCGAACCGGTCTCCCCACGGTTGTCGGCAGCCAAGGAAAGTGCTCACCGGGAAGGGGGCTCAACTGGCCAGAGAGACGGTGGTGGCGTGGCCACCAGCGATTCACGGCCCAAGACAACCACACCAAAAAATATCAAACAAAAAACTCGGATTAAATTCACCTAAATAATTGAAACAAGGGAAAAGGACTTACTAGTGATTGAAGGGGCTCTCCATTGCTCACCGGAGAGGAGAACGATGGCGGCGGGAGCTCGATCGGGGATTGCTTGGAGGCGAAGAGAGGGGCTTTAAAGAAAAACAATGAAAAGATACCTCGTCGTTCGGGGAAGGGGTTTGATCGAGAGTCCCGTTCAACTCCATCACGCCTCCGGTCGTCTCTTCCCTTTTCTCCCACAGCGGTCTGGCATCTTTTCCGGCGAGGAATCCGGATGGATAAGAGGGGAAAGGGCATCCCCTGTTTCGGCCCCTCCATTTTTTTTTTTTTTCCGATGTTTGAACTGAAGTTGGCAAGCACTTCAGCCCAAAACGGCCCAAAGGCCGGGGAACCACAATGGCATAAAGCCATAAATTGTTATATTTTGCTTTATAAATTAATTATTACACTTTATTGATGCATATCAATGCATGTAATGATGATAAACAGATGCATAGAGGACATGCCTGCTGGTACACACAACTTTTTATTTTAAGCTGGCCAGCGTAAGCACCAAAACCAGTATCCATTTAAATAGATGTCCTGAGTGAAATTCTCTTATAAACCATGTTGCATCAGAACTGGCTTGTCCTTAACAGTCCTATTTTACCATGACTTTTGGTAAGTGTCAAGATCTTACTTAAGGTCAATTTTTTACCATACCTACTACTTCCAGATTTCTTCGGTCTTCCATTTCTTTGATGACCTTTTGTAAATGAGCCTGATGCACAGAGCTTCAATCTGATCTCTCGTACACTTGGCCGCTATGTGACAATTGCTTACTTCCACTTTTGCCCTTCCATAGTCCTGCCACGGTTTCAGAGCTGCATTCAGCGAATGTTTTTGCCCACCATTTATTTTACTGTGTCACCACATGGTAGAAGACTGGATGAGAACGTCTACATTTTTTTTTTTTTATGGATTCCTTGGATGGTAGATGCAGTTAATACTCTTGTTGTTTTGTACCCAACGTAACCATTCTTGATGAACCGTAAATTGTTGTCCATGAATTGTCGTTTTCCTTCCCAAGCAGTTTACGGAGTTCTCATGCAATTCAAATGCTACAGTACTTTTCTGTCTAATTTTGGTAGACGGCTAAATGTTCTGATAATCAAAGTTGGACCCACAGTCTCTATAGTATGGGACAATCCACATCAAAAAGAATACGCGCCCACATGCTCTCCACATTTATTCCATGAAACAAATTGTGCCTGTATTCTTCCCTGGCCACCTGTGAAGAGTGTCTATCATGAGTAGCGAGCGAGCTGTGAGCCTTCGACACAGATCATAAATAGGGCTTTAATTCCTCATTCCGGTCTAATAATAAACTAATAATAAAGAGAGAAGAAGTGTGCTCTCAACCAAGTATTAGCTAGTGTGTAAAATTGTGGGCACATTTCCTTCTTTTCCATCCTGCTCTGAACCAAGTACTGGTCAATGATGTATATGCATGTAACATAGTAATTCAATTCTCATGTTTTCCAATCTCTCTCTTGGTCTTGGATGCCAAAGTCAAAGGGTTGCTAGCCTGTTCTGCTGATGTTGATGCTAAAATTGGCTGTGGTTGCCTGCTAATGATGGCACCAACTTTGGAACCATCAGGTCTGTCTTCCTTCTGGTTGTTTACACGGTAAAAATGCTAAAGCTAAGTGCCAGAGCATCACTAGTTGGTCTCGATGATGGCAATTATGCACATATTTCATGTTAGATATTTTCCTATCATGATTCTTGTATATCGTGTTTCGAACTTGACTGTGTAATGTTATTTTACCTGTTCAAAATACTTAGGGGACTGCCGCAGGTGGCACGACAGAGATTGTTGTGAATGGTTCAACAGGCTTACTGCATCCTGTAGGGAAAGAGGGTGTCACCCCACTTGCAAAGAACATTGTAAAACTTGCCACCCATGTTGAACGAAGGCTGACCATGGGAAGGAAGGGTTATGAGAGGGTGAAGGAGAGATTCATGGAGCATCACATGGAAGAGAGAATTGCATCAGTTTTAAGAGAAGTTCTACAGAAACCAAAGAGTAACTCTCGATCTTGAGACGTTCACTGCCAATCGAAAAGTCATGAAGAGGTCACACTGATTTCCATCTCATCTAACTCTGTTCTATGAATCCCTTATCTGTATATTATGAGCTGAACACGCTTCTGGGCATTTATTGACATCCTGCCCTGCCAAAATTCCAGCGTAATTTTCTTCTTCTTCTTTTTTCATTTCTTTTTTTTTTTTTTTTTGCCTTTTCTTTCCCTTTTTTGTACGTAACATTTCTGGTGAAATGCGTCTGGAAGTTCAGTGAATGGAAGTATTACTAGTTTCTCGACTCCCAGAAATATGGGCTTTTGTGTTGTGTTGTGGTTTGCAAGTGGTTCCTGTGTATTTCCAGGTTTAGCCCCGGATTTATGGGTATGGTTTATATGATAACAAGGTTGGTAGCATGGTTTGATGGTGCTACCTCCTACCAATTGGATATGTTGTTGCTTAGATCGTTTTTATGGCTGTCAAAGTTTAGTAAGCCGATTAATGATTGTTTTCCCCCGTCCTTCAGCTCATGGCAGTGCTTATAATTATAACACCAGACATTTGGGCTGTGTTCAGGATCAATTCCATGGTCGCTTTTATTTTGCACGCAGGGAATGCAGGCCAGTCTTTCCGCGGTACGCATTACGCAAGAATGCAAGCCAGACGGTGGTCGGTATTGGTGGCCAACGCCCTAGCTTGGACCCGGCGTTTGCTATTTTGTGTTGACACGTTATGAGGCTTTAATGGTATAGTCGTGTAAACAAATGGCATTGATCGAGCATAGGTTGAAAAATGAAACCAGCAGAGTTTGAATAAATTAATCGGACCAATTCTTGTGGCAATTCATGGACCCAAAAATTGATCAGCCAATCAGTTTGGTCATCACCCTGCCCGTAACTATAACTTGAATGTTCTGATCCTTGAAGCCTTTTCTAGATTTATGGCCCCGTTTCTAACGGCGTTGCGGAGTTACCCTGACTATGGCTGTAACGATAAGACTGTTTAATTTTAGGCACGGTCGTCGGCCAAAAGAAGGCGAACATAGGCACCGATCGAATCGGGGGACCTGGGTCGATTGAAGCCTCGAGAAGAGGGGAAGGTCGCCACTCGCCCGAGAGTACCGGAGTAAGCTCCTCCAACTCCAACTCGACTCCAGGATTCGCACAGGTACGCCTCTCCCCTCTCCTTGATTGCCCCACCTCTTCATCCCGACCCTAGCAATTTTCCTTTTCCCCCCCCCCCCCCCCTTTCTTGGTTGGTGATCTAGCTAGGGCTTCGCAATGGGACCTTAATTAGGGTGTTGATTTCTGGGTTACGAGGGGTTGTGGTGGCTGTTGGGGAACTTGTGGTGGCTATTGGAGATCCACCTGATTTATTTTATACCAGGTGGTGCAAGCCATCGGTCGTTGAAAATATGGCGTGTGGAAATAGGGTTTGTTTTCGGAAAGCACGTTCGCATAGGACTTTCCACCGTTGAACTATTTTAAAATAACCGTAGCCTGTGTTTTTAAGATTGCCAACTGCAATCTCAAAAAACAATCTGATGGCAATATGCGAACGTGCTTTCCGTAGACGGACCCGTGGAAATATATCGGAACTTGGTCGTGTAATTGCTCCATAGAAATAGTTGATCTCAGACTTGCGTTGTTTTTAATAGATGAGAAAGCATCCTATTTCCAGTACACCCTTTTATAAATGAATCTATATTATGTTCTCCCCAAGTTTGGGTTTTTCTTGTTGAATTATGTAAGTCATTGTTTTGCATCCTCAGTATATATTATATCCGTCACTCTCAAATTGCTTATAAATATATCTCATATTTGTGACCATCCAGGATAAATAGCTCGAGATCTGAATTTTCTTATGAGAAGGAGAGTATGAAATGATTTTGGGAATGATTACAGGTCACTACATGTTTTGGTTGGAGAAACGATGAAAACTACATTGATATACGGTTGATTATTTTTCATAGCATGCACTTGATACTTGGACCGATGATTACTGGTAGTCCGTATTCTTGCCTAAGCGGCCAATCTTGTGGCTAGGAGTTTTGGCAGTTTTGTTGGGTCCCACCCTCTTGACCACTTTGTGTTTCACCATTCGGAGAATCTTGTAGAACCAGAATGCACTCACCAGCTGCAATCCTAGTGCCATTGCCTGAGAATCCACGTATACAAACAAAATAAACCACGTTAACAAAAAGTTCATACTAACTAACTCGAGCATCTAACTGGAAGCACCGTACAAGGAAATAAATTTTAGCACTTAGAACCGTCCAATCGACTGCATGATAGTTCACAATACCGTGAACCATGTATGACAAGTTGTCAAGGTATGTATGTAAGGTAACTAAAGAACTGAAACCTAAGATAAAGCTGTAATTTAATTTAAGACTTGATGCATCGCAGATTCTGTAACTCCTAACACTTGTACCTTAATGAGTGGTGGGTTGCCCGCCGTCAGGGTTAGATATGTTAGATATGGACCACCAACCATCCTGGCAAATGAGAAGACTGCTGCAAATAAAATCTGCACCAAAAGGGAGGAGATCGGTGGGGGTCTTGCAAGTAGTTTTACAAAACAAAACTCCGGCAAGTCAAATTTAATCGAATGCATATGTAATGCCTAGCATAAGATATTTCTTCTCTTTCCTTTGAAACCTAAGGAAACAAGGTTTTTGTTAACCATGGTTGGCTGTGCATTTAAAGCTGAGACATTTACGGATAAAGATCAGGAGAGATTTTATCTCTTAATTAGATTTCCATTTCATTCATCCGTGCAGAGGCTTACTCATTTTCCTTTATTTTTTAACGAGAGAACTTTTATTTGCTTTTTGAATGACATGATCGAACACTTAAAGGGGAAATGAAAAATAACAAAATGATGGGATTAGGAAGCTCACGTCAACTGCTAAATTAAGGTCCGTGTCTCTGTAACCAAGCTCTTTTAGAAGTTCTCTCGTGTGCAAGAAAGGGCTAGAAATCTCTGTTATCCATAAAGCTGCCACCATTTCTGATCCACACTATGCAAAACAAACAGTACTAATTAAACGCCAATCAAAACAACCATACGGACATCGCTCATGCGTAACAGTGTAGATCAGCCAAAACACAAGGTCGAACGGTTAAATTATATTGCTTACAATTTGATAGGCAAGACCTGCTCCAATACCGATAATACTGACCAAGTGATGAACCGAATTGTCGAGACTGACATGGTTGTCGAAGAGGCAGCATATCAGATCATAGATCAGATAAGAAAGAGACACTGCCAGTGTTTTCATCTGCAAGTGGATTCGAAGACAAGAAGTCAGAAACCAAATCATGCACGATAAAAGCTCAAAGCTTAGATTCTGAAATACTTCAAAATTTATAATCCAGGTATATGTTGCGTGACTCGGATATGCTACCGTGTATTTGGATATCCCAAGCCTTTCCCATGGAATTATATTGCAACTGCTTGCAGTAAGAAGAAGAGAGCAAGTGATATACCTGCCATGGAGAGGACCTTGATGCCACAGGACACACAGGACAGCTCCAGTCTTGCACAGAGAGAGAAGCTAAACAGACAGCCAGTGAAGCATGGATCGTGGAAACAATACGGTTACAGAAATCAAAGGTACGTTTCGGGAATAATTTTCTGATTACCATGAACGTTGTCGTCCAAAAAACCACTCCAGAGAAAACCCAGTTGATGATATGATCCTCCATCTTATTATTATAAGGGACTTCCTACTTTTTATTTGTCGACTGCCTTCACCGAATCCTGGGAAATCAAAAAAAAAAAAAAATCAACAAATTACTGGCAAATCATTTAACCTGGAAAGATTTAAGTTTTCAGAGACCTGGAAGAACAGAGGCAGGACAGACAAGATAAACCTCAGCAGACTGGGAAAAAAAACGAAAAAATTAAAGGAAGAAATATCGCGAGGGCTCAAAGAAGACATATTGCCAAAAAAAAGCAGAAGAAAAGTTGAGGTCAAGATTCAATATACTTCAACATCCAATTCTTCTTTTCTATGCTTCTAAAAAGCAGCCCTCTTGTTCCAGTTCTCTCACCCTCAGACACGCGCGCGCGCGCACACACACAGAGGGAGAGGGAGAGAGAGAGAGAGAGAGAGAGAGAGAGAGAGAGAGAGAGAGTTATGATGATAGAAGCAAGGGCAGCATCGAAACGGCTTTTTGATGGTAATAAAGATCAACATCCCGTGAATGGAAAGCTGCATTCAATCTATAGTTCAGTTCAAGAAGTTGGGGAATTGGTAAACGGCATGACAGGAGCTAGAAAGAGGACCAGGATAAAACTAGAAAAACTTTTCGGAGATTACTTCCTTCAATCGCCAACAAAAAAAAAAAAAAAAAAAGGAAAGAAAGATGAGAAAACTTTTTAAGCAACGAGTAAGGTTTTATCAGTATAATTATAATAAGATGCCCATGCAACTGGCGTGCCACATGACCTGAGATGGTTGGTTTCGCTCGTTCGAATTGCTGCCGTGTAAATAAGGGCGCGGTTCATGAATTGCCTCGCGTTCGTCGTGTAAGCCTGAGAATATTTTTTTTATGACATAGCATGGCCCAAACCATATATATATATTCAATAAAACGGTACGCCAGACAACTCGGACCCATTCTAGTCCTCTAGATGACCAGCAAACCTACCTTCCACCTTCCACAAAGCTGCAGCCTGTGATATAAAAACACTTGAAGCTTAGTGCATGCATTCTTTTTTTAAAAATAAATTGCAGCGTCGAGTGGTAGAACCATTTTGATGGGGCAATTTGTGAAGGCGCGCACTTGGTAGAGGGAGCAAAAGGCATGATTTCGCCATCGGACCCCTTGTGTGCGGATTTGTGGGCTTTTCCTTCTCACGGGGTCACGATTCAAAAAGAATAAAATAATAATCCGAGCAGACCTTTCCTCCTCATGGGGTCACAAAGTATTTATAACCACGATATGAAACCCGGATTTGCAGTTGGCTTCATCACTCTTTTTACTGCTGTCGTAGGTCACGCACTTAGAAAATTATTTCATATCTCTGTCACATTTTAACAATTTCCGTGTCTTTGGGGTGATCCCTTCTCAAAATAAAATAAGTTCTTTAAAAGTTTTAATTTAGGCAGATGCTAAAATAAATTTTGGGCTGAGTAATCGATGGCAGAGTCTCGGGAGCAACACGGGCCTTATATATATATATATATACAAACAAACAAGATGGAAGAGATTGACTGTTGCTTGAAGGGAAAAACTATTTTTTTTCTTTTTCTTTTTTTTAAAAAAAAATTTTTTTTTTCTCTTTCAGTTGTTTTAGTTTGGTACTAAAGTCGGCTGCGAACCATTCTGTCTAGTATGATAACTCGGCTTTATTCAATAGTTAAAATAGGTAAGAAAATGAGATCAGTGAACAAAGTTCTTTGGGCTAGGACTGTGTGGCAATAAATGAGTAGCATATGGATTTGTTGATGATTCGTTTCGGATGATATAGTCACGAATAAGAAGCGCGTTTTGTGTGATGGCAAGCCTACACAATTTCATAACTACTTGACGTGACCACCAACTAACAAATGCTTATGAAGAGATTAGTCGGGACCATCAGGCTGTTCGCATATTAAATTTGATGTGCTGGGTCAAGGTTACTGACGTAACGACCAACCGTTCGTAACTTATTTCGAATTATTGCTATCATTTTACTTTAGAACTTGAATCTCGCATGTGACGCGTATGAACATTTGTTTTTTTGAAAAAAAAAAAAAATGAATATGCAAAAGAAATATTTTTCATTATCTATCGGTATTTTTTTAATCTCTATGAATAACATGGCATATGATTTTACGGATGATTACCGTTGTCACCTGCACATATTTATTTGGTGGCTGTACGTCACGTGTTAATCATCATCAGTCCTATCATTGTTATTATTTGTTTAGAAATGCCTTACATCATGCCCGCTGCTTATAGAGTCCTCAAAATAGGTGCGCTTGACGTGCTTGAATAAAGTCTGCCCCAATTATGCCTTTCAAACGTGACGGTCCCAAAAAGCCTGGCCGATCAACCAAAAGGATTCAATGCTCCAGCTGTCTCGCTTGTAACAACCGTGCTGTTGGAAAACCGCTCGATTGGTGCTTGTCTGCCACCAAAAGCCTTCGCATTGGGGAACTCAAAGTTGCATTTATTATGAACCGAAAAAGGATGCGTGCCCAAAGGCCTTATAACTACGGTTAAGATAGCAGCGCAGTTGGTAAAAATCTTGATCTTACCATCGATCCGATTTTTAATTTAAAATGTAATTCCATGAATAATTTAATTTAATTTAATTTTTTTAAAAATTTATAATAATTAATGTAAATGAAAGATCATAATTTTTTTTTTTCTTTTCATTCTACTAGTATTTTAGTAATATCATATTGACGTACTCATATCTAAATAGAAAAAGATCATAAAAGTATAAATATCTTGAATCAAACATTATCTGATGGAACAGGAACCTGCGAGATAGCTATATCAAAATTTATCCCTTCTATCCCTTTTCATTACCAAAAAAAAGATAAAGTTTTATAATTTGATTTTTAAGCACTCCATCATACGTAACATGGCATCCATTGAATAAAACTGACCATTTGATCATACAACAATTACTACTGGGCACGGCGATATGTGGTTGTAACCAAAATTTAACTTTTAACATGATGCATAATGGGGGAAAAAAAGATAATGCTGTTATATAGTAATGGTTTTTTTCTTTTTTGATAAAAGAAAAGAGAGGGGGATAAATCCCGGTGTAACTATCCTCACTAGGCCCCACCCCCGCCAGGCTATGTTCGATTCGAGCCGTAATTTTTTCACGTATCCTTCCTATCATTGATGAGTAGGTCTGACACCACTAAGACGTCGGAGTAGTACGCTCTCTCGCACCCCCAATCACGTGCCCCAAAAAAATTCCTAGATTTAATCGAGTCACTTGTGAAGATCATGCTTCGAACCCATGACCGGTCGGAGGTAAGGCTAAGCCTCTACCAACTGGGCTACCTGTTGGGAATTGTGTCCCAAAGCCAATCGCCTGGATTGTAAACGGTTGTGCTCAATATTATACTCATTTTATGAATTAATAAAATAATATTTTTGGCAGCTCATCACATACTAAATTTTCCTGAAATAAACTCTTTCCATGTGATGAAGTCCTTAGGACTACACTGACTTCGATACAGAGAGGATGTATCGAGTGGTCCTTAAATCCTGTTCACAACCAAAGGATATATTATACTGGACGGCAATATATCAAGTATAGGTTGTTGTAGTTCACATCGTTTGGTTGTCCTCTTGACCAAATGAGTGTGGTGACACTGATGTGATCTGCAAGTGGGATATTTTATATCTCATTGAACGTGACTCCGTGCAGCCCCTTTCTGCCAAAGGGATACTCACGATAGGATATGGGTATATGTATCCCTCTGACCTGAGGTCATCACGGTAGCTTGCAAGCAACTCCCTGTGCTTTGGTGCCGGACTACCCGGATTTTTAATCCGGTAACGGAAGGTTCTGGGTACAGGCAAGTACTTGTGGAGCAGTGATGGACCAAGATGGAATTGACATGTCCAAACAGTTTGGATTGAATGTCTCGCAGTATCTCAATTTAGCAAATCCTCGGCCGGGGTAGTCCTAGTGAAGAGTCACTGGGCTTGCAAGATTGAGACATGTAGTCAACTGACTTAGTCTGGGTTGGCAGCTCAATCTCAGTCGTCATGAGCATTAGAGGTCAAAGGGATGAATTATACGGTAACCATATGCCAGAGGTTCGATAGTTTGCTCCCGCATCTTCGACCTATCCGGACGCCGGGACCCATTGCTAGATGGTTTCCTGTGATGGTACTAGAAATTGTTCTAGTACTACCATTTAGGTTCGAACCTATGAGGTCACACGCCACAGAGGATAATTCTCTGATCCGGATATCGATTATGATTGGGAATCGTCTCGGTTTTATGGTCACAGTATTTTTTAGCACACTTTTCCCTGTCTTGCCCTTGTCTGTGTCAACCGAAAAATGTTCCGGGTTGACCAGCACTGCGCCAAGATTTTTTGAATCAGTTTTGAACTGATTCGGAGTTCGTTTCGGCCTCAAATTGGTTGTGAACCAATTTTATTCCCTGGACCAGGTTCAATTGGATTGAACCGTTTGGTTCAATTGGATTGAACCGTTTGGTTCAATTGGATTGAACCGTTTGGTTCAATGGGATTGAACCAAAATGGGTTGGTTTAAATTGTTTGAACCAAATTAAGCCATGGACCGGTGTTTGTTTTATTCCATGTTTTTTCTCCCGTGACCGTTTACACGGTCATTTGTATTTCCTGGAAGGCCAAACGACAGTCACTCCCAATCGCTGGCGTTTCTTCCTCTTCTCCCTCCACCGTTTGATGGCTTTAATCCTGGTTTAAGGCTTGTTAAATGGGTTTAATGCATCCAGCTGCTGTTCCCGTCTCTTGGCCTTCCGTCCCTCCACCTCCCTCTCCCTCCCAGCACCTTATATAAAAACCAAAGCGTCCCTGTTTCGTTAGAAGAGTTTTCATCGAGAGAAGTTTTTTTTTTTCATCCACCGTGTGAGATCCAAGGGAAAGCAATAAAACATCTGGGCATTCCTCTTCCTTGAGAGGCTTAAGGAGAGAGTTTTGGGCTGGGTTTAAAAGCTTTAGAGGGAGAGAAAATCCCATTGTTTCAAGCTCAAATTCTGCACCACAGTGCTGCAGAATTCTGTGACCGTGAAGCCCTCTTCCGGCGACTAGCACCGTGCGTGGAGGCGGATCCGAGAGCCCTGGGCATATCTCCCCTCTAGAGGGAGTACCATTCTACTCCTAGGAGCAAACCACACGGACCGGGATCGCCCCAGCTGCTCCGAAACGAAGGCCAAAGTCTGTTGCCCAGTTTTGCTGCAAAAATCTGGCAGCAGACTTTGATGATTTATTTTAATTTTTTGGCTTATATTTGATTGCAGCAATCGGTGGCAAATCGAAGAAGACTTGTCCAAGAAGCCGCTGCTCAAATTTGGGAGTAAACGGAGGTCCGGAAGGTGGTGTTCCGACGACGTTTCGCAAGCCAAAAACAGAGTTCCAAGGAGGAAGACGACTGGAATAATTTTATTCCAGTTATTCCAGTCTATTCCAGAGTTATTCCAGACAGAATAAAGGTATGAAAAATTTATTTTTTAATCATGCATGGATATATTAAATTGTTTAATATTTTATAAATATTTTATATGATTATGCATGCCTAAATACAACTAGATTTAGATTAGTTCGTGGCGGAGCAGATTCCCGCTGCGCGAATTTTAAAAATTGTTTTAAGATCCAATCTGCTCCCGCAGATGTTTGCATGCCTAGTGTAGGATCTTATCAAACCACCTGCATCAGTCAACTTTCACTACCGTCTTAGCGGTTTATATAGTAATTTTAGCGCCCATTGTCGCACAATTTCTTGACAATAGTTAACGAGATAAAACAAAGTATATCATTAAAATAGTATTTGGATATCTAAAATTTATTTCTAAAATATGAATACAAATTCTTGAAGAATAATTATTTATCTCTATTATTCTAGATTTTTATTTGGTTGAAAATCTAGAATAACAACTTATTCTAGTGCAATTAATATAGCATAGTCTACTAGATTAGAAATAAAAAAATATGAAAAAACTATTTCATGATCCACTATGAAGTACAAGTTCTCGAATAAGAGCCGTTGACCAAATAGCTAAAACAGGATGGCCCATTTTGAATTTTTCACCTATTTAGAAAAATAAGATGGAATAAGGCCCTTATTCCACCAAAAATAAAAGAACCAAATACCACCTAAGTGTATTACAGTAAACTACTAAATAAGGACTTCCATAAAAATAAACAAGTATTTTGGCCCCAAAAGCATTCCCATCCTTTGCATTAGAGAGGGATGCCACTAGTGTTGGAACTGGGTTAGACTGGATCGGACCATATCCCTGCCTGAGCCCTGCCTGAAATTACTTTTCAAGTTTCGAGCTGAACTTAGGTCAGAATTCTTTTAAAAAATTTAGGCCCGAGTTCGGTCCAAGCCCAATTAAGTCAGTCCATAGTTTACCTTGTTTTTGGCTTGTAGGTTATTAATGCATTTTTAGGATTCGTAAAGGGAATGGCGAGCAGAGCGGCGATAGTAAAAACAAGCGAAGCCGTAGCCCTTGGAGTGACAAGTGGCCTTGTCAGCAAGGACACGACAATCCTCGATGTCGCCATAGCGAGCAAATACAACACGGAGGCTGTCGAAGGTGGTTTCCCATATGGGATCATGGATGAAGAGCTTCTGTTGGATAGTGTTGTCGCCTAGAACGCCGTGGCCTGCAGCTGATGATGACCTCGGACCATGCCCTTATCGCTCGGGATCATGCTCTCACGGTCGAACCTGCAAAACAGAGGAGACCCGGGCCGATGATCCCGGCGGGGGCACTCTGATACTCAAGTCAGTAGCGATTTAGGGGAACAGATCCTCCTGTCAAGCCCCGTAGGTGGACTCCACACTAGGAGGAGAAAAATATGTGCTTGGGGAGTATGAACTGGTTGAGAATAGAGCGAGGGAAGTGGCAGCGGAGGAGAGTTCAGACTGATTGGCTGTGTCCATCGAGACCTTTTCGGTGGGTCTCCAGTAGCCTAGAGCACTTGGTCTCCTGGATGCTCAACTGTATGCCCCCCTTCCACCCATTCGTGACTTACCTTCTTCTTGGAACCTTGGAAAACTCCTTTAAACCAGGATGGCTGCTAGCCGCCTGCCTTAGGATCCCCCCTCGCTTACAGGCACGTGCGGTGACGTTCCTTTCCATGCGCGAGGTGCCTTTTTCCATTCGTGATAGGGAACAACACCATGCGCTCTAGCCCTCCTTCTGGTCGCTCCATTTTGGGAAACCTGGTAGAGCCTCGATCGGGGGGCAGCCGCCTCCTGGATTTGAATATTCTGTGTTGACTTCCTCTTTTGGGTGGCATAGACGATTGGTCGGGAACGTAGCGCCTCGATCGGGGGATCCTTTTTCTTTCAATGTAAGTGGTAGCTGGGGCAGTTATTGCGGCCTGGTGGGTGCCCCTCCGTGGTCCTTGGGTGGCTTGGCGGCATCCTTCGACTGTTGGTCCCTTCGTCCGAAGTGGGGCTGGCGCAGGGAAGAAGATCTCCACTTCAGCCATGATGTCTCAACCTCGAGGGAGCCGCCTGACGAAGGAGGCCGGAGAGAGGCGGAGCTCGACTTCGGTCAAGGTGTCTCGACCTCGAGGGAGCCACCTGGCATAGGAGTCCGGAGAGAGGCGGAGCTCGACTTCGGCCACGGTGTCTCGACCTCGAGGGAGCCATCTGGCGAAGGAGTCCAGAGAGAGAAGGAGCTCGACTTCGGCCATGGCATCTTGATCTAGAGGGAGCTGCCTGGCAAAGGAGTCCGCAAAGAGGCGAAGCTCGACTTCAGCTACGACGTCTCGACCTCGAGGGAGCCGCTTGGCGAAGGAGTCTGAAGAGAAACATCCGACATGGCAGCTTCCTCTAACATGGCATTTGACTGGGTCTGACATGTGTTCCACGTCAGCGATCCTGCCACATCATTTGCCCCCCACTCTCAAGTCCCGTTGGCGCATGGTGCTTGGGGCGAAAGAAGTAAATACAGTGCTGATGTGGAAAGACCAAAATCTGGTGCCATTATTGCCATGATCGCCGGCACCTCGTGGGGTGGACCTCTGAGCTAATACGGTGATGACACGTGGATCTGTCCGAGGAGACATTATTGCTGATGCAGAATTCGAAATGGTTGTGGGTAGACCGAAGCATCACCCTCTACCGATCGTTGACACGTGGTGCAAATCCGACGGCGGTGGCTCTGGAACAGTACTATTGAGGTTGGTCACTTCGAAAGAAAAGATAGTTTCATGAAAACACTTCTTCTTTCAAATTCCTCGTGCCCGCCAACGAACTAGAGTCCCTTCTCTTCCCCCGGCCGTCCCTTTCCTTCAAGGCTAGCCAGGTTCGTCCTCCACCTTCTTCTTCTTCTTCCTTCGGTTGGGTAGAGCTCTCCCTTATGGTCAGGATCTTCCCAGGCTTCGCCCATCTCCTTTCTGCTCCTTTCTCCTTTGCCTTCTTCTTTGAAATGTCTCGCCGGGATCAGAACTTTCGTCCTTCGACCAATCCTAATGAGGCTAGGCCTTCTCGACCGAGGACTCACTCTTCCTCCGATGAGGAGGAAGAGGTTCAGTTCGAGATCTGTAGAAGGCCTCGCCCCACAGGAATCGTCATTAGGGAACCAAGGGTCAGTCCCCCGCCTCCTCCTCCTGAACCTTCTCCGGAACCTCCACAGTTGACCGATCCCGATGATATTGCTTCGACGATAACCGGTGAGGAGCTTTTGATCATCCGAGAGACCTTTGGTGTCCCAGATTCTGTCCGGCTCTTAGTCCCACGATCGGGGGAACGGGTCACCTCCAGTGGCCCCGGCCAGATTGCTCTCTATGAGGAGACCCTCGCAGGGGCCTCCAATTTCCATTTCATCCCTTCTTCCTTTTTGTACTAAGCTACTATCGTCTGGTTCTGGCTCAGTTAGTCCCGAACGCGGTCAGGATGATTTTCTGTTTCATCATCCTCTACCATTTTCATGAGATCGTTGCCCATTTCTTCCTGTTCAGGGTCTTCTTTACCCTGAAATGCCACCAGACTAAGAAGGGGTGGTGGTTCATTTCTCCGTGCCCGAAGGGAATCAGGTTCGAGCTCCCCTCTTTCATCAAAGGATGGAAGAGTAAATACTTCTTTGCTTCTGTCGAGGAGGTTGATTGGGTTTGGAGCATCCCAGATTGGACCCCGAACCGGAATGCTATTATCGAGGCGGCTGATCGGGAAGTTTACGACCAGCTCTGCACTGACCAAATACCTTCTCTCAAGGTTCTGCTGTCAGAGCAGAACCTATTCGAAGCCAGAGTCAGCCCAATGTGAGAGTTGGGTGAGTTCGGCGTGACCTTCACTTGCTTCTGTTTTTGCTTGTCTCTTTGAGTTCAGAACTGACCTCATTTTTCTCCATGCAGGCATGAAGTACTCCGTGGATGAACTCCTTGCACTCTCTAGGAAGAGGGGTGCACCGACAGGGTCAGAGAGTCCCTGTCGAAAAGGGCTCGAAATGAAGAGAGCACAAGGGCCGCACCCGCCATGCCGTCCGAGCCAAGTAGGAGGATGATCAAACCCGTCGCCGAGGCAGCAGGACCTGCCCCCAGTCCGGGAGCTAGATGTGGTAGTACGGGCCAGGTCCACTGCTGCTGTCGTCGCTGTGGCGCCCCCGCCCCCTGAAGTCATCAAGGTGGAGGCAGAAGAGGAGCAGGAGAGGAGGGAACCACCACCAGCGGCCCCGTCCGGAGTGGCGGTGAGCCCCAACAGAGGCTCCGAAGCATCCTTGGCTAGTCACGAGGGCGACACCGTGGTGGCAAAGAAGAAGACCTCCCGCAAGCTGCCCTTCGAGGTGGCACCGGACGCCTCCTTGGTCCGGGACCGGGCTCTTCTGGGCGGATGATGGACTTTGCCGTCCAACTGCACGATTGGTGGAAAAAGGCAGGAAGGCTTTTGGCCGACGCCATTCTAGGCACATTCCCTCAGCTCTTCTCGATAAGCGCTTCTAACCTTTCCTCTTTCCTTTTCTCTTCTTCCTTTTCTTTTGGCTGACGCCTTTCTTGGCATAGCTTGGGATGGACCTTCTGCTGATACGGGACTACTGCAAGAGCTGGACCAAGAGGGACCAGCAGAAGGCACAGTAGATTGACTCGCTGAAGGCCGAGGTCAAGTTAAAGATAGACGTGGCCTGGGAGGCTGAGCAGAAGAACCGGGAGCTGAAGACCAAGGCGGTGGGCACCAAGAGATGCCTTAAGGGCCTGGAGGAGTCCCTGGAGAAGGAGAGGAGCCGGGCCAGAAGCCGGACCGAGGAGCTCAAGGCCAGGGAAGCCAAGGTGGAAGAGCTCAACGCTGAGGTGGCCCAGGAGAGGGAGTAGGCCTGAAACCTTCGGGCTCAGCTGGAGGCGGCGAAGGAGCGTGCTGCTGCCACCGAAGAGAAGGCCGCGACTGCGGTCGACTCGATGGAGGTTGCTAAGAAGGAGGCTACCGAGGCAGTGGCCAGTTACAAGGCCTTGCCAAAGTTCGACGCTGAATTTCATAAGCTGGCCATGGACTCTTTCTTCAAAGGGTTCGTGTTCTGCCGGACCAGGGTGGCGGAGCTCCTCCCGAACCTGAACCTGGATGGGCTCACCTTCCCGACCGCTCCGTGCGGGAGTCCGACCTTGGCCTTGGATGAATTGAAAGAGCCCGCGTCCATCGTCGACGTAGCCCCACCACCGGAGGTCTTAGACGTCGCCCCGTCGCCGGAGGCCCAGAAGATGGTGCTCCCATCGTTCGCTGTCTCGGGAAGGAGCCAGCCAACTAGCTTAGGAAACTCCCTTTCCCATGTACCTCTTTTCCCTTTTTATTTCTATTCGGGCTACCTGACCTATCCGGGCCAGAGAAAATGTAAAGACTTAGGAAATTTAATGAAATTTTCCTTTTTCCACTCTTTTCATTTGTTTGCTTGTGCACTTTCTGGATTCTCAGTGCTCTTGCAGTTTTCCTTCTCTCTCTCTTTTTTTTTTAACTGTCCATGTTTACGTCTTCGCCGAGGGATCTTGCCTCGAGGCTTCAAGTCCTTGGGCTCTTTCCTGCCGAGCTCCGGGTATGCGAGGCGGTTAGGAATAGGGATGGCAATAAAATCCAAACCCATGGATACCCGACCTAACCCGACCCGATTAGGCCGAGTAGTCAACACTTTGACTGGATTTGGGCCGGATTTGGGTAAAACCCGAATGTTTAACTTTGGGTTTGGACCGGGACTAGGTAGATATACACCCGACCCAAATTATTTTAATATATATATATATTTTATTTAATATATATTTTATTAATTATAATTATTAGTTATTAAATTTTAAAATACTTGAACCCTATACCCTGATCATTATATATATATATATGGAAATTTTTTTTCATCCTATTCTATTCAGGGTGAATTCGACATAAGATCATAATTAATTGTTTACCAACTTCATAATATAAATTTTGATTGAATATGAAATTAACTGCTGTTGAACTAAAAATGTAGTTAAATTTTATTTGTTTAATATATGTATAATTTATAAAATTATAGATGATTTTAAAGTTGGTAAAAATGAAAAAATATTTAATATGACTCAGTTGGGTTCACGCCGGGTAAACCCGATTATCCGATACCTAATTGAGATGGATTTGGATAAAAAAATCAGTCACGATAGTGTTTGGACTGGGTTTGGATAGTGTATTGAATATTTGGATTTGGGTTTGGGTAGTTATGTACCCAGCCCGAACCCGGCCCATTGCCATCCCTAGTTAGAAAGGAAGTCTTTGACTTGCTGAGTCATTCCCACCTCATGAGCAGCGTGGACATGGGGCTTTGTGTGCCTCCTCGGAAGAGGCCTGTTGGACCTCAAGTGGAATTCTCCCCAAGCGCGCATGGCACGACTGAGCCAAGGTGCCGTGCTTGGTGGGCCCACCGGGTGACTTATGAGGTGTTGAGCTTTGAAAGTTTCCAGGCTTGAGATGTCGGGCTTCGGAAGTTTTCGGGCTTGAGATGTTGGGCTTCGAAAGTTTCTGGGCTTGAGATGCCGGGCTTTAGGAGTTTCTGGGCTTGGAGTGCCGGGCTTTAGGAGTTTCCCGGCTTGGAGTACCGGGCTTTAGGAGTTTCCAGGCTTGGAGTGCCGGACTTCAGGAGTTTCTGGGCTTGGCTTGCCAGACTTGGGGTCGAGCAGCAATATTCTTGCATGGGAAGAGTGATTTGCACAAAGGATTTTTATCATTAATGGAGGAAGGCCTTACATTACTGATAATACATTCTCAGATTGTTGGCATTCCAAGTCCGCGGGAATCTGGCGCCATCCACCTCCGCCAGGTAATAGGCTCCATGGGGAAGAGTCTCGACCACCTTGTAGGGGCCCTCCCAGTTCGGTGAGAGCTTGCCGCACTCCCGGGGTTGCGAGGCTTCAGCCCGGTGCAGCACCAGGTTGCTTGGGTGGAAGATCTTCGGCCTCACCCGTGCATTATAGTACCGAGCTACCCGTTGCTGGTAGGCCGCCATCTGGAGTCGAGCCTTGTCTCTCGTCTCCTCGAGGAGGTCCAGGTTGAGAAGAAGGTGGGCCGAATTTTCTGCTTCATCATACTGTTCCACTCGTAGTGTGGGTACACCAAGTTCGATAGGGACAACGCTTCTTTGCCGAAGATGAGGCTAAAAGGCATCTCATCCGTGGCCATCCTGGATGTTGTATGGTAGGCCCAAAGAACGATGGAGAGTTCTTCTGCCCACCTGCCCTTGGCCTAGTCTAGCCTAGTTCGGAGTCCCTGGAGGATTGTTCGGTTGGTCACCTCGGCCTCTCTGTTGGTCTGGGGGTGAGCCACCGAGGTGAAGAGATGTTGAATGCCGAGGTCGGCATAGAACTCCTCGAACTCTTGATTGTCAAACTGCTGCCCATTATCAGTGATGATGTTGTGGGGGAGTCTGAAGCGGTAGATGATCGACTTTCAGAAAAACTGGTGGACCTTGGCTTCGGTAATCTGTGATAGTGGCTCCGCCTCCACCCACTTGGTGAAGTAATCAATAGCCACTATTAGGAACTTGCGTTGTCCGGATGCAGGAGGGAATGGACCAAGGATGTCCATGCCCCACTGGGCGAACGACCAAGGTACGGAGAGTTGGGAGAGCGATGTTGATGGTTGATGCCGTACATGGGTGTCGCACTGGTAGCGGTCACACTTCTTCATGAAGTCGCAGTGTCCGTCCACATAGTTTTCCAGTAGTACCCCTGATGGAGGGCTTTGTACACCAGCATCCTCCCTCCGATGTGATTCTCGCAAAGGCCTTCGTGTATTTCTTAGAGCACAAAGACCGTCTCTGCGGGTCTCAGACACTTCATGAGTGGATAGGAGTAGGATCTGCGGTAGAGCTGCCCATCCATCAGGATGAATCACACGGCTTTCTTCTTGATGAGCCCGACGTTCGCTCGATCTTCTGGTAGGGTACCGTCGGTGATGTATATGATGTACTGGTCCATCCAACTGGACTCCGAGATGACTTGCTGGATTTCTTTGGGAGCTTCACTGCTTGGACTTTCCAGGTACTCAATATGGGCGCGCCCCGTGATGAGTCCAGCAGGGTCACGAGCCTTGACAAGGAATCAGCATGAGCATTTTCTCCACGAGGGATGTGGGAGATGCTGAAGCATCGAAAACCAGTCATGCTTGAACGGACCCGCTCTAGGTACTTCATCATCTGAGGATCTTGGGCCTCATACTCTCCTGAGACCTACCCGACCACTGGCTGGGAGTCTGTGAAGACCTTCAAGCTGGGTACACCCAGCTCGCAGGAGACTCTGAGTCCCGCGATGAGTGCTTCATACTCCGCCTGGTTGTTGGTTGCTGCGAACCGGAAGCGGAGTGCACATTCAGCCACGACCCCATCCCCATTGGCGAGGATGAGACCTGCTCCACTCTCTCTTGAGTTGGATGCGCCGTCTACATGGAGGACCCATGTCTCCTCCTCGGTTATGGGCTCCAGCCAGTGCTCCGAGGTCGAAGTGGTCTCCTCGGGCTCCTTGCTCATGCCAGCGCACTCGACCAAGAAGTCAACCGGCACTTGGACCTTCTGGGATAGCATCGGTCGGTAAAAGATGTCAAATTCGCTCAGCATTAGAGACCACTTAGCCAAACGCCCAGAGGTCTCGGGCAGCTAAGTATGGCCCTCAACGGCTGGTCCGTCATGGCCGCAATAGGATGTGCTTGAAAGTACGGCCTAAGGCACTGGACAGACATTATTAGAGCAAAAATTAACTTTTCTGAGCGGGTGTACCTAATCTCTGCATCTCGAAGGATTTTGTTGGCATAGTACATCGATTTCTGGGATTCATCCCCTTCTGTCCAGACAAGGATCGAGCTGACAGCCCCCGGGGTGACTGCCAAGTACAGCAGGAGTTCCTCTCATTCCTCTGGCCTGGAGAGTAGCGACGGTGATGCCAAGAACTTCTTCAACTCCTCGAAGGTTGCTTTGCATTCTTCTATCCAGTCGAAATCGTGAACTTTGCACAGTGCCTTGAAGAAAGGTAGGCAGAGGTCGACCGACCTCGAGATGAACCAACTCAAGGCCACAATCCGACCTGTCAGGCACTGGATCTGCTTCTTCAAGACGGGGTGCTCCATGTCAACAATTGCCTGGACCTTCTCCGAGTTCGCCTCGATTCCTCTCTGGGTGACCATGAAGCCAAGGAACTTCCCTGTTGCTATGCCGAAGGCACACTTCACTGGATTTAGCTTCATCTGGTACATCTAGAGGTTATGGAAGGCCTCCGCTAGATCGACAACATGATCTGACTTCCGCTTGCTCATGACGAGCATGTCGTCCACATATACTTTCATGTTTCAACCAATCTAGTCCATAAAGATCCTATTGACCAGCCGCCGGTACGTGGCGCCAGCATTCTTCAAGCCAAAAGGCATCATCTGGTAGCAGTACGTCCCTCGCTTGGTGATGAAGGCAGTGTGCTCCTCGTCCTCCGGATGCATCCGGATTTGATTGTATCTAGAGAATGCATCCATGAAGGAGAGCAAGTGGTGCCCCGAGGTGGCGTCCACCAGTTGGTCAATCTTCGGTAAGGGGAAGCTGTCCTTCGGACAGGCCCGATTGAGGTCGGTGTAGTCCACACAAATCCTCCACTTTCCATTGTTCTTCTTAACCATGACAATATTTGCCAGCCATCTGGGGTATTATACTTTTCAGACAAAGCCGGTTGCAAGGAGCTTGTCCACCTCCTCATTGATCGCCCGTTGCCTCTCCAGGGTGAAGCTTCTCTTCTTCTACCGGACAGGATGGCACTTCGAGTCGATGCTCAACTTATGGGTGATGATGTCAGCAGAAATCCCATGCATATCGGCCACCGTCCAGGCGAACACGTCTATATTCGCTCGAAGGAATTCCAACAGGTGGGACCGCACCTCCTCTTGCAGCTGGGCACTAATTTGTACAGTCTTCACTAGGTCGGCTCCAAGTGGATACGACAGTAGGTGCTTGACCGGGCCACCTCTGGGGTCCTGCATCCTTTGGTCGAGGTCGTCGGCACTGGGGTCTTCCTCGGAGGTCTTGGCCCCAGGGATGGCTTGGAAATAGTGTCGGATCGACTGAGGTGCCCCCCTCATCTCTCCAACGCCACAAGGAGTGGAAAACTGTACCAATAGCTGCTTGGTGAAAATGACCGCGTTGAGTAGTTTGAGCCCGGGATGGTCAAGAATCACGTTGTAGGCCGAGAAAAGCCTAACTACCATGAAAGTCATCATGACGGTGCTCTGCCGAGGTGGCACCCCGGCAGTAACAAGAAGAGTAATTTCTTCCTCGACTCCCATAGAGTCCCCTGTAAAATCGACGAGGGGAGTGTGCACAGCCCTAAGTTGAGCAGAGGACAGATTCATCTTGGAGAAAGCATCATAAAAAAGGACATCAATCGAACTTTTACTATCGACCATAATCCATTTTACAAGATGCTTGGCGATCGTCATCTTGATGACCATGGCATCATTATTTACATTTTCATTCCCGGATTCCCTCTTCCTCACAAAGAGAAGTACATTTTCCAGATTTTCTCCTTCCCGGACCCCTACTTGGTGCGCCAATCTGTTGCTGCCTAGAACGCCATGGCCTGCAGCTGATGACGACCTCGAACTGTGCCCTTGTTGCTCGAGATCCTACTCGCACGGCCGAACCTACAAAATAGAGGAGACCCGGGCCGGTGATCCCGGTGGGGGCACTCCGATGCTCAAGTCAGTGACGATCTAGGAGAACAGATCCTCCTGGTCGAGCCCCATAGGTGGACTCCACACTAGGAGGAGAAAAATATATGCTTGGGGAGTATGAACTGGTTGAGAGTAGAGTAAGGGAAGTGGCAGCGGAAGAGAGTTCAGACTAATTGGCAGTGTCCGTTGAGACCTTTCCGGTGGGTCTCTGGTAGCTTAGAGCACTTGGTCTCCTGGATGCTCTCCTGTATGCCCCCCTTCTGCTTGTTCGTGACTTACCTTCTTCTTGGAACCTTGGAAAACTCCTTTAAACTAGGATGGCTACTAGCCGCCTACCTTGGAATCCCCTCCTCGCTTGCAGGCGCGTGCGGTGACGTTCCTTGCCATGCACAAGATGTCTATCCCCATTCATGATAGGGAACAGCTTCGTGTGCTCTAGCCCTCCTTATGGTCACTCCATTTTGGAAAACCTGGCAGAGCCTCGATCGGGGGGCAGCCACTTCCTGGATTTGATTCTTCTGGGTTGACTTCCTATTTTGGGTAGCACAGACGGTTGGTCGGGTTTATAGCGCCTTAATCGGGGGACCCTTTTTCTTTCGATATAAGTGGTAGCTAGGGCAGTTATTGCAGCCTGACGGGCACCCCTCCGTGGTCCTTGGATGGCTTAGCGACGTCCTTCGGCTGCTGGTCCCTTTGTCCGAAGTGGGGCTAGCGCTGGGAAGAAGATCTCGACTTCGCGAAGGAGTCCGAAGAAAAACATCCGACGTGATAGCTTCCTCCAACGTGGCATCTGAGTGGGTCTAACATGTGTTCCACATCAGCGATCCTGCCACATCAGATAGGATCAAGGTCAATGAGGTGATGAATCTCAACAAGGGTAGCCAAGTTGGAGTCAAAATCAAAGATGGCGACGGATCAAAAAAAGAGATTAGTTATTCCTTCATCAACAATTTAAAGAGCTTCCCCGTGTCCTTATCCTAGTCTTTTGCTTCATCTTCCTTCACCGGCGATCAAAACACCAATGGCATGGATGGCAAAACCTTAGCAATCGGAGGTGAAGAGAGATTGAGAGAACCAACGAGGAGATGGGCCATTGAGGTTTTATTGAACCAGTGAGCCACTAAAGACAAAATGTTTTAATTACTCTTGGACTGGCAGGCCAGGCCAGAGGGATACCCGAGCTTGGTCTAATCTATTTCGAACCTGGCTCGAAGCTCAACCCAAAGTCTATCGGGCTAGTCTGATTCTAGTTCCAATCCTAGATGCCATCTTGCCATCTTGAATACTCAGGCCTCTATTTCCACCATCCTAGAAATAGGTTTTTTGCAGCCAATGTATTCGGGATAGATTTTTTGCTGACTTAGCTTCTTCCAGGCTTTACCTCTTTAATATATACATACATACATATATACATACATACATATATACATACATACATATATATATAAAACATTTCCATAACTGAACCCACAATGATAACTTGTTAAGGATTATTGCTGATGGTAGCAATCCATCTTCATATCCTCACGGGATTACAAGATGTACATTATACACCATGAGAGCTTTTATGTTGATGATCTTGAATTTTTCTTTTATCAATTTTTGCTTGAAAAGAATCCTTTCAAAGTATGCAATTCCAGTCATCTACTCCATGACAAATTTTATTGCTTGCAAGAAGATGTTTGGCGATATTACATTTTAAGAAGATGTTGATTTGGATTTCCATGATTTTGACCTCATCACATAATTAAGGCCCTGGGATAGGTATAATTCACACTATTGCCATCAAATCACCTTCCAATAGATTACAGTGGTGCCTGAAGATCCTTCGGTCTTCTTCAACAAGGATGGAGAGCTACTCTTGGGTGCTCCATCGCAGGGACCTGCAAAAATAGTTCCTAGACCAGGGTTTCCAGTAAGAGACCCTTCAATGCTTAAGTCACTAAGGAGGATGAGATAAGATATAATAACTGGAGCTAAGAGCCAAGTGGTGACTGAGTAGCATGAGAGTAGTGGTGAAAAATGTACATCGCCAAGGGTAACATATTCTATGATAGGTGTAACATATTCTAATAAGATATCAAGACCTTGTCTCATGAAATCTTTTTTGTTAGCATATTTTTATCAGCATAGCTGATTCTATTAGGATCTTGCTCTTCACAAACTTGTTCGCCACGATCCTGCTTGTCATGATCACTGTTAAGATAGTTAGGATCAATTGTTGTCACTTACTTGAGTGCCACTATCTCCGAGTATTGAGACAACATGTTCATTACCGGGAAAAAATAAAACTTGTCGAGAGAGAAAATGGGGCCTTGACTTTTGTAATCTAACATACCTGACTATCATTGATTAAGAAAGAGATGGTAACCAGACCACCAGTCGAGAAGGATATAACTATGACTATTGACTCACCCAATAACTAACTGAGTAGAAGTTGACCCAGTCAGTCGTTACACTAACTATCTTTGATACCTTACATCGAGAGACTACATACAATCCGGTCCAAATATTCCTTCACATGCATTCATTGAGTACTCACTGAGGCTTGACTAATTCCAAACTTAGTCGAGCATGCTAGATTACAATGTCAAAGCCCCCTTCTCTCTTGGCAAGATTTCTTCTCTTTCGACAACAAACAAGTTATCCCAATACCGAAATTAATGGCACCCGAGTAAGTGATAATAGTTGATCCTAGCTATTCTAGCTGTCCAGCTATCCTAACAACTATCGTGGCAAGTGGGATCATAGTAGACAAGTTCATGGAAAGTAGTATCCTAACAAAATCAGCTATCCTAATAGAAAAGATGTCAATAAAAAAGATCATAGAAGACAAGATCTCAGCATCCTACCAAAATTTATTATACCTGTCAGAGGATTTCACTTTCTTAAGGGCATTATATTACTCCAAGTAACTTTATAAATTGGTAAAAGGAGAACCCAGTGACATACGTTACATTATGTTAGGTTACATTGTATTACGTTACATTACACTACAGTAACTCATCTCTACAACTCTCATACTTTCAATTACCACTTAGCTCTCAATTCCAACTACTGCAGCCCATATCATCCTCCTCACTAATTTGAATATCGAAGAATCCCCCATTGGTAACTGTTACCGATCTCGCCGCCGCGCCTGTGGCTCCAAAGCCGAGGATCCGACTAGACCATCTTGCCCCTGGGGTCTCCTGGCTTCCTCGCCAGGTGACACCCTGATACGGTCCCACCTCGGCCGAGGTCGAGCCGGGCCCCTCGCTCCTTCGCCAGGTGGCGCCCGGAGACGGACCACCTCGATCGAAGTCGAGCGCCCCTCTGCCGCTCCGCCAGGTGTCCACCCAGGAGGGGTCCACCTCGGTCGAAGCCGGCGGCCTCCCTGCTCCCTCGCCAAGTGGCACCCTGATACGGTCCCACCTCGGCCGTGGTCGAGCCGGGCCCCTCGCTCCTTCTCCAGGTGGTGCCCGGAGACGGAACCACCTTGGTCGAAGTCGAGCGCCTCTCTGCCACTCCGCTAGGTGTCCACCCAGGAGGGGTCCACCTTGGCCGAAGCCGGCGGCCTCCCTGCTCCCTCGCCAGGTGGCACCTGAGACGGTCCCACCTCGGCCGAGGTCGAGCCGGGCCCCTCGCTCCTTCGCCAGGTGGCGCCCAGAGACAGGACCACCTTAGCCGAAGTCGAGCGCCCCTCTGCCTCTCCGCCAGGTGTCCACTCAGGAGGGGTCCACCTCGGCCGAAGCCGGCGGCCTCCCTGCTCCCTTGCCAGGTGGCACCCTGAGACGGTCCCACCCCGGCCGAGGTCGAGCCGGGCCCCTCGCTCCTTCGCCAGGTGGCGCCCGGAGACCGGACCACCTCGGCCGAAGTCGAGCGCCCCTCTGCCGCTCCGCCAGGTGTCCACCCAAGAGGGGTCCACCTCGTCTGAAGCCGGTGGCCTCCCCGCTCCCTCGCTGGGTGGCACCCTGAGACGGTCTCACCTCGGCCGAGGCAGGCCAACCTGTGCGGAGAAGCTTCCGAGGAGCAGGGGCATGAGCTCCAAGATTGCCCCTCGAGCCGTGCACGCCGCACCCCGAGAATAGCGCCCGTACGGTCGGCAGCGACACGCGAAACATCGCTTACATCGGCCCGACAGGTCCCGCGATCGAGAGGCGGAGACCTGACAAAACAGGACCCAATAACGGGCCTCGTCGGTGCCTAGGAAGAAGAGCGCTCGCGCTCTTCCCAAGGTTTGGTCGGCAGTCTGACCGACGCCCTCCCTTTGCTCTTTTCTCGCTAGGCTCGGCAAGCAAGGCGGGGAAGCCGCCTGGTTCTTTGATCCATAAGGGGAAAGAAATGGAGGGAAGAGGTTGAAAGCGACGAAGGAGCCTCCCAAGGGCGGCAAACGAAAAGGCAGCACGAGGAGTTAAAAGGAAGGGAAGGGTAGACGACAAGGTAAGCGAGAAAAAAAGGCTGGGAAGGGAGATTCCGTTCCAAGAGCAGGATCCAAGATCCCGAGAGGGGACCATTGGCGTGAGCTCGGCGGAGGAACTCGGCCGGATTTCTATTCTTCCTGAAATCTTTCTTGCTGGCATGGTCTCTAAGTCTGGGACTCCTTCGGGGGCCCGTCTCGGAGATTCTGTTCCCTCTCGCCGTTTACTAACTTGACCGTCGGAGCTCCCTCACCGGGACCCCGGCCAGGGTTTCTGACCTTGCCTTGCAGGTTCGAAGAGCCAGGAGACCCCATGGGCAAGACGGTCTAGTCGGATCCTCGGCTCCAGAGCCACAGGCGCGGTGGCGAGATCGGTAATAGTAACTACTAGTTAAGAGAGACTATTCTTGCATATTTTCTTCCGAGAGGCATCTAGGAGCAGCTCTCTATTCTTGCAGATTTTCTTTCGAATGCATCCAGGAGCAGCTTCACTGTAACCCAATAAAAGATGATTTTATTGCAACAATACCATAACAAGTCTAATAACTAAATTTTATGATCATAAAATTAAAAATATTTTTAAATAAATAATAAATTTAATTAATAACATATTAATATACTTATATTTTTTAAAAAAAATTATAAAATATTATATAAAATTATATATAGATTTTAATACGAAAATAAATTTTCATCTCCCATCCATTTCTATCCCTATTTAAACTAGAAGTTACACGTAGAAAATACTTATCGAAACTGGTTTTCAGGTAGGTAGTGGCCCAAGTTTTAATTTTTAAACTTCCAAAGGAATCTGTGCTTATGTGAAAAAAATATTATTTTTTTATTAAAAAATTAGGCGACCAGCGTAGCGACTCTCGAATCATTTTCTATTACATCAAAACATCGATCGGTCTAATAGTTAACCGGTCCAGACATAAAATAAATAAATGAAAAAATTTTCCCTCGCTTAACCGACTCTGGCTCAAATCTTAAAGATGAGGGGAATGGACCTTACCCAGCCGAGCTACACCACCTTGGTCGTAGAAAAGCGTGCGAGTTGGCGTTTTGGAATAACATCGCAAAAAGGGATGCCGTGCCGTTGAAGCTTGGAGGGATTCCGGGGGCGTCTTTGGAGATGGACGCGATATGGGGCGTCTCGTGGCGATCTCCGGTGGCGCCCGCTGGCCGCTTACCGGAGACGTCGTGCCGCCAAACGCTGTCTTCTTCACTCCCTCCGCCGGCGAGGGGGGCGGTGAGGTCCGAGTCAGGAGCCAACAGGATGTTCTTTTTCGGGACGGGATTCGTCGGCCGTTACGTGTCCGATCGGCTGAAGAAAGAAGGATGGTACGATTCGCTTGCTCCTTTTCTTTTCTTGCCTCGTTTCTTTCTCGTCATGCTTCTCCAACTTTCTTTTGATTCCCGTAGATTACGCATCTTTTCAAGATTTAATATTCTCTCTTGTTTTCTGATATGTTCGTGGAATTGAAGAACTTGAGAAGTTGAGCTGTGCCGATCTTGATTCAGTTTTCATTTCTTTTCTGAGAACCTTAATTCATTCAAATTTATTAATACAAGGATGTATTTCTAAATTAGATGGATCTGGCATGAACTTTCATATCATATGACATCTTATCAATCTGTGGAAATGGAATCTTGATGTGGGATGTGGGTTGATTTCTTGATGTGGGGTTTTAGGGTGAGGAACAACTGCCTGATTTCAAGGTTTATTAGATGTTATAAAATACATTTTGAGTGCCATCTTTATCGCTTTCTGTGTTATCTTAGCTGGAAGCTCGCATTTAGTGTTGTTGATATAAGATTTTCCTGTTTTAATTCCATAAAATGATGACATGATCACAACAGGTCTACATAACGAACTGCTCCATTTTTGTTCACATCACCATTGTATTTAGCAGTGAGTTGGAAGACACATGAGGATGTGGGAGAATTTCTTGCCACTTTGAACTGCCTCTTCTTGGAACAACTGGTTCTGGCTTCCTCTCTGCTGTACATTTTTGCACTTTTGAATAAAAGCTGGGGGCTGGTCTTCTCAGCGTTCATTCTTATCAAAAAAGAGAAGATGCGGAAGAATTCCTGCATCAACTTTTGTTAGTTGATGTTCACTGTCAGGAATAATGCCATGAGTTGATAGACCATTCGAGATATGCCATGTTTTAAAAGATGATTGTCAATTTGATTTGTAAGCAATGCATGATGAGTGTCAAGAATTAACATGACTTTAGAGCATGGCTATAGTCATGTTTTCATGATTGTGCCAACAAACAAGTGTCTTAATTTTAAAGAAGAGTGTATCATCTTCATTGAATGCTAGTCATTGCCTTTCGTTAAGAGCTTGAGAGCATCGATAACTGGCCATTGATGGACTTGTAAAGGATTCAGCAATAGGCTATCACTCATTGCTCTGGTGTCTTCCTTGTTTGGTGTCTTCCTTGTTCAGCTATTTGACTGTAGTATATTTGTAGTCAAATAAAGTTAGTAGGGTCTTTCTTTTATTTCTATCAAGTACCTTATGAAGTTTATAATTTAAGATTATAACTTTTAGGATTTCATGATGGAAATATTAAATTCTAGGATGGATTTTCTCAGATAAGAGGCACCGATGCAAATTTGGTATATCCAGGAACTAAGAGAAGGTGGTGTCAGGTGTCATTTCCACATCAAGATCTGTCCTGTATTCATTGTCGATTACAGGTGTACCTGCTTCAAGAGGCCAAAATTCAAATTATGGAATTGTTGATCAAATATCCATCTTATCTTTTAAGGATTTTATTTGGACCAGCATGTTTCATGCCCCAAAGTTTTGGAGAACTTGTCTTTTTAGCATATTCTTACCTTACTCTCCCTAAAGCTATGTTGAAAGGAAATGGCATATAATGTTTACTGTTGTACAACCTATTCTTGAGCTCAGATGTGCATGTCATAGACAAAAGTCTGATGCTTGATGCAACATTTATGAGAGGTTGATAGTGTCTTAGATTGGTGGTTAATAAGGGTTCAGAACAATACCAGTTGAAGCAATGCACACCTAATAGACAATTGTGGAACAAAATTTGGAAATTTTTTGGGGAGCTTTCTTGTCTATTGTCAATAGGCTTTGCCTGTTTAGCTTGAGTTTGACACAAGCATGTTCCTGAGGATCGCATCAATGAATTTTGGCCAAAACACATTTTTGGGCTTCGACTTGAACCTTGTTTTGTTAGCAAGTAACATTGAAAAATGAAAGGCTTATGAAGTTTTAGTTTGTAAAATATGGGGGAACATTTCAAACATGTACATCACTTTTGATTTTTAGCAGACAGTTTTCAACTATTGTAAAACTTTATGCCTAGCAAAAGCCTTTTTTATCCTTTTTTTATAAAAACAATAATGTGCATTGTTGCCAAAAATGAATATCTATTCACCGTTCCGCATTTTGTCTGATTGTTCTTTTCATTAGAAGCTGTGACAGTGGAATGTTTCTTATTCTTTTATCTGCTGTTAGGCTTTACTTAGTGGGCCATTGAGGGTTTGACTTATCTTTGAATAATACTGAGAATTTACTTTGTTCTACTTTGAATTGCAGGCAGGTTTCTGGGACTTGCACTAGTCCTTGTAGCAAGAGAGTACTTGAGGAGATGGGATTAGAAGCATTCATTTTTGATACTCATAATAGCCAGTATGTTGGCACTTCACATTACAAGTTTTTAGTAATATAATTTTTCTTTCCTTGACAGTCCGCTGCTTTATTTACTGCTTGTTAGGTTTAGGAGCCTTCATACACTGAAACATGCAACTCATCTTCTTATCTCCATTCCACCTGTTGTAGGCATTGGTGATCCTGTAAGTTAACTGCAATCTGGTTCCCGTTTGGATCCTTAACTTGAACTGTTTCATTTATAAGATGATATTTTAGCAAAGTCCATCTTTGGCTTTTTTTCATTTCTTATGCAGTTGCTCTATTTACATGAAGACTTGCAAGGCACACTTAGTCATGGAAATCTTCAGTGGCTATGTTACCTGTCATCGACAAGTAGGTCCACATCCTGTGTACTCTTAAATTTCTTCTTTTTAGCTTCTTGGAAATTCTTTTTCTGTCATTCTGTAATATTACTTTGATAGAATTATATATGAACTTTTTAGTGTATATTGTGTGGAACTATTCTGCTCATTTGGTGTCAGCACAGAAGTTTGATACATGAGTTTTTTTTTTTTCAAGTTTTTCAGGAAAACGACTTAAAATATTCTCTAATTATATATTCTTACCTATTTGTGTCTGTGAGTGAGCGTATGCATAAAGCCATCCATGCATTTCAATTGGGAAAAAAAATCAAGTCCACATGCCTAGCCATTTTTTTTAAAAAAAATAACGATAGTCTTTCTTATGTGTTTTGTGCAAGGCATCGTAGAAATGGCATAATCATTCTTCAGATTTGCAATCCAACAAGGATTATGCATGATTAGATGGCCCAGGTTGATTGAAAATGAAGAATTTTAGTGCCCGGAGCTGTATTTGGTTTTAATAGAATGTCAGCCATATGCTGTATTAAATGTGGTAAGAAACATTATGTAAATGCTGTTCCAGATGTGTCTTGCCCCCTTAATTTGGTTACAAGGGCCTAGTGGGATGAGCTTCTTATTTGGCTCTTTGATCCGGAGATATCGGGCCCATTTTGCTCAATCTGCACAGCTCTGCACTGGGTAGGTATAAATGCATTCTACTTCATATTTACACCATGACCCAATTTGGAAATGGCATTTGGAGTCCCCTCAACAACATCCAAACTATGAAACCTCCCCCAAGGAGAAGTGTGTGCCATATATTGGACCTTGCCCATATTTTGTTTTAATTGGAGAATAGATTTACATAGAAATGCATTTTTTTAGGAGTCATTATCAGTATATCTAATGACAGTAATTGCCAGTATATTTTATGACACTAAATCAACTACATATTTGATACTACTAGATGTTGCAAATGTTGCATTGGTTTTTTTTTTCATGTATATGGCAAGACTGCTGAACAAGCTTAGTAAGATAAAACTAAATTTCCTTCATGTTACTTCAAGTGGAATGGGCAGGTATTGATTAGAAAGTCTTGCTAATCCAATAAAAATGGATTGATTTTTGCTTGATTATATTTAGAATGAGGTCCTTTAAGTCTTTTGGAGAGACGACAATGCCCAGCTCGAAATGAGTGACCCATGGATTTCAGCATATGCTTGTAAGCTTCATAATCTAGTCAGATGGTTCTGTTTGTTTGAACGAAACCATACAGGTTTCATCTGAAAAGACTGGTGACACACAAGTCTTGGTCAATTTTGATAATATGCCACTGTTGGAGTGCCCAACAAATTATTTGATAGTCTGGCATTTATCTGCCAAAATGAGCCACAGAAACCTGCAACTTCATAAACTGGTTGCAAATAAGAAATTGTTTAGAAACAAGAATTGTATTTTACAATGGCAAACTTGTAGTTATGCTGAAAGTTATCTCCATATGCCGTTCTATCAAAAAGCACCTTCAACTACCTGGCATACCACAGAATATGGAAAAATTAAAACTACTCTATAACTGACATCTTCTCTAATCTCATCAAAGAAAGAAGTTTTACATTTATTTGATTTTATTCAACTCATCCAAGCAGTGTCATTTCAGCAGTTTCTTTCGACAACCTTTGTGCTTGAAGGGGATGCATGAACCTTTCTCAAGATCTTGATTAGAACTTCAGAATCTGCTTCACTCAATTTCATCAGTACAGTAATGCTCAGAACTATTAAATACTTAACTCAATGTCAGAGTCTACTTATTTCTCACATGCCCTGCCTATATATTGAAAAAGGTTGTTTAGTTGATGATCCTTTCACTCAATGTTTAACTTATGAGTTTATATTATTGCTGATAAGGACTCATGGACTTAAAAGTCTAGAATATTGTTATAGCCACCATCCTAAATGAATTTCTGAAATTTAAATTCCATCTCTTGAGACTAGGGTTGCGACAGGTCAGAATTAGGTACAAGTCTGGTCTGCAAGATTTAATCCATCTGCTTGATGAGTTAGGTCAGATTGGGTCTTCCTTGGTTTGTGTTTGGTCTTCATTACTGGTCTAGGACAGAATTTTGAAATTGATTCATGTTTGCTAGACCCATGTTGACCTAACTGGAGTTTGGATCTTGGGGACCCATGTCCCAGCTAGGGGTGTAAGTGAGCTGGACATGAGCAAGCCAAGCTTTGTTCAAGCTTGGGTCAGAATTAATATAGCCTAGCTTGACCTTGGATTAAGCTCAAGTCAAGCTGAGAAATCTCAGCTCTAGCTTGGCTTGTACTAGAGTCAAGCCAACTCGAGCTTAGCTCGGTTGTTGAAAATAAGAAATATATCATTGTACCTTCTTTCTGGTCCCCTAGTTCTTTCGTCACTCCCAGCTCGACCACCATCACCAACCCTATCTTTGACAGCAACAACATCTCGATCCTCATCACTAGGAGGAGGATCTAGGATCATAAAGAGGGACAAGGTTTAGTAGCTAAGAGCTCAGGGCTCTGCCGCCACCATTGACCCCATTTTTGAGGCACCTCCATCCTCATTGCTGGTAAGCAGATCTAGGATCACAAAGAAGAATGAGGACCAACAGCCGACGAGCTCATCTTCACCCTCTAATGGTGAGGAGCCAATAGTTTGGAAGGTGAATGGGAGGGAGATCTTGAAGGATCTTTAGATCAATGGCGAGCCCTTGGCATCATGACAGGGCAGCAGGTCAACAGCGAAGGAGAAGACTTGAAGTAAGGTGAAGGACCTTGAGGTGTTGGAGAGTGGATGATCAGAGGCAAGGGTTGGAGGTGGCAGTGGAGTGAATGAAATTGGGAAGTCTCAGGTGTTGGCTTAGGATTAGAGTTCTTATCTTATTGACAAACCACTGGATTAAAACCAAATGGCTGAAGATTAAACTAACTAATACATACATAATATATGTGTGTTGTTGGTGCCCCACGAGGGAGGGGGGGCGGGGGGGCTTGTACAGGGTGATGATCGCACACTAAACAAGCAAGCAAGCTGAGCCCAGCTTATGCTCTGTTCATTCACTAAACGAGCAAGCCAAGCTCAAATTGAATTCCATGCCAAATAAAGCTGGCATGCAAAGAGCTTGCTCGTTTGACACCTTGGTTCCACCTCCAGGCTCCGGATTTTGACTATAGGTATGGCTATATCCATAGTATTTCTGGAGTAAGTCAAACTTTAGCCTACCATCCTTATTGTTTCTGATTTAAAGAGGAAGCAAGAAGCAACAAGGTAATATTTCATGTTGCATCTGTTGGAAAACAAGATCAACCTGCTTGAAAGTATTCTGATATCATCTGGTGTGTTCCAAATTCCCCACATCCCAGCATGGAGAATGAAATTTATAATACTTACCCATGCTTCTCAGTTGAATTGCATTATTTAGAAAATAATTAAAAAAAAAGAGATGGTGATTAGTTGATTTGTGGTCCTTGCAAATCATCGTACATTGGATCTACAGGCCTTGAGCAAGATACATTCCATATTAACTGAAGTCACTTTGAAGCTGCCACCTAATAGTGGAACAAAAGTCCTGTTGGATTGAATAACTCTTGACATGACCAGAAAGCATTCAAGGAAGGACTTACACGAGAACTTAGATGAAACTGAGGCTTGAACACAATTATCTTCACCCAGGGTTACATTTGTGTGCTAAGTTTTTAAGTGAATAAGTATATAGCTTGATTCCTGCAGCTTTATTTTTATTTTTTTATCACTGTCATTCATCCTAAGCCTTTGCCAAATCTTTTAGTTTTGCTTGTGTAGAATGTACTTCACCTAATTGAACAAGCTTTTCTTGATGAAGTAAGAAGTCATTAATCAATCTTCTGTGACAGGTGTTTATGGAGATTGTAATGGTGCTTGGGTCAATGAGGAGTAAGAAGCAACTTTTTGTTCATGACTGTCTATCAGAAAGTTCATTTCAATATGATCTTACACAAGTCAACTACTAATTGCAGCTATCCTGTAAACCCTCAAAAGGAATCTGCTAAGGCAAGGCTTTCAGCAGAGAAAGGATGGCTGGCTCTAGGTTGTGAGCTTGGTGTGGTAGTTAACGTATTTCGACTAGGAGGAATCTATGGGCCTGGACGAAGGTTTGTTTTGTAAGGTCTGGCATGGGTTTCATCCATTTTGTTGGTATTTCATCAATTTTTTAATCACAATTATGAACCTGAATTTGGCATGCTATATAAAGGTAGTCCTGTTTCTTAATGGTGGAAAACTCAAAATACACCATCGGCTTGAGTTTTCACTTGAATGTTTGTTGTGAGCCTCTCGATGATTTTATGTGCCAATGATCTCATATTTGTTGGTCTCTTGCAGGATTGTGATACATTATGATTTATAATATTCTGATAATGGACAAAGAAATTTATTCACAATCACAAACCTGTGATCGGATTCTTTTGCATTAGCCCATGATCATTTTACATGCATGGCATTATTGTACCTATCATTTTATTCTGCATGTGTATCAAAATTCTGATATATTACCATATAGAAACTTTAGATTGATTTGCCATTCTAAATGGATAAGAAGGTTGTAGAGGATATGCAACTTGCCTTGTTCACCCTTGTAAATGTGCAAAGGGCCTAAAAGCTTTTTTATGAGTAAATATTTTTTTAACTATATATTTTTCATTTGTTCTGGTTCCAAACCTCCACCATATTGACTGATTTTATTTATTTCAGTGCTTTGGATACCATACTTAAACGGGATTCCTTGTCAGAAGGACAAAAGAGGAGGGAAACAAGGCTTTACACATCACGGGTTCATGTTGCTGACATCTATCAGGCAATCAAGGCAAGCTTTGACACCCAATCTTCAGGGTATGTGCCACTTTAGAGCTTGTTTAACCTGATTTTTTTTTGTCTCGCCTTGAAGTTATTTTAGAGCCACCTGCCACCTTCATGTTTCTTTTCTTTTCTTTTTTGTGCTTTTATTTCAATGAAGCAGTCTTGTTTTTCTTCTTTGTTTTTATATTTTAGGCAAACAAAATAATCAACTGCTAGTTTCCTATTGCATTTTCATTTTGTTTTATTTTACCATCACATATTTATGAACTTGTGTAGGCAATTGTGGTTGTTTTCTTCTTGGCATTAATTTGTTTGCTATTTAAATCTTCCATTCATGGTCTCCAATGATTTCTAAATTTTTAACTGTCTAAGATTATCTGATTAACTTGTCTTCTTTCAGAACCCAGCCTTTGGGCCACATGGAAGCAAAGAGGCCAAATTGGTCAACTTCAATGGAATAAAGGAAAGATCTTATGCTGCACTTCACCAGCCTCCGTCCATAGGGAAACTTATATGTATAGTAGTTTCTTAAGGAATCAAAATCATTTAATTGGGGCCCTTATGAATGCTTGGAGGCTGAGTTTGATATCTTGGGATGGGATAAGGAGATCTTATGACTTATTTATATGTTTTTTTTTTTTTGGAAATCACACCCATCATTTCAAATTTACATATAAATCCTTGCTTTATCCATATTTACAAATTGAGCTAGTGAATATGTTTTTAAATTGCAAAAAAAGAAAAAGAAAAAAAAAAGAGTACCATGTAAGCCTTCTGTCACCCCACTTTACCACATTCCCTAGTTAAGCTAATCACGGTAGCAAAATTACTGACTTACCCCTGGTTATCTTAAGCAGGGATCCCCAATGACTTCCTACCTCCCCCCTTTCACATGAGCAAATTAGTCATCTAGATTTTTCCGTCTCCTTTCATCCTCCTACCTACGCCATTGCCACTGGTGCCTTGCCTTGCATCCAACAACACTACATTGCCCGCACTATGCTTTTTATCAAAAATGACATTATCTTTTGTAAATAGTGATAAGATGAAGTTTAATATACAATTGCAATAAAATGATGGGTGTGATTTGCAGAAAAGAAAAAGAAAAAAAAAAAGGCCCTATTTACGGTTGCTTCCATCCTTATGGACTTGGGTGGAATTTGTGACCTGCAAAATTTTTGGAGCCTCAAGACATTTTCTGTCATGAGTTATATTAAATTCAAATTTTAAGTTTTGTTTTTTATCAGGCAAGAGATGGGTGAAAGGAATGTTTGCTTGGTCGCAACTAATTTTATAAATTTTCTAGTTTTGTGGTTGCTATTTTTTGTTGTAGTAAATTAGTTATAACATCAACATCGCAAAGGTGGATTAGGCAATGACTTAGTGGTCACGGCATGCCCCTCCTCTGCTTGGGGAGTTTCCAGGTTCAAGCCCTTGGTGTCGCATCCCCTGTATTTAGTTCTGGGTAATCTATCTTTAGGCAGTTCTTCCATCCCTTTCTCAGACATCAATTTCACGAAGTATGCTTTTCAGCTTATTTTACTATTCTGCCGCATCAATGTATTCCACTCGATGATATGATTAATGCGTGGATAGCTGGGCCTTTCTTGAACATAATTTTCTGCACAAATATTGGACCTCTGTTGGAAGATGATTTGTCAACTAACAGCAGAGATTTGTTCTGTCAGGAAAATATACAATGTCGTGGATGATGACCCTGCCCCGAGAGCACAGGTGTTTGCGTTCGCAGAGGCCTTGATCGAGAGAAGGTGGCCCCACATGGCAAGAAGGACCGCATGTGGTAGCGTGGAGGATCTAAAATCTCCGAAGGAAAACATGCATGGTGGCGAGAAGCGTGTGTCAAATGCCCGTCTAAAGAGAGATCTTGGTGTCAGTCTTCTATATCCAACATATAGGTTGGGCTTCAGAGCATTTTGGATTCTTGGGAAGCAGGCACGGGAAATCCAGAGGGATTTACACATCCTGATGCTGCTGTATGTAATTAATATCAGTCCTGGCAGTCCTCTTTACCAGAACTTTTTACCAGAACTTGCTGACTTCAGTCATTTCCAGCGGATAGCGAGAGCTAGCAGCATGTGTTTTGTGCCTCGTCAGCCAGGGTCTATGCTTAAATTCCTTCCTGTATCTATCTCCTAAAGCGTAGGAGAGCTACATGATGTACCGACTTTACCCTATCCTGGGCGAGCTTTTGAACTATCACGGCTTTTGGCACAGGTTTTTGAACGTACGTGGGAAGCCTGGGATCAAGATTATTCTTGGGGGTGGGTGCGTGGGCAGCGTTGGTTAAAACTAGCATTAAAACCACTACCGTGGTAGTGCAATCGCTAAAAACGTGGCTCCCTTCTTTTCGATTGGTTCGAGGTCTCATTTTTTGGATGGCTCAATTAAAATTTGAATTTTTTGGATGCACGTGACTGGGTCGGAACGATTTGAAGTTTATTTTTCTCTATTTTTTTTTTTTCTATCAAAAAAAAAAAAAAAAAAAATAGTATTAAAAAAATAAAAAATAAAAAACAAAACAAAACAAAAGCCAAGCAACTTTCCAAAGTGCGAGGAAGGGTAGTTGCGTGGGGGAGTGGTACTCTCCTACGCGAACATCCACTAATGTTAAATGATATTTAAGGAGGGTGCTGCTTTAGTTTTTAAGGTAAACTTTTCTTGCGTGGCCAACTGGATTAATTCACCTCAAATTTCTGAGTATATGTTTACTGTTGTAATTTGTTATTATCTGGAACAAATCTCATCGTATACGACAACCTATATAGTTAACCTCCATTTTATGTACAGGAACGGACTGTTAGCCTGTGCGACCATCTAACCGCTTCAAATATGAATATTCAAAGACACGGGAAGTCAGGTTGGTCGCTACCAAATCCCTCGCGTTTCTGTCCACGGCCCCCTCACAGAATTCCCACATCTGATCGGCGAACTGTAAGTTAGGCGACGAATCTTCTGATAGGTTAAATCTTATTGACTTAACCACAACTAAACCTTAGTGTAGTTTTGTTGTCTTTCATATGATATCAAGCTTGCGTTTTGCCATGAGTCACGAAACAACTATCATATTGAAAGGTGATAAATCTTTCGGAAAGCGGATTGAAATAAAAAATAAATAAATAAAAAATGGTGCAATTCTCACCATGCTCTGTATGTGAATTCTAAGAAAAGAGAATGCAAGCTAACACGGTCCATGTGAAGCTTCTAAAAATTATTGGTTGGGTTAGGTCCACCAGCTTAGTGGTGATCCACCACCAATAGGAGAGCAAGGGAGCTATATAAGCATGTTTGTGCATGCCCCTTTCTGATTGGATTGATCCATCATACATTGAGCTAGTGGACTTGGTCCACTATTAAAACTGGTGGACTTGGTCCAACTTATAATTTGACCTTGGTTCCCGAGCACCTTTTCAAAAGCTATATATATATATATATATTTTTTTGTTTTTCCACATTACAATAAGATTAGGCTTTCATATCCAACTAAAAATCAAATAACTCTCGTGCTAAATAGCAGGATAGTCACCATCATTGGCCAATTAGCCCAATCCTGTACATTTAATGGACAAATAAAAAGTACAGTGCCACCAAAGCCCACGTCTGCATGTTCATGTTGAGGCAATCGTCCAAAATGCATTCATGGATGAATTTGACGGTCACAACCAAGCATAGTGTATGAAGTGAATTCTAAGTTGGCTTTGCTTACAAAACATTGAGAAAACAATTATGCAGGGTTCTTGCGATGCAAATTTATGACTTCTAGAAGTGATTTTTTGAAGGCGAAGTGAAAGTTCCTTTGATGTTTGTTAACACTGATAAATAACTAAAGATCAAGATTTTGCATCCATGGAATGATTTAAACTGTTTACCGACAAGATCCCTTGACAACCATGGGAAATATGGTTTTGGAGCAATCCATGCTCGGATATTTTTGATTTTTTTTTTTTTTTTTTGATAGAAACGTCCCAGTCAGGCATATATTCAGAGAAAAGAACATCATTTACAAACAATAAACTTAAAAGGATGCATACAGCGGCAAAGCATAAGAAAAAAAGATAAAGCTAAACAATAAAGACAGCGACATGGGAAACTAACCCAAACAAAAACCAAAATAATAAAACACCCTGAGATAGGATACTCCCAGCAACCTGTGAGATAGGATACTCCCAGCAGAAGAAAAAAAGATAAAGCTATACTGTCACGCCCTGAATCCAGCACCGGAATCGGCACGCGACCGGCCGCACAAACCCTAGGTTTTATCCTAGAGATCATGCAAGGCCTGGGTACACAAGAATCACTTACTTCAAGAAAATCTCACTCATCACCAAGCCAAGTATCTGCACGACTCTGTAAAAGAAGAAAGTAGGTTGTGAGCTCTACAGTTCAGTAAGGTTTTCATATGATCACACCAGTAATAATATACATTTCTAAAATAGCAAAATACCAGTATATTATGTCATTCAATTAAATGATCTAAGCCTCATGTATTATAAAACTTGATAACTTTGCATTTTTCCTTTAATATTTTCATTATTGCACCTTTATCTTTAGGGTTCTGGTCTAGCCACGGTCATGTACCAGCCCATGACTGGCAACCTCAAAGCGACCATGCATACTATGGTCGGTCCTGCTCACGTACTAAGCCCGTGGCTCGGCTGTCCCACGTACTATCCGCCCGTGGCCGGCTCCCACGTACAAAGCCCGTGGCTCAGGCTGTATAACCACGGTGCAACCGAAGCATGGCTAGACCAAATACCATATTTACTTCATTAACACTTGTCATAACATATCTTTTATGACCTCTCGATAACCGGTATCGTGGTCCAACCCACTCGATAATCGATATCGTGGTCCAACCCATTTTAATAACTGATATCGTGGTCCAACCCACTCGATATCCAGTTTCATGGTTCAACCTATTTAGCAATCCGGTATCATGGTTCAACCCATCCGGATATCAATCTTCTTTATAACATCACGCATAAGATATCGACAATAATAATGATAAAAACCACAATATCAAACATGAAATCTCAACTCTTCCACTGACCGACATCACAGTCCAAATCATCAAAATAGAACTTTTATCCAATAACACGATATCCGGAATATAAAATAATAACAATCATAATCATATTGTTCTTCATAAAACTCAACTACACCATCCAACAATAATCATGCATGCCAATGATCATGCACTCGGATCAAAACCATGCATATAAAATAATATATAAACTGGTGATCACGTCCAGAATCCTACCTTCAACCGCTAATTCAAAATATCCAGTATCAATCTATACCCGAAATTCGTCCAAATCCTTCCTGCTCAAAAGATTGATCTCCTACAATAATAAATAAATTCATCAAATCGGTTCCCCCCCGATTTTCTCTTCCCTCATCTTCCAAACAAAAAAAATCCCTTCCCTCTCCCTTTCTCTCTCTCTTCTCCTCTTTCTCTTCCTTCTTCTTCTCTTCTCTTTTCCCTTCTCTTTCTCTCTCTTCTCCTCTTTTTTATGGCTCTCAGCAGGCTCTTCCCTGCTTCCTATCGACGTTCTGTTTAAAAAGAGGAGAAAAAAACCCATCCAAAATCATCTTAAACGTAACCTAGAAAGTTCAAAACCATTAAAATATCTTCCCAGCCGTCAGATCTGAGATCGACGTCTCAAACCACGTCCAAATCCGAATCCAAAAGCCCATAATCAAGCCTAAACTCCTTCGAACCAATCTCAGCCGTTCGATCGGATGATCGGACGGTCCAGATCGCTCAGAAACCCCATGGACCGCCATACACCGCGAGAAACGGTTGTGAAACGCCTGGGAAACGCGTGGGAAACGCCCACGCGACAACTGGCTCGGGCTGGGCCAAGCCCACGTGCCCGCGCGTGGGCCTGGGCCGCGCAACGCGCGCCCACCGCGATGGGCCGGGCCGCGCACCGCGTGCCCGTGCGCTCGCGCATCGCCCGCCGCGCGTCGCGCGCTCGCTCCCCGCGCTCCTCGCGCAGAAACCAGCTCGCGCGCGTCATTTTTTTTTTTTTTTTTTTCTGGATGTTACATATACAATAAAGACCTGTGAGATAGGATACTCCCAGCAGCCTCCTGAGCAATACAAATATAACCTAGATTGCAGAGTCTAATCATTCCTCCTTTGAAATACATACAACATCGCATTAAAGGTGGTCTTGTGAGATGATAGAATACTGAATTGTTAAGGTGGTGAGACCTTAGAACAGCTTCCTATAAGATACAAGTGAACGAAAAAGGCTCCGGCGGCAAGTGAGCCATCAGTTGGAGACCGATGACAACATGTAAGCCATCAGTCAGAGAAAGTGTCCGGCAATTTTTTATAAGGCAGCACACCCTTTTAGAACTCCCATAATTCATAACACAATAGGCACAGTAAACCAGCATCCTGAATACATATGGCATCCGGAAGCAATACATGTAATAAGGAGCAACCTCCCAGATCCAGCCTGAAAGACAGGTGTCCCATTTCCACTACCTGATCCCAGAGAAAGTCCATACCCACCAGGCAGTCTGTTGAGGATTCTGGTAAGGTAGAACATTGATGAAGCCCAAAGATAAGCACCGTGAGGAGCACCAAGTGAAATAGATAACCCAGCAACCCAATGTAGCTATATAGAAGAAAGGCACTCAGCATAGTATTTAAATAGGCATTGATAAGCCTAACAGACATTTGAAGTAAGATTATTCCATTCATGAATAAGTGGAGCAACAGTAAGTTATGTTCCGTGTCAAAATAGGTATCAGTGAAGGTAAGGCAGCAGCAAAGATAGCATTTATGATAAGTAACAGAGTAGCAACCATATATATAATAGCCTCCCAGTGTGTCAGCATTAATAGAATTAGACAGCAATAAAAGAGTAGATCCTTGCAAAGCACATTTGTAGTGTGTCGGTACAGGATTTTGGCACATGTGAATGAATATGTCGGAACAAAGGATAGGTGCAATAAAATTTGAGACCTGCAAAACAAACAAAATTGTTAGAATATAATCTTGTTTTTCCCCACTTTGATTTTTGTTTTTTCCTTCCTTTTTTTCCAACTTTAATATATACTCCCCAGTTCTGAAACCTCGCTTGCTGGGACTCGTTACCCTCCTTAAGATGACTTCCATTATTACTCATAGTAGGATTGGCATCAACATTGTGGTGCAAAAAAGTCAGAGACAGTAGCGACTCAGTGTCAATATAAGAAATCCCCATTCGAACCAACAGAAGCTTGGTAACTTAGCTTGGCAGAGGCAGCACTGATTTTGCTTGAGATGTCTGGATATACAGATGCATCTCCCTGGAAGTTTGGTAATATACAAATGGAATGATCAACAGCCTTTGCTTTCCCTTCGCAGTTCAGACAATAAGGCATTAGGAATATCTTCACCTTGGTCATAGGAAAAGTTACCATGACACGCATATTTAGCAAGAAAATGGGCTATCTGATTAGCCTGACGCGGAATATACTTCGCCAAGAATTTGGAAATAAATTCTTCCAGTTGAGAATATCCAGCAGCATTAGGTTGAGGTTGTGATGATTGCGATAGTAATTATTGATAAGATTTATGACCAATTGACTACACCTTCCAGGATGAGCTGTTAATGAGTGTCATCCGGGATGGATTTCATACCATACCAGGCAGCACTCCTCTCGGCGTTGAGGACGGACGTGGTGGGTATTTTCTTCCCCGCCGCCTTAAGCATCATGCCATCCGAATCTCTAATAATATAGGCTACATAAGTGGCCTCCGGCTTAACAGACGCATCAAAGTTAAGTTTAAGGGCTCCTGGGGGGGGGGGGGGACCCAACCAAACGAATTGGGACCCCTACCGATGAAGCGGTGGGGTAGAGAAGGTTCCTAGTACCTCAAGGCCCTATCTAATACCTGTTCCGGGGAGAAGGGATTGGATGCAAAAAACGATAACACCATCCTCGATACTTGAGAATGAGTCAGGAACTTGTTCTGAAATAGCCTTAAATTGCGCGCCTTCCATACCTGCCAAACAGAGTAAGCAATTATGGAATTAGTAGTTTGGTTGGACTGTGTACTCGACATCATTACTAAAAGTTCAGAAAAGGAATTAGCATGAAAGTGAAACTTGTAGAAATGTTTGATAAGGCGCCAACAGTCCTTCGCAAACGAGCAGTGGATGAATAAGTGATCAATGTCCTCCTCCTGAGTTGGGCTTATATCACAATATAAGTAATATACCTTTGTTACAAAGGAACTATTTTGACTGTAATTTATAATTAACCAGCTTCCACCAAAAGACTCTAACCCGCTGAGGAGTCCGGAGTTTCCAATCCACTGATAAGAAAAGGTGGATACATGTCTGGCTCGATCAATGTAGGGGTGCATATCTCTCTGACTAACCCTATTTCTGGCAGTAGGCTCCCAAAAAATAATATCTTGCCAACTTTCCACAGGAATAAGGATGAGAAGAATAGTCTGAACAAGCTCTTTGAAAAAAGCTTATGAAGAGTAGGAATATCCTACTCCCTCCCCGGGTGAGAAGCCTGTTCACATTCCAATTCTGGAACTCCATGTCCATATTTATAGAGGTAGGCCAGCAGGAGAGTGGAATGGGAGAAATCCAAGGGTCATTATACACGTTGATAGTATCCCCGGAACCCGATGGAACAAATCACTTTGGGGCCCATCTTGTTTCTGATCTCCGCAATGCGGGCCCACGACTGAGAGCTGTTGCGAGGCCTCCTATAATTCATCCAAGGAGAGGGAAGCCTATACTTAACTCTAACCGTTTAGGCCCATAACGATAAGGCCTCAAAAGAGTTGGACCTCCAACTTAGCGAAGAAGCCCTCTGCTTGTCTAGAAGAGGGACGAGACCAAGAACCCCTTCAACCTTGGACTTACAAACCTTGTCCCAGGATACCAAGTGGATATTTTTGATTTAAAGGTCCTATATTACAGGTTGAGTAGGTGTCTTGATTTATTTATTTTTATAGAAGGTTGGGAAAATATTTTAAGCATACAGATATTACATGCTGCTCCACTTACAAGCAAAGACCAAGAAAGTCAATGGTCAATCTTGTTGTTCTCCTTCCTTGTTCCCCTTCTATTTTGTAGTGAAGCCTTGGCAATGATCAATATTTTACCCAAAAGGAACATGACAACAAAGGAAAACAAGGGTGACCATTGCGGGGTATGTATCCTAATCCCAAATAATCTACCGTTGGAGAGTATGGTCGGTAGCTAGCTCCTATTTCCCATGTCGAGAGGAATCAAATCAAACGTTACCGTAACAAGAAATAAAAAAAAAAAAATTATTTATTTTGCTTATCAAATCAATGCAAGCATTTGCATATGCTCCACATTCTTGGGGTGAATATGCATGTAAAGGAAGACATTAGACATGCAACATAATCATCAATGGATTGGTCGACCAAAAAAAAAAGAAAATTCACATCATTATCAAGCAAAACATGGATATTTTGAAATTGTTTTGTGGGGTTGGAAGGGGAGGGGGTAGAAAGAGAGAGATAGAGACCGCCTACTTGGAACTGAAGTTTTCTCTTGGCAATTTCCCTGAAGCTTCCTACCCCGTGTACAAGTCAAGCAGCGGAGGCGGTGACCGACCCATCAATACAAAATAGCTGCCTGACTAAAAGTCAACAAGTCCGGCAAACCAGAAGAGGCCCGGTCGGTAAGCACACGGGTGTAGAAGCGGATTCTTCCACGTCGGAACCGCGTAACGAAAGAGACCCATTTGGCGCTCCCCGTTCACACGGATTCAAGCTCATATAAAATCCCGCGACGCTGACGACGGAAATCGGTCCCCAAAAACCCAACATTTTCCTCTCCTCTTTCGCCTCTCGCCGGCGCTTACGCCACCGCCATCGTCGTCGGCCGGTGGGTATCGGTTTCGCAGCCGCGGGCGCTGTAGGAGGTCAGAATTTCTGTTCTTTTTGCTCTTGATTCTGAGATTTCGTGTTGATTGATTCCGATTTTCTCTCGTTTTTTGTGGATCGATATGTGAATTATTAGATAATAAAAGAAGATCTTCTGGGTTTCTTCTGCTATATTTGGGTAGGTCAGGGTATTGGATTTATACGTTTTGAGTTTGGGCAATCGTCCGGCTGTTTAACTTTCTATATATAAATCATTGGAGTTTCCTTGATTTTTTTGGTTTTTGTTCGTATTGTTGTGTTGGGGATCTGAATTGGTGTAGAGTTCTGTTTTGTTAATTTTATCGATATATTTCTCCAAGAATACTTAGCTTCTATTGTTGCTTCGGCTTCAAAAATGGTTTCTTGTTATACTTTGGGTTATGAATTATGATTAATTAATAAATAATTGGTATTGGTATGCGATGATTGAGGGGTTTCCGTTGTTCTTTGTCTCCTCCTCTGTTCCTTTTATTGGTTTATTCACTCGATTCATGGACCTCTCCTGCAGTTGCATAGAATAGAAGACCTGGTGTACCGTGTGCCGAGTGCTTAATTTTATATGAAATATTCTCTCTCTCTGATCTGGTTAACTTGTTTGGATTAGAGGGGATATGAGAATTTTTAGCTTCACCATACCTGTTGGAGTTTGTAGTAGAAAGACGGGGGATTGAAGAGATCATAGATTTGATGGTCTGTGCCAGTTTGAAGTGGTGCAGCGATGTGTGGGTATGAGGTCAAAGTCATGATTTTGAATCCTTAGCAGCTAAGCAATTGTTGCAAAATATTTTTTTATAAAAGTGCCAACTGGAAACAGATTGACAAAGGATTATATTTAACTTATTCTGAAAATGACCGGTTTTAGTTTTGGAAGTATTGTGGCACAGCCTCAAAGCGTGCTAGCTTTGTAAGACAGAAAGGCCTTAACTCAGCTGGTTGGCATTCCTCTTCGTATGGAAGAGGTCGACCGTTCAAACCACGTTGATTTCGTGAGAAAAAATAAAGGAAAAATGTTATTGTACCTAGTTTTCTAGGTTGCAGGGAAAAAAAAATCTATGGGCGTTTGAGTTAACAAGGCATTCATTGAGAATCCTTTATAAAATAAACGTACAGATCAAGATTGTAAAAAAATTGCTCAAATCAAATTTTGGATGGTACATGATACATCTTTGACTGCCTAAGACCATTTCTAGGAAACATATGTTTTTATTGTCTGGTAAATATTGATTGGTTAGCCATTGGATTCAGGAAAATTTGATCATCTGTATTCCCCCCCCCCCTTTTTTTTGTTTGTCGGGGGTGGGGGTTGGGGGGGGGGGGGGGGGGGGGGGGGGTGGTGCGTGCGTGCGTGTGTTGGGTTATGACTGCTGTGGTTTCAGGAGTCCTGTCATACCTTGTTCATTACCTGAAAGCATTTACTGAAGGCTCTATCTGAGTGTCATAGGGTTAGTTTTTTCCGTACACATGTACATATATCCCTAAAGATAATGGTAAAGGCTTGTTTTTTATGCTTTTTTTTATTTAAATAATCACTCATAACATTGCTTTATCATTGTTTGGTGGAGTATATGTGAATGCATTCGCCTATGGAAATAACTTTAGATAGGAACAAGCAGATAAGATATTTGTTTGTTCTCTACAATTGTCTCCTTTACTCTTCCCTCCGATTGGGTTTCAGGAATTTGGCTGTAGGTTTATTAATTGATAATGGATGTCTTCTGTTATGTTTTTGGAGGATCTGTTTGGCTAATGCACTGGAATTTAGGTTTTGAAATGAAGAAATGAAGCATTTTTCTGTCAGTCCCCACACCCCTCCCCCCCTCCCCCCCCTGCTTTTGCCTACTTTTTTTCTCAGTTTAATGGACATTAATCTGTCATTATGTTCTGAGTGTTGCTGAAATTTGGTTGCACTGATTTTGTCTTGTTGTTATCTATTTGCAGATCTAATCTATTGAAAAATGGAAATATTAAGTGCCTTCTCACTGCCACCGGGATTTGGCTTCCATCCAACGGACGTGGAACTTATTTCTCATTATCTGAAGAGGAAGATACTTGGTCAGAAAATTGATTTTGAAATAATACCAGAGGTGGACATATATAAGCATGAACCATGGGATTTACCTGGTAACTATACTGTGTGATATTATTATGCCTTTTGATTAGAGGGCTCTCAAAGCAAACTTTCACGGGGAGTCAACCAGCAATGACATATTCAGTCTGCAATAATATATCTTCCTCCACATGGTTTTAAATTGTAGATTAAGTTAGCGGAATCCCCTGTAAATATTTTTTTCAAAAAATGTGACCTACATTCTAACTGCAGACTAATGCTCTCAGCTGCTTCAAACAATTATCGACATATAAAGGGCTTTTGTATTTCTGAAATTTCATGCAACCACTATATACATATTCAGCATTTTAATCTGTAGTATGTTTTATCGAGAACACTGCTATTTTGTAAAAAAAAATCAGATCACTATCCTTCTAGTTTAAGTTAGCCTCTTTTGCATGTTGTCCTAGTCCATTGAAGAATTTCAGGGTTACTGAACAGAGAATGGTAGCATATATATACTATACCTTTATTCCAAATCCATCTCACCTTTTTGCTTGTATTTGGATATGTCATGCAGCAAAATGTCGCATTCCTACGAGAGATAGCAAATGGCATTTCTTCACTTCCCGTGACAGAAAGTATCCTAATGGTTCTCGCTCAAATAGGGCTACAGAAGCAGGGTACTGGAAATCAACTGGTAAAGATCGGAACATCAAGCTTCACAGCCGGGTTATAGGTACCAAGAAAACTCTAGTTTTCCATGAAGGCCGTCCTCCTTCTGGGAAGCGTACTGATTGGATCATGCATGAGTTTTATATAGCTGAGAATGAGTGTAAAGCTGCTCCTGGATTGAAGGTAAGCCTTCTAAGTTCCATAATGGTATGTTACAGAACAGATCAGATACATTTGCTATTCCAAGAGGAAGTGTCTATAACATAATGTGGTGCAGACTTATAACCATAATATAGCTGTGCAGATGATAGAAGAAACAAAGTTGAACTGGAGACTGCTTTGAAACTCAAAAAATACTACCGTCTATTTTTTGATAGAAGGATTGGGCACGGGCCCATCCAAATGCACTAAAGATCAAATACTATCCTTTCCTTTTATAAAATAGACTTGTTTTATGTTTTTTTTATATCCAATGAAGGTCTTCAAGCAAGTCATGGTTCTGTTATCACACATGCAAAAGTGCACATGGACGCGCATGTGCCACACAAAAAATGCATGAAAATGAATTTTTTTTAAAAGAGAGAGAGAGATTTACACATGATTCTAACTTATCTTGAACCTTCAAGTTAATTTCCAACTGGTTGCTACTCTTTGTTATGGGAAGATTACGATCACTTGAAAACTGATTTGTGGGGTAGTCCTAGTTATCGAAGCATAGATGACCTTACATCATGTGCACTCGGGTTCATTATGATGTGGCTTTCTTTATATTGCAGGACATATTTGTCCTTTGTCGTGTAACCAAAAGGAATGGCTGGGCATTGGAAGGTGAGATGACCCAAACCGAAGAGGTCAGTGATCTCCAAGAGCAACCAAAAGATGTGGTTGGCTCAGTGCCATGTGAGGAATCATCAAGTCCATCTGACAATGTAGAGGATATTGAGGCATGGCTTTTAGAACTCTATGATCCTGACTTTAGTGGCATCCACTCTATCGATGCACTCAACAATGACGCGGAGGTATGTCCCGAGCTCCTATTGCCATTGTCAAGAATTATCATTACTTAAAACAGGATATGAAGCTGGAAATACATAACCGAATGATAGATGGTTATTTTATTCTAGTTATGCAAAGAATTCTTTTTTCTCGCCTTAATATTTAAACTTATCTACCATACTGTAGGTATATATTAATTGCCATCATAAACTACTGTTCAATAACATGTAATCTAAAAAAGTTGATCATGAAACTATCTAGTGTATCAAATCATTAATTGTGAAACTATCTATTGTATTAAAGAAATTGTGATTGTAACTTCCACGAAAACTAGTCAAACAATGATCAGCACTTGCAAAATAGGAACTGGATATCCATCTCTGAATTACTGTTTTAAGTAGCATGTCCTTTAAACTATCTGAAAGGGCAAAATCTTTCCATATTAAATGCCTATATATCTAGATCTTAGGAATATGATGTCACTCAGAAAATCACTGTGAAGCCTGCATATGCTAATTCTTCTACTCTTAAGGTTTCACAGGCAAATCCTGTTTCTCTTGTGTCAAAGCAAGAGCCAGTGGAATCTTGTCTTCAGCTGGCTGGTGCAGATGACCAAGACTACCTATTACCTGATGATATCAGTAGTATTCTGCGATCTGGTTCTGATAACTTCAATCTTGATTTTTTTGGAGAGCCCGATTTTGGAAGCATAGATATTGCTTCTGTTCTTCCATACAATGGTGCGATGGCAAGTAATGATCTTTCCCCTGCTGTAAGCAACTTTTTATGTGAAGGTGTAAAGAGAGAGGATGAAAACATTGATACAGGGATTCAAATACGACAACGCCATACAAAACCATCTACTGAAATTTCAAAACATCCTATTAAACTTCAAGTTTATAAGATGGAATCAAGGAACCCTGGGCTTGTTAATCAGACAATCAAACTTGTCAAAGAAGACCGCCGTCTTGATATGAATGATGGTGATAATAAGCACCTATCTGATGCAGAATCCAGTACAATCTCCGACTCTGAAGGCAATCAATCTGATCTATCTGGCCATAGTGCATCTAAGACACTACATAAAAGGTCAGCTGATCCAGGTAGACCACAGAAAATTTCTGGCCTCGTTGATAAGGCCTGCGGCACCCAGGGAGTTATCAGGGGAATCAATAGGCTGTTATGTGGATGTTCGTCTGCTGGTTTGAATTGCTTGTTTTTTGGTGCTTGCATGGTGGGAACTGCTGCTCTAATTTTATATTTTCTGCTTCGCGATGCTCGGCGCTTCCTTGCTAGCTACAACTCTCTTGGTTTGTAGTACATGAATCATTGGTGGTAGAGTTTCCCATGTATTTATGAAGTTAATAGGAACACTAGATATGGTTACTTGTTGCTGCTTTTTATAGATAAGAGCTATTGGTTTCACCCGATGATTTTATATGGGGTTTTGTATAGTCCTGTATAACGTAGGATGGGTTTATTCTTGGGTGATTACCAATTGTAGTGGAGGCATCTGTTCATTTTTGTCTCTTGTATGCTGGTGTTGATAAATAAAAGATTAGTGTAGCATCTCCTCTCTTGCAGCATTACTTGCAACACAATGGTTTTTATGGACTCTGCTTGTGAATATGGTCTGACCAAGGGTGTAGGAAACTTGACACCTTTTCTATAATTTCTTATTGCGGATGCCTGGTCCTTGTACATTTTAGGTGACTTGATGCGGCTTTCATTTTCCAAATCAAATGAAGCGAGTCATGGACAATGTGACCATGGAAGACCTGAAAGCAAAAAGGTTTGGTTATTTTAATTATTTGATTAGCAGCTAATACATTAGGAGTGCAGGATGAGATTATTTTCTTTAAGTTTAACCATTATTTTGAGATATATATATTTATATATAAACTGAGTTGGCATCAAATCATTAGGATGGTGCTCTGAGGAAAGTCTTAAGAAGATGATTTTATGTTTGATACATATGTTACACCTACCGAAGGTTGTGTTGATTTACAAGAGATATTCGGGTCGGATGTCGTTTGTCTGTACTCTGTATTCAAGGTAGGATGTCATTTGCCTGCTTTTCATAACACATTAATTCGCTAATGTGTCTGCAATTGATGGCAAAGAGCTTAAAAAGCTCCGGGAGTTTCCACCTTATCACTAGCAGGGATAGCTTTTTCATTCTGAAGTCGGCATCATAGTATGAACCAATCAGGTCGGGATCTAATCATACTGAAATGAATCCAAGCAAACAATTTGATCAGGTGGGAGATGAAAATATAATAGAAAAAATTACAGGAGACGGTCTAAAAACAATGTTTTGCTTATAATATTATGAGTAGAGAAACAGAAATGCAAGTGCCTAAGCACTTTGTAGTTACGCATGAAAAGCACAAAAAAAAAAAAAAAAAAGGCTTTCATATTTGCCCCATGAAAGCCGAAAAGGAAATGCAACAAAAACACATGTTACGTGGAGTTGAACATGGTTTTCTTTATTTCTCAGCTCTCCAAATCTCACACGAATCAGCAGAGGCCACCGAAACTAAGCTGATCTTAGTGGTGGCCAGGCAGCTTCTCCTTGATCTTTTCCATCATGCCCTTCTTCTCGTGGTCTTGATGCGCCTCATGGTGCACCTCATGGTGTAACTCATGGTGGACGTTGGAGCTGGCATGGCTGTGCTCCTCTGTGTGGTGTCCACCGGGCAGCTTGTCCTTGATCTTATCCATCATGCCCTTCTTCTTTCTTCGGCCCCCCTGCCCATCATCTTCTGACTGCCCAAAGGTAGGAAAGATCATCAAATGATCTTGCTTTTAAAAGTAAAAATGTTCAAAATTTTTGCCTTATTATCTCTTACACACTTATCCAAGATGCTGGGATTAGTTGTTCACATATATTTCCATTCATCATTTTGGATCCTATCTCTGCTGATATATTAACCATGGCTTTAGTAGTCCTTCCTATACTGATTATAGATCATGGATTGGAATCCCATCTGGTTGTTTTAAAATTTTTACAACCGTTGTTGATGACGTCTAAATGCGACATGACATGACACTAGCACAAACATACGCAAGCAAATCGTGGCATGCATCGCGCGGTACCTAGACTACCTACCATGAACCATACCTCTTTATTTAACTCGACGACGTGAATTCATTTATGATAAAACTAAGAGCAAATTTTTAATTTAAACGAACCTAATCATACCGTAGATTAGTTTAAATTACCATTATACTATTAAGATGGCAGTGGCACATAATCCTAATCATTCTAGAGAGAGAGAGAGAGAGAGAGAGAGAAGATCTTGTATACAGAGCTGGAGCTGCTGCTGCCGGAGCGCTGGAGAATGCCGGTGATGGAATGGTGCTCCTCACGGTGGCCGCCTGCACCGGTGGTGCTGCGGTGCTCCTCCTGGATAACCCGCCTTTGTCCACCAACGTGGTCCTCCGTCCGCCGGATATCGCTGGCGTACGCATCCCTCATCCCCTGTTTCCCAGCCATCCTCGCACCCTCTCTCTCTCTCTTTCTCCCTCTCCCTCACTCGTAGTGTATTTGGACGTAGCAGAAGAAAAGAAACGCGGAATGCTGCGTTATATACAGGATCGAGGGGAGGATTGGCACCTGGTGGATGGACAGTAATTCATGGCACGTGCCAGTGCAGCGTCGGAGGTTCTTCGAAGTGGAGACACGTGTGAGCTGAGGAGTCAGAAAGGGCTGGATTCGTGGAAATGGTCGAAGTCTCGATTCATGAGCTGGTCCGCATGCGATCCGTTTCCGTGGCATTTGATCCCGGGTTGTTTAAAGAAAGAAACTTTGGTTAACGACCAAGAGATCAGGTTAAAGTTGCAGTTGCGGACCAGGTGCAAGAAAATTTTAAAATTTAGATCAACTATGGCCACATGCGCTTCACCATTAAATATTAATTTTAAATGTAAATAGAATTAATTGTTTATAGGCCAATTAAAATATGCAATGTAGCCAAGTTAGAGGAAACATAGCTTTGGATCATGGAGCATCCACCACAGTTCTAAATCGACTGATGCGGTATATGTATGACTGCGTTGTATATCTAATTCAACCACTACCATCCATTCAGCATAAGATTGCCCATCCCGGGAAAATAATTGAACACATGACGAGTCAAACTTCAATTATATGTTCTACCTGGTTCCTCTTTCATCCATTCAACCATCAGTAAAATTTTCTTCATTGTAAACCTTACATGGTTACCCTGTCATGGCAACTACTCTTTATCGATCCAGAGATACTCGCTGGACCACCAAGCATGGTATCAGCAACTGTCAGGCGATCGGAAAGCTATTTTATCACCGGTTAGTCGATGTCATTTCAGGTCATAGATTGCTCAATTTCATGGATGCCTTCTCAAGTTATAACCAAATACGAATGGTCCCGGAGAATGAAGAAAACATGGCCTTCGTGATCGATAAGGATATCTATTATTACAAAATGATATCTTTTGATCTTATGAATTCAGGGGCTATATCAAAGACTCAACAGGGTCTTTAAAGACTAGATCGGCCGCCAAAATATAGAAACCTATATTGACGACATGCTTATCAAAAGCACTAAAGAAAACCATGTCGAGAACCTAGAGGAAGCCTTCAACACCCTTCACTAACATAGAATGAAGTTGAATCTGACCAAATACGCATTCAGCATTGATATGGCTACATCGCTGACGTGGAACGTGTGCCAGATCCAGCTAGAAGTCGCATGTGCCACATTGATTGTTCTTTCAAAATCCCTGCTCCTTCGCTAGGTGGCACCCCAAGACGGGTCCACCAAGGCCGAAATTGAGCACCTCTCTGCCACTCCGCCAGGTGTCCACCCAGGAGGGATTCACCTCGGTCGAAGCTGGCGGCCTCCTGCTCCCTCGCCAGGTGGCACCCGAAGACGGGTCCACCTATGCCGAGGTCGAGCCAGGCCCTTCTGCTCCTTCGTCAGGTGGCACCCCAAGACGGGTCCACCTCGACCGAAGTCGAGCACCTCTCTGCCACTCCGCCAGGTGTCCACCCAGGAGGGGTCCACCTCAGTCGAAGCTGGCGACCTCCTGCTCCTTCGCCAGGTGGCACCCCAAGACGGGTCCACCTCTGCCGAGGTCGAGCCAGGCCCCCAGCTCCTTCTCCAGGTGGCACCCCAAGACGGGTCCACCTCGGTCGAAGTCGAGCACCTCTCTGCCACTCCGCCAGGTGTCCACCCAGAAGGGGTCCACCTCGGTCGAAGCTGGCGTCCTCCTGCTCCCTTGCCAGGTGGCACCCCAAGACGGGTCCACCTCTGCCGAGGTCGAGCGAGGCCCCCATGCTCCTTCTCCAGGTAGTACCCCAAGACGGGTCCACCTCGATCGAAGTCGAGCACCTCTCTACCACTCCGCCAGGTGTCCACCGAGGAGGGGTCCATCTCAGTCGAAGCTGGCGGCCTCCTGCTCCCTCGCCAAGTGGCACCCCAAGACGGGTCCACCTCAGCCGAGGTCGAGCCAGGCCCCCCTGCTCCTTTGCCAGGTGGCACCCCAAGATGGGTCCACCTCGATCGAAGTCGAGCACCTCTCTGCCACTCCGCCAGGTGTCCACCCAGGAGGGGTCCACCTCGGTCGAAGCTGGTGGCCTCCTGCTCCCTCGCCAGGTGGCACCTCAAGATGGGTCCACCTCTGCCGAGGTCGAGCCAGGCCCCCCTGCTCCTTCGCCAGGCGGCACCCGAAGACGGGTCCACCTCAGTCAAAGTCGAGCACCTCTCTGCCACTCCGCCATGTGTCCACCTAGGAGGGGTCCACCTCGGCCGAAGTTGGTAGCCTCCTGCTCCCTCGCCAGGTGGCACCCCAAGATGGGTCCACCTCTGCCGAGGTCGAGCCAGGCCCCCCTGCTCCTTCGCCAGGTGGCACCCCAAGACGGGTCCATCTCGGCCGAAGTCGAGCACCTCTCTGCCACTCCGCCAGGTGTCCACCCAGGAGGGATCCACCTCAGTCGAAGGTGGCGGCCTCCTGCTCCCTCGCTAGGTGGCACCCCAAGACGGGTCCACCTCTGCCGAGGTCGAGCCAGGCCCTCCTGCTCCTTCGTCAGGTGGCACCCCAAGACGGGTCCACCTCGGTCGAAGTCGAGCCTCTCTCTGCCACTCCGCCAGGTGTCCACCCAGGAGGAGTCCACCTCGGTCGAAGCTGGCGGCCTCCTACTCCCTCGCTAGGTGGCACCCCAAGATGGGTCCAACTCTACCGAGGTCGAGCCAGGCCCCCCCTGCTCCTTCGCCAGGTGGCACCCCAAGACGGGTCCACCTCGGCCGAAGTCGAGCACCTCTCTGCCACTCCGCCATGTGTCCACCCAGGACGGGTCCACCTCGGTCGAAGCTGGCGGCCTCCTGCTCCCTCGCCAGGTGGCACCCCAAGATGGGTCCACCTCTACCGAGGTCAAGCCAGGCCCTCCTACTCCTTCGCCAGGTGGCACCCCAAGATGGGTCCACCTCGGTCGAAGTCGAGCCTCTCTTTGCCACTCCGCCAGGTGTCCACCCAGGAGGGGTCCACCTCGGCCGAAGCTGGCAGCTCCTGCTCCCTCGCCAGGTGGCACCCCAGGACGGGTCCACCTCTGCCGATGGCAAGCCAGGCCCTCCTACTCCTTCGCCAGGTGGCACCCCAAAACGGGCCCACCTCGGTCGAAGTCGAGCCTCTCTCTGCCACTCCGCCAGGTGTCCACCCAGGAGGGATCCATCTTGGTCGAAGCTGGCAGCCCCTGCTCCACCTTCAGGTGGCGCCCCCTGACGGGTCCACCTCGGCCGAAGTCAGCCATACTGTACAAAGCCTCGGGGAGGCAAAGACACGGGTCGCGAGGTCGCCACTAGAGCCGGCGTGCACCGCGCGCCGTATGGGGTGCCAGTACGGCCTGCAGTGATACGCAAAACCTCGTTTACATCAGTTAAACAGGGCCCCGCAACCGAGGAATGAAATCCTTGCGGGCAAGGGCCTGAAAGGCTAGAAGCCCATCGTCAACATCCCGAAAGGAGAGCTCCCACGCTCGGCCCGAGGTCTCACCAGTCTTCCCCCTCTCGTGACACGCGGCGGACGAGGCGGGCCGGGCACTTAACTCCCGGACTCGAAGGAGAAGGGAGAGGAGAAGACCCAGAGATCTCAGGGAGCCTCCCAGGAGGAGACGTGGGCTGAAGGCAGTCTGGTGGTATAAAAGGGATGGTAAAAATGGATGGAAAGGTAAGTGGGAAAGGGGAGAGAACATCGAGAGAACGATCCGGGAACCCCAAGAAGTCCTCAGACGTGAGCTCGGTGAACCCAGCACAGGAACCCGGGCCTCAACTCCCCTCTTCTCCATGCTTCTTTCATTTACATCTCCTCTAAGCACAGGAATCTTTCGGGAACCCGCCTTAGAAGGCCTATTCCATCTTACCGCTCTCTAACTTGACCGTCGGAGTGCCCCCGCCGGAAACCCCGGCCCGGGTCTCTGACTTTGTTTTGCAGGTCCGGAAGCTTGGAGATCTTGAGGTGAAAGAGTTCGAGAATCGGCGCCCAGCTCACGAGCTACAGGCCATCGCGGCGAGATCGGCAACAAGCATTACTACCATAAGGTTTTCGGGTTCATGGTCACCCACCGAGGCATCGAAGCAAACCCGAAAAAAATCTAGGCTCTCCTGAATATACGGCACCTGACACCTAAGAAGGAGGTGCAGCAGCTCACCTATCACATAGCTACTCTAAGCTAATTCATCTTAAGGTTGGCCAAGCAGTGCCTACCATTATTCAAAACCCTATAAAAGATGAATAGCTTCGATTAGATGGAGAAATGTTGGCAGGTATTCACGAATTTGAAGAAGTTCCTTGCCTCTCCACCCTTACTCTCTAAACTTGAGCTCATGAAGGAATTATACTTGTACCTCACCGCCTCTCAAGAGGCGGTTAGCTCTGTGCTTGTTCAATTAGATGACAATGGAGTTCAGAAACCTGTATATTATACAAGTCAAGTATTGCATAATGCAGAAATGAGGTATTCTAAACCTAAAAAGGTAGTTTTCGCACTAATCACATCCGTGTAGCATCTCAAGTCGTATTCCAAGCACACCCGATAGCCATCCTCATTGATCAACCATTCCGAGCTATCCTGCAATGCTCGGACACCTCTAGATGGATGGTGAGTTGGGCAATCAAACTTGGAAATTCGATATCTCGTATCGTCTACGCTCATTTATAAAAGTACAAGTTTTGGCCGACTTTCTTGTAGAGTGCACCTGACTGGATGACATGCCTGTAGAGGCATCTACTAAACCTCCCATCGAGCAACCCAACCTGGCAACAACCTGGGTCTTGCATGTATACGAAGCTTCGAATTTTCAAGAAAGTAGAGGTGGGCTAATTCTTGCAAATTTTGAAGGTGTGATCGTCGAGCACGCCTTGCACCTCTCATTCAAGGCAACCAATATTCAGATTGAATATGAAGCCCTCCTGACCAGCTTGAAACTCGCAAAGCATATCGAAGTGGGCTCTTGAAAGTTTTCATCGATTTTTAGTTAGTGGTCGGGCATGTGATCGATGAATATAAAGCTTGAGATCCGACGATGGCCAAGTACTTGGACAAGGTGCAGACCTTGACGATGGCACTCAAGCACTTCGGCATCTTTCACATCCCTTGATATGAGAATGCCTGCGCCGACACTCTCTTGGTTGGCAACGACAGTGGATAGCTCACTTGGCCGAGTTTACATAAAGTACCTGGAAGTTTCAAGCATCAAGGAAACTGAAGAAGTCTACCAGGTTGACCACGAACCAAGTTGGATGGGCTGCTTGATCAAATATTTGACTGACGATACTATCCCTAATAACCCTCCCGAGGGTAAAAAGTTCAAATGGAAGGCCTCCAAGTTCATGATGTTGGACGGACAACTCCATAAAAAATCTTTTTTCCCACTTGTTCCTTAAGTATGTACATCATGATGAAGCTGACTACATGCTCCAAAAAGTCCATGAAAAATTCTACGGAAATCATTTGAGAGCCAAATTATTAGCCTACAAAGCATTGAAGCATGGATACTACTGGCCGACCATGTGGGAAGATGCGATGGAGCTTGTCTGGAAGTGCGATCACTGTCAGTGCTTCGCCAATATATAGCACATACCAGCAAGCCAACTGAGCCAGCTCTCCTTCCCTTGGCTATTCATCCAATGGAGAATGGATTACTTGGCCCATTCCCCTGACGTCCGTACAATGGAAGTCTCTTTTCATCGCCATTGACTATTTCACCAAATTGGTGGAGGTTGAGCCACTCATGCATATCACTCAAAGTAAAGTCAAGAGTTTTTTCTGGAAATCGATAATCTATCGGTACGTGCTCCCATATGCTTCGTCACCGACAACGACCGGTAATTTAACAATCAAGCCTTCAAAGATTTTTGCATCGAGCTCTATATTTGGCACCAGTTCATGTCCGACGATCACCCATAGACCAACGGCACAGCAAAGGTCATGAATCAAACCATCCTCTAAGGACTTGATACTAAATTGGATAAATCGAAAAGTAGGCGGGCAAACGATTTACCTAGGATGCTATGGGCATATCATATGACCCCATAGACTTCTACAAACAAAACTCCCTTCAGCTTAGCTTTCGACGTCGAGCCAGTGATTCCCGTTGAAGTTAGGATCCCGACCGTGTGGATTGGGAACTTCGACGGAGCAACTAACTCAAATCAGTAAGGACCTACCTCGACCTTCTGGAGAAAACCCGAGATAGAGCCTACCTGAAGATGGCCACCTACCGGCACAGGGTCGTCCAATACTTTGACTCATGCATGAGATCCAAGACCTTTCATCCGGGGACCTCATGTTGTGGCGAGCTGAAGTCTCGAGACCTATGGAACATGACAAGCTAGCATCTAACTGGGAAGGCCCTTACCAAGTAACTAAGGCTCTCCATTGAGAAGATTACCGACTCGATGACCTCGACGGGACTCCTATTCCTTAAACATGGAATGCTAACAACCTCCGAATGTAGTACCAATGATGTAATCATTGATATTGATGAATGCAAGAGAATTTTCATCGACAATATCTTTCGGCATTTCTCAATTTCATACTCACTCGGCGATAAATTCGGACAAGCCTCCAAAATCCCGACCGATCTATGATTGGTCGAAGGAGGCAACCAGTTAACTGCCCTAATCTTGGATAACTCTCGCCAAGGTAACTCCCAACTTGAGTGACTCCCGTCAAGGTAACTCGCAACTCGGGTAACTCTCGCCAAGTTAACTCCCAACTCAGGTAACTCCTATTAGGATAACTTCTAACTCGGATAACTCTCTACTTGAATGACTTTCACGAAGATAACTCCCAACCACCCAGCTCTATCATCAACTGAATACTTTGAAAAATTCAAAACAAGTATGACTCACGACTTTCTGGTGTTCAATGGAAATCATCCCTCAATTCGATAATCGGATATGCCTGCTTGGACAACAAATGGAACCGACACTCTCTCTACCTCGACCCTATCTTCAATGGGGTACTTAAAAGAGATGGAAAGAAGTCAAAAGAAAGCAGAAAAGACAACATCTTTATAAAATAAGGAGGTATTCTATTACAAATCTGATGAAATATTTATAATAAGGAATCAAAGGCCCGACAAGACAAGATTCGGGCCAAAAGATTCCAAGAAAAGAAACCAAAAATACAAGAAAGAGGAAAAAGAAGCTAAACTACTCTCGAGATTACTCTCTCAGGATAATGTCGAACTCCTCAGCGGGTCAGCCATGGCAGTGGTCTCCTGGGGTGTCATAACCACCTCAGGGACCTCGTGCACAGGGACTTCGATGACTTCTTCACCAATGTCATCTCCACAATAGCTCGTGCAGGCTTTTCCCCCTCGTCGTCCTTGTCCTCCTCCTCTTCTAGCTTGCCCATCAAGGTGATTTGGTGGAGGTCGAGACTCAGGAAAGCCTCAGAGACCTTCCTTTTGCAATCATTGAACCCGAGGTTGTAGGCCTCAACAATAATCGCTGCAGCATTGGCCTCAAAGGCATTGAAGTCCTTGTACTCCTCCACTACCTAGGCAACCTGACTTTGTAACCTTGGCCCGGGCTTCTACAGCCTTGACCTGGTCCTCGGTGGCCTTGGCCCACTTACTCTCGACGTTGGCATGTTCCTCGATGGCTCTGGCCCGCTCTTCATTCGTTTAGGCCATGTCAGTGGCAAGTAGGTATTGGATCTCAGAACGGTCTAGCCGGGCCATCGTGCCCACGGCCCGAGCATGCTCCTTGATGAGCACATCATCCTTGTCCTTCAATCGGGAGGCCGTCTACTCCTTCAGTTTGGCCTCCCTCCTAGTAGCCTCGTTATGCTCGTGCTCGGCCCACACCACCCGATCCTCCACTACCTTGACCCGAGCCTCTTAGTTGTCGACGATCTTGGAGTATTTGAGAACTAGTGCATGCATGGTCATCAAGTCATAGAGGAAATGCACTAGAATAATAAACATAGTTAGTCGAGCAACTCCTTAACTAATATTCGAAAAAATAAGACAAGACTTACCTTGATGACTGTCAGAAAGGTCCCATTGACCAGGTCCCATTGATCATCTCGCTCACGATCTAAGAGTCCAACTCTTCTATATCTCGAAGGTGCAACATGATCCGAGATAGCTCTCGGGCGACCGTGGGGTTTTGTAACACCGAGTCGCCCTCATTGATATGGACCTGATAAAACCATCCACCATTGATTCTACTCTGGAACACAAAGGTCTGGTGCCCGAAGGACTTTAACGAAGTTTCAACCTCTTACGGAGCCGAAGACATCCCAGTGCCACCATGAGCCGAGGAACCCCTGAATGCTCTCGGCCCCAAGGATGATGAAGGGGTTGTAGCTACCCCCGAGGTAGCTAATGCCTTTCCCGGCATGCTTGATGGAGGGCCCAAGCTTGACATTACTATCGAGGCTACTCATGATGCTGAGACGGTAAATGAGGGGGCCGAGACGGCAGAGGGGGCAAGTACAACCTCAACCTCCTCATCATTGGGATCGGCATCCCTCGAGAAAATGATGGTGACTCGAGGGATGCCCAACCTTGTTGCTGCTGCAGCAGCCCCAATTGATAGCCCCGAAGTCCTCGATCTCTTACTAATGGCATTCTTCTTCTTGTCTCCCTAGGGAGCACGCCTCTTCAATGCGGTCACCCAGATTGTGTTGTTCAATACATGCCTCATAGCTGTAGCAAGATAAAAATCAGCACCTGGTTCAAGAAAGAATTCGATAAAAAACTTAGAAATCTTATCAAGAGTTAATCGAACTCAACTTGGCATTGTATAAATTTTGCTCAGTTAAGAGCTCCTTCAGTGAGGGACTTTCATGTCAGAAAGTAATTTAAAACCCTCCTTATCAAAATCGATCACTCGATCATTTTGATTGGGAGAGGTGTCTGGCTCCCCTAGATTGTTCAAAATCCCTAGCATTTGGTCAAACGAGACAAAAAAAATTGGGCCTTCCGATGGTGAATGGAACTAGAGAGTTTTATGAGCTTCCTCCCCTTTCTCTGGCTGAAGAAGTATCAACCCTTCGACCCAGGAAGTTTATTTAATTTAAAAAAAGCCCTGAACAATGATAGTCAGGGATGGATACTGTGGAAATGACAAAAAATTACAAAGTCAGCCAAGACTCAAAAGGAATTTGGGCTGAGTTGCACCGGCATGATTTTGTACCGATGCAATATGTCCCAAATCAATGGGTGCGAAGGGAAGCGAAGGCCAGCATGAAGATTTTTCTTGTATATAACAAGAAAACTAGCCGAACCAAAGGCAACTCGGTCCTTTGGTCTCAGCACATGCAAATAAAACTTGTCCGGGATTCCATATGTCTCCCTGAACCCGATGATATTGTCCTCGATGACATTCGAGACCTCGAAAATCGACCCCATGGATGGTCTAATCGAGCTTCAAGAAGTCCCTACTTGACCTTTCTTCCAAGTGGTGCGGGCACCAGACTCAGAAGAAGACTTCAGGGCTCCATCTGGATCTCTGATTGACATTGCCCGAAGAATTAGGGTTTTCTGGTTTTGTAATAAGGGTTGACTTGGTCAACTCAATTTTAGTTTGAGCCTGTATTTCCCTACAATTTAAATTTTGTTGAGTCATGTTGACTCAATACAAGTCCTAGTAGTGGTCTAGGTCTTCTCCAAGGTGCCATATTTTCTTCCAGGACCAAGCAAGTGGGTGCCACACTCCCAACCACACGCCAGAGTTCAGGAGGTGCCACATCTCCATCCAGTGTGCCTTGGTCCCCACACCACAAGAAAGCAGGTCCCTTCTTTCATGCGCCACTTAGGGGAGAAATCCATCAAGATACCTCAATCCAAGGAGGAGCCAACTTCTTTCCAGATAAACCCAAGCCAGGATGACAAGAATTTTTCTTGAAGAGAGGATCAAGGAGGTTCCCCACAATGTTTCATAAAAACCCAAGTTATAAAAGGAAAGAGAGCATGTCTTGGGGAGAAAATCAAGGAGGCACCCAAAAGTTTCCTAAAGTGCCAAAGCCATGAAAGGAAGAAGCCTAAACTTGTGGAGCAAGACTAGGAGGTGTCCAAAAGAGCCAAACCATGAAGGGAAAATCCTTGATTCATGGAGAGATACTAGGAGACACCCCCACTACCTACCAAAAATGTCCAAAACAAAGATGGGAAGGGCCTTGACTTAGGGAGGAAGAAAAGGATGAGTCCAAAAGAGTTGATCCATGAAAGGAAAGAAATCCTCTCTTGAAGACCTAAGCAAGGAGGCGCCATCTACCTGCCTTTTATAACCCAAATCAAATTTTTTGGTACCTTGGCTGACCATATGTGTATGGATTATCCTGATTTGTAGATCCCCTCCTTTAGTCCCACATGGGAAGATGTAAAACCCTACTCCCTTGTAAAGCCCTATAAATTAAATCCCTCTTGTAAGTTTAAAGGAATCAGATGAATGAAATCAATTTCTGTGTGAGCAACTTTGTGTTTCTCTCTTCCGCACTTGTATTCAGGTGTTGAGCTCCGTGAGGGAGTAAATCCGGGTTCCCTAGGAACCTTGAGGAGGTGTGAGATCTCCAACCCCAAAACCCTAGCTTAGTCCACCCATCTCTACTCCACCACCACCAAACCCTAATTTTCCATCTTCATCCCACGCCCCTCTCTTCCACATCGAAGCCGGTCACCAGCATCCAGGTTCAGATCAACTGTTTCAACTACAAAGCCAGTTCAAAGGAGAGTCAGATCAGTATCAAGATCTCCGGAACTTCTACTTCCAACAATCTTCATTAAGTACTCAGGTCAGTGTCTTTCTTTGAGTTTCTGGTTCTTTTTTTTGTTCTTCTTCTTCCAGATCCTGAGTTCGAGAAGAAGGCCAACCTTGCCATAGGACTACAATCCGAGGATCCATTGCGAAGATACCCCATCTCCAAGGATCCTACAATCTGCTCGAGAGTGTCCTTCAATTGAAGCAACGAGAGATATCACAGTCAGGTATAAAACCTTCTCTTATCTCTTCGTCTATTTCTTGAAAGAGGAGTAAACCCTAGGTCTGGGAGTTTCTCAATCCCTAGCGATCCTACTTCTGAGTTACTCTGATAATCCACTTCTTTTAATTATGCTTTCTGTCATTTCTTAGTTTCTTTCAACATTAGTTTATCTTTCCTTTGAGTCAAAGCCGACTTCTGAAAATAAATAAATAAATAAAATACATTAATTTTAATTTACTTCCGCATCGTATCATCTCTTTTGTTCCGCATCATTTTTGGTATCAGAGCTTCCGTTCTGTATCATTTTTGGTATCAGAGCTTTCGTTCTGCATCATTTTTGGTATCAGAGCTTCCGTTCTGCATCATTTTTGGTATCAGAGCTTTTGTTCTACATCATTTTGGTATTAGAGCCCTGTCTAGGGTTTCTGTTTTGATTGCTTGTTTGAGTCTCTCTCTTTTTACTTTGTCTGCTTGAAGTAGACTCCCCAGGACGTCCGGTCCTAGGAACGAAGCGAGATGCAAACCTTCTCTTTCCATTCCACGGGGTGTTCCTAGGGCGTGTAGGGGATCCGCTGGGTTACAACTTCGTAGCAGGAATTGTAAACGGGGAAAGCGTTCTATTTTCAGTCTGTAACTGCCCTGTTGTAGGAATTGTTTCTCATTGTAGTTAACTCCAAATTATATGATTTTTGTTTTGCTGGAACCAGTATAATTGAATATATTTTATATAATTTTACTGTAATTTATTTGTTTTTGTGAAATTTTTGAGAGTTAAATTACAGCAATTCTGTTTCTGTGTTTCTGCAATTCAATTTTTTTGAGTGATCATCTCCTAATTCATCTTAAGGGCAATTGAGCATCTAAGATAAGGGGAGGAGTTGATAACCTCTCCTTAGCCCAAAACCACCACCCATTCATTCGATCCTAAGCCTAATTTTAAAATTTATTAGACTTAATTTGCCCTAGTGGGCTAGGGACACCAACAAGTCGGGTCTAGGCTAATGTTGAGTCAGTTTGTCTAGTTACTCTGTGTGTGCTTTGTACTCAGTGTCTAGAATGGTGGTTCAGGGATTCTATCCTGAAGGGCTTGTGTGCTGGTCCGCCTACCTGGCCAATCTCTGATTGGTGTCTAGGATTGGCAATTAGGGACCTAACACTCCCCTTACACCTGCCTGGCTGAGTCCCGAGTTACTACAGGCTAGCTTGCCACTCTGATTGGGCATCTAGTTTGGGCTCTAGGTCTAGTTAGCCCGTAGTCATTTCAGTCGAGTCTCATTTGGTGTGCTTGCTTGCATCATCATGTCCACCCGGAATGAAGTACCCTACCAACCTAGTCAAACCCAACCTGATTTAGAGGCCATGATCAGAACTCTTACCGAAAGTATGACCAAATTGAGTCAGGATATGAATGAGGGTTTTGCCCAGTTTAGAGACCGAGCCCAGGGACTTGAGAAACGTAGACATCAAAATTGCACCCCTGATCCAAAATTTAATAGGCCCCAACCTCACCCATGCCAGGAGCCTAGGAGGACCTTATACCGTGATCCCGAGCATAACCCTAGGAGCCTATATCCATACTTGGTCGACTCAGAAAAGGGACCTGTTAGGAACACCGAACCTTATGCACCCACTTTTGATGGAAGACAAGAGACATATATTAAGTGGGAAGAACAAATGGATCGGTATTTTGAGTGCACTAACATATCGAAATTAGGACAAATTAGGTTGGCCAAAACCAAGTTCACCAAACATGCTAGGTCGCATTGGTATGCTATTGAGCATGAGTGTTATCAAAGAAAAGAGGAAATATATACTTGGAGAGATATGAAAAGTAAGTTGAGAGATAGGTACCTAGGTAGATCCTATGAGAAAAGACTTTTAGACCAATGGTACCAATTGCGACAAGATAATAGGCCTGTGTCTAAATATATCGAGGACTTCCAGTGGTATGACATGAAATGCAATACCATTGAGACCGAAGCTCAGATCACATCGAGGTTTAGGGTTGGGTTACACCCAGACATTTATAGGAAGCTATGCCTTGAAAAGACCAATAAGTTAGACCGAGCCTACCAAGAAGCCCAAGACTATGAGTGGTCTTTAAGATATAACCAATCAAGTACTTTGGACTTAAAGCCAACCTCTACCAACTTGAGTCAAGTTCCGATTGATCCGACACCCGTAGTGAACCAGACTTTTGTTTGTCAATTCCCACTTGTGTCACCTCTTGACCAGAAGGATAACACTGAGACGGAGTTGGGCATGGCCATCCCAAAATTAGTTGACCTGACCAGAGTCGTACTTAAAGAGGAATCAAAGGAGAATAGATTAGAACCTTTCAGTGAGATTGAGGAAGAAATATATGAGCCTGACATAAGTTTGATAGATGAATATGAAGAAGAAGAATTTGATGATATCTCTCCCGATAATTCAATTAACCAACTCCTACTTGATGGGGTTATTGAGGGGAACCCTGCCACTCAAGGAATTCAGGAGCTAACCCTAAGAGAAGACCCTTTTGAGGAAGTTCAGGAAGAAGAAATTACACCCAATGAATGTTTAAGTGAGAATACCCCTGAACTCATTGAGGAATCCAAAGAAGACACCCCTGAGTCAAATCTGGTAGAGAAGTGTGAAGAAGGAAGGGGTTCACAAGAATTGCCCATTGAGAAGGTCCAAGAACAAGAAAAAGACAGTAGCTTAGAGGACTTTTTAGATAAACATTCCAAAGACCTTCCTGATAACCTTCCACCTTCTAGGAGCACCCAGCCTACCCTAGAACTTGCACTTGTAGACCCTCCTAGAGCAAATCATGAGATTTGGATGAGTGCACCTATAGAACAATGTCCTCATTTTAAGGTCATCCTGAATAACCAAGGTTTGTTTCTTGTTTCTGATAAGCCACCTCAAAACTCTGATTCTTATTTCCTACCCTTTCCTGAATCTTCTCATGTTTCTAGAGCTATGGGATTACACTTTACTGAGATCTCTAGGTTGCAAGACTCCTTAGAACCTATTAGGTTTGCCACCTACTTCTGGAAGACCTTATGGCACCTACTAGGCATCCATAATAAGTTTTCATGCTCTGCATGCCCTCCTCCGACCCAAGGTCAAACCTAGAGAGCCTTAGTTTGTTAGGTTTAGACCTAGGGTTCCTTTGGAATAAAGTTCATTCTTTAGGAATGCGTCGTCAGTCTAGTTTAGTTTTTCTTGACCCTTTACTAGGCTTTGGCTCTGATTTTGGTTTGATTGAGAGCACCAGGAATTGGGATTTGTATTTTGTCCAGGACTAAATTTGCATATAATGTCTCGATCAATAGGTCTATAGGCTAGAGTCCCTTTGAAATTGTTCATGGATACAAGCCTCATACACCACTTGATCTGATTTCACTATTAGTCCACACACACAAGTCTCTTGATGCACTTGCATAGCATGTAAAGGACTTGCATAAAGGAATTCATGCCAAAATAAATTTAAGTAATGAAACTTATAAGAAGTTGGCTGATTCTCAAAGGTGAGTCAAAACTTTTGTTGAGGGAGACTATGTAATGATTAGGTTAAGGCCTGAACGGTTTCCTCCTGGAACTGTTAGAAAGTTACATGCTAGAGGAGCTGGACCATTTAGAGTGGTGAAGAGAGTAGGGTCCAATGCCTATGTGCTCGAGTTGCCTTCAGAACTAGGCATTAGCTCCACTTTCAACATTACAGACCTAGAAGAGTATAGAGAGCCAGCTGTGATTCCCAGTGAACCTTTTTGAGCCTAATCTTGCTCTTGAGAGTGAACCCAACCCTGTGTGTCCACCAACAAACTGGCCTGTGAGGAAAGAGCAGATTGAAAAGATCCTGGATGATCAGGTTATCTCTACTCGTAATCGAGGATACCAAAGATACCTGGTCTGCTGGCAAGGAATGCCAGATTCTGATAACTCTTGGATCTCCCGAGAAGAATTACAAGAATTGGACCCAGACCTCTTGGAGAGATACCAGAGCCAGCTTGATCCATACTCGACAGGGTCGAGTTCCTCCCACCCCGGGAGAATTGGTGCGGGCACCAGACTCAGAAGAAGACTTCAGGGCTCCATTTGGATCTCTGATTGACATTGCCCGAAGAATTAGGGTTTTCTGGTTTTGTAATAAGGGTTGACTTGGTCAACTCAATTTTAGTTTGAGTCTGTATTTCCCTACAATTTAAATTTTGTTGAGTCATGTTGACTCAATACAAGTCCTAGTAGTGGTCTAGGTCTTCTCCAAGGTGCCATATTTTCTCCCAGGACCAAGCAAGTGGGCGCCACACTCCCAACCACACGCCAGAGTCCAGGAGGCGCCACATCTCCATCCAGTGTGCCTTGGTCCCCACACCACAAGAAAGCAGGTCCCTTCTTTCATGCGCCACTTGGGGGAGAAATCCATCAAGATACCTCAATCCAAGGAGGAGCCAACTTCTTTCCAGATAAACCCAAGCCAGGATGGCAAGAATTTTTCTTGAAGAGAGGATCAAGGAGGTGCCCCACAATGTTCCATAAAAACCCAAGTTATAAAAGAAAAGAGAGCATGTCTTGGGGAGAAAATCAAGGAGGCACCCAAAAGTTTCCTAAAGTGCCAAAGCCATGAAAGGAAGAAGCCTAAACTTGTGGAGCAAGACTAGGAGGTGTCCAAAAGAGCCAAACCATGAAGGGAAAATCCTTGATTCATGGAGAGATACTAGGAGACACCCCCACTACCTGCCAAAAATGTCCAAAACAAAGATGGGAAGGGCCTTGACTTAGGGAGGAAGAAAAGGAGGAGTCCAAAAGAGTTGATCCATGAAAGGAAAGAAATCCTCTCTTGAAGACCTAAGCAAGGAGGCGCCATCTACCTGCCTTTTATAACCCAAATCAAATTTTTTTGGTACCTTGGCTGACCATATGTGTATGGATTATCCTGATTTGTAGATCCCCTCCTTTAGTCCCACATGGGAAGATGTAAAACCCTACTCCCTTGTAAAGCCCTATAAATTAAACCCCTCTTGTAAGTTTAAAGGAATCAGATGAATGAAATCAATTTCTGTGTGAGCAACTTTGTGTTTCTCTCTTCCGCACTTGTATTCAGGTGTTGAGCTCCGTGAGGGAGTAAATCCGGGTTTCCTAGAAACCTTGACGAGGTGTGAGATCTCCAACCCCAAAACCCTAGCTTAGTCCACCCATCTCTACTCCACCACCACCAAACCCTAATTTTCCATCTTCATCCCACGCCCCTCTCTTCCACATCGAAGCCGGTCACCAGCATCCAGGTTCAGATCAACTATTTCAACTACAGAGCCAGTTCAAAGGAGAGTCAGATCAGTATCAAGATCTCCGGAACTTCTACTTCCAACAATCTTCATTAAGTACTCAGGTCAGTGTCTTTCTTTGAGTTTCTGGTTCTTTTTTTGTTCTTCTTCTTCCAGATCCTGAGTTCGAGAAGAAGGCCAACCTTGCCATAGGACTACAATCCGAGGATCCATTGCGAAGATACCCCGTCTCCAAGGATCCTACAATCTGCTCGAGAGTGTCCTTCAATTGAAGCAACGAGAGATATCACAGTCAGGTATAAAACCTTCTCTTATCTCTTCGTCTGTTTCTTGAAAGAGGAGTAAATCCTAGGTCTGGGAGTTTCTCAATCCCCAGCGATCCTACTTCTGAGTTACTTTGATAATCCACTTCTTTTAATTGTGCTTTCTGGCATTTCTTAGTTTCTTTCAACATTAGTTTATCTTTCCTTTGAGTCAAAGCCGACTTCTGAAAATAAATAAATAAAAAAAATACATTAATTTTAATTTACTTCCGCATCGCATCATCTCTTTTGTTCCGTATCATTTTTGGTATCAGAGCTTCCGTTCTGCATCATTTTTGGTATCAGAGCTTCCGTTCTGCATCATTTTTGGTATCAGAGCTTCCGTTCTGCATCATTTTTGGTATCAGAGCTTTTGTTCTACATCACCAAGGGATAAGGGCCTCCTCTTTAGCTTGGGGCTCCTCCCCTACCAAGTCCCCTCCATCCTCTCCCAAGCTCTCTCTCTCTTGGCAAAGGCTCCCTCTCCACCAGAACGCTCCTCCACCAGACTTACATCTTTGGAAGGATCCTTGGAAGACTCATTCCCTTAATAGAGGGATCCGTCGAAACTTAGTATCCCAAAGGGTGACTTACCAAGTGACTTGTTACCAGAAGACATCCTCTAAGAGCATAAAGGCTGACTCAAACAGAAAGAACAGAAAGGAAGACGCTTCCGCCCGAAGGACAGGTGGAAGAAGAAAGAAAAGTTTACAAGAAAGAAGATGGGGACGAGGTGATTATCCTGGAACACCCTAAGTTCTACGAGAGCACCTAAGGAAGCTAGGAGGATGGAGACCAACCAGGAAGGGATGTTGGGAGGATGGAGAGAGTGCAGACCTCCTCCTCCAGCAACGCCTCTCAAATGAAATTACAAGGATCTCTCAACCTATTTAGGAAGTTTTTATTTATAGAGCCCTTGACCCATCAAGATCAGAGGCCCGGCATTCTTAAGGCCCTCGGATCGCGCCACATGGACCACTCTCCTCCAAGTATGGTCGTGATGCTTCAAAAGCCAAATTGTCTGACCTCCTGTCTGCCCTGGACTCCACATGCAATATTTGAAGCTTACAGCTGGTAGACCATATGGCACCACCCGACGGTCGACAGTGATCGTGCATAATTTCAGGGATCATGGTGCGGCTCTTTGAGTACCGAGATGATAACTCCTCTCCGCCGCCTCGATGCCCACCAGGAATGGTGGAGTGTCTCCCCCGAAGCGGTGTATATGGCATTTGATAACTCCCAGGTAGCAAATTAAAAATCAAGAGGTGAAAAGATAAACTTGATTCTCGGGGCTAGTTAAGCGATTACTCATGACCCCCTGAAGTGGCAAGTGCCAACAGACCAACTCAGCACTGTTCCAGACTCGGGAGTGGGGATATATGTTATAACAACTACTCTTTCTCAACCCTGAGACACTCGCTGGACCACCAACCATAGTATCGACGATCGCCGAGCAATTAGATAGCTCTTTTATCATCGACCACCTCCTATAGAAGCTCTGGAAGACTCCATGGCTAAGACCGACTATCATGCCTGTGGGGCGCTCAATCGGCCTCGACCTAGGCTTCCACTCACTCGGGTGCACCAGAAAGTCAGTACCCAGTACCATCTCTTGGCACCTGATCCATTTTCAGTGCTTAGCCCTCTCTCGGCACCGAGACCGCTACGATTGACCCCACCTGCTCTAGCTATACCAATCTTTCTACATATCCACTACAACGAGTGCAACCGATATGGTTGACAGGTGAGTTCATGGAAGACAGCATCTCAACAGAATCGGTGACCTTAGCAGAAGAGATGCCAAGTGAAAAAAATCTTATGAGACAAGATCCTAACAACCTGTCAAAATCCGTTATGCTCATCAGAGACCATCTCCTTGGCAGTCTTTTCATGGCCTTGCACAATACTATAAATAAGTAAGAGGGATACCCGGTGAAGTAGGCTATTCTGGGTGCTTATCACATTCACGCCCACATAATCACCATGGCTCACAACTCCAATTGTTGTTGCCCATTGCATCCTCTCCCACTAACTTGAGTGTTGGAATGTCCTCGCCGGTAATTCTGGTTTAAGGATCTTTTGTAGGTCTCCATTAATGAACCACCAAGAACAGTATCCAAATTTGTCAGAAAAGATCATAGGACATCTCCGCACCGCCGCGATCCTTCGGAGGACATCACCATGGCTTTTTTTTTTTTTTTTGGAGGGATTTCTTTTCCTTTGTTATTTGTTTTTATTTTTTTTCCTTTGTGTCATCATGCTTTGAAGCACTTATTTTACTATTGCATATTAAGCCATGGTTGAATGTTCAGGTAGGTAATTATTGAAATTCGACCAAATGGACGGATGATAAAAGAAAAGCAATAAAACGTAGAAAGAGAAAAGTGGAGAGAAGAATTTTTGTAGTCGAAAAAACTTCAAATAATCTCCAACATTCGGAATGACGTAAGTCATGGATTTCAAAATCCCAATTTTTTTGGAGATTGACAGCGTTTCCTGTTTCGGAGGAAAAATCTCTTTCCACATGATCACTCTAAATTAGATTTGTCCAACAAATCATTTAAGTATTCATACCGCCCTTCATGTCCTGTCTCGATGCCTGGAATAAATTATATGTGAATAATTCCAACCACAAGGAAAACTTCAAAGGATGAATACGATCATAGAGATTGATGTAACCAAAAATATATATATATTCAAACACAATCCCATAACTTTTTTTTTTTTTTTGTTCTTTCACTTTCCTAGGACCAGAGCTTAAATGAAATAAGGAAAAGTCTTTGTGCACCCCGAGCGGTGCAGTAAATTCAAACCCGCACTGTATTTTTTTTATTGATCCAAATGTATCTACTATAATATATCGGGATGGGAGTTGAACGTGACTAGCATTAATTATCATTCAACTTTTATTTAAAATTTTGTCCATACTAAAATATCCTTCCCTCCAATCCCCTGAACTAGGATATCGTAGATTTTGAAATAGGATGTCGTAACTTTTGAACTAGGATGTCGTAAGGTGTCATGATACTGTTTCAAGTTTTATTTTAAATTCTCTGTATGGGTGTCGTAGGTTTTGAACTACGATATCGTAACTTTTGAACTAGGATGTCGTAATACTGTTTCAGGTTTTAATTTATATTTTTCTGCAGGGATGTCGTAGGTTTTGAATTAGGATGTCGTAACTTTTGAACTAGGATGTCGTAATACTGTTTCAGGTTTTAATTTATATTTTCTGCAGGGATGTCGTAGATTTTGAATTAGAGTATCGTAGCTTTTGAACTAAGGTGTCGTAATACTGTTTCATGTTTTAATTTATATTTTCTACAGGGATGTCATAGGTTTTGAACTAGGATGTCGTAGATTTTGAACTAGGGTATCATAGCTTTTGAACTAGGATGTCGTAATACTATTTCATGTCATTTTTGAATCAGGATGTCGTAGGTTTTGAACTATGATGTCGTAGATTTTGAACTAGGATGTCGTAATTCTGTTTCTTATCATTTTTGAACCAGGATGTCGTAGGTTTTGAACTAGGATGTCGTAAATTTTAAACTAGGATGTCGTAATACTGTTTCTAGTTATTTTTGAACCAGGATGTCGTAGATTTTGAACTATGATGTCGTAATACTGTTTCAAGTCATTTTTTGAACCAGGGTGTCGTAGATTTTGAACTAGGATATCATAGCTTTTGAACTAGGATGTCGTAAAGGTATTTTGGTCATCATACTATAATAAATATATTTAGACCAATGAAAGTGTACGGTGCAGGCCATGCTGGATTTGCTGCACCGCACGCGGTGCACAAAGAATTACTCATGAAACACTTTTGCTTCCCCACTGATAACGTGTTCTCCGTGAGCGCCATAGATATATAATTCCAAGGTTTTCTTATAGAGCATCCAAACAGGCCTTAATGGATTTCCTATCCTTATACGGAAGTCTCTGCATGTTCACCCTCTAGCTCAACTCCGGGGAGTGCAATATCTTTTTATAATCTTCATTCCTATTCTAATTTTAACCTTAGCTACTTATTTAATAAATTTATTTTAGTTAGTAGAGCGTTACGAAATAAATGTCTATCTAATTGACATATCAGTACATATTGCATGTTATGGTACCACAAACATCCACAGAATACAATGACACTGAAAAAAATATATGATGCAATAATGATGCTATCACTATCCTCCATCAAATATTGTTTTCAGCGAAATTTATCACATGATTGAATCGAAGTGGCGTAGAAGATCGGTTACGGCACAAATAGCACTCGGCTCTATATGCCTCGTAGCATCTTGTAGCGCGAATCGAAGTGGCGTAGAAGATCGGTTACGGCACAGATAGCACTCGGCTCTATATGCCTCGTAGCATCTTGTAGCGCATAAGAATGGTGAGCTCTATATACCATATACTAACCCTGATATAATTAAATGATAGTCTCGAACCATCAAAACCGACACATGCACAGTACAAGAATGCAAATTGATCGGGTCAGACCGAATCATGAGTGATCCCGATCCAACCCGGTTCTTTGATCGAGTCCTAATAATAGATCCAGACCCAATCCACTAAAAAATCGGATCGGATCGAATCGGGTCCACTATCAGAATTTATTTTCAACCCATTCGGATTGGATCGGATCCATAAATACTTCGATTCTAATCTATAAAATTTGGATCTAAATATGATCCGAATAAAATATAAATAATTTATTTTAATTATTACATAGCTAACTATTATTAATTATAAAATAGATAACAAATAATATTATTTTTAAAATAAATTAAGATATAAAAATAATTATAACCGGTTTCATACAAGTTTTAAATTATAATTTAAAAATCCAAATATATATAATAAATTTTAAATTATAATTTAAAGATCCAAATATATATATTTCCAACAGTATTAGTATATTCGAATCGGATCGGATCCACATTCAGTAAACCCAGACCCGACCCGAAAAATAAAACGGATCTAATTTTAGGACCCAACCCGAATCCATGGATCCATAAAAATGGATTGGATCGGGTCTAAATGGATCGGGTCGGATCACGGATCAACCCGATCCATTTGCAGTCTCAGTACTGTAGAACTAGACCTTACTCCAGTCAAACAATTATTAGCAATTTCAGATAAAAGTAGTCCTCTGTTTCTTTTTCTTTTCGGTTTTTTTTTTTTTTTTTGGTTATCATCGGCTTAAAGACTTCTAAAGCAAATCAACGATCAAGCAGACAGATGAAACAAGCCACGTAGAAAAACTAGTTTTCCAAAGTAACTTCCTATTTACAAGTTTGTTTTCCAAATCAAGCAGATCCTGGAATTATGGTCCAAGGAGGGGATCACCTGATGATGCAAATTTAAGTGTCCATGCTCGACTGCTCGAATTGTCCTTCCTCATTACCCTACATCAAATGGCATCTGTACGAGCTAAATTGATTGGATTATGAAAACCATGGTAGGAACCCTGCAAATTAGAAGCATTTCAACGCTCACATATACAGGACGCGGCTGGCGGTTTCGCCTGCTCCCCTACTTCAAAGTCAACCATTACCTTGGGATAGACAAATCTTCAAGATCAAACATAAGTTATAATTGAGACTGCTCTCTGGATAGGGATTTTAGGATGGAAAAAGTTTACTTAGAGAAAGATGTTGCTTCACCAGGTTACAGACTTGACTTGATGCAAGGAATTCTGCGAGTACGGGATCTCAAGATCATACAATCACGAGTTTCCATGAAAAAGATCAAGGCATCAGTTCTAGCAAGTGCAAGATGGTGTGCTAACCGTGCAGGTATAGATACCTACAAGGTGACATAAACCATTCATCCAACACTAGGTTAAACCATTTTACTAAACCAGCAAAGAACCCTTTCTGGCAGTCCATCCACTGCATGATAGAGTCGACCATTACGGCATCATGAAAATGTTTATGACCAACTTGCTTCCAGATTGCTAACATTGTATAGATGGAAGGTAGTTTTAACTTACAACTAAGAATGTCTTCATCATTTCCTAACAAGCAAAAAAAATTTCCATATCTGTTGGGCATAATTGCATCAACATAGGTTCCATCCACATTAATTTCAGACTATTTGCAGTGCTTTTATACTAACGTTTCCAAAGTAAAGAAGTGCAGAAAAAATAATAAAATTAATCTACAGGGATTACTGACATATACAGCAAGAAAAGAATAAAGAAATTTGCTGGATTGAAGGATTTAATCCAATACCTCAAATCTTACCAGCAATGTTTCTGTTAAGTGAACCATCTAAAGTATAGACTAAACCTGTGTACCTTTCAAAAGGGGAAAAATTATTCTGCATCCTACAGCATGCCGAGTGCTCTGGGGTTTCCAGAATGGTAAGGCCATGGGGAAGCTTGATGGTTCAGCTATCTCCATCCTTTGTTTTCACTACAGAAACACATGCTTGCTCGGGAACAATTCAGATACTTTACATCTCACAGAGAAATAAGAGAGGTACCCTGTATCATCAAAGCAACAGTGGCAGGCAAAGAAAATGCTTTGTTTATTTGAGTGCATAAGGGTAAAGAGAAACTACTTATCCAATAATGTGTTCACTAAATCTAAGCAACAAACAAGAATCAAAGCAACTGCTCACCTCTTTACCTTTATATGGGAGAGCAAGGGATTGTTCAACCCCTCAGGTACCTTGCCCAGAACCCCTTCCTCCTTGTGGATTCATTATCTGATACCGAACGTGCTGGTCGTGACCCAATAGAGAAGTGCCGCCTCAAGAAAGGCCAGGAACTCTTCATGCTAGAACTGGCTCCTATTCTTGGGGTTTTCCCACTCCTTTTCTCGTGCTCAGAGAGAGAATCACTGTCCACAACAATGTCAGCAACTGCAGTCCTGGAGATCTTATTTCTTCCCTTAAACTCGGCTTTTCCCAACAGCTTTGCAATATATTTCTCTCCATGGGTGCAGATAGGACAGGGAGGATCATATCTTTCAGTCTCAGGTGTCATGTTTTCCAAGCAATCAACGTGATAGACATGCCCACAAACCAGAACTGCAACAACGGATAGCTCATTGGTAGACACTATTTTCTGAGTGCTCCATGGAGAACTCGCTTTTAATAGCTTTGAGCATACTTTGCATGTATGCCAATCAGGAGAGAGAGGTGTTGTTTGTTGAGTGTTTGATGCTATTCTGCTGTTGCTGGTGCTAAGGTTTTCACTATCAACTGACCATCTCTCATGCTGAGAAGAAGCCACCAGCTCAGAGAAAGTACGCATGGACCAACCATCAGAAGACCCACCATGAGATCCTCCTCCGGACAAGTCATTGCTGCAGACAGAGAGAACAGAGGACTGCTTTTCTTCAGGAGAGCCATTCTCATTCATGGAATTGAGAGATAAAATCCTGCTATCAGGAACCTGCCTAGAGAGTTGGTATCCTGGGGAACAATGTGCTTTCCTTGATGAAGTTGGGTCTGAGGATAGAGAGCGACTTCTAGAGGATGAAGGATCTGATTTGAATGCCAATGACGGAGTTATTGGAACTGAAATTGAAGGCTTGCCATCTGAAGCACTTGCTTTGCTTGTGGAGTTCCTTTCCTGCAAAAGGTACAAAAGCTTTGACATCAAATTAAGAGCCCGTAATGGGCTCCATAACTGAGAAGCATATCCGCAAGTGAACTCTGAATGAAAACCAATCCCAACTCACCTCAGGTGATGAATTGCTTTGAACAAATTGATCTGTAACAGAAATAAACAAGCCAGATGAGAAGAAAAGGAAAGTATTTACATGAGAAATTTACAGTGCTTGCAGCTTTACAGTTTCAGAAGATGTCTCACAACAAGAATTTGCGCATACTTCATTTTGTTCCTCTTACCCTCTAGAACAGATGGACACTAATAAAATGGTATGGCAAGAGAAGAAAAAAAGCACCAATGTCCAAGGAGTTGATGAACTGATACTCACAAAGTTTTTTCTTCTGATATAAACTAATTAACAATAAAATGTAGCATAGTAAGATTGAAGATGTGGTATATAACATTATTTTGTCTCAAAGGAAAATATTAACAGTTGATCAATGGCTCAGAATATTACAGAGCCAACAAAATAAGTGGGATATATGTGCTAGTCATTGAAATAAAAAACTAAGATTATTGTTTAGGTACCATAACTATGGTAATCTTACATAGGCTGTAGCGTACCAGGATAAGTAATCTTCATAAATCAACCTATTCTAATCCCTACAGCAACATTTCAACATACACCATCTTTATGCTATTCCTTAATCAAGATTTGCTGTGCTGGTACCAGGGCCTAATTGGTCAGCCAGCAGTACACCCCCATGCTCTTCCACATCAGACCTGAACCGATACAAAGAGAGGGTAGACAGAGAATGGGAAAGAGGAAGAGAGAGAGGAGGGGAGCCAAAGAGAGGAACTTTGGAGGCTGTCAAAGGGCAGCTAAGGGTGCTACGCTGCTGCTGATCTCAATGAAAGCTGGACGGTAGAAGGAGAGAAGGAGAGAAGGAGAGAGGGAGGAGGCTGCCTGAGGCCTCCAAAGGGCCAACGAGGATGCCGTGCCACTACCAAGACCGGTAAAAAGCTAGACGGGGGTCTCCACCCTCCTCCCAATAGAAATAGAGGCTTCGGCCCCTATTTACCCTTTTTTTGGTTTTATCGGATGAAGTTGACAACACGGTTGCCTACTTCAACCAAAAATCAAAAAGACATAATGAAACAGTGAAGTACGCAATGGTGTTAACAACTTCACCCAATCAAACCAAAAAAAAATAAAGTGAAACAAGGATTAAAGCCCTTATTTCAATCGAGAGGAGGGCAGAGCCCCTCCTTTGGCTTTCCGCCGGCTTCAGTAGCAATGCTGCAGGCTCCTCTCCCTCCCTCTTCTTCCCTTTCTCCACCCTCCTCCAGCTTCCACCGAGCTCGGCAATGGCACAGCAACCTCGACCAGCCTCCAGAGACCTCTCCCTTTCCCTCTCCTTCCCTCCTCTCTTCTTCCTCTCTTTCCTTCTCCCTATACACCCTCCTTACCGATTTCTTGTTTCAATTACCAGAACCATCCCAGTCCAGCGCCAGCATGGCTTGGTACACTTTGAACCAGGCAGCTCGGGACAGTTCCATAAACCCTACCTTAAATGGACGATATCCAGTGTGTACTCATCAATGTGAAATAAGAGTTAATAAAATGGAGAAATGGCCATGCAAATCCCCAAATAGGGATGTTCAAAAGGTGGATTTGGTGCAATTATTGAAAAAAAGTCAAAACTAAAATCAAAACCACTACAACTCCTCAAAACCAACACCGAACGATTTTTGACATAAAAAATCATAATCACCACAAAAAAAAAAAACAAAACCAAAAACCATTTAACTTTTTTTTATTCATTTCAATTTTTTTATATATACATAACCAAATTAAAAATTCATAATATAATTCACTAAATATAAAGAGTATTAAAAATATTAAATATCAGGTATGTTTGGTTTCAGGTTAGGTTTAGAGTTTAGTGTCAAGTTCAGTTTCAGATTAGGGAATCACCAAAATCATAACCAAAACCAAAACCAAATAGTTTTTAATTTTTAAACCCATCACCAAAATCATCCCCATTTAATTATGGTTAAAACTACCCCACTCAGTTCGGAGATGGACAAAATACTCCGGTATCCATCCTCGTTGACAACCCTATCCCCAAAGCATGAAGAAGGCACCATCAAAAAGCTATATCAATATAACAGGGGAAGGAAGACCTACAGATCCCCATGTCAGCATAACTTTGCCACTACTTTGCAATATCACAGGAAATCATCACCGGAACTGATTTCCTGCGAAGTTTTTCCTTCAAATAAGTCTGCATATAAATTTTTGCCCATACCTGAAAGACAGAAACTAAGGAGACAATGTTTCAGAAGGGCAGCGCTAGTGAATGATTATTTGTTGGAGAATGTTCACTGTATCAAATTGCACAATGCAAGAAATGTGATATCTTCTTTTGCATGACAGAGCTAGCACTGCCCAATCAGAACAAAACCTCTTCTATTTGTTTTCCTTTTGAAGCTTCAATTCATTGGGTTGGTGGAGTTTCGTTTTGACAATTTCACTTCAAGTTTCGGAGTTTCATTCATAGAACCATGAAAATACAAAAAGGAAAAAAAATAATAGAACACATTTGTCAAACAAAAGAAGCCATGAGAAGACTACTACACAACATTTAGAATATTGTGATATATAGATTCTTTATTTGTATATAGCTTTGAAAGTTTTAGGCAAACATTAACATTCAAATAAAAGTAAGACACAAGAAATATCCTGGTATTTTGCACCACAGACAAAGATGCTACTTCTTGAACTCCAATTGTTCAAAGTTACATTGGATTTGCTTTTTAATGCCACGTAAATGCAGAATTTTTTTTCAGCATTTTTCTCAGGTAAAACTTACAAATATATTGAATCTAGGCATTTCCATTTTATGTTTGCATCAAGCTCCCCAATTTAGAGAACTCATCATAACATCAGCGTGAAATGAGATAGTAAAAGCAGTTATATGACCTTGAATTAAAGACAGACTGCTAGGAGCTAGGAATCAACATAAAATTCTCATATACATTTGCCCAAGATGGATCAATAAAATGTGGATGCCACCAACATGATCTGAACCCTAGATCACAACCTTGTGGAGAGTGATGCCAACCAGCAGACAAGGTTGGTTGACTCAGTGGCTCTACAATGATGATGACCTATGTGAGCTATATGTATCATGAACCAGATAAAACTATGCAAAATTATTACAGACCTTACCATTCACAGAATGGCGTTAGAACACAGTTAAATCTGATAAAATGTTGAAAATCTCTGATCCCAAGGAAATGGTCCATCAAGATGTATTGGAAGGAGCCTACCAATAGGCATGCCTCCAAGGCAGCATCCATCAGAATCATGTTAATCACCACGGTCAATTAGCCTAGTGGATACAATTGCTTCCACTTCTTTCACAGAAATGAGTTGATCAAGTTGCAATCATGACATTGTATTATCATAGCTCATAGCATCACTTCAAAACAACCAACCATAGAGTACCAAGTTACAAGTTATATAAACCCATACGCAGCATATACTAGTGTGAGTGTGACAAGCATCTTCTCTTTCATTCTCACACTATCTCAAGGAGTCTAATCACAATGAGCCTCCAATACAACTTTTTGGGGGCCGTCTTTTTCTAATAAATATCATGAAAAAGTTAGTCAACTTTCTTATTGATCAACTTACCAATGTTCTTGCACTTTGTAAGATAGGTAAGTTACTTTTCCATGGATAGCATTTATCCATGAAATGGAAAAAAATCTTACTCACCTGAAGGATGGCTAAATCATTTTTTCACTAGCCAATAAAATAAATATTTAATTTTATTCCTCAAATGCCCTCCTCATTTCCGATGCCTCTATCGTTCAATACCCAATAACTCAATTATTTACTATCCTTTATACCTAAAAAGTATAAAAGATATTATAAAAAATATGAATAAATTTTAACAACTTATCCAAGAAAGTAGTAATGCAAAAGAACATGGATAATAGATTTCAAAGCCACTTTTCACGTGTAAAAGAACATGGATAAAATATTTTCCTGTCTAAATGTTACTTGGAAAATATATATCTAAGAAAATATAGATTCCTAAGTAATTTTTTTTACCACGAAAGAACTAACCCTTAAAGTTGGTGGAATCAAGCCCTATGTATACCAAGTTGTTTACTCCACAAGTACCATTCTTGAAAAGGTTGTAAAAGTAACTTTCATTATTCACGGTGTAATTGCACCTATTATAAATCAAGGATACACTGGTCTCAATTGGTTGGTCCAATGTATGTTTTGATCATAATAGATCTAATGGATGGCCCCTACATTGCTTGACAGGGTGGAACATTATGTTCTCAGCTTACTTGAGGAAGACAGTGACATGGGTGCGCCACCTCTCACAATCCATATCATAATCTCAATGGCCCCAATAGGAAACTACAATTTCAGGACCTTTGATGCTTAGATGAGACTCTTGTAGAAAAACAAGGAACCTAAAATGAAAGGGGACACCCCACCACTCAATCAAAGAATCATGCAAATATAGGAGAGAAGGACAAGGAGAGGATCATAATGAGTTGACATCGTTGAGTGCTGAGGTAGAGTGTTGAGGTAGACTGTGGGTGGACAGGTTTCAATACCATCAATATCTCCAGATAACATACCCTCCACTGCTTCAACCTATCGTTATAGCAGAAATACGATTTTATTTGTCTAGATCTGCCTGGATTGAAAATATTTGGAAAAAAAATGATTGTAATAATGATCATTACTTGCTGGCTGCAGCTATAAACAAAAATAATGCCATATATGTTTAGCTCGCTATTCACCATATAAAAAGTTATTTTTACCGATTAACACAAAGATTTGAAGTTAAAATATTACCTTATTTAGAAGAACAGTAAAATGTAAAATAACAATCATCATTCCCAAATTATGGTGATTATTTAAGAAATTTATGGCCATATATTTATTATTACTTAAGTTTCCATTATTGGTTCCTGTTATTAGCACATATATTGTAACAAGAGGCCATTAAAACTGTTATGATAGTTGTTTTAAAACTTGTTCATTTCATGAACCCAAAATCCGGACTCCATACATATAAAAGCCATTAACATAACCTACTTGTAAGCTGCACCAACCTATTCAAAACCTTTCACCATCCTTCTCCTTGTCTAAAATATCACCAAGGCTGTGTTTGGATGCAGCATACGAAGGAACAAAAGTCTCTTAACCCACTTATTCCACCTCTTCTCAGCCAAGCAGTCATTTGAGCACATGGAATAAACCAGTTTTTCCAGAAGGGAACAACAAGTATTTCAGAAAAAAGGTACACCATAAACAATTCGCCTTTTCTCCTTTTAACCAATTTACCCCACTTAATTTAGGAATAACTACTTGAATAAAAAGGTGGAATAATTTAAACCCCCCATTTCCCTCCAACTTACTGCATTTAATCCAATTATTCTGGACCTTTTATTTTGCTTTCAAATGCAGCCCAGGAGATTTGGTGGTGAAGGAGGATCATCTCAAGCTCCCCAAATTATTACAAAACCCTCATCCATAAATTTCAAACACCCCAAATCCAACACTCCCATCGGGGAAACTGACACAGACTTGGACCGTCAGGTGGTGCAACCATGTGTTGTCTTCCCTAAACAAGTCATGAACATAACCTTCCACCCCATTCAGATATTTGCATGTTAACATCTGCTAATATATATTACAACGAGAACTGATGCAGGACCTATTGATTAAATGTCCTAATATTCACATCTGACTATGTGTACAACCGCACCATAGAACATAACATGCATTTATGATTTCTCCAAGGTACCTAGAGAAACCAAGTTGCCCCTACCAGACCCTGCTGGAGCACCTTCTCAACAACATTAACCTCTTAAGGTTGTGTTTAGTGGCTCATATGTATGCCCATATTTTGGGTCTGTTATGCCACTTAGATTTAAAGACAGTGAGAATCACAAAGAAGAATTTTGTTGTATAATATATATAAATATCATGAATTCTTGAAAATAGAGTTACCTAGCTAGCAAATTATATCGTGACCCCATGTCCATACGATCTCGTGATGACAACTCACACATCTCATCTCCACAAAAGAGCTGGGCAATCATTACAACCATCAAACCAATCAACAATTAAGACTACCCAACATCCCAAGGATATTAGCTTGGGAGACATGCATATTGGTGGTTTCTTAGGAATCTCCCACAATGAACCATTGCCCTTGGATGACAATTTTCCAATTTCAAAAACTCTATCAATCTTAACCATGCTTTAACTCTTTCATGTGATTCATAATTGCTTCTAACAATTAGGTCCAAGTTCCGGACATTATTGTATGCTGCTTATATAACCTGTCTATAATTTAGAGCCACTTATGTATTAATACATGTCAGAATCTTACATAGACACTCAGCTTATATGTTTGTAGCAGCTTATCTTTAATGCAGGATCACATAACTAATTTTAATATTTTGTCTTGCCTATCTTCATGAGCACATTTTTCTTATATAATGAGCTTGGCATGTTTATGATAACATATTTCCACCATTTCTGGTTATTAAAAAATTTGTCTATAGTAGACAATATATGGTTTTAGGTTTTTATGATCAATGTTTGACCTTGATATTATGCAGATTTCAGTTTTTAAAATCTCTAAGGGTCCATTTGGTTGGGGCATAGAAAAATAAAATCCATATCATATTACCATGTTTGGTGTGAAAAATGGAAGAAAGAAATGGTACAAAAATTGGTGGGTCCCATGTTTATTTTTCAGAGAGAGAGATAAAACAAAGACCATAGAGGGTTGGTATCTAGTAAATTTTCAAGTGGTGGTTATCCATACTTGACAAAAATACCTCCAATAGTTCATGGGTACTAGATATTATGTAACAAAGCATATATATATATATAATCATTGAATTTGTTTTGATATCTTTCCAAATTCATTTAATAAAAAGCTTTTACAAAAAATTTAAGATGCAGATAATATTATGCAAAGAGATATGTGATTATGGTCATTATATAAAAACTAATTGGAGATGACAATGCTATCCTAGTATTAAAAAATTATTTTATGTTAATGGGCATATTTATAAATTTGGCTATATTTCTATATAAGATTATGTCCAACCAAATGTAGTAATATTTTTCTAATATCATCTTCCGGAATAATTTTTCCACCAACCAAATGTAATAAAAATTATTTTCCTCCATGATCATTTTCCCAGAAAAATGATTCCTAGGAATCGTCAAATTAGCTCATAATTTGACATATCCCAACCTAAGAGGTTTCAAGTACACTTCATTACATTCATAATGAAGCAAGCTCATGTTTAACTGATCAAAAATTGCAAACTATAGAAAGGCAGTTAAAAAAAAAACAAGCAGGACTAATATATTCATCTTAACCTAAAAGTTATGCTTCCAAGTGCATTTTGTCGCATCATTATTGTAGGTCAAACTCAATGGTAGTTGACCTAAAGCCAAATAGAAATGCAAACATCTTACACAAGGGAAGTTTTTTACAACTCAAGTCTTTGCTAGGACCAAATATCCTTACAAACCAACATAGAAGAACAATTTCAAAAGACAGTGTCAAAGAGGTGGCTAGGGAGCCACTCACCTGGATGCTGGCAAGCAAATAGGCAGGAACCCAAAGGTCTAAGCTCATAAATATAAGAATAAGCCTAAATAGTTATATCCAACAAATGAAAAGTAAATTTCAAACAAGATGTATAGGTTATTGCCTGGTAGCAACTTGGCAACATCCATTACTCATCATAAATCAATCTCACCCTCCATAATCATTATGCAAAATGTTAGCGCTGGCTGTCTAAGGGGCCAAGGTGGTCTTTTGGAACAGTGCATAAAGATAAATCCTATCAAAAGGCTTCTGCCTTGAACATGCTAGTTGGACTCACAATTAAGTTTTCCAAGTCCCAGGGTCCTCTATGTCACCACTCAGACTCAGAGTCCTTGACCTATTGAGATTCTAATATCCTCACAAATTATGGACCTTTCCTGTCATCCTGAATCTCAAAAATATGTATCTAAGTAAAACATCATTTATAAGTTTAACATTCTCTAGCTCCGAAACAATTCCCTCAAATTTTCTCATGATCAAAAATTAATCCACTCAACCAACCTTGAAGGTAAATCTCCTTTTAATTGTCAACCAACTTAGATGCCAAAAACACTACCAGCCCCAAGGTCCTCCTACTTTGAACCAAATATCCAAAGCCACTTCCAAGTAAAGCCTCATTCCTAAACCAAAAATCCTATAGTACACCAACATACTGTGATATCCTCTTCTTAACCCACCTTAATGTACCAAATGGAGTTGAATCCCACTTTGTGCTTCTCCACCCGTCAATATACTTGTCCCTCAAAAGCAGAGGTACACCACAAAAGAAGAGCATAAGAAAAGGAAATCTAAAGATATTTAAAAACAAAGATTAGCATTACAATGATATGTTTTCTTCCATCAAGATGGAAATTTAAACAAACAAATATGAATCACCTTCTTTTTCATTCAATAACTTCATCTGTAAAATTTGCTTTCATATGACAAAGACATCGCTCAGTTCTGCTTCCTCCCGCATCATACTCCCCTCCAAACCAAAGGTGAATCACAAAACTGGAGTATTAGGAAAGGCAATCCAAAGATCTTTAAAAAATAAAGATTACCAACAGAACAGTGCATTTCCCTCCATCAAGGTCAAATTTTAAACTAACAAACATGACCCAGATTTTTTCCCCATCTAATAATTCCAACTGTAAAATTTGCTTTCATATTACATTGACACAAAGATTCATCCCAACGACTTGGTCCAATACAATTCATCAGCATACTACTTAATATTGTTTCAAGTATTACTTGACTCCTAACTTGTTAGCTTTCCTCACTCGACAAAGTAAAGACAGATTACCACTCTAGTATTCATTCACCTCTAGAACATGGGAAAAACTCCTATTAATGAATTAGAAAGAGGAGAAACTAGCAGACAAGCTAAATTAAGGTGTTAAGGACATCACATAATAAGGAACTGAAAGCTGACAGATTGCCACTGGCATGAACTGACAGCCCAGAAAACCCCTCCAGATATAGCAAACAATAGGATAGCAATCAAAAGAGAAGTTGATCTTGAACAAGAACTGGTTAAGTGAATTTTATCAGGCTTAGCACAGGACTTGCTGAAAGATATTCATCACCTACATGGTAGAAGCAATTACAGTGACAAACTTAGCAAATGACACTGCAATATGAGGGACCTTTGACCCAAGTTGTCCAGAGTTGGGACTGATATGTCAACTACCCACTGAATTACCAGGAAATTTGTAGGACATTACAATGTATAGCATTTTGACAACTTTTGTGGCTATCATTCTGACAAAATGCTATTATTTGCATATAGGTAGTTTACTAGAAACTGAGTGTTTTCAGCTTTATTTTGAAGAGATATCATTCACGACCAGAATGTGACCTTCTTCATCATTTTATTCTAAAAAGGCTTCAATACATATGCTACATAACTTCTAGGTTGAAGAGAACTACAAACAATTCCCAGCTGACAGTTTTTTTCCAACATGTTCATTTATTGCACTAAGGTGTAGCTATAGTCTATGTTATAATGGACCATAAGTAAGAATAATCTAACATGAGTGGACAAATAACTTCTCAACAATATGGCAAACACTCATGCCATATTGGAATAATTAGATCTTTTAGAAAGACAACCACAGAAAGAGAGAGAGAGAGAGAGAGAGAGAGAGACTGCAAAAGAAAATTCTAGAAAACATTACCGGCAGTAGGTTTAGAGTTGGCATCAGTTCGAATATTTGTAGAGGATATATTCCACTTTTGTGACTGAAAAGGATTTTGCTGACTTCCTCCATCTGAAAGGCCTTCAGTTTCTGTTGTTGCCCCACTCTTAATTTCAGAACCTGTATTCCCACTATTGTGAGGAGAAAGTTGGACCAGGTTGTCCATGATATCCCCTATGTGTGTTCGATTATCCCATCGAAAGCTCCATGAAGGTGAGTGTCTGACATTCCTATAAGTAGAAACTTCAAACTGTGCTCTGTCCGGCAATGGCTTGTCCCTTGCAGCCACACAACAACCGGCTCCCATACTTATATCAGAAAAACAGAAGAATTCCAAAAGAAAAAAAAAAATCTCAAGAATTCCCTAACAACAATAATATTTATTGTAACAAGATGTATATTTTTTCACGATCATCACACCAATGCTCTAAAACGAAATCACAATGGCAATATCCAGCTACCCCTGCACACAAATACATGGAAACTAAGCCATTACAAATTAATGAGAAAAGGTACAAAAACAGAAAGCATCTCTACTGGACAGTTCCATTCAAAGCCTAATTTTCAGAGGAAAAGGAAAGACCATCAACTTTGATAAATTCGCCCAAAGCTTTCCAAATTAAACTTTACAAATATAAACAGAGGTCGAACATGTACTGCCCTTCACATCCAAAATACCAGTAGAAACGAACGAAATATGATCGTCTGCATCCTTAAAAAACTTATTTAACCTACTAAACATGATTGACGATCACCAAATCATCGTCATCACAAGAAATAAAATAAATAAAAAACGAACTAGATGGGTCGCTGAAATCGACCCCAAACTTAATTTGAGGCGACGCAACTTTTTTAGGCGTTAGATGTCATCTTCTATACCAAAACTAGAGCACAGCAAAAGCAACAGAAAAAGCGAACTAATTACTCACCCTAGAATGGAATCCAAGCACTCCCTTCTCACGGTCCGCATGAAAGCCACCGAAGAACAAAAAAAGCAAACGCCTCCCAATCCCTTATAGAAGAAGCAAAAATTACAGTCAAATCCTCGTAAAGTCCAAGAGATGATTTCTTTGAAAGAAAATTTTATAGTGTTTTTTTTCTTCCATGCATTGATTAGAAACAAATTAATTAAATTCAGTGAGAGACCGGTGGTCAAAGCAGCCTTAAAGTCTTCGAGAGAGCCAAAAATAAATAAATAAATAGAAAACCCGCTAAAATCCAAAATAGAAAACGCAATAGTACTAAAACTCTCACCGAATGCGGTTATCCTTATTTTTAAAGAAAAGTCGTAACAGTAATAATTCAGATATCTTATCGATATATTGATTACCGATAACCCAAATGTCCTTTCACTGATCTCCAATAAATCACTAAAACGAGAACAAATCGAATCACTTAAGTTCAAAACACAGTTCACATCGAAGAAAATAACCAGAAAAAAAGACCTAAAAAGCTCCTCAAGACGGAATTTTCCGAATCTGATGGCAAATTTACCTAAAAAATTCACATGAGAACCACTAGTATCCGAACAGTACTTCCACTGATACCACAAAACTCGCTTTCTTTGTTGGTGAAATACCAGAAAATTCGCTTAAAAAACAAGGACGAGGAGGAGGAGGAGGAGAATAAATTTAATCTATCTAGCTCAAAACCAAGCCTTCCTCGAGAAAGAATCAACCACCGCCCTCCAAATCCCTAAAATCCGAGAAAATCGCGAAAAGCACTTAGATTCCAAGCTTCCCCATTGTTTTTCTTATTGAAAATAAGAGCCAAAAAAACTCCTGGAAGCGACAAAATTCTGAGAATTAAATGTTAAGATTACCTTAAAAGTGAAAATAAAAATCCAAATGATAGAGGTAAGGTCCGTAAGGATGTCCCAAATCAAACCGCGATACCTGCAATTCCGAACACGTCAGCTCGATCGGGTCAGAGCTAAACCGTGGCCCGCGGCCGCGAATACCGCCGCTCCCATCGGAATCCACCACCAGTCAAAGCCGTTGCTTGGCTTCGGATCTCGCCCGCCAAATCCTCCGATCGCCACAGCTCACCGGCTCGTAGGACTCGGAAGGGAGGATCCAAGACACACTCCCGATCGACAAGAGCTCTAGGGTTTGCCCGCCCGCTTCACCTCCAACATCTCTAGGGTCTCCGCAAGCGAGAAAGAGAGAGACGGGCTTGGCGCAGAGGAGAGAGAGAGACCAGGTAAAAGAGAGGAGCGGGTCCTGTCGTTGGTGAAATTAAAAAGGTGTCCATCTCCTTCTTCTTTTCTTTTCTTTCTCTTCTTCTTTTTTTTTTTTTTTTTTTTTTTTTTTTTTTTTTTGGGTAAAGTGACAATCCCCTTCTAAAAGAGCAGGGCGCAGGTGCGGAGTTACATCCGGTACACAAATGATATCAATGTCCATGCTTGAGTTCACGAATCTCCAGGTTTATGTGCATCGCGTACATGCCGCAAAAATAAAAAGATTTCCACCAAGCAGGGGAGGGAATCTGATAAACGTGGAGATGGTGGGTTGCGGTGCAGATTCACCTCAGACGGCTTCCAGACGGTTTTGCCACGTGGGACATTCTAGTTTGAACGACGTTTTCTTCCGTTTCCCGCACGTTGTTTGGACCCGGATGCTCCGCGCTGCGCGTTTTGCACCGTGGAGTCATACAGCGCTGGATAGCCGCCAGATGGACATCAAACAGAGTACAGTGTCCGACACGTAAATGTAGCAGGTGATGCCTGTCTGATTTGATAATAACTGTCAGTCTCCGTAATTGGATAACGTGGGTCATCCAGAACTGCTGTGCAGATCGCGCACCGCAGCGAATCTATGCGAATACGAAAGCCCGCAGTCTGATATTGCCCTTGGAATCCTTTTGGTTAGGGTACGTTGAATAATTTAACATTTCTAAAAATTATTTTTTATATTTGATATATAATTTTTAAAAGTACAATATAAAAAATTATTATATTTAACTAAAAATAATTTTATGTAAAAATATGATTAAATTTACAAAAATATATTAATAAATAAAAAAATTAATATCCTAATAGTATTATTTTTTTATTAATTTTTATATAATAAAAATTAATATCCTAATAGTCGAACTGCTCCGGTCCGATCCGTCCAGTTCGGCGATCGGCGCTCCGGTCCGGTCCGTCCAGTTCGGCGCTCCTCCTCGCGGCGTGGAGTAGCGTGCCGGCTCCGGTCCTGCCCCGTCCAGTTCGACGCTCCTCCGCGCGTGCGACCACATCGGTTACACCCGCGCCTGCGGCGTGCCCGCTCCAGTTCGGCGATCGACACTCTGCGCCCAGTTCAGGCGCTTGCCCGATTCCGGCTCCACCTCCGCATGCGATGCACCTGGCTCCGTCCAGCTCGACCCACGCGTCGCCTGGGAGCAGCGTGTCGGCTCCGGTCCCGCCTCCGCTCGCGGTGCACCTGGCTCCGGCCCCACCTCCGCTTGCGGCGCACCTGGCTCCGGTCTTGCCCCGTCCAGTCCAGCTCCGGTCCGGTTTCATAGCCTGCGCCCCGCAAGCCCAGCTCTTTTCAGGAGCAGCGATCCAGTCCGGCTCCGCTCAGGCACATCCGCCGAACCAAGGTCCTCATTTCGGCTCCGGCCACAAGTCAGCTCTGCCCGCATCGGCCATACCATGAAATCCAGTTCGGGAGCAGTCTGGCTTGACGCGCATGGGAGCTTCTGCATGCTGCGCCTCGATCCGCGCGTAGGGGCTTCCACCTGTCTCGCCTCGGTCCATGCACGCGAGAGACTTTGCATGCCTCACGCCGCGCACCTCGAATCGTGCATCGGAGGGCCTTCACCTCCATCGTCTCGATCCACATGCCACATGCCATCTAACATCATTTCAGGTACGTTCCTAAAAGTGCAGGTACGATGACAGTACGATACGTAAAATCACCGTCCCTAGTGCGCCTCCTACAAGGAGAGCTATATCAAAGCCCCCAGGACACAGTTTACATCAACGAGGAAGGAGTGCCCTACCCAAGGCACTGTGTTCCTTCACCGGCTTCTTAAACCACCCAGAAGAAGGAAGTTCACCAACCCACCTAAATCTCTCAGGCCAGCAGAAGCCTCAGAGGCCTAGGCCAAGGAGAACGCACCTCCCTGAACACCAAGAATCGCTCGTCTATATAAGACCAACGTAAAGAGGTAAGAAAGGGTAAAAAAAATAACGGACCCTCTTAAGTCCTAAGTTATCTTCCATTCATCTCCCATTTTGATCACCCTCTAGAATGAGAGAGTTCCCCAAGCTCTCCACCTCAGAGGTATTCTATTCCTTTCGATCGTCCCACTGACTTGATCGTCGGAGTGTCCTTGCCGGAATCCCCGACCCAGGTCTCCCTTGTCTTGCAGGTCCACCAGACGGAGGGATGATACGGAGGAGATTTTTCCCCATCGAAGAGGCCCACAGAAAAACCACCACAGTACCAAGCCCCCTTTCATTCCTACAATGACTATGTTCCCCTTGATCGTCTCCAACCGACGAGCCCGGTGACGCTGGCAGGGAGTCCACTCACCTAGGCCACGTAAAAGTTACTAGCCACGGCGATCTAGGCGACAACACATATAAAATCACATATACTTAACAAATAAAATATAAAAGTTGGCTATCAAATACCACATATACTTAATAGATAAATATATAACATGTCAATATCAAACCATATACGGCTGTTATAGTAGTAACCAACCCATTCGACCCTGACACAACAGTGGGTCCACTTGAAGAGATCAGCCCCTGTGATGGCCAGATCGGCAGCTGGGCCAGCCCACTTTAGGCAGGCCAGGTCGGCACCTCGGCCAGCTCACTTCAGCCATGCCTGGAGCCCAGCTCGACCGGGCTGGCACCTCGACCAGATCGGCAGCTCGGCCAGCCCACTTTAGGCAGGCCAGGTCAGCACCTCGGCTAGCCCAGTCTGACCATTTCTGGAGCCCAGCTCAGCCGGGCTGGAACCTCGACCAGGTCGGCAGCTTGGCCAGCCCACTTTAGTTAGGCCAGGTCGGCACCTCGGCCAGCTCACTTCAGCCATGCCTAGAGCCCAGCCAGGCATTCCGACCACGGCCCATTCGGCCCCGGCATGGCACCTTTCTTGATGGCTAACGCGGCCACATACTTCACCATGGCCCCATCTCGGTCGTGAGTGGAGCCCTGTTTCTTCGCGCGCCTAGTCTGTGCTGAGGTCAGACCCAGGTCGGCTCCAGCCATCCCCAGCTCGGCACCCTCTATGTGCCTCGGTCCGCGTGCACGGGAGGTACACGCACCCAGATCATTCCGCCAGAGACATGCCCGCGCACGTCCGTGCCAGGGCAAACTCGCACCTCGGTCCGCGCGTAAGGGAGGCGCGACCCCGACCTCCGCACAGTTCTGCAATGCCCAAGTGCCGCCCGGAAGCGGCCGCGTCCAGCCCGGCGCGGCACCCCCGGCGCCCCGAGCCCGACGTGGCACGCTTGGCGCCCCCGAGCCCGGCGACCCCGAGTCCGGCTTCTCCACCTCCGCTCGATGTGGGGGCAGCAAGGCTCCGCCCGCATGGCTCCGCCCTGCACGCCCGCATGGCGCGCCCGCCTCGGTCCTGCGGCTGGGGAGCTTCGCCGTCCAGCTCCGGCTCCAGTACACCCGCATCGGTCTGTTTGCTGGGGAGCAATGCGCCTTCGCAGACCAGCACGTCCCTGCGCGGCCCAGCACCTCAACAGTGGCTGGGAGCCACGCGTGGGTCCGCATCGTGCGCCACGTGGAGCCTCCGCAGGCTCTGCCCCAACCAGCGTGCATGAGAAGCCTCTGTGGGCCCTCTCTCGGTCCGCGTGCCTGCATGGCAACCCGGAGTAGCGTCCCAGCCAGCTCGGCACTTCGACACTGTGCGGTTCGGCCCCATTCATGTGGGCCCGGCACGTCTCACGAGGGGCCCATCCACATGGGCCCGGTGCTCTTTCCAAGGATCCCCTCCACGTGGGTCCTATAACACGCCGTCTGCAAGGAAGATTTGCATTTTAGTTTCCTAAGCCACTCTTTACACTAACTGGTGAATAGTACCCTGCCCAAGGTACTGCACCCCTGCACCAACTTCTTGAACCACCTAGAAGAAGGTTCACCAGCCCATCATGGCCTCACAGGCTATCCTAGCCTGACAGGTCTATATCAAGACCAGCACGCCTCCCCTGAATGGCAGGAGCCATTCATCTACATAAAGACCGGCATGGAGAGGTAAGGGGAGGTAGGTAAGAAAGAAAGAGAACACACTCTCCTCATTCTCATATTATATTCCATTTATTATCACCCTCTGGCAGCAGAGAGTCCCCCAAGCTCTCCGTCTCAGATGTCTCTTATTTCCTTCGATCGTTCCACTGACTTGATCGTCGGGGTGCTTCTGTCGGAATCCCCGGTGCAGGTCTTCTCTGTTTTGCAGGTCCATCCGATAGAGGGACGATACAGAGAAGATTTCTCCCACTTGAAAGGCCCATAGGAGGACCACAACACAATATCAAGCCCCTTCATCCCTACAACTACAACTATGTTCCCCTTGATCGTCTCCGATCGACGAGCCCGGTGACGCTGGTAGGGAGTCCACTCACCCGGGCCACGTAAGAAGCTAAAGGCCACGACGATGTAGGCGGCAACAACGATAAATCTCCAATGCACAAAATAGATTTTTATATAAATAGGTGATCGATATCCAGAAATTCTTATCTTTCTAGAGATAACCTAAATACACTCGATATCGGTATGTACCCGGAACTCGCTCAACATCATTCTGCTCAGAAAGTATCCCTACAATAATATTTTTTTATATAAATAAATAATTCTATAATAATTATAAATTCAAAATCTTTTATTCGAATTTTATCAGTGATCCATCTGCTGGTACCCTTCACCAATTACTAAAAAGAGAAGTTTTTTATCTCTCCGTTCAATATTTATTTTTTTATTTTTTCTTCTCTTTCTCTTTCTTATTTCTCTTCCTTCTCCCTCCACTTCTCTCTCTTCTTCTTTTCTTTTTTTTTTTTTTTCCTTTCTTTTTCTTTTCTTTTTCTTTTCCTCTTTCCTTCTCTTTTTTTCTTTTTTCTTTTCTTCTCTCCTCCTCTTCTCTTTTTCTCTCCCTCTATTCTCCTTCTTTTCCGCCGAAAAAGGGTCTCTCCTGCTTCTTCTTCTTTTTTTTCCTTCTCTTCCACTCCTTCCCCTCTCCTCTTCCTTTGCTTGGCCGAACGGGGCTGGTGGTGGTCCATGGCGGCTTGGCCTCCATCCCGGTTCAATATCCATCGGCGACGGCCCACATCACTAGAATCAAAGGTGTGAGGACCGGTCCTTTTGGGCCGGATTTGGGCTGAAGTCGGCAGCCCTTGCCGACTTCAGTTCAAAACCCCTATGGTTCGGCAGGTCAGATTTTCCGGCGAGAAATCCGGACAAATCCGACGCTGCCGCCGGAGAAGGGGGGGGAGATAAGGTTCTCCTCGGGTTTAAGGCTCTGGGGGTTACCTCTGTTGATCCGAGAGCTTCTTCCTGTGGTGGAGCGACGTCGGTTCTTCGAGTGCCCTGCCTCGCCGGGACGCCCTTCGCCGGAGGTCGTGAGATCGGAGACGCCTCTTGCCGGTAAGTTCTCTCTCTCCCTGGTATGGGCGTAGCTAGCTTGTGCGGCTCGACGGAGGGGAGAATCCGACTGATTTTCCTCTCCGTTGAAGCCTTGGACGATGGCCGGCAGTGAGGAAGCCGCCGTCGGACTCCTCCTCTCCGGCAACCGTCTTTGGGCGGCCGATCGCGGGGATCGCCGCCGTCCCATCGCTTGCTCGGAGAGGGGGGGGGGGGGGATGGAGGAGGAAGTAACTGTGGTCGGCCGTGAGGGGCTGTTGCGAGCGACATCTCCGGCTCGGTGCTCGCCGGCCGTCGGTCGGACGGCCACCGTAAGGGTCGCCGGACTCTCTTCCCTCTCCGGCGGGGTCGACGTGGTGGTCGGACGGGAGGATCGCCGTCGATCCTCCCTGCTTCTCTCTTGAGGTCGGGCGAACGCCTGGCCGAAGGGAATGGGGCTGAAGCCTGGTTTGATCAGGCTTGGCTGGGCCAAGCCTGTTGCGGGCTGGGCTTGGCCGGGCCGGGCCGGGCCGGGCTGGGCCGGGCTTGGCTGGGTCGGGCCGGGCTGGGCCGGGCTTGGCTGGGCCGGGGCTCGTTGGGCCGGACTTGGTTGGGCCATGCCCTGTTGGGCTAGGCCTTATATCTTGAATGGGCCAACCTTGTATCAGCAAATTGGAAGGCATTGTTTGGGCTTGCCCCAAGGGATTTATTTTTTTTAAAAATTAATGATATTAAATAATAATCAAAATAAATTGTGATGCAGGATCGTCATCCTCCTTGGGAAATCAGGATTAGTGCCGAGTTGGTGAAACTGTAAGTTGTCACTCACCAATAAATTTTGCCATGCATGCTGTGAACCCTTTACTTGACATGTTAATAAATTTTATTGTTTATGTTCATGTTACATACATATATCTTGATGCATTATGAAATTTAACCTTAGGCTAAAATGTAACGAGTCATGGGGTGAGTTAGTTGTATTTGCTCCCTAGTCCGACTATGATTACACGAGGATCTAGACTCCTTTTGGGCCTCCAGCGGGGCTATCGCTGGCACATGACCGACGTGCGGTATGTGACACAGGAGTTGTTTTATTCTAGCCCATGCTGGGAAGCATGTCCCTCGTGTGATACTCAGAGCTAGATTCCTTTTGGGCCTCCAGCGGGGCTATCGCTGGCACATGTCCGGTGTGCGGCATGTGACACAGGGTCTAGGCTCTTTTGGGGCGAGCCACGGGCCGATCGTGGTCATAGTATGAGGGACTAAGTGAGTGTGTTCGGATGGCCATCCTAAAAATTTGTATTCTGTCAGAAAAATAAATAAAAAGGTTAATATTAGGAACTGGCTTATATATTTTGGTTGCTCCTGTGTATGGAATTACTCTAGATTCATGGTAAAATATATATTTGTGACATGTGATGACTTACTGAGTTTAAGGGAAACTCATTCTTTTCCCTTGCATTTTTTTTCAGGATCAGAGGAACATATGGGCCAGGGATTCAATCAGTGAGGCATAGGATCTAGTGGACACTATCATTATTTTTTTATTATTATTTATATCATGAAATTAGATCATGATAAATGTATGACGGTTGGCTTTATAACAATTGAATCTACTTGTCTACTTTTGCTTTATTAATATAATGCCTGGTACTCATTTATTTTATAAGAAATGGTTGGTACAGGCCTGGTATGTTCTTGGGAAATATTGAATTCCCAGAACATACGGCCGTCTGTTGCACTACTGGCCCTGGTCTTGGGTTTGGGGCGCGACAGATTTAGTGGTATCAGAGCCAGGCATGTCTCAGAAACTAAGATGCTTTAGATAGTGAGAGCGGGGTAGAGACAGTTAGGGCAAGTTTAAAATTAATAAAGTACAAGCAAGGTCATATTATTTAACTAACTAACATTTGTGCTATAGGTTTAATGGCTCGGACCCGATCCATGAGGACATCAAATCAAAATGATCATGCGTCTCGAGCTCATGATACTTCGCAGGCAGCGGGTCCATCTCGGGCGGCCGGCGCTTACATGGCTCGTAGCCTATCACCTGATCAGGGCGAGAGTCGAGCAGTTAGTCCTCCTCCTCTGCAGCACGATATGAGGACAGCCAATTCTGATGGTCAGGTGGTAGGTCTTATCCAGGCTCTAACTGGACTTGTGCAGGAATTGAGGCAGCAGGGGAATAGGGGTGGTCAGTCATCTAAAATGGATCGGGGGATCACTGAATTTAAGAAGTTGGCACCTCCTACATTTGAGGGTTCTACTGAACCTACTGAATCCTTGAAGTGGCTGAAAGAAATGGAGAAGGTCTTTGTCAGCATGGACTGTACGGATCGAGAGAAAGTTCGCTTTGCGGCTTATCAACTACAAGGCGAAGCTTCGGAATGGTGGGATGCTGTCAGAAGACAATATGGCAATGAAGAGCCGATAACTTGGGATATTTTTCGCCAAGAGTTTTTGGATATGTATTTTCCTGAAAGTCTCAGATTTGAGAAGGAGAGCGAATTTACCAGGTTGATACAAGGAGGCTTGACCGTGACACAGTATGAAGCCAAGTTTATTGAACTGTCCCGCTTTGCTCCGGAGTTGGTGGCCACGGACTATATCAAGGCACGGAGATTTGAGAAAGGACTTAAACCCAGGATTCGTGCTGGAGTAAGACCCATGCAGCTGGCCTCATACCGGGACGTCGTTAGTAAAGCAAAAATTGTAGAGCAAGAGGTTGATAATATGCAGCAGGAAAGGGAACGGCAGCTGAGGAAGAGATCCAGACCTGATGGGCAGCGTGGGAACCAACACTCTGGCAAACAACCTAGACAGAGGGGAAATCAAAGGCAAGATCCAGGTCCTCAGCAGGGTAATGGTCCTCGTTGCAGGAGATGTCAAGGTTTTCATCTAGAGCAGGATTGTCGTTGGTTTTCTGGGGCTTGTTTTAATTGTGGTCAGCAAGGCCACAAAGCTATGAATTGCCCACGTTCTCAGAATCCTGGAAATCAGTATACCTTTCAGAATGCACCGCGACCGCCAGCACCTCCTCCTTCAAATGTACCAGCTTTTATCCAAGGACAACCTATAGCTTATGGATCTGGTGAGCGCCAGAAGCAGAAGACCCAGGCTCGTGTGTATGCGCTAACTCAGCAAGATGCTCAGGCATCGAATGCTGTGGTGACAGGTAATTTCGCAAGTTTTTTTTTATTTTTTATTTGATTTAATTGAGTACAAATAATTATTAAGTAAGAATTATTTAGTAGGTACCATCAAAGTAGCCTCTTCATATGCCCGTGTTTTATTTGATTCCGGAGCAACACACTCTTTTATCTCAACCGGATTTGCTAAGAAGGCTGGTATGGAACCAGTACCTTTAAATTTCGAGATCGGAGTATCCATTCCGAATGGGGGCATTATCATAGTTAACATGATTTGTCCATCCTGCACTCTAAGCATTGGAAACCATGAGTTTTCATCCGATCTAATGGTATTGGAAATGGAAGAGTTTGATATTATTTTGGGAATGGATTGGCTAGCTTCTTATCATGCCACAGTAGATTGTTTCGAGAAGAGAGTAGTTTTCTACCCTCCAGGTCAGGAACCTTTTGGTTTCTTTGGTGGTGAAGGGAAGACCCCTATGAGAATGATTACAGCTATGCAAGCTAAACGGATGCTGAGGCAAGGTTGTGCAGGATATTTGGCCAATGTTATAGATCTCCAGCAAGAAGGAGAAGGGGTGGAAAATATTCCTATTGTGAAAGAATTTCCGGATGTATTTCCAGACGAATTGCCGGGATTACCTCCTGACAGAGAGATGGAATTTTCTGTTGATCTCTTACCTAATGCAGAACCTGTGTCTAAGGCTCCCTATAGAATGGCACCAGCTGAATTGAAAGAACTCAAGGAACAACTTCAGGATCTGCTCGATAAGGGATTCATCAGGCCGAGTGTTTCACCATGGGGTGCTCCAGTACTGTTTGTCAGGAAGAAGGATGGGAGTCTGAGGTTGTGTATTGATTATCGAGAATTGAACAAGTTGACAATTCGAAACAAGTATCCCCTTCCCAGAATTGATGATCTTTTTGACCAGTTGCAAGGCGCTCAGGTGTTCTCAAAAATCGACTTGCGGTCCGGATATTATCAGTTAAAAATTAAGAATGAAGACATATCCAAAACAGCCTTTCGGACTAGATATGGGCATTATGAATTTCTGGTGATGCCTTTCGGACTGATGAATGCTCCGGCAGCTTTCATGGACATGATGAACAGGATATTCAAATCATATTTGGATCAGTGTGTAGTAGTTTTTATTGATGACATTCTAGTTTATTCCAAGAATCCGGAGGAGCATGAAAAACATTTAAGGAAAATCTTACAAATACTAAGGGAGCAGAGATTGTATGCAAAGCTGAAGAAATGTCAATTCTGGCTTGATAATATTTCTTTTCTTGGCCACACAGTCTCTAAGGAAGGGATATCTGTTGATCCAGCAAAGATTGAAGCAATTGTTGAATGGAGAAGACCAACTAATGTGACTGAAGTCCGTAGTTTTCTGGGTCTAGCTGGTTATTACCGAAGGTTTGTGGAGGGGTTTTCCCGTATAGCCTTGCCACTGACCCAGCTAACCCATAAAGGGATTAAATTTGATTGGTCTGATGATTGTGAGAAAAGCTTCCAAGAGTTAAAGAAGCACTTGGTATCAGCTCCTATTCTTACCTTACCAACTGGAAGTGAGGGTTTTTCTATTTACAGTGATGCCTCCAGAAAAGGGTTAGGATGTGTTCTTATGCAAAGGGAGAAGGTGGTGGCCTACGCATCTAGGCAGCTTAAAACACATGAATTAAACTACCCTACTCATGATTTGGAGCTAGCTGCTGTGGTCTTTGCCCTGAAAATTTGGAGGCATTACCTGTATGGTGTATCTTGTGAAATTTTTACTGATCATAAAAGTCTTAAGTATTTATTTACTCAGAAAGAGTTAAACTTGAGGCAAAGGAGATGGTTGGAGCTGATCAAAGACTATGATTTGAAAATAAGTTATCATCCGGGAAAAGCAAATGTAGTGGCTGATGCATTGAGCAGAAAGGCCGGAGGTAGCTTGGCAACCTTAATCACTTCTCAAGGAGAAATTCTTCAAGATCTTGGAAAGCTGAGTTTGGAGATACAAATGCATAACTCTACTTTCTCACTTGCTACTCTTAAGATACAATCTACCCTGATCGATAGAATTAAGGCATCTCAGATGAATGATTCAGAATTTCAAAAGATTAGAGAGAAAATACAATCTGGGATAATCTCGGAATTCCGAATTCATGAGGATGGATCCTTAAGATTTGGAAACAGGTTGTGTGTTCCAGGGGATGAAAGTCTAAAGAAGGAAATATTGGTCGATGCCCACAATGCTATTTACACTATTCATCCTGGAAGCACAAAAATGTATAGAGATCTTAAGGAGAACTTCTGGTGGAAAGGTATGAAAAGGGAAATAGCCATGTTTGTGGCTCAATGTTTAACTTGTCAGCAAATAAAGGCTGAGCATCAGAGACCAGCAGGACCTCTACAACCCCTGGCTATCCCTGTATGGAAATGGGAGAATGTCACAATGGACTTTGTTTCAGGATTGCCAAGGACTCTCAGAGGATTTGATGCTATTTGGGTTGTTGTAGATCGATTGACAAAGTCAGCTCATTTTCTACCTGTCAAGGTCAATTTCTCCATGGAAAGGCTAGCAAAATTATATATCGATGAGATTGTTAGACTACATGGTATTCCTGTATCAATTGTATCTGATAGGGACACTAGATTTGTTTCTCAATTTTGGAGGAGTTTGCATCAAGCTATGAAAACCAAGCTGGAGTTTAGTACAGCCTTTCATCCTCAAACTGATGGGCAGTCAGAGAGGACAATTCAGACATTAGAGGATATGTTGAGAGCATGTGTTCTTGATTTAAAAGGGTCTTGGGATGATCATCTGTCATTGATAGAATTTGCATATAACAACAGTTATCAAGCAACCATTAAAATGGCACCTTTTGAAGCTCTCTATGGGAGGAGATGTAGGACCCCGGTATGTTGGGATGATGTTGGCGAGAGGAAACTTTTGGGACCCGATATTATACTGCAGACCACAGATAAAATCCAACTTATTAGGAAGCGACTGTTTACAGCTCAGAGTCGACAAAAGAGTTATGCAGATAATCGGAGAAGAGAACTGAAATTTTTGGTGGGGGACCATGTGTTACTTAAAGTGTCCCCTACTAAAGGAGTTATGAGATTTGGGGTGCGAGGGAAGTTAAGCCCTCGGTATGTGGGTCCTTTTGAAATCTTGGAGAAAATTGGAGCTGTGGCTTATCGGCTTGCTTTACCACCATCTCTTGCTAGTGTGCATAATGTTTTTCATGTTTCTATGCTGAGGAAGTATGTACCTGATCCAAATCATGTAATCGAATTGGGACCACTTCAATTCAAGGAAAATTTGTCTTATGAGGAGCAACCAGTGAAGGTGGTGGATAGAAAGGAGCAAGTCTTGAGGCGACGCGTCATTCCTTATGTTAAAGTCCAGTGGAGTAATCATTCAGAGCGGGAAGCCACTTGGGAGTTAGAAGAAATCATGAAAGTTAAATATCCTCAACTTTTCCAGAACCCAGGTATGTAAATTTCGAGGGCAAAATTTTTTTTTTTGGTGGGGAGAATGTGAGGACCGGTCCTTTTGGGCCGGATTTGGGCTGAAGTCGGCAGCCCTTGCCGACTTCAGTTCAAAACCCCTATGGTTCGGCAGGTCAGATTTTCCGGCGAGAAATCCGGACAAATCCGACGCTGCCGCCGGAGAAGGGGGGGGAGATAAGGTTCTCCTCGGGTTTAAGGCTCTGGGGGTTACCTCTGTTGATCCGAGAGCTTCTTCCTGTGGTGGAGCGACGTCGGTTCTTCGAGTGCCCTGCCTCGCCGGGACGCCCTTCGCCGGAGGTCGTGAGATCGGAGACGCCTCTTGCCGGTAAGTTCTCTCTCTCCCTGGTATGGGCGTAGCTAGCTTGTGCGGCTCGACGGAGGGGAGAATCCGACTGATTTTCCTCTCCGTTGAAGCCTTGGACGATGGCCGGCAGTGAGGAAGCCGCCGTCGGACTCCTCCTCTCCGGCAACCGTCTTTGGGCGGCCGATCGCGGGGATCGCCGCCGTCCCATCGCTTGCTCGGAGAGGGGGGGGGGGGGGGGAGAGGAAGTAACTGTGGTCGGCCGTGAGGGGCTGTTGCGAGCGACATCTCCGGCTCGGTGCTCGCCGGCCGTCGGTCGGACGGCCACCGTAAGGGTCGCCGGACTCTCTTCCCTCTCCGGCGGGGTCGACGTGGTGGTCGGACGGGAGGATCGCCGTCGATCCTCCCTGCTTCTCTCTTGAGGTCGGGCGAACGCCTGGCCGAAGGGAATGGGGCTGAAGCCTGGTTTGATCAGGCTTGGCTGGGCCAAGCCTGTTGCGGGCTGGGCTTGGCCGGGCCGGGCCGGGCCGGGCTGGGCCGGGCTTGGCTGGGTCGGGCCGGGCTGGGCCGGGCTTGGCTGGGCCGGGGCTCGTTGGGCCGGACTTGGTTGGGCCATGCCCTGTTGGGCTAGGCCTTATATCTTGAATGGGCCAACCTTGTATCAGCAAATTGGAAGGCATTGTTTGGGCTTGCCCCAAGGGATTTATTTTTTTTTTAAAATTAATGATATTAAATAATAATCAAAATAAATTGTGATGCAGGATCGTCATCCTCCTTGGGAAATCAGGATTAGTGCCGAGTTGGTGAAACTGTAAGTTGTCACTCACCAATAAATTTTGCCATGCATGCTGTGAACCCTTTACTTGACATGTTAATAAATTTTATTGTTTATGTTCATGTTACATACATATATCTTGATGCATTATGAAATTTAACCTTAGGCTAAAATGTAACGAGTCATGGGGTGAGTTAGTTGTATTTGCTCCCTAGTCCGACTATGATTACACGAGGATCTAGACTCCTTTTGGGCCTCCAGCGGGGCTATCGCTGGCACATGACCGACGTGCGGTATGTGACACAGGAGTTGTTTTATTCTAGCCCATGCTGGGAAGCATGTCCCTCGTGTGATACTCAGAGCTAGATTCCTTTTGGGCCTCCAGCGGGGCTATCGCTGGCACATGTCCGGTGTGCGGCATGTGACACAGGGTCTAGGCTCTTTTGGGGCGAGCCACGGGCCGATCGTGGTCATAGTATGAGGGACTAAGTGAGTGTGTTCGGATGGCCATCCTAAAAATTTGTATTCTGTCAGAAAAATAAATAAAAAGGTTAATATTAGGAACTGGCTTATATATTTTGGTTGCTCCTGTGTATGGAATTACTCTAGATTCATGGTAAAATATATATTTGTGACATGTGATGACTTACTGAGTTTAAGGGAAACTCATTCTTTTCCCTTGCATTTTTTTTCAGGATCAGAGGAACATATGGGCCAGGGATTCAATCAGTGAGGCATAGGATCTAGTGGACACTATCATTATTTTTTTATTATTATTATATCATGAAATTAGATCATGATAAATGTATGACGGTTGGCTTTATAACAATTGAATCTACTTGTCTACTTTTGCTTTATTAATATAATGCCTGGTACTCATTTATTTTATAAGAAATGGTTGGTACAGGCCTGGTATGTTCTTGGGAAATATTGAATTCCCAGAACATACGGCCGTCTGTTGCACTACTGGCCCTGGTCTTGGGTTTGGGGCGCGACAAAAGGGAAAGGAGGGAAAGGAGAGGAGAAACAGGGAAACCATACTCACCTTGGTCCCGGAGAGTCCCCCCTCGTCGACTGTCAAAAGCTCCTGAAGATCGTCACCGAACACAGTGAAGACCGCCGCTCTTCCTCGTTGGCGATACGTGGTTTTGGAGTAGACGGCTCAAGGGAGGAAAGGCTTATAGGGCTGGAGACTTCCTTTTTTTTTTTTTTTTTTGATGGAGTCGAAGATAAGAACTCCTATTCGTTATCAGAATCGGATAAGAGGGAGGAAGACTCCGATCGGGAGTCTTCCTCTTTTTGTTTTTGTGGGGAGGGGGCACCGGTATTACAACATAAACTTCCTCGGCCGAGGACATGTTCAACATTGCCGTGCCGTTTGACAAAATGCAAAGGACAAAGGGGATTTGTTAAAATTAATTATTTGGTAAAGCTTAATCAAATGAATTTTATCAGAAATAATTATGTGGCTATATGCATTCTCCTGTAACGCACTAACCGTCGAGGTGCAAATGAGTTGGTATCCCAGCTTCAAATAAAATGCAAACAAACGGATGCTCCCGATATTTGGAATTTTGCGTTTAGGGGCTAAGTAGAATACAATGCTATCGATATTTTGAATTTTGCGTTGAGGGGCCAAGTAGAATACAATCCCAACCAAGCCGAAATCAATGGGCCCAGCTGTTATAGGCTGTGGTGACAGCTTCTGTTGCTCCGGCTTCGTGGGCTCTGCGCCACGGATTGGGATAGACTATTTCCCAACAAGTTTTGTTACACTATTTCCTCTCTGGACAATTGGGATAGACCTGAACCGTATAAAAAGATTCTTCATCTCTCCACAAGCTTTGATTTTGAATCCATCGTACAGCCAGACCAACAATCCAATTCCATATAAATTCTAATATTCTCGAATAGTAGAAAGAATTAATATATTGTTCATGCGAAGTTGATTCACCATCATGGGAGAATTATATGACAAGTAACTTTTCCTGACGCACTGCACAACTTTTATATATATATATATAGAGAGAGAAGCATCCCTATCCTGTCCGAGTACCCGTAAAGCAAAATACACTGGATTATTTTACTGTTGTGGCCAAAGGGGGAGAGCAACATTAGTTCGGTATGAGTTTGGAAGGAGGCTTGTCAAGAGATGGGGAAGGATCATATCTACCATAGTCATTTGTATTAACTTTGAGAACTCTGTAACTGGAAACAGCGGCTTGTTCATGGTGCACATCTTTATATGCAGGCTCCTGCCATGCATTGAAAATCTTTGGTCAGTATATAAGATAAGCAGAGACATAATTTCATCCGTTTGATAAACAGATCTAGATAAGATCTAATATTTTACAAACAAATTTTCTTTTCTTTTCTTATTTTTAGTTACGCTCGTGTTCTTATATATCTTTTGTTTAACCTTGTTCATCGATAGATCTCTATAATCTACTACCAAGACTCGTTCACTTCTCTTGACATGGAGTATGCAACGGTTAACGATCATTATGGTGATGATAAGAACAACAGCTCCATGGTTTTGTTATTACAGCAAGAATGGAAGTAGGAGATTTATTTAGTATCCTCAATTTAATTTGGATATCAATATTCATTTTTAAATAAATTAGTTCTTAAAGTTTCCTGAAGCAGAGTCCGAGCTAGTCTTGATAACAGGATAAAAGTACTCTTATTTTATCTAGTTCATACTCCATACATACCTTCATCGTGGATTCCATTCGCACTGCATATTTATCAAAATACCTCCGATGCCCACCTGAAAAAGAAATTATCTGATGAGAAAAGGAAGGGTAAAATATAATTATAAAAATGATCATTTTTTCCTTCATCCATTTACTGCTGCACGGAGGGAGAGAACATTGGAGAGAAGCAAAGAGATACATATTAAGCATGGTAACTTATTGATGTTTCTTAGAATTTTCTAGTACGTCGAACAGTCTTGCATGAGTGGAGACGAAGTCAACAACAAAGAGCACAAATATTATAATTCTTAAATATTGTCAAACACTGCATCTAAAGCTGGTGATTTGAAAAGCCCAGTTCCAAGGATATTTAAGATAGATATCGATGACTTTTATAAGACATGTTGATGACCGGTTTCTCGTTCAGTGCTGAATTCGTCGTATTGCTGAGAAAGCCAAGACATTAATATGAAACTTGCTTTGCATATAAATATGCTAGGTGTTAGAAAAGTGCTAGAAACCAATCTGGAATTGCCCGGTCCAAGGAACAAATTAACCCTTGCCAAAAACCTGGTAAACACCAAAGTTTTATCCGCAGAAGACTACAAATAAGAAGATTAAAAATTTATAAGATCAATATAGCACATCATCTTTCGATAGGACATGTACTCTTTGTACTCGAGAAAGCAAGTGACCTCGAAGCGAACATTTCTAAGAAGATAGAAGGAGCACAGTTTCTATGAGAATATTTGAAGTTGTAGAGCCACTCAAACCTGCCTGCAGACGAAACTGCAATAAGCGATGCCAGGATGAGAATGAAGGGAAGAATGGACCTCTCAGACCCCATGAAATCCATGTGGATAACCTACCCTTATCTCAATCACGCCGTCTTCCTCTCTTGGAAGAGATGAATCCTTTTCTAAGTAGCCGAATACAATAAAACTAACCTTGGGTTCGCAGACCTCGCGAGAGAACCGGTAGGCAATCCTTGATTTATATGTGACGATCGATGCAATTCTCACAGGGCTATCCATTTTTCGATTCAAAATGGAAAGGAGAGGGCCAGCACTTTCTCCATGGAATTTTAGGGTCTGGTCACTAGAGTTGGTGGATTGCTTAGTTAATCCCATAAACTAAAGACATTGACAAGTAGGGCTCTCCCCTTGTGGAGATCGAATTGACTTCAGTGCCCTTTGCAGACACGAAGCATGCTACGATGCCACATTCTTTATAATTATTAATTAACAGACACGCACGCACGCGCGCGCACCAAACAAAAAAAAAAAGCTTTCTTTGATCATGCCATTTGTTGCTCACCGAATGAACCTGGTCAACACCATGAAATTCTCTGATTCAGTTGTTGATCTTGTCACGATATTAAATATTTTTAGTCTGGCTATAATTTTAGTCAGGAGATGGAGGAACAAGGTTCATAAGGACTATAAATTATTATGACTACTTTAGTTTTTGATTACGATGGTGATGCCAAACTTATTTATTAGTTAACTTCAGCTGTTTCTCCAATGCTTGATTGGATAAAAAACTTCATTTACCATCCTTTTTATTTCATTCTTGTGTGCACTTTGGATAATGAATCTATCACCTAGGGTGGCAGTGGGTCAAGTAGAATCGAGTCAAACAAGAATAACAATATATAAAGCTTAATCCATAATAGCCAACTCAGCTCAACATCAGGCCAAGACTTCTTCACCCATACCTTACTACAGATAATTTTGGGTCATCTTTTTGACTTGAACTTAATCCATTATAAAAGTTCCTGATAAATTTATACTAACCTATAAATTTATATTTATAGTAATTACCAGTATCAAGAAAAATAATTACTCAAAAATAGATCTATCCCAATCATGACTCCATCAAGCCTAAATTATTTGGACCAAAATAAAATCCTACCCCCATGATCCAAGTCGGATTGGAACTTTGATCGATATTCGATCCATTTAAGGTTTGGTTAAAAGTAATCCATATCCAACCCTAACAGAAAAACTCTTGACCCAAACCTGATCCAGTTAGGATTGGGTCAAGCTGTTTAGAACTTCGATCGATATTCTTATCCACTTTTGTGACCACTATCTTGTAGCAATTCTATTACTAATAAACTAGTAGTTACATGCATGCATTCAGGTTTTCCCTTAGCTCCAAGTGCAAGGTATTAGCCAGCACAAATTTTTACAATTGGTACGGTAATTTAAAGGATGTTATTTTCTAGTCAATCCACTGAAGTATAATTTGAGATCCAATTTTGTGGACTATCTTCTTCTATAAGATTTTTTCTTCTTTCTTCTTTTTTTTTTTTCTTATACAAGACCATGAGATTATTGAAGCACCTTTAAATATTTCATTGCCATGATTACGGAAGGAAGGGTGAAATAGCCCTCCACTAGAAAGAGAACCATATCCTTGCAAATTAATAGTGGCAATTAATTGAGTTTTGTAAAAAAGTGATTCATAACAAATATGAGCACCAACTAGCAAGTAGGCTTAATTAATAGTGCAAAAACAACAAGGTTCCCATGAATAGAAAAGGATGCCCTTTATGGCTTTTATGTATATGTTAAAAGAACGATAGTTTTATATCGGATAAGTTAAGAATTTTTGTGTTATTTAAATACACCTAAGCTCATCAATCCAAATGCCCAACTTTCTAAACAGGATCTTAATATGGTATCAAAAACCCACCTATCCTTCTTGCCCAACTTTCTTATATATAATGCTTCTACTTCCTAATCCACGTGTCACCTCTTCTCATCTCGCTTTTTTATAAATTATATACTATGCTTGCTTCCACTTACTGATCCATGTGTCACCTGAAAAGGTGGTGTTGAAGAATAATATATACCTGGGTCCATCCATTAAAATGTTGGCTCTTTTAATAGGATCTTAATAGGATGCGCTTCAATATTAGGGAATATCTTATGTTCAATGGTAGTGGAGCATAAAGGCATTCCCGATGGGTAGTGCTCCATATTATCCTCGAGGACAAGACATGAAACCAAACACATGATGATGGGACGATGGTGGAGAACAGAGAGAACCACAACCACGACAAAGTGGGGCATCGGATATTATGTTTTCATTATCAGAAAGCAGGTGTTAAGATAAGTTTAGCTAAAGCAATGCAGTTCTTTTCTAAGTCTCCTTGATACAGATTTTAAACTAAAAGAAGTCATCTGCTACAGTACTTGTTGAACTGCATGAAAAGCATAAACCGGATATATTTTTGGTACACGCCACTGCTTCATTCTTGTGTCAGTTTGAGCTTTCCGTTCGTATCTTTGTCCATGGACCGAGGCTTGGAAATTTCATGGATCCATTAATCTCTGAAGATGGATATAGCCTAGTTTATAACATACACTGCGTGCCAAATATTTTCATGCGAGTCTTATATTGCAGAACACAAACATAAACATATGGAAGGATGTGACTGCAGGAAGAAATTAATGATATGAGACAACCAAGTGAGAAAAATTGAAACTAAAGGCAACATAACAAGTGCGGAAAAAATGATCATAGGATAGTGTACAACCTGAACTACTAACAACTCATAACTGAATTAATAGGCTCATCATCACCAAAAGTACAACATGCTCATCTGACAGATAAAATGATAACCGTTTAACAGGAAGATCTCTGTAATGGATATCATAGGCAATATTCTCCGCACTACTTTACATGTAGATATATACATGCAGTCATAATACATACTTATCTCATCTACAAAATCAGCTTTATTATGATTTCATGATTCTTCATAAAAAGCTACAGTGACTAGATCATGCCTCTTGTTAACGTATTTGAACAGATATTTTAGTGATCTGGATTAATTGCATCACTAAAAGCGTTAATGTGTGCATTGTATTTGAGGAGCAGATATAGATTATAAGGAACTACATATCTATTATTAATAAAAATTCCATTATTCTCCATGACTCTACCATAATCTTTTCTTTTGTAAAGAGGATAACCTTCTTTGTCGGCTGATGTGATTTCCAAATGCCACTTAGGATAATATAAGAATTATGATCACTTAGATTATCTTCTAGGTTAGCTTCTATGCACTGCTTTAGAATTGTATTTTATATTTGACTATGTTGTATCGTGATGTACTTTTAGATCGTATCATTTTTTGTAAGAAGTACACTCATTTATAATATAAAACATATTTCTATGATATAAATAGTATCTATGTTATCATATTTTATCTAATACTGACCATAATACATTGAATGATTCTTGATTGCCTTGATAATTTTATATAGGAGGAATTCTTTCTCTTATAACTTTTTGATGATGATGAAAAGAAGGGGGGAATATATATATATATATATATATATAAAGCAAATAAAAGAACAAGTAGGTATAATAAAGGAAGGAAAGCATAAATAGCACATAAAGGGATAATAAGGAAGGAATATATCAAGCAAATAATAAGATAGATGGAATATATTAGAGATTCTTGAATTTTTTTGTAAATTCTTGTTTTGATATATTTTAATATTGATCATATGTTTCTCGCTCTGATACTCATATCTAAATACTTTGATACTTTAAAATTATTTTGATACTTTGATATTTTACTCTAATACTATTATATGTTTCAATACTATGATCATATATAGTTTGATGCTTAGACATCATATACTAATATTCTGAGATTATCCTTGAAACCATGCTCGGTATTCTTTAATATATATCAGTAATGCTCTGTTAAACACTATAGCATACTCTAATACTTAATTTATATCCTCTGATATTCTTTACATACTCTGATTCTCAATCTATAACTTATATGCTCTAATACGTAATCTATAATATATAAATATGCTTTGATACTCAAATCTATAACTTAGATAATATGCTCTAATACTTAATGAAAATTTTTTAAAGTTTGTTATAATAATTTCAAAATACTCTATTACTTAAATAATAAAAATCTATATAACAAATGAAATCATGAATTATTATAAAATTAATACTTCTTGAACTATTTTAATTTATTCTAGATTTTCGAGAATGCAATATCTATTTTGATATTATTCGCTTATATACTTAAAATTTTGTTAACACCATAAAAAAAAAGAAATTGTTAGTCCCAAAATTGATTTCGATGAATAATAAAATATTCGAATATATAATGTACTCATAAATTGAATGAGCTCATATTTCAATAAATATTAAAATGCTAAAAAAATAATTAGAAATATAAATTTTAATTTGAAAGTTAAGTTCTTGAAATTCAAAAAAAATGAAAAGCCAATAAAATTCATGTAAAAAAAATATATTGAAGATGTGAAATTAAGAATTTTTTGAAAAATCAAAAGAAAATTTTAGCCTACTATAAAAGTTTAAGCCAGCACTTTACTAGATGATCCAAACAAAAATGAGTCAACTCAATAAGAAAAGTTAAAAGTATAGAAATTATTCTTTTGAATGCTGGCTGTTGAGCTAACTTAAATAGTAGCTGAATTAACTTGGATGGAAACTGGATCGATTCCATGAATCTGAACCGGCTCAATAAAAAAAAATAGAAAAATAATTTTTGATGAACTGAAATAGAATATACCTATTAAGAACCAAGATCTCTTAAATGAGATCCCAATAGACTCATCAATAATTCTATCCTCTCCTTATAATAATAAAAAATATATTTTCTTTCTTTCTTTTTCTTCCTTAAAAAAAAAATATTTATTCTTTAACTTTCAATTCTTTTCTTTGCTTCCATGCTTCTAACCAAAAAAAAATTTCCATTCTGCCAATTAAAAAAATATAGTTCTTTTCTTTCAAGAGTTTGAGATTTTTTTCTTTTCTTTTCTTCTCTTTCCTCGCCAATCTTTTTTCTCTTTTTTTCCCCTTCCCTTCCCCAAAATATTTATCAAATCTAACATCCACTACTTCATGTGTATGATATGCATAAAGGACAAATTTATACATCGACTGGGGGAGGAGGGAGGGCCAGAGGGGACGCGCAGGTGGATGGAGGCTCCGGCGAGCCGAGAAGGGGGGAGGTGATGGGCGGAGGGCGTGCGGAGGAGCCGCGGGAGCACGGGACGAAGGGAAGGGGACGCGCGGGAGGAGGGAAGGCCCGGCGGACCGGGAGGGGGGCGGGGGCCGCGCGGAGGAACAGAGGAAGGGAGGGCCGGAGGGGGACGCGCGGGTGGAGGGAGGCTCCGGCGGGCCGCGAGGGGGGCGGTGACGGGCGGATGGCGCGCGGAAGGAAAAAAAAAAAAAATGGGTGAAACAGCCCTACCTCATCGGCCGGCCTCTGAGAGCGGCGGTGGAGGACCTCGCGGATCTCTGGCCTCCGTGCCCTCGCGTCCTTGCGCGCGGCGACCCCGGCCCCTTCCCCTCGTCCCCGCGCCCGGCGACCCCGGCCCCTTCCCCTCGTCCCCGCGCCCGGCGACCCCGGCCCCTTCAGCTGGCCCGACCGTCTCTGGCCACGGGGTACGTCAACCCTGGCCCCTTCCACGGTCCGATCCGGCCGGCTTCATCTCCGGCCACCCGATCCGGCTGGGCTTCATCTCTGGCCACGGGGGAGTGGCGGCACGTTGAAGAAAAACCAAAAAAAAATCCGAAGTCTCTTGAAGCCACGCGGTTTGACTAAAAAAAACAAAAAACTAGCGGGCACGGGATTTTAGACAGCCAGGTGCGGGAATTCAAAATTTTGAGAGGGAGATTCTAAATTTTTCATGGTTCATTATTCTAAAAGTTGCATTTATGAACTCCGAAATTGATAAACAATGTATTCCAATGATTCACACTGAAGCATTAAATATTTAGATCCCATTTTAATTATCTACAATTTATTGCATATACATAATCTAATACATTATTGCTGATGCTAAATCCTCGCTGACCGATGGAATGATCTGCCTAATGATTCATCATCAATAGAAACCTAAAAAATAAATCCTTGACTAAAATTTTTTCGATGAAATACTTCGATACCAAAATTAGCAAGAATTTAAGTAGCAGAATGAAAAGCTTGAGAGCATAGTGAGATGAGAGAAGTGGAAAGGAAGAAGATGGCTTTGAAAGAGCTGGTTGTAAATTAGCTCTAACTTGCGTTCGCCTACCTCGAGTCCCTCTTACCAATATTTATAGGCGCAACCGTAACTATTTATGGTTATAATAATTAGTTAACAAAACTTTCTTATAACAGTAAGTAATGACGGTCGGAAAATTAGTTATCTCATGGTTATCCAAGCCGGAGCTACTGACCATGTGGATAGTTATAACAACCAAGACAACCTTTAACTATTTCGGGTTGAATGATTGTTTATATGCTTCATGCATTCTTTAAGGAAGGATTCGAAGTGAGCCTAACTGCCTCTTCGGATTACCTTCCTTGAATGGTCCGAAGAGATGTTAGTTATATGCTTCGAATCTATACCTTTGGAGTGAATTAAAAAAAATAGCTACTTACCGTGGTACTGAATGGATGAATAACGTATTTCATAGGTATCTTTTTCGGACCAGGCTGAAGACATGAAGTCGATTGAGATAATAATAATAGTATATTTCAAAGGCATTTCCTTCGGACCAGGCTAAAGATATGAAGCCGAAAGAAATAATGATAATATATTTCGGAGGCGTTCTCTTCGAACCAGGCTGAAGACGTTAAGCTGAAGGAAATAATAATAACATATTTCAAATGCGCTCTCTTCGGACCAGGCTGAAGACATGAAGCCGAAGAAAACAATAATAACATATTTCGAAGGCGTTCTTTTCGGACCAGGCTGAAGACATGAAGCCGAAGTAATAATAATAACATATTTCGAAGGCGCTCTCTTCAAATCAGGTTTCAAGAGCACTGATCTAACCGATATACAAAAAATTGAAATTAGCTCAATTAATGGACCGGTAATTATTTTATATTAATTGCATAATCATCCTGTCTTATTCTATGTTAAAGGCATAAGGATGATCTACGTGATCTACCATACGAAGTACTGAGATGGGCCTGATCAGCTTGTCTTATTCCCTATTAAAGGTGTAAGGATGATCTACGTGATCAACCTTACGAAGTGCCAAGATGGGCCTAATCAGCCTGTCTTATTCTTTATTAAAGGCATAAAGATGATCTACGTGATCTATCCTATAAGTACCTAGGTGGGTTTGATCAGCCTGTTGATGCGGCACGCATATGATTAATGTTTTGAATATGGTGTTTGTAGAGCAATGAAACTATTACATCTAGCATTGACTCATCATAATAGTCTTAAGGATTACATGAAAAGGGACTATTACATGATTAGACACAATCCTAAAACTAAGAAGGAAGAAGATCTAGACAATAGGGGCTAATGATTGAGGACTTGCCTTGTTGAGCTTTCCACCTTCTAATGATTTCAAACCTTGAAACTACCGATGCTCTGGACTGGAGAACTCGGATAACAGAGATCAGAATGCTGGGCTTGGGCTTCAGCTTGTTGGTTCATTGTCAAGGGGAACCTTGTTCACAACTCAAAGACTTCGAAGGACCCTGCAATGAAGATCAAAAGTTAAGGAAGAAGAAAGCAGGCATATGGAAGGGATGGAATAATTTACGAGCAAGGAAGGAAGTCTGAGATGGTTTGGCCGGCTCCAATGTATCCTTCTTGAACTTGGCGTTGGATGGCTTGGAGAAGAAAGTAGATTCGAGTGGGGGGGAAGGGGGCTTAGGAACAATCACTCAAAGAAATAATATAAGACTACAACTTCAACTTCAACTTCATTTTTCATTCATCTCATCAAAATCAATCCCTTTTACAATGGGTGTCCAAGGCTTTTAATAGCCTCACAAAGCTAGCTTTTGAAATTTAAAAACTCCCCAAATCAAGGAGGATTACAAGGGGGGTTGGAGGATTTGGTGGAGAGTTTGGAGGGATGTGGGGGGGGTTGGAGGATTTGGTGGAGGACTTGGAGGGATGTGGCCAACCTCCTTGAATTTGAATCTTCCTTGTTGGCGCCCAAAGGGTGATGAGGTGGCTGGTGAAGTGGCACCTGATGACGTGGCATGGTGAGGTGGTCTTCTACTTTGGATAAGAATGACATGTGGCGCCCAGTGGTCCTAGTTGATGGTCCTTTCCTCTGCTTGGTTGATGTGTCTTCTCTTCTTCATGTGGTCAAATTCTGGGGTCTAGAATTTGAGTCTTGTTGCTGGCTTTCATGGCTTTAAGACTTGATTAGACTTAACTCAACTGAATTAGACTTAACTCAACTGAACTGACTTGACTGACCTAGACTTTAAAACTTGAAATGGACTTACAGGAAATGAAATTTTAAAAGTAATTACAGGACTCAATAAACACTCTTGATTTGAAACTCAAAATTAATTACAGGACTCTTGAAAAGGAAACGACTCTTGAAAATAAAATATTTTTGAACTAAAGGATACAAGGTAACCTAATTATCTTCGATCCAATTGGGATAAGGCTAACCTTGTTGGAGTGAAGTTTCTTTCGGCTTCTGGTGTCCACACCAATTCTCCTGGGGTGGGCAGAACTCGACCCAGTCGAGTATGGTTCAGTTTTGCCTTGGTAATGCTCGAACAAGTCTGGGTTAAGTCTTTGCAGGTCCTCTCGAGTAATCCAAGAGTTGTCGGACATAGGTCGACCTTGCCATTGAACCAGGTATCGCTGATAGTCCTTATTCCTGGTAGTAATGGTCTTGTCATCCAGGATTCTCTCAATCCTCTCTCTTCGCTCAGATAGGGTTGGTGGTGGACACTCGGAAATATGTTCACTCTCAATGAAAGTTTCTGGCCCAAAATGCTCACTAGGTATTAGTACTGGTTATTTGTATTCTACTAGGTCTGAAGCATTAAAGGTTGTACTAATACCCATATCAGGTGGAAGTTCCAAAACATATGCATTAGGCCCTATTTTCTTTAAGATCTTAAAAGGTCCCGCTCCGCGGGCATGCAGCTTCTTTATGGTTCCAGGGGGAAACCATTCAGGTTGAGCCTAATCATCGCATAATCCCCTTCACAGAATTCTTTAGCCCTCTTATGTGAGTCAGCTAAGTGTTTATAAGTTTCATTGCTCAGGTTGATCTTATTACTGATTTCTTTATGCAGATTTGTGACATGCTGTGCAAAAGACTCAGCAGACTCAGAAACTTACACAAGCACTTACAAAATGCAGACTGAACTAGGCATCTTTATTGAGAAGAATTTTATTGGACTCTCTAGGGCCTAAACCTAACAGATTAATGACTCTCTAGGTTTGACCCTGGTCTGGTATGTACATGAGAATTTACCATGGGTTCCTAGCAAATGCCATAAGGTTTTCCAAAAGTAGGTAGCAAAAGGAATAGGCTTTAAAGGCTCATGCAACCTAGTAATCTCATCAAAATGAAACTTAATGGCTCTAAAATTAGGAGATAAGACTTAAGGAAAGGCAGGAAATAGGAATCCGAGTCTTGGGATAATTTAGGGGAATCTTGAAATAGACCTTGTTACTCATGATGACCTTAAGATTAGAATTTTGATCTACAGGCAGCATGCTTCTAGGTAGTTGAAGGTCATCAGGAAAGTCTTCTAGAATAATGATTGGGTTCTTCTCAGGTACCTGAAGGAGTTCTTGTGTCGAAGCTAAAGTATTGGGTTCTTCCTGAGGGCATTGTCTTACGGGAACCAAGTCCTCACTAAATTTTGGTTGTTCTGATGTTTCAGGACTATGCTCAATAATCTTTTCTTTACCAAAGGTTTCCTCAGGTAAGGTATTAAGTTGTTCTCTTCACAGTCTTCCCCTTCATTTTTATCTATTAAACTTATGTCAGTCTCATACATATTTACTAGGTTCAAATTTGCCTTCTTCCTTCCCTAGCCCTTCATTTGAGGATACCCTAAGTCTTGAGTATTCATGAACTCAACTTGTACTTCAGGGTTCTTACTCTTATCATTCATATGAGCTAATGGGATAGTAGGAGTTGGTTGGTCTAAGGAAAATTGTTTAGCCAGCATTTGGTTCAATTGGGCCATTAGATCATTTAGGCCTCTCAGCGTGGTTTCAAGATTCGGGTCCATGGCTACACTGGACTGGGTCTGGACTGGTGAGTATGAGGCTCCTGATCTAGTTTTCATGCATGCAAGTAGACTCAAGCTCGAGCTAAGGTTTCCTGGACCTAGAGCACAAATTAGAAGTCTAATTAAGTGAACCAACTAGCTAGTAGTACTTATAAGACTTAGCCAGGTAGGTGGAGGGGAGTGAAGGTCCCTGATTGCCAACCTTAGACACCAATCTGAGATTGGCCAGGTAGGCGGACCAAATCACAAGCCCTGATGCACCAATCCTAGACACCAAGCCTGTAAGCACACACCAATTAGCTGACACAGTTAACTTGACCCTAACCTGAACACAACTTGTTGGTGTCCCTAACCCACTAGGGCAATTAACGTTCTACTCAATTTTAATTAACGGGCTGGGATCGATATGCTGGTTGGTGATTTTTGGGCTAGGGACAGGTGATGAAACCCTGACCCTATGTCAAATTGATACCCTTAATTTGATTTCTCATGAGATGAATGAAATGCAAAGGTGCTGCAGAAGTGTGTTGCAATTTGAAAGTGGTGTGGAAAACGTGATGAAAAAAATGTCCAAAAATTCTGAAAAATTCACAAAGGATTCATAACTTATATGTTTCAATGTAGATGAAAGGAATTTTAAAACTAAAATCTATACTAATCTAAGCAGATCCTACAAATGAAGATAAATAAAAAGGATAGAACATAACCCTAATGATAGTATCGTACTGCAAAAATTTTCATTTTTTTTATAATTTTTTTCTGATGGTGAAATTTAATATGATATAACTGACTTAAAAGGAACAAGAAAAAAAAAAAATACTTCAATAAAAACTCAGCAACATGCCTTTGGAGCTGCAGACGGATTACAGTAAACAGATGCAAATTTTCAGAAAAGAGAACCTAATCAAACAAGTGCAATGGCTTATCCAAAACTTCAATCTAAAAACTCACGTCCGGCCAGGGCTCATTATTCCCATGGGTCATGACAGTGTACTGAAGTACCCCGCTCAGGAGGCGTGAATTTTAGATCTTGCTTGGATTTAAAGAAAACTATTCTACCCTAATGCAACCATGCTCTGATACCAATTTGATGCGGCACGCATATGATTAATGTTTTGAATATGGTGTTTGTAGAGCAATGAAACCTAATTACACTAGCATTGTACTCATCATAATAAGTCTTAAGGATTACATGAAAAGGGACTATTACATGATTAGACACAATCCTAAAACTAAGAAGGAAGAAGATCTAGACAATAGGGGCTAATGATTGAGGACTTGCCTTGTTGAGCTTTCCAACCTTCTAATGATTTCAAACCTTGAAACTACCGATGCTCTGGACTGGAGAACTCGGATAACAGAGATCAGAATGCTGGGCTTGGGCTTCAGCTTGTTGGTTCATTGTCAAGGGGAACCTTGTTCACAACTCAAAGACTTCGAAGGACCCTGCAATGAAGATCAAAAGTTAAGGAAGAAGAAAGCAGGCATATGGAAGGGATGGAATAATTTATGAGCAAGGAAGGAAGTCTGAGATGGTTTGGCCGGCTCCAATGTATCCTTCTTGAACTTGGCGTTGGATGGCTTGGAGAAGAAAGTAGATTCGAGTGGGGGGGAAGGGGGCTTAGGAACAATCACTCAAAGAAATAATATAAGACTACAACTTCAACTTCAACTTCATTTTTCATTCATCTCATCAAAATCAATCCCTTTACAATGGGTGTCCAAGGCTTTTAATAGCCTCACAAAGCTAGCTTTTGAAATTTAAAAACTCCCCAAATCAAGGAGGATTACAAGGGGGGTTGGAGGATTTGGTGGAGAGTTTGGAGGGATGTGGGGGGGTTGGAGGATTTGGTGGAGGACTTGGAGGGATGTGGCCAACCTCCTTGAATTTGAATCTCCTTGTTGGCGCCCAAAGGGTGATGAGGTGGCTGGTGAAGTGGCACCTGATGACGTGGCATGGTGAGGTGGTCTTCTACTTTGGATAAGAATGACATGTGGCGCCCAGTGGTCCTAGTTGATGGTCCTTTTCTCTTGCTTGGTTGATGTGTCTTCTCTTCTTCATGTGGTCAAATTCTGGGGTCTAGAATTTGAGTCTGTTGCTGGCTTTCATGCTTTAGACTTGATTAGACTTAACTCACTGATTAGACTTAACTAAGACTGACTTGAGACTGACAACTGAACTGACTTGAAACTTACAAGAAGACTGAAATGAACAAGAAATGAAATTTTAAAAATATTAAGGACTCAATAAAACACTCTTGATTTGAAACTCAAAATTAATTACAGGACTCTTGAAAAGGAAACGACTCTTGAAATAAATATTTTTGAACTAAAGGATACAAGGTAACCTAATTATCTTCGATCCAAATTGGGATAAGGCTAACCTTGTTGGAGTGAAGTTTCTTTCGGCTTCTGGTGTCCATACCACCTGTCTTATTCTCTATCAAAGGCTCAAGAATGATTTATATGGTATAACTACAATAAAACTGATGAAGTGCCAAAATGGCCCCAACCAGCTTGTCTTAATGTTTATTCGGGGATGACCTATATGGTCTATCTCGTGGCAAATCTGGTGACGTACCAAAGTACATATAATCAACATATATTACTCATCAGTTTGGTAATGATATGACCAGCCTATCTTATGCTCTATCACTATCAAATGCAAATCTAATTGGCCAACCGACAAAGTGTAAAGGCTATTATTTATTATTCCCTTCGCTAAAAATAAAATCAAAGTCGAAGTAGTTTACTAGCAACATTTTCAGCTCGGGAGTGGGGGGCATGTTATGATCCTGTCACTTGGTCTCATTTATCATAACCACCTCAACTACCTTCTGTTATTCGATTACAACAACATCTTAGTTATTTGGTTATTCGATTACAACTACCTTCGGTTATTCGATTATTCGGTTACAACCACCTTCAATTATTTGGTTATTCGATTACAACAACTATAACTGTATTTGGTTATTACAACCTCTATAAATAGAGTAAGAGGGGACCTCCCAAGGGTAAGCAAGGTCTAAGGCCAACAGGCCCAAGCCAGGCCACTCTCTCACTCCCTTTTTCATCTATGCTATTCTTGAATTCTCTATTATGTTACTGCATAGACCGCCATACTGACTTAAGCATCGGAGTGTCTCTCGCTATAAATTCGGTCCAGGATCTTTTGTAGGTATCAATCCACACCCCAAGAGCCCGGTGGGAAGAGCAAGGAGGATGCCCGATGTCGCCGAAGCCTCAGCCACGGATGATTTAGCCACAATAGATTAGCACGCCAGATAGGGGGAGATATGTTTCCTCTAGTTAAAGGAGAACTTTGATCAAGTAAAAATGGTGAAACGGAAGATCCAGAATGCCTCTACAAGCAGGGAGCAACCTGCTTCTCAAGCAAATAACCCTCCAGAGGACAATGACATGCCACCTCCTATGTTAATGGTAGGGCACCAGCAATTTGAGGCCCTTTTGAACATAGTCGATGCCCTGACAGCTCTGGTTCAAACTCTGCAAGAAAATGCCGTTCAAAGGCAATGTCCTCCACCCACCTCTCAGTCCAGCCATCAAGCTAGATGAAGGGAAGATCGACTTCAAGAACTCACCCCAAGTTATTCACAGGTCCGGTCATCTCGTGATCACTACAAAATCTTCAGCAAATATTATCAATAATTATTATTCAAGGTTATATCAAAATATCAAGATGGATCTAACCACTCTGTATCAATCTTTATTTATTTGAAAAGCATAAGGATGATCCACGTGATCTATCCTACGAAGTACCAAGGTAGGCTTGATCAACTTGTCTTAATTCTTATTAAAAGGTATAAGGATGATCCATGTGATATACCCTACGAAGTACCGAAGTGGGTTTGATCAGTTTATCTTAATCCTTATTAAAAGGCATAAGGTTGATCAACGTGATATACCCTATAAAATGCCAAGGTTTGATCATCCTATTTCATTTTGTCAAAAATGAAGACGATCCATGTCGTATATTTAATGATAAGTCCGAAGACTTGGTATTATCTTAAATATGAAGGCTTGGTATTATTTTGAATTCAAGATCTCGGAATTATTTTGTCTCGGAAGACTTAGTATTATTTCTAGTCCGAAGATTTGGTATTATCTTAAATATGAAAACTTGGTATTATTTTGAATTCAATATCTCAAAATTATTTTGTCTCGTAAGACTTAGTATTATTTCAAGTCCGAAGACTTTATATTATCTTAAATATAAAGACTTGGTATTATTTTGAATTCAAGATCTCGGAATTATTTTGTCTCATAAGACTTAGTATTATTTCAAGTCCAAATATTTGGTATTATCTTAAATATGGAGACTTGGTATTATTTCGAATTCAATATCTTGAAATTATTTTAAGTCTGAAGACTTAGTCTTATCTCAAGTCCGAAGACTTTATTGTCGGTTAAGTTCTCATTCTAAAATTGGAGATAAAAATGGATACACTTACCGAGAAGGTTGCTTATTCATAAGTTTCTTGTGGTTAATAAGATCATGATTCAATATCCTACCTCCGATGAGTCTAAACTTGGAAAATGTTTCATTAAGACATAGAAGTTTATATTCATAGAAAGTAGTACATATACATTTTGTCCTTCAACAAAGAAAAACTTTTTATGGATCGACTTCAGTTGGAATGTCTTCAGCTTGGGAAAGGTCGATTGGATCGGCAACTCTGATCATGGGTACGATTTCCTAAGGGGCGTTCATTAGCAGATTGTTAGTTACGATATGCGAGAAATGCCTTGAATGGCCAATATGAATTTCCAGCATATTGATCAATGCTCGAGATCATGCTAGGTGTACTTTCTCGATTAAGTGAAAGTCCCGTAAAGGCCCTTTTTAATGAAAAGATTGGCCTGATTTTTTAAGTCTGTGCAATCTCTCTGAAGCATCAATAGAAATTGACACCTGTCCTTAACACGATCTCCATGACATAAGTCAGTTATTACGGGCGACAAAATCGATGATTTGTCATCATTGATTATTTATTTTTCATTCATATACGACAAATTTTGATTACTCCCATTTTCAAAATAAAGATATTTCAAAATTGGGAGTGGGGGGCAGCTATTGTAGAATCCGATTTAATATTAAATAATTACCGGTCCATTAATTGAGCCAATTTCAATTTTTTGTATATCGATTAGATCAGTCCTCCTGAAATCTGGTATGAAGAGAATGCCTTCGAAATATGTTTTATTATTACCTTCGGCTTCATGTCTTCAGCCTTGTCCGAAAAGAATACCTTCAAAATATGTTATTATTATTTCATTCGGCTTCATATCTTCAGCCTGGTCTGAAGAGAAGCCTTCGAAATATGTTATTATTATTTCCTTCGCTTCATATCTTCAGCCTGGTCCGAAGAGAACGCCTTCGAAATATATTATCATTGTTTCTTTCGGCTTCGTATCTTCAGCCTGGTCCGAAGGAAACGCCTCTAAAATACTATTATTATTATCTCGATCGACTTCATGTCTTCGGCCTGGTCCAAGAAGGTACCTCTGAAATACGTTATTCATCCCTTCAGTACCACAGTAAGTAGCTATTTATTTTTTAATTCACTCCAAAGGGATAGATTCGAAGCATACAACTAACATCCTTTCTGACCATTCCAAGAAAGGCAATCCGAAAAGACGGTTAAGCTCACTTCAAATCCTCCCTTAGAGAGTGCATCCGAAGCATATGAATAATTCTTCAACCCGAAATAGTTAAAGGTTGTTCTGGTTGTTATAACTACCCCATAGTCAATAGCTCCGGCATGGATAACCATGAGATAACTAATTTTTTGACCGCCACTACTTACTGTTACGAGAAAGTTTCGTTAACTAACTTCCATAACCATAAGTAGTCACGGTAGCGCCTATAATATTGGTAAGAGGGGACACTCGAGATAGGCGAACAACATGCAAGTTATAGCTAATTTACAACCAGCTCTTTCAAAGCCACCTTCTTCCTTTCTACTTCTCTCTCATCTCACTATGCTCTCAAGTTTTTCATTATGCTGTCTAAATTCTTGCTTACTTTGGCATTGAAGTGTTCCCCACCGGAGAAATTCCGGTCAGGAGATTTGTTTTGTAGGCTCCCATCGGCGGCGAACCAACAGGCATGCCATTCCATCTGGTCAGCGAGGATTTAGCGTCAATAATTACAAACCATTTATATGCTTATTTCCATTAATTATCATTAAAAAATGAATCCTTGGTTCAAATTAAAAAAATTAAGATTATTTTGAAATTTGTGATATCATTTTAGTGTATAAAAAAAGTTTATTCAATTTTCCTACAAGTAGAAATTAATCATGTACCATAAGTCCATAGGTCATTATCAAATTTTTCGTAACCTATCAAATTATATATGCCCCTGTCATGGTATACAAGATTAAAAAAAAACATGAATAGTCAAATATTTATTTTTTCTTATGTAATCTATGTATAATTATAATGACATGCTAAATTAAAAATCAAGTAAGATTTAAAAGTTGAATATTAAATTTATAATGGTATGCAAGATAAATATAATGGTATAATTGAAAAACATAGACAAATAAATTATATCAAATCCATGAACCATGTAGCAAAGATCAGTAGTTAACATTGATAAGAAGGCTGCTGAAACAACCTCAAAAAAAAAAAAAAACATAAATCATTTAGAACAACATAGTTGAAGTAGACATCATGCTTTATATACTAACAAAGATAAAAACTTGCTAAAGCATGATATTTTATAGCTTTGATGACTTTTTTGATCTTATTCATAGATAATCGTATAATAGGATCATCAACAATAGCACAATTGACACCGGTTTTGCAAACACTTCATCAACAAATCTCTTGAAAGGGATCTTGCTATGAGAGGTTACGTCGACTTCATTAAATATTGATTTCTTAAGATTGCAATCTACTATATATATATATATATATGTCAACATGAGCTATAAAATTTAAAGAGGTAAAAAAATTAAAAATTAAATAATCATAAATTGATGACTTTGTTCTCACAATATCGAGAATTAAATTATTTTATTAAATTAGCATCATTGCTCATCCTTACAATTGAATATATTGGCCAGGTATTTTTAACATTTAGTTTATTTATATTAATTTTAAAAAGAAATTTTTGCCAACAAAGGCTCTCAGCTTAGCGAGATATTCTCCATTCATACTATCCTGCATAATTTAAAAATTTAAAAAATATTCAAATAATAAAAATGATAATAATAAATTATAATAAATCAAATTTGTAATATTATTTCATCTCAAGCTCTTGATATATAATAGTCGCTTTTCCAATATTTATGAACCTTCATGATCAAAGATCATGAAAGAAATAGAGCTATTAGTGTCCATGACTTTTCGCTGAATCTTGAATCTGCATATACATCACCATGTTATATGATAATACAACTCTTACACATAGATTAAATTCATTTGAACAATGAATATTACCTTATAATAGCATCAACTAAGTTATCACATTTATCACAATATTGCATGCAACTCTATTTTTATAATTCTTTATTTTTTAGTTTTTTAAATATAACTTTTGATGAAAATATCAGCCAAAAGATGGTACATATTTCTTTTTTTTAAATGTTTACTTTTATAATTCTTTACTTTTATTTTTAAGTAAAATTTTAAGTAAGAAATATTAGCTAGAAGCTAGTACATACTTCTTTGCTTTTTATAATACGACTGCAATTTTAGAATAGAAAAATATTAACCAAAAAGGTAGTGTAGACTTTTTTTTATTCTTATAATTATTTATTTTTTATTTTTAGATGAAATTCTAGATAAAAAAATATTTGTCAAAAATCTCTACTTTTATGATAGAATAGATAACGGATGATAGATTAGTAATGGGTTTCATGGTGGAACCTGTCTATGGACCGAACCCTACCGGTTCAATCCCCTAGGCTTGCCCCCATCTCGGGTCACCCCCGAGGCCCAGACCCCCTGCCACCTCAAGTATCACGTGTTCCACACGTGAGTAGAGCCCCTTCAAAAACCCCCTCCCCTTACGGGAAAAGTCGTGAGCCCTTCCTCTCTCCACTACGCCGATCGGCCTGGAGCGCCTCCTACGCCGCCGCCTCACTTCCGGCCTCCGTCACCACCCCGGTACCGATCTCAGCTCTCGCTTCGTTTCTGGTGTCCGCCGTGGGCTTTCGCTTCTACTGTTAGGCTCGATTCCTCCTGCCACTTCTCTCTAGGCTTCTATTATTAGGTTCGATTCCTCCTGCCACTTCTCTCTAGGGTTCTGGAATTACCTGTAAAGGCAAAATTGAAAGGGTTGGAAAAGGTGATCATTTTTATTTTCTTTTTAATATAAATTCATTAAAGAATCAGTCTTTTTTTTTTATTTACCAAATTTTGTTATGGAGATATTAAACAATGTGGTTCCTTGCTATCTTAAAATATGAATCGCTTTTGGGTGATGCAAATATCTATATATATATATATATATTCCGTGTCGATGGTTTCATCATTTCTGATCATTCATCTATTCTAAGCCTGATAATTCTTTTATTTTTATAGGTATATTTTTGCGGTAGAGATGATTTCAGCTGTCTGTTGGGTCCCGAAAGGGGCCTCGAAGACAGTTCCGGAGGTTTCCGAGCCACCTTCTCAGGAGGAGATTGGCCAAATAATAGCGACGGGGGCCTTAGAAAGAAGGTAAATGCTCTCACAATTTTTTTATGTTTTGTTTTAGTTTTCATGATATAGCTGTTGGCATTCAATTAATTTGTTGTATTGTGAAACGGTTCGTGTTAAATAATGATGTTAGCCCTATTGTACAGGGGAGACAGTGAGGGAGAGGAAGATGAGGACATGGATATTGATGCTTCCAATGAAGTGGATGAAGTATCAATTGCAAGAGCTGCAGCAAGAGCTCTTGGCCAGGGAAATACAAGCTCTGCCAATTTCCAAGACATAACTGATGGTCTTCAAGAACTTGACATGGATAATTATGATGAAGAGGATGATGGTACACTTTCCCCTCCTGTTTGTTTGGATTCTGGTGAAATTTGAACTATCGGCTTCTAGAATTCATAGTTCTTTCTCAGGCATCGAGTTATTTAGTACTGGCCTAGGTGACGTTTTCTATCTGAGTAATGACATGGACCCTTATCTGAAAAATAAGGATGAGTCTTCTTTCTCATATTATCATGCTTATATCATGATGTATCATCTTTGCCTCATGTTAAAGCAATTTTCTAAGTAGGATGATGATGACGATGATGAAGAAAGTGAAGACAACACCATAAAACCAACAGATGCGGTTATAATCTGTGCACGGAATGATGATGAAATGAGTCATCTTGAGGTATTCATTTTTTATGTGCACATGACTTTTTTGTCCTTTGCAATTTGCAATGGTGGTTTAGTAGGTCTTATGAGATCCATAAAGTGATAGTGGCTCATCTATTCAATTATTGATCCTGTTTTTGTTTATATTTTTATTATCATCGATATTTTCCTTTATATTTTTATATTATAGTTGCTTGAACTGTTTCATTGATCTTTTATGTGCCAAGCAACAAATTTTCTTCTATTGTAGTCATGTAGCAAGTTTGTTAAATACCGTCTTAGTTTGCATGGTTTGATCAGGACTGGTGGTTCTCTTGTTTTCATGATGCTCTAACCAAGGTTTCCATTAACTTACCAAGTGCAATGCATTCTCTCCTATGGCACTTAACAGAGTTGGGATCTTAATCTCCCATCTGATAGTGGAGAGAGAGTTTTGAGCAATCTCCTAAGCCAATTTGTTACATTTTTAACTAGTTTTTGTTTTCGTGTAAAAATAATGATAAAAACTGAATTTCAAGATTTTGTTTCGGAAATGACAAATTAGGGTCTTTAAAAGTCAAATTCTACATAATAGATTCCATAACTTCCTGTAAATCTTGAATATTATACATTTTAGAAGTTCTTATGTCAAGAAGAGGAACCCAGATTATGTGGTCTGATCACAACATGGACATATAGAAAGACCAACAGGAGCATAAGGAGGTTGGATTAACCTGCTTACAACCATTGGAGACCATGACAAACTTGGATCTTGTCCTATGAAAAGTATGATTCCCAACCTACCTACATGCTCAAGAATGTTGAGTATGGCTCTTGCAGAATCAGACCTGCCACAGTCTTACCTGAAAAACCATCATTGAAGATGTTTATGCAAGATGTTAAATCTCAATTCAAATGTGGACCCAATTCAATATAACCTAGTGAGTGAATGGGTGATACTTAATTTTAATCCTAATTATTTGGATATGGTTGTACCCTGAAGGACACAAGTCTCCCAAAATGGATTTCAAGTGACCTTATTTATTTGGTTTCCTTTTCCCTAATCTGCATTGTCTCACCAACAATGCCTCTGTCTCTATACCATGTCACAAGTTGCAAAATATAATTGCAAGATCATGTCTTAATTCAGGGAGTCACGATTAGTTTATTATATGCAACACTTGGAAATGCTAAAGTATAACATTTCGCTTGAATCTGTAAAAACATAATATAATCTTCGGTAGACAAAATTATTCTGTCAGCTACATGGATGGCAATGGAATTGCTTCAGATTTTCTGTTTCATGTTTATCTCATCCTTCTTTTAATCTAGATAAGAAGTCCTGTGTTTTTAGATTCCTCATTTAAGCTGACTCAACATTGGCATGACAGGTTTATATTTTTGAGGAATTGGAGGATGGAGATTCAAATATGTATGTTCATCATGATATCATCCTTCCGGCCTTTCCCCTCTGCACAGCTTGGCTTGATTGTAACCTTAAAAGTGGTGATAAAGGTATCCTTGTCTTTCACCTGCTATTTTAAATGCAATCACTTTTGTAGTGGACTGAGCTCCAAACTCTAAGATAATATGTCTGATCATGGCATTGGAACTTGATAATATTTCTGTACATGGTCTTGACGTTGGCAGGGAACTTTATAGCTGTAGGCTCAATGGAACCTGCTATTGAGATATGGGACCTTGACCTTGTATGTGTATTATCATCAGAATCTTGTTGTTTGATGTCATTTTTTAATACTTGGTATTTTTAAATAAATATTTGTGTTTCTGTTCTTTGAAGATGAAGCAACATATAGAACTTATAAAATCCATATTCTGTACTTTATGTTTCACAGATTGATGAGGTCAAACCATTTATGGAATTGGGAGGTGTTTCAAAGAGGAAGAAAGAAGGAAGAAAGGTATGCCATAAGTTACTTTTGAAAAAACGAATATTTTCAAGGCATCGTGATTTGGTTAATGGTATTCACCTGCTTCTAAATGTGCTTTCCTGCTATGTATTATTAATGCATAATGATAATCATTCTCCTCCGGCATCTTTTTCTTGAGGATTAGATATAACCTTTTGGTTTCTGTGTATTTTTTGTTTCATATTGATTGGCATCAACATTTTGTGTAATGATGTTATTTAGTAAGAAAGGATAGCCATGTGGCTTCCTAGATTTTCCTAGACCTATCCTTTAATATACTATTTAAGTGCACAGATATTTTGATCTGAACTTAACTTTTCTGATTTTATTATTGACATCAAACATTGGAAATGTTGTACATGGGCATGAAATTGTGAATGTGGATTTGTTGAAGATCCAGATAATGTGTAAAGTTTTAGTAGTTCGGGTGTCATTCTTTTTGCCTGTAACTGATTTTTGGTGTTTTTTTACTGACAATGAACTTGCATGGAGGTCCATTGGCATTATAGTTGTTAACTGATTATTTGGATTTGCACCTGTAGACATCAACTAAGTACAAGAAGGGCAGTCATAGAGACTCTGTACTGGGTCTGGCATGGAACAAGGAGGTGAGGTAAGCACATATATTGTTGATGATGCAGATTTTTTGTTGGTCAATGTATTATTCTTTACGACATTAATATTCGTGCTTGTCTTGTGTTTTAGGAATGTCCTGGCTAGTGCAAGTGCTGATAAGTCTGTCAAGGTCTGGGATGTGGTTACTGGGAAATGTGCTGTCACAGTCAAGCATCATACAGACAAGGTAACATTTTTTAACCTTCTGTAATATAAAGAACTGTGAATTTTGGTGCATTTCTTAAACTGTAAATATTTTGAATGCTTTTATCTTTTTTCCTTGTGCTCTCCATCTTCTTGTGACTCTTTTTATTTTATGAGAAACTTATTTTTTAATTTCACTTGTTCTGTAGAAAAAATGCTGTCTATCTTTTTTTTTTTTAAAGTTCAATTTAACCCTTAAGATATTCCACCAATTTATGTATGCACATGATATGTTTTAAGATGAGTTTACCACTATTAAACTCATTGAAAAATTTCTAATAGTTAGGTAGTTGAGATATTCTCAAAGATTCTTGAGTTCCTCTAGATTATTTTCTACCCATCTATTAATCCTTTTGAAAAAATGTCTGGGATTTTGAAACCAGGGTCGTTGAGTTTTAAAATAAGGCCTAGCATTTGAGCAAGACCATCAAAATAGGTGACCATGGTAACTCTGTACAGCAGTTTGACACATTGCAAACCTATTGAACACGTTATACATTTTATATGAAGGCTTAGTTGATGTACAACTTAACTCATTTTCTCAATCCTAGTACTTAAAACATGTCTAATAAATTGATTCTATATTAATTATTTGTATATCTAAATGGTTCCAACCGTTATTAACAAACTTCCCTATATTGGTATAAAATTGCTATTAATTGTAGATTATATAAATTTAATATAATTAAATTTTCTCACCCTAGTCCAAGTGGATCCAGTTAACTATTATAAGTGGCCCCACATGATAGGCATCTCCATCATTCTAGGACTATAAATGCATTTGGTCAGATTTTGACTAAGAATGATCTCCACATTGCTTATATTGACCTTAGTAACGAGAACAAGGAGTGGGATCTGCTGCAGGTGCAAGGAAGCTGATATTTTAGAAACACTTTGAAGTAAAGAATTATTTGAGAAACGAGTGTCATTTCATGTTTTGGGGGAGTTTCCAAAGTTGCTGTGATACCTGATTGAAGTTTCTGGCTTCTAAGATGTGGACAAGTATGGGCAACCTTGATTTAAATTGGAACTTATTTTATAAGGTACTTAATTAAATACTGTTCAAGTCTGATAAACAGTGGCTGAGAGATCAGCAATTTTTCTAGTAATTGGATTCAGAACTAGGCTCATTCAGTTGGTTATGAATCAAGTAGGCATAGTTAAGTCCTTCAGTTCTGGACTTGATCAGCTGAGTCAATTTGGTTCTTGGACTTAGTTATCATTCAACTACCATATTATGATATCTGCTATATTTCTTGGTATTTCATTATGGGGTTTTTGTCACTAGTAGAATATATGCAAGATCCCGGCCTTGGCTGGTACTGACTGAAATATCTTTCTTGGTGTTGGCCATCTATAGATTGGTTGTTCTGCATGTTAATTGGATTATTTGGACTATAGAAAACTCCTTTTTTTGTCTTTTTCCCCGAAGATCTTTCTACTTCTTTAGTTCTTCCTATGTTTTACTAAATGGGACTAGTTGACCAATGCAATAAGTATTTATCAATTAGATATTTTTCCATTGGCATACTCAAAGATATTATATTTATGAAACTTTTCAGAAGTATAAGCTGATGAACTCTCTTGAAACTTCTTGCAGGTTCAAGCTGTTACATGGAACCGACATTCACCGGAAGTACTTCTCAGCGGATCTTTTGATCAATCAGTTGTTATGGTAATGGATCGCTGTTTTTTTTATACTTAATGCCAGACCGTCATATGCATGGGGATATATGATATATCTTGTATCACAAAGCAGCTTGGTAACAGCATAAACCACATGTGCTTGTGTTTCACCTGGTCTTAGTTGTTATTCCTGAAAAATTAGGCCATTCCTGAGTTTTGTTGTGTTGGATATCCAGGTGATTATCTGAAGAGAGAATATTTTAGTTCGATGTTTGTACTTTAATCAGTTATTTATTCTAGAGACTTCAAGAAACTAATAAGAACTTCCATTATTCTCTCGGATTGCTCATACTTTTCAATGAAGATGCAGAAATCCCTATGCAACTAAGATTTCTAGTAGATACTGTGGTCCCATTAATCTACATGCATCTCACTTAATAGTTATTGGTGATACAAATCAATAAGTGGACAACTCTTGTCCAATGCTTTTCAAGCATGTTGCAGTGATTCGGTCTCTAAGTCATGTGGGTTTACGTAACAGTTATTGACCATACTTCTTAGTTAAGTTAAATCCATCGTTCAATACGAAATTGAAGTCATCATTAGATCCTTCACATAATAGTTATTTGGCCCAATCTCATATTCATCCCACAACATCTTATATTAATAGAGTGGTTTCACCTCCTAATGCAATTAAATAATTTCTAGTCAAGAACAATCAAATATTGAAGAGACGCCCGTATCTTTAGAACAATGGAAGATCTATAGACTTAATATTTGGGGAAGGTTTGGGTTCATGTTTTATCTTAATTAGTCAGCACATTTTATGTCTGACTAATCTAGTTTGGGTCAGCATGTCATGTCTGACAAACTTTGTTCATGTTAACACCTTTCATATCTGACCAACCTAGGTGGCATGAGTGAACATGAATCAATAAGTAACCTTTTTCAAAATTTAATCAATCAAGTTGGTCAAATAAGTGAGATTGATGGAAGGCAATCCAATGCTTGCCTTAGACACCAACTGAATTGGCCAGGTAAGCATGGTCCTAATTAAAAATCACCGATTGAGACTTTTCTTAAACATAAATTGGTCAATTAAAATTGAATAAGTCAGTCTAGTAACTCGGGCTCGATCCATTGAGCCAAATTAGGTCTTGAGTTAATTAATTTATATCAATATGAATCGATGTAACTAACTATAACTAAACTCGATCTCGAGTTTCTTTGACCAAATTTTAATCAATTATTGATTAGGTTTGATCAAATGTTCAAAATCAAAATAGGATTTCTAGCCTGATCTAATCAAAAATCGTAATTGTAGTCTAGTTACTAGACCTAATTGTTCTATCCATATTCTTATGCATAAACATAAAATTCATATCCTAAAAACTTTTTTAGGTCATGTTTAAGTGCATGAATTAATGGTTTATGATCTCGAAATAATTTCAGATCTAAACCTAATGCCATATATCACATAAATGATGTTTTAAATCTAAAAATCAACTAACATACATCATATGTATGTAACATTAGATCTAAAACAAAGCACATATCTCATACATTCAAATCAGATCTAAATTAATGATTAAATTTTTTTGAAAACACTTTTCAAAAACCGGTTCGCATTATATTAGGACAATCGTTGTAATATAAGGGATAAACCTTATGCTAGGACAATATTATTTCAGTCTGATATAAATGTTAATCGTCTTAATTTCATATCAAAACCTGAACAAGGTATATCTCATACATCAAAATTTCTGATTTTAAGTTACTGATTTTACGTTTCGAAAATCATTTTCAAAATCGATCAATCTTGTGCTAGGGTAACATTTGTAGTATCACGAGTTAACCTTATATAAAGCAACTTTATTTTAGCACATAATCAATTTTTATCAATTTAACTTTTAGATTTGAATCCATCATGCATGTTAGAAAATCGTGACTCTGATACCACTATGGATTTCTAGTGATTAGACATATGAAAATTGTGATTACTTTATTAGTAGTCGAAGCAATATTGCAAATAATTTTTAATTAATGCATATGCGGATCTAATAAAAAATCACTTACGGATCTATGTAACATACAGAATATAAGCATGATATTCCTTATTAGATATCTTGGTGATTAGGCATGCTGAAAATTCTAATTACTCTAATTATGTAGCGAAGCAATAATTGAAAACAATTTTCAATCAATACATGTAGCTTTAATCAAACAATATCTATAGATCTATCTAACATGCAGAAATATAAGTGTAATATTCATATATGAAATCAAAAAATAGAAGAAGGATATTCGAAGCTTACTTGAAGTGCAATCCTTCTTTTTTATTGTCGGGTCGGATCCGATGGTGATTAGATATCTTACTTGAAGAAATAAAGCATGATATTCCTTATTAGATATCTTGGTGATTAGGCATGCTGAAAATTCTAATTACTCTAATTATGTAGCGGAAGCAATAATTGAAAACATTTTCAATCAATACATGTAGCTTTAATCAAACAATATCTATAGATCTATCTAACATGCAGAAATATAAGTGTAATATTCATATATGAAATCAAAAAATAGAAGGAAGGATTTCGAAGCTTACTTGAAGTGCAATCCTTCTTTTTTTATTGTCGGGTCGGATCCGATGGATTTCAGGATTTTTGTCAGCCGTGCACGTGCCCGATCTTTATTGATATTCACACGGGACAAGTTGCTGATCGAAACTCCAAGGCTCCTAGAGTGTAGCTCCTTGTAAGCCTTGCTTCTTGGCTTGGATCTAGATTGTTTTTCAAGAAGTCGAAGAAGGTTGCAGCACGAACCCTTTACGTTGATTTAAGGGAGTCTTTAAGGATGCTAAGGTGAGAAGAACCAATCTTTTCCCTGATCCTCTCTTTCATCCTCTCTTTCAGGTTTTTGGCGTGTGGATAGAAGGGAGAAAGAAGGGGCAATTAAAACAGAGAGAAGGTGCTAAGAAAAAAATTGAATAAGAATGAATTGTGCCAATTGATCTTTTATCTTAAAACCCCAACGTCCCAAATCCAGATTGAACGCCACCTAATCTTCTCTTATTTTGAATCTAATTCAAATACAAAGGCGATAAAAAATGGCATTGAGAAATTGAAGAAAGATAGGTGAGGCGCAAAAATATTTAAGAGAATTGTTTTTGTGCCTACTTCTCATCTTTGAAAACCCACACTTTATATGGAATTCACACCAATCCCAACCAAAAGATAAAGTTCTCTTCTATTTGAAATTCTGAATTTGAAATAGAACTTATCTAAAAAAAAGAGAATCCTTAAAAGTTAAGGAAGCCCTAACCATTGTGCCTCACAAAATTGTGCACGCAAGGAGTGCCCCTCTTCTTATTTGTCAACAAATTTAAGAGAGTCCCAGTCCATTTGGGCTCTGGCTTCATGGTTCGATTTGTGGTTGCAATTTGGATTAATTTCAATCTAATTCGAATCCGATTCAAGCCAAATTGAAAGCTGTCATCCTAATGCAATTAGGATTATAATCCAATTCATTTGGATAATTAAATTCAATTAGCCTTAATTAGTCAAGCTCAATTAAATTAAATCTAATTTAACTTCCCTCTATGTACATCTTATGTGAAATGCCAAGCATCATATTCAGCTCTTTATAGACCTTAATTTCTAGAATATAAAGCTTCACCTAGGTTTTTCATGAAAAATTTCTTGAACAACCAACTCTGATTGAAGTTAGTATGGAACTCTAAGTGGGGACTTTTATCCCTTAGGCATGGTATTAGTCTCTTCAAGATGTTTTCTAGCATGCTTAAGAAGATTTAGTGATGAGCAAGATTCCTTATGCTTCAGCAATAGGGAGTCTCATTTATGTTGTGTTGTGTACACACCCTGATATAGTTTTTGTTATGAGTGTCCTGAGCAGGTAAAAAGTAGAATCCAGGCGAAGAGTACTGGATTGCTGTAAAGAACATTCTTAGTACTTGAGATATTAAGGATTTGTTCTTGATCTTTGAAAGAGTTTTGAGTTGGGGTTGAGAGATACATTGATTCAGACTTTGTCTGATCCTGATAATAGAAAGTTTATATCAGGATGTGTCTTTCTTTGTAATGGTGGTTCTACAAGATGGAAGAGTTTCAAGCAACCCTTCATCGTTGATTCTACTATATAAGCTGAGTATATCATCGCATCGAAACTGCAAAGGATGCCTTTTAGAAGAAAAAGTTCGTTGTTGAGCTCAGAGTGATACCATCAGTTGCTATCTCCCTATAATACTGCGACAGCAACGATGTCATAGCCCTCGCTAAGGAGCCCAGGTCTTGCTAGAAGTCCCAAGTACATCGAGCGGCGATTTCATATTATACTCAACTACCTCAAAAAAGTATGTCAGATGAAGAGAGTCGATTTGCAGACGTGGTATTCCCCGCTGACTAAGCAATTGAGCCAGCAGAAGATTGAAGTCCATCTTGAGAAATGGGACTTAGATATATGGCCAATTGACTTTAGTGCAAGTGGAAGATTGTAAGATGTGTATGCTCTATAAACCATTTGGCTAATATATTATAAGTTCTCTAGGTCATCTTTTGTAGTTGATCATTTTTATCAATAAAATTGAACTTTTTTTATCCATTTGTGTTTTGTGTTCATAAATCGTCTAAGAAGTTAATGGACAATGATATATATTCTCAAGAATTGAGAATTTAAGACTCATATTTAACTCCTAAATTGCTCTCAATCATTGGATCATCAAAGAATGGTGATTGGTTCGTCCAGATCGGTGCATAGATCGGTTTCTTTTTTGGATAGATGAGTCTTGAGTCTATAATATAGGGATATTGGAGCAAGAGTGCAAGTGGTTGTTAGAGACAAAGATACTAACCGTGACTAAACAATAAGTCATTTGAATGTCTACTCGTCAGTGATTGTCTTCATGCTGTAGTTGTGTGTTCATTTTGGTTGCTCACAGTGTGGTTGATAGCATATAAACATAGTTTCTAGCCATTTGGAGCATTGTGGTATTCGTTGGTTGCAGTAGTTCGCTATAGGAGTAGGTGTGCACTTATATAAGATCTATCGTCTTGGGGTTGAGTAGTTCTATATGACTAAGAGCTAAGTCCTTAAATCTGTGGCTTCAGTGGTGTGATAATGGAAAAGTTTCATGGAATTCATGATTGAGCTTGAGTTGATTAAGTTTTGCATATAATGGATGCTTAGGGTTTAACGAGTTTTCATGACCTGCATCCTATCTGGATTCTCGATAGAAAATTTGATCACTTGATAACTATATCTAGGGATTCATTTTTTTTTTTTCCCGGATTCATTTATAAATTGCTAAGTGTCACTGGTGGATTGTGAGAACTCACTAGGATCGTTTTCAAATCAACGATCCTATTAGGATTGATTGGAATTATTCCAGTCCATCAAAAGGAGTTTTGATGATACTATGATAGAGTTTTGTCATGTCTCACTATCAGATAGAATAACATGAGGGTCACACATAGAAGGGCTTGGCTTGATCAAGAGCTTGTGCTAATTGTTAGCATAGGGGATTTAATTGCAAGTATTGCAATATAATTGGGCTTATTAATTATGGATCAAGTCCTAATTAATTCAAATTAGATTTAATTTAATTGGACTTGACTTAGTTTAGGCTAATTTGGTTTAATTATGATAATTGGACTTGGATTGTAAGCCTAATTGGATTAGGATTGATGATCTTTTGATTTTGGCTCGAATTGGGTTCGATTGGATTCCAATTAATCCAATTGTAGGCAAATTGAACTAGGAAACTAGTGCCTAAATGGACCGGGACTTTCCTCTCAATTGGTCGACAAATAGAGGGGTGTTGAAAATTGTTCCCTTTCTTGCTTGCACAATTTTGTGAGGTGCAAAGGTTAGGGCCTCCTATTTCAGAGTTTTTTTTTTCTAAGATAAGTCTTTTTTCAAATTCTGAATTTTAAATAGAGGAGAACTTTATCTTTTGATTGTGATTGATGTGAATTCTAGATGGGGCATGGGTTTTAAATGATGAGAAGTTTGTGCAAAAACAATTCTCTCGAATATTTTTGCACCTCACCTATCTTTGTTTAGTTTTTCTCAATGCGGGATTTTTTTGTCGTCCTTTTATTTGAATTAGATTCAAAATAAGATAAGATGGGATCTTATCTTGAGGTGGTGTCAATCTGGATTTGTGGCGTGGGTTTGAAGATGAGTGATCAATTGGTACAATTCATTTTTTGCAGAATTTTTCCTAGCACCTCTCTATTTTCATCACACCTTCTCCTTTCTCTTCCTCCTTTCCCCCTACATGCCAAAACCTGAGAGAGGATCAGGGAGAACAAGGTTGTTCTCCCCTTGGCATCCCTGAAGATCTACCTTGAATTAGCATGAAGGGTTCGTGCTGTAGTCTTCTTCGACTTCTTGAAGAAGGATCCGTATCTAAGCCAAGAGCTAGGCTTGCAAGAGCTGGCCCTCCATGGTCCTAGAGTTTTGATCAGCAACTTACTCTGTGTGGATACAAGCAGAGGTTGGGCATGGCGCACGACTTCGACAGAATCTTGAAAATCCACCATTTTCGACCTCACAAAAAGGATTGCGCTTTCAGTAAGCTTCGAATGTCCTTCCGTTTTCTGATTTCAGATCTGAATATTATGCTTATATTTCTGCATGTTAGATAGATCTGTAGGTGGTTTTTGATTAAACTACATCCGTTAATTGAAATTATTTTTAATTATTGCTTTTGCTGCTGATTAGAGTAATTAGAATTTTTAGCATACCTAACACCTAGATAACCAACAGTGAATATTATGCTTATATTTCTGCATGTTAGATTGATCTGTAGATATTTTTATTTTTGATTAGATCTGTATGTAGTAATCGAAAATTGTTTGCAATTATTGCTTTTATTGCATGATTAGAGTATAATAATTTTCTAGCATGCGTAATCACCTAGATATCCAATATTGGTATCAGAGCTAACGATTTTCTAACATGCAAGAATTGGATTTAGATTTGGTTTCTCTTCAGATTGACGCTAAATTGATGAAATCGATCTTGTGCTGAAATAAGGTTGTCCCAGTCCCTTATACTGCAAGGATTGTCCTAGCACAAGATTGATTGGTTTGAAAATGATTTCGAAATGTAAAATCAGCGACTTAAGATTTGAAATTTTGATATATGAGTATATCATGTTCAGGTTTTGATATGAATTAAGAGGATTAAGGTTTATATCAGACTGAAATAATATTGTCCTGTTATAATTTTTATCCCTTATATTGTAAAAGTTGTCTTAGTACGATGCAAATCGTTTTTTGAAAAGTGTTTTCAAAGTGTTTTAATCATTAATTTAGTTCTGATTTGCATGTATGAGATATCTGTTTTGTTTGTTTTAATCTAATTTTACATATATGTGATGTATATTAGTTGATTTTTAGATCTAAAACATTATATATGTGATATGATATTAGGTTAGATCAAAAATTATTTTTGAGATCATTAACCATTAATTCATACACTTAAACATAATAAAAAATATTTTTGGATTTGAATTTTATGATTATGACTGCATGGGTAGAACAATTAGGTTTAGTGATTGGATTGCATTAGGTCTTTGATTAGATTAGATTAGAATCCTTTTTCGATTTTGAGCATTTGATTGAACATAATCAATAGTTGATTAGGGCCAGATCAAGAGGTTCAAGATCAAATGTAGTTGTAGTTGGTCACATCGATCATATTTGATGTGAATTAATTAACTCAAGATCTAATTTGACTCAGTGGATCGAGCTCGAGTTACTGAGTTGACTTATTCAATTTTAATTGGCTAATTTGTGTCTAAGGTAAATTTTGACCGGTGGTTTTTAATTGGAACCATGCTTACCTGGTCAATTCAGTTGGTTTTTAAGGCAAGCATTGGGTTGCCTTGCATCAATCTTACTGGTCAACTTGGTCGATTAAGTTTTGAATATAGTTGCTTATTGATTCGTGTTCATCTATGCTACCTACGTTAGTCAGACATGAGATGTACTGATCTAAACTAGATTAGTCATACATGAGATTGTACTAACCTAAATCAAGTTAGTCATACATGAGATGTACTGATCTAAATTAAGTTGTCAGATATAAGATTGTGCTGATCTGAACCAGTTTATCAGGCATGAGATGTGTTGACTAATTAAGATGATACTTGAATCCAAATTTTCTTGTAAATATTAAGTCTATAGGTCTTCGATCGTTATGGAGATGCGGGCGTTTCTTTGGTGTTAATTATTCTTGTTTGGATACAGTGGTTCGGTTGCATTAGGAGGGTGCAACTACTATATTAACATGAGATGTTGTAGGATGAGATGGGATTGAGCCCAATAACGTTAGGTTTTCATATTGAATAATGGGTCTAACTTAACTAAGAAGTATGATTAATACTATTATGAGCCCACATAACTTAGAGACTGAGTTGTTGTAACATATGCTTGAGAAACATTAGACGAGTAGTCCACTCATTAGTTTGTGTCACCAATAACTATTAGATGAGGTGCATATAGATCAATGGGATCACAGTATCTATAGAAATCCTAGTCGCGTAAGGATTTCTGCATCTCCATTGAGGAGTGTGAGAGATCCGAAAAAATTATTGGAGTTATTTTTCTTAAAGTTTATAGAATAAATAACTAATTAAAGTACAAATATCTAACTAGAATTTTTTTCTCTTTTCATGCTGTTAATCCCCAAAGGCATTGTAATGGTCTACCATATGCAAATGGTTCATGAGCTCCTACTAAAGTTTGACCAGACTTTGCTATATGTTGATCTTTGCTGAGATTGGTGTAGCAGTTTTTCTGCTTGGATATCTGAGAGCCATGACATATTTGCAAGTATATTTCATAGAGATTTTTGCATAAATATACTATCTCAATATGTTTTACCATGGTAATGATAGTTCTCTGGATGTGTCACTCCTTAATGGAGAATTTGGATTAGATATGATATTGGTCTACAAGGCTTCAGAAATCATGTGCACAAAATGCTTTTTCAGTGTATTTCAGGCTATCTTTTGGTGCTCTAAATGAGTCATCTTCTTAGACATCAATCTAGGTTTGAAAATAGAGGCAATCTGTATATATGATGGCTGTCTAAAATTTTGTTATACTTTTGTTAAGAATTGCTCAAGTTAAATATGTGTAATGACAGTTTGCTGCAAATTAACATGCTGACATTCTATCAGACAAATTATTTGAGAAAATTATAACAACGTTGTGTTATGTTAACAAGTGATCTAAACTGTCCTACCAAAAAGTAGTGGTCTAAACTGTCTCTCAATGCTATATGATATTGCTCTGAACTAATCTCTTCTAATTTTCCACAAAGTGCAGATGGATATGAGATCTAGCGAGCATGCTAGAACAAGTGGTCTGTAACAGCTGATGTCGAGAGTTTGGCATGGGACCCACATAATGAACACTCATTTGTGGTGAGTTTCCGTGGATGGTTTATCATATTGCTGCTTTAGCCTATAGAAGTTTACCATAGGGAAGGTAAGTGTTATAACTTGGCAAGGGAGATGTGGGGCACTCAGAAACAACAGTCCCGCCTATTGTTTTAGGTTCTTATATAGAAAAAATTGAGTGGCATTAGGAAAATCCCATCAGCACTATTGTCTGTTACTCTTTTTTGCTCTGTTTCAGCATGATCCATGTGTCATAAAACATTTTGTAGTTTGTATACAAGTTGCCCAATGGAAGATAACTGGTGGGAAACCTCTGTGCAAATGTCCATGGATCCATGTGTACATATCTTGATCTGTATGGAAGTCCCCATTGGTGAGTGGTTGCTGCGAAGTATGCGACAGACCCAAAAAAACCTGCATGGAAAAGGAATATGAATGTACTGTCATGGAAACTTTGAACGATGTCCTGCATCTTGACTATTGTCTGGATACTCATTCTTAATTAAAACAAATGACAATGAAGGATTCATTGTCCCAACATTAGATGTTTGAGGTAGTGCCTATTGGCATTTTCTGTATGATTATGGTCATGGAGCTATTTTCGTTCATGTCTAGATCATTTGCTCATTTCTTCTCCACCTGGAGTCTAACATATTGTATGCACTTCAGGTTAGTCTTGAGAATGGTACCGTCCAAGGTTTTGATATCCGGACAACTGCATCTGATTCAAGTTCTGGCCCCAAGCCATGTTTCACCCTTCATGCACATGATAAAGCTGTTTCTTCAATCTCTTATAATCCATCTGCTCTAATGTATGTTCTTAGATCTTTCTCGATGGTTGATAGAGAGCAAAAGGAACTAAGTTTTGACAGTGGAATACTTATTGCTCTGTTTTCTGTGCAGCTTCTTGCTACTGCTTCTACAGATAAAATGGTAGGAAGGGAAATCCTTATGCTTCCCCAGCTAATTGTGTGATTATATGCCAATTCTCACCTTTGCAAATATTGCAGGTGAAACTCTGGGACATATCAACAACCAGCCTTCTTGTGTTGCATCTACAAATCCAAAGCTGTAAGTCTTGCTCATAGTTTTATTTGTGTAGTACAACCAGTCAACTTCCTTCTATTCATAAAGAATAAAGGAACTGAATTTATGCTTCTGAGTCTTTGAGGTCTATATTTATGTTAGCATGTACGCATGCATTCCGATGGGCATGGGTTGTCAAGTAGGGGCATGTTTTCAGCTGATCCAGAGAAAAGCCAACAGCAAAAGCTGAAACAAACCTGACATGCCTTATGTTATATCATTGGTTTGCTTATTCATGTACCTATTAACGTGGTTGAGTGGATCTTTTAAGGGTTAGTACGGTTTATACAAATGTGTTATTTATTGACATGAAACAAACATTCGGCACACTTGCTTTGCAACTTGACTGATTTATGGATGGTTCTGATTATCACTTGCAGTATGTTAAGTGATAGGAGCATTTGATGTAGAAACGTGGTTGCCTGATTTATCATCATTTCTTTATTTATTTAGACAGCAAGGGTCATGATCAGTGCAAAATACCTCATAAGGTAAATTGTTGAAATTTGAGAGACCAAATATTGCACTTGCATTAAGACAGTCTAGCCCATGAGAGCTTAAAGAAAAGTTGCATATTTAGGCTCCAGCATTAGAATTAAAAAATGGGAGAAGAAGACTGATGGAGAACTCTGATAGAGTGCTGTTGTCTTTGTACGATGGTATGGATAAATGAGTGTTAAGAGTTTTGTGCAGTTTCATGATACATAAATGTGTCCATAATTCATATGCATTTTGCATGTTGGGGCATTAGTTTCTGCGCAGATGCGCTTTTGGGTGTGCACATCTATTCGAGCACGTGCATGTGTGCATCTGCTCTCTCATCCCTTATTTAAAGCAATAAGTTTCTATAACTGATTATCAATACACTGGTTTTTAACTTCAGTATGATCTTAAATGCTTGGTTAACATTGCACAGTTGTTTACATCCTTGATTCTATTAATCCTTGCCCACAAAAAGAAAATTCCAGCACAAGGACATCAGAGTTTGCATTGTTGTCGAGGTTCCATTCTAATGTTCATGGCTTAGTTTGTAGCATGACACTTCTACTTCGTTATCAGGGAGCTCTTTTCTCTATATCCTTTTCGGAGGACAGCCCGTTCTTGTTAGCCATTGGAGGCTCCAAGGAAGATTGCAGGTAAGCATAAGTCTCTCCATTTTATGCATTTTTATGCTATCTCCATTCCTTAGTTCTTATTAGGTGAACTGCTGTATTTTAATCTTTGCAGGTATGGGACACCTTAGTGATCCAGGTGTTGTTCATAGCTTTGGCAAGTATAGAAACCAAAAAACAGATCAGGCACCAGCAGCTAGCTGAGCTTTAATTCTTGTGCTTTGCCCTGTTGTATCTATGCTGTGGATTGTAGACTTTGGTTTGGAGAAGACACTCGAGGCAAAATATGCAATTTTGACTTATGTTGTTGGAAATGGGTTTTGCAAGTTTATTCCTATTCGTATGTTCAGTGATTCATTTGTTTCTGCTCTTTTGTTTCTTACCTAATCTTTCCCCATTATTTTATGGATACATAGACTTTAATTCAAGGCAACCTGTGCCGGCTGTATATAACTGCTGCTACTCTTTCTTTTTTTTCCGTTAAAAAACAAATTTGAAGACAGAACATAGAGGTGCGGTATTTTTCTCTTAATTTCTTCATGAAGATCTATTTGGTTAGCCTGGGATTTTGGCAAATTTAGCATATTTTATTTCTTGTTGAGTGCGTTGTGCTCTTGGTTGGTCCATTTTCTTGGTTTTTTTTTTTTTTTTTTGGGTAAACCAAAAGACGAGGGAAGGGGAAAATTCTTTTCGGTGTAGCTCTTCACTCGGGTCCCAAACTGTTAGCTCTTTATTGGTTGCATTTTTTCTGCATGCCCTCCTCGTCAACCGGGTAAGTCATTTTTTTTGTTTAGTGCGTTGGTTTTTGGCTTGGTGCCTTAATGGTTGGCAGGCTTTTCAGCAAAACGTTATGTTGCTTGTTCCGTCAATGCAGAAGCCTGTTCTTTTTCAAGCTACAAGGTCTTCTCATGGATAATGTGTTTTCTAGGATAATCTTGCACAACTAAAAAGCATTCTTGCCCCCCTTGGTACATCCAACTTCTCGAGCAGTTAATCGACCAGGTCTATGTTTGGCTTGACTTGAAATTAATAGCAAGCCTGGATTTCTTCAAATCAGGCTTAAACCGAGCATTTCCCCATCCTGGCCCGAGACAAGTTCGAGCCGTTGAGATTGTTTGCCACTCCTAAGTTGTAGTCAAATTAATTTCCACATTCTAATCGCGTGGAAAGATCTTAATACCGTGGACTAATGGATCCAAGATCCCTACCATCGTACATGTATGTACGTATTTCCAGCCTGATCAAGCTGACCTTGATCGAACCACGTTTAATCTTGGCTTGACTTGAAGTTAATTTTCAGCCTGAATAGCTGGTTCAAGGTTTACATTCAAATCAAGCTAAAACCATCAGCTATTTAGATATTTACCATTCCTAATTGCTGTGAAGTTGCGCCGCCAAAACAAATAGAAATTGGACGGTATGAGAGAAGAAAAAGACTTGCTAACATCAACATACCAAGAAGCTTGCAGTGGTATTTTACAAGTCATCGGGAGACCTAGAGGGTTAACCCTGTCAAGAAGTTGACGTCTCATGAGGATTGCTCATCTACGAGAGGAAGATAAGCGAGGACCCAATCATGTTCCGCCTTACTAACAGAGTTAGCGTTCTTTCGGCATTTACTTGTAAATGGGGAGACTGGATTACTCTCTCCAAAAAGATTTTACAGACTTGAAAAGCCAAATGCAAGAATAGAAGATTTCAATTGCCAAATAGCAGATTGTAAACCATTTATATCATCAGATGGCAAGAGAGAATGCTTTTGAAGTATAAAATTCTGTCAAACTCATATATTAGCTACCTTTCCAACGTAGACAAATACATTCCTTGCAAAAAGGAACAAGATGGTGGTAGTTTATCCACAGCTGACTTCAGGTACTCGATCAGTTCTTCTATTTGACGTGTCATCATATACACTTCTTCAGCATGATTTCTGGTTGACCAATCCTCAATTTGCCTGCTTGTAGATGTAAAACAAAGGATAATATCAGAAACATAACAACATATGGAAGGACCAGGAAATATAATAATAGATAATTTTTATCCCTCACGTACAAGTCTTTCTGCAAAATGACCATTTTATGGGTGATATAGTTTCTGGAAGTCTACAATAAAACACTGCTAAAACTAAAAGCCCTTACATGCAGCTATTTTTGTTAAGCAATCTAAATCCTTTCACCATTCCTATCGAACTCGAGCCCTATCATTGTCTATATGTTACACGATGCAACATAGATATGGAATTACTTCCAGCCTCCCTCCGCCTCCCTCTCCCACGCACCCACAGCGATACACAAGGAAAAATAGAATTGGTCCAATTAGCAGAAGACTGTTCAGTAAGAGTCAAACGGAGGCAGATCCATTTCATCAAAATCCAAATTAGAATTATACTTTAATAGAAATCCGTTCCCAATATAATTGCAAGACAAAAGTCTTCCGTGCAGCCATCCGCAGCCATCCACAACACCGATGAATCTATGCACAACAAGACATGGTCTTGTATCGGACATTGGTCATTGAAAAAGAAAACAGAGATGAAATAGGTTATTGCCCTAAATAGTCATCCTCCATCCATGCTCCCAAGCATTGCGAGAGACTAAGTTGCTATTATCTTGTCTGCTTTGCAAGATAAGCAATACACAAAAAAGAGCATCTTTTTCACCAAGAAATTGCCAGTTATGATCAGCACATGCTGTCACTGTAAATTTCACGATCACCACCATCATACTCTCTCTCTCACACACACACTGCACACATGCATACAATATTATAATTGGCAGGAGCTCTGACTTTGAATTATCTGAGATGAACACTTGTAGACCACCTCTCAAGGTCCTAACCTGAACCTCCTCCCAAATGGATAGGTGCAATTAGGGCATAGACTAATTTGCAATTTCATCTTGGATCACAAAAGAGACTCACATTATTTATTTAATTGATTCAAGGATAATCTATGCCATAGCTTTTGGTGATGGATCAATAAATACAACCTTCCATGTTCTTGATTCAATCTAATAAGTTAAACAGTAAGCACAAAGCAGCAAAAAAGTAAGAAGAAAAACATAATACCTTGAACTGAGTTGTGATGCAGTACTACAGTCCGAATATAATACCTTGACAACAGGTTGCAGATCTGATGCATGAAGTGGTCCCTCTTTAACATTTTCAGAACAATAGCTAGAAGAGTACCAGGCCTTTGAACTTAAGAGGACCAGTTGCAGCATTGGATATTTAGTTCTCAGATCCTTGACAACTGTTCGGAATGAAAGTTCATCTTCTGCACTTTCAAGCAGAAGATGCACAAAGACTCTTTGCAATGTGTACTTCCTGTAGTTTGTCAATAAGATAATATTTTCAGTGTCAAACAAATTTTCAGATGTCTATCACAATAAGGAACTAAATGAAAAGTCAACAATATTTCATTGTTGCAGAGTTTTCAGAATGAGATAAAGAACAAGCTCGCTTGCAGTTACACTACAGAATTTCTTTGATTATCCCTTTCATTGGATGACTTCTGCTGCATTCAAGAATTAGTATCAACTTATACGTTTTGAGTTATATTAACCACTAACAGTTTCATATTTGATCTTAATTTTAGCACCCAACAGGAAGAAATAAGATACAGAAAGATGGTTATGAACATTTCAGCATGGTATATATAAAATATAATAGCGGACATGAATCATATGCATATATCTTGTTATATATAAACAAATATTGCTTGTTTGCATTGCATGCACTTTAGCATCAATTGTAAGAACTTTTTAGATCTACAACTTTATTAATAGGATTTAAAGGCTCCAAATACGTCCTTCTCCGAAAAATCATACACATCCATCATCTTCTATGCCCTTTTCATTTTTCTACTTCCAAGAAGCGATCATCTTGCTTGGCCTTGATGGCTGGAGTAGTGATTATGGGAAAGCACTATTGAGTTGCATATTTATACACTACACAGCAATCCTTTCCTGAGGTAATTTATTATTTGCAGAATTTTAAAAATTGTTGGATATCCAACATTGCTGAATTTTTTTCCCAATTCTTCATTCTTCTCTATTGCTTTCAAGCAACAAGTCAAGAAACTTTCCCAAAACAGCATGATGTTCATATGTAGCATGAATGGGCAAATGAATACCATCATGAGATTTTGCTACTCAACATCCATGACCTATTTACCTAGTTAAAACTTAATGATTCTTGTTCAAAGACACACCAGAATTTACATCTAAATCTGATAGGGAACTGACCTGAATATGTCATGAGGTCCACCAACAGGAACACAAGTAGAAATATAACACTTAAATAGTCGAATTCCACCATCTGCGAGAACATTTTTGCTTTTAGAATAAGGATAAGACCCAAGAGGAGATAAGCAGTTCCTGCATGAAAATTCAATCCACTCTATATCATTCAAAATGCTGGAGGTTCTAGTCATAAAACCACCTCCAAGATGACTATTGTCTATCTGGGATTTCGTAGGTGTTATTGACTTGCCAAGTGCAGATCTTCCATGATGAAAATCCAACAATATTCTGTTCTATCTTCACAACAATGGCAATGATCTTTGGATGTCTCCTCGGCAGAAGCTGTAGGAGGATTCCAAGAATATCTGAGTATTGCTTTAACTTAAGCTTCAAAAGATCCACATCCATGGCACACTGTGTCTCATCCAAGCTAGGTTGAGCCACATTAGTAGTTCCCTTGGAAAATGATGTAGCAGTGCTACAATAGTCTGATGAGGAAAGCATTGGGCAAGACAAACATTAGTGCTATTTTCATATCCAGATGATTTTGTTCCAAGATCAAAATCCACTCTTCCCACCTTGTGAGCAGCACAAGTTGATGTCAAACCAACATCAGGAATGCCTTCACAGAGATTCTCAAAGCCGCCTTCTTTCAATGCATGGGTTACATTATGTTCCATCAAATCTGGATTTTTCCACTCTGCATACTCCTCTAAGCACTGTTGAAATGTATAATCCTGAAGGTCATCCTTGCAGATGACAACAGAAGCAGCATCTACTAGACAGGTTCCCTCTGCACAATTATAATTGTTGATGTACTGAGATACTAGTTTCTCACTTATACCTCCAAAAGAACAGCAGCATGCCCCAAACCAATTGTCAGCCACCTCTCGCCAATTCGCTGATGGCATTTCCACAAAGCATCTGACAAAGAAAATGAAAATTCACATAATTGTTTGATTTAATGATGCAACTAAAAGAGCAAGTAAATGGTTATATAACACGTTACATTGCAATAGTTGCAAAAAAGTCAACTTCTACCTGAGAGGTTGCCTAGTCAGCTTTGTTGAACATGCTTTGCAAAAGAAATGTACCCCTTCAGCCGAAAGTTTCCGTATATCTGAATCACATTATTGGAGGACATAAGACAGAGAATATAAGAAATCAAATATGAAAGTATTTAATCAAATCATAACCTGTCTACCATTTGTCTACTAAAGTCAAACTATCTAGAGCATATAACAACCCAGGACCTCATTCAAATAGGCTAATCGGAGAGTGTTATATGGGTTCCTTCGTCCTGTATAAATATTTAAGATCTACCCAATATATAACTAATATAAAACTAAATACACATCGGTCCGAGTCCTCACATATTTTTCTAATTTAAACCCTGGCTAAACCCTGGCATCCTTGCCAGACTAAGGATCCATACCTATTTAAATCTAATCACAAGTACCACAAATCGAATCATAAATACTACGATCAAGTTGCAATCAATCTAAATAAGCTCGTACTACAATGTCCTCTAATTCAAATGAGCCATGTACCAAGTCCACTCCAATACCATTTATAACCATCCAAGATCTTATCTAAACAGGTTAGTTGAAAAATATTATTTGAATTCCATGGCCAATATAAGCATCCATGATCAACCTGATGTATAGTGGATGCGGGGACTAAATACACGCCCGTGTAAGTCCTCACAAAGAACAACCCAAAACTTCCACCAATCAATAGAGTTAAAAGCGTCCATCAATCGAGTAGTTTCTGTTGTTTCCAAAACTAAACATTTGAAAGAAATAAATAAATAAATAATAGATGAAAAAAAATAAAAAACAAGGTGACTAACCATTAGTATTTTGTTTTCTCCTCCCTATACCTGTTGTTTTTTTGTTCTTCTAATAATAACGCGGTACTAAATCAAAAATTTATGCACATATCAAAAATTAGATTTTTAATCAATATACCATAAGCATTCAAAATAAAAGAGAACTTTAAACTTGCTCTAACTCATCAGAATCCAGAGAGAGTGGAAGCAACCGACCCGGAGACTGGTCCCCATCTTTCCCCTCCTCCACCCCAGTCGAATCAAGAACCCATAGAATTCGCCATGACCGGATGGTCCACGGGAAGGATCAACACCAGCTTGATCGCAATATGGTCGCTCTTGGCTATGCAATCTACGGGACATTCGGGATCGATCAATACCCTAGGAACCGGAACCCTCAGAGAAACTTCTCGGTTCCCCTCTTCCTCGTCGGTCCAGGAGACGAGGAGCAGGGATTCGTCGAAACGGAGGAAGGCGCCGAGCGTTGAGCATCGGACGGAGGGATCGAACATTCGCGGAAGAGATAGAGGCGAAGAGTCGGTATGTGAGCTAGGGCTTCCCAGGTGAAGCGCCATATCCTAGAGTTCCCAGAAGCAATGGAAGCCATTCCCCGCACTCACATTGAGACTCGCGTTTTGGTTCATAAGCGTCATGGATACAGGCACCGTCAGGCAGGGGCAATCTATCCAAAGAAGATCGACGCTAATAATTGGTTTAATAAAACTCACAAGTAACGGAACATTAACCATTTAGTTGGATGACCCGATTCGATCCCAGTGAAGCGGATTTTACCCATCTAAATTTTGTGTTAGAGAAAAAAAAAAAAAAAAAAAAAAAATCGAAACAGAAATTTTTCATAAATCTTTTTAAAAATTACCAATATATCTAGTCATGATCATGTAAGGATACTCGATGAGTTCCTCTAAAGATATGTATGGTATCACATCTCGAGAAATATCTCTCGAGTCTGATAAACTCTTATTAACCACTATATAAGAATACTAATTACCATAAAGATGGGATGGAGTCTATGATTTCTATATCAAATAAATCACATATCATCCTTGACCAACAAATCAGCTTGTTATTATCATATTAAACATCCTTCAACATGTTATTATCATATTAAACCTATTTCAAAGGATCTCCTATCGTAGAGGTTGGGTTCCCACTACTGGAAGGTCTTTTACAGGCCAAGCCCTATCCCCTTGATGACTTTAGGAACTTAGTCCTATTTAAGCCTTTAGTAAGGCACACTGATATAAGAATCTTTTATCATAAATTGTAAGATATATCATAACTTATAAGATATATCATAATTTATAGTCATGGTAATAAAGATGTGCAAAACTAGATATAAATAACTTGATGATGAATTTCACATAAATATTAACATATTAGAATTCAAAAAATTTAAATAATAAATATTGCAATGATCATCATATATCTCTTGTGACTGTATAATTATGTACCTGTGAGCAATCTTTAGAAACAATTGATATCAAATGAATTAGTATTAAGCAAATCCAAACTATGCTATTATATAGATCACCATGATATAAAATATCCATAGTAAATTTTAAAATATAAGTTCAGATATATCATAAACAAGGGATAAGATATATGATGTGGCCAGACCGCTGACGTGGAGACCCTATCAGATCCAGTCAAATGCCACGTGGGCGGAAGTTGCCATGTTAGACTGCTCTCTCTGAGCTCCTTCGCCAGGTAGCTCCCTCGAGGTCGAGCCTACATCGGCCGAAGTCGAGCTCCTGCTCTTTTCGAGCTCCTTCACTAGGTGCTCATTCGAGGTCGAGCCCACCTTGGTCGAAGTCGAGCTCATGCTCTCTTCGAGCTCCTTCGCTAGGTGGCTCCCTCGAGGTCGAGCCCACCTTAACCGAAGTCGAGCTCCTGCTCTCTTCGAGCTCCTTCGCCAGGTGGCTCCCTCGAGGTCGAGCCCACCTCGGCCGAAGTCGAGCTCCTGCTCTCTTCGAGCTCCCATGCCAGGTGGCTCCCTCGAGGTCGAGTCCATCTTGGCTGAGGTCGAGCACTCGCCCTCCTCGGGCCAAGCTCTCCTCAAGCAAGGGGTGGGTCCGGCAGCTGAAAGTCAAGGCCCCGCGGTGCCACCTCCCTTGGACGGTGGACCGCCGCCAAGGACCACGGAAGTGAACCCTCCAGGATGCCATTATCACCCTCGCAGCCACTTACACCAGATAGGAAAGAGCGCCCCAACCGAGGCATTGCACTCCCAACCGACCTTCTGCGCCAGCCGAAAGAGGAATTGCCCCGGAAGATTCAAATCCAAGACGGCGGCCCCCTGATCGAGGCTCTGCCAAGTTTTCCAAAGTAGAGCGACCAGGAGGGGGTCAGAGCCGGCAACATAACTACTTATCATGAATAAGGGAGGTACTTGAGTGCACGGAACGAAGCACTATCATAAGTTGACCTTCCGACGCCTGCAGAGGGGAAGATCCTAAGATAAGCCGCTGGGAGGAAACCTGATCTAAAAGGACCCTCATAAGGTTCCCAGCACAAGATAAGTAAGTCTAACCAAAGCGAGCAAGGCAGAGGGCAGCACACAGGAGAGCAACCGAGAAATCGAGCGCTTTAGGCTACCGAAGACTAACCGAAAGGGTCTTGACGGACACAGCCACAAGCTTGAGTTTTCCTTGGCTACTCCTACCCTAGCTCCATTCTCTTTATTTCAAACCAAATCTCCTCCTCCAAGTATGGAGTCTGAGCAAAGGAGCCCACAGGGGAGGATCTGTTCTCCTAGATCATCACTGACTTGATCATCGGAGTGCCCCCACCAGGATTCCAGGCCTGGGTCTTCCCTGTTTTGCAGGTCCGGGCGCGCAAGCAGGCTCCCGTGAGACAAGTTGGCATCCGAAGTCGACTTCCAGCTACAAGCCACGATGGTGTAGGCAGCAATAGATTGGCGTGCCAGGTAAGGGGGCAGGACAGTCTCAGATCCAAGCCAATCCTTTTATGTGCAACTCCACCAGGAACATGATGATGACTTGCACGCGGGAGGTCTCCACAAGCGTGCGGGGGACCCCCTTCTCACGGGGGCCCGCATAGTCTAGAGAGGGAGCTCCCCGCTCCACCGTAATCGCTTCCAGTGGATGTCCAGTTGGCCGCACTCACTCAGCAGATGCAGGTTCTGACTATAGCAATGCGATAGTTGCAACATCAGCACCGGTCCTGGCCACCCACCAACAGCTGGGAACCCCTATGGCCCAAGCAGCCGTACCCCGCGATAGCCTACGGTCCTTCCAAGGAAGACCGTCGCTATCACGGACCACGACAGTCCCCGGGGAAGCCACCGAACCCTGATAAAGAGATAATGGATCGGGTCAGTCGACTGGGAGAGCCGGTCTTCGACCCTCGAGTAGGCTGCTGTTAAGCATAGCCGAGGTCATAGAGGCAAGGCCCCCCATTGTGACCCCCATCAGCTATCACCTTCACCTTCTCCGTCGGCCTCAGCGGAAGGCTCCACCAACGAGGCCATCAAGTACATGGCTAAAAGCGCCTGGAGGAGCAGGAGCGCAAACTGGCGGAGCTATCCTGCCAGTTTGCAAACTTGCAAGGCTTCCCCCGCAAGCCTACAGGCTATACACCCATCCCCCTTTCTCCGAGAGATCCAAGAGGAATCGATCTCGAATCGGTTCCGCATGCTACAAGTGAATCCCTACGACGGGACCACCGACCCTCTGGACCACCTTGAAAGCTACAAGACCCTCATGAGAGTCCAGGGAGTGACCGATGCCCTCTTCTGAGTTGCCTTTCCAGCCACTCTTCGGAAGGCGGCTTAAGTCTGGTTCACCCACCTCGAGCCTGAAAGCATCAACTCATTTGCTCAGTTGGAGAGGAAGTTCGTGGCTCACTTTGATGCCTGCCGAAAGGTGCTACGAGAGGCAGACAGCCTTTTCTCCATCAGGCAGTAGGACCACGAACCTTATAGGACTATGTGACCCACTTCAAGGTTGCTGCACTAGAGATCTATAATTTGGATGAGTCAGTTGCCATACTGGCATTGAATAGAGGGCTCAGGACTTCCCGCTTGACCTACTCACCGGACAAAAAGCCATTGAAGACATACTCCGACCTCCTCCTCCGCATTCACAAGTACATCCATGTCGAGGAGACAGACTGTATGAGAAGGGAGCTGGATGGGAAGCTGCTGAAGAAGCAACCTCCTGGGGAGACATCTGGGGTGTGGAAGCCTAGACCAGCCACTCCGAACTTTCGTCAAGGGTCGAAGCCGAAGGGCGGTCCCATCCTAGAAGAAAGATACACACCTCTCTTAGCCCTGAGGAGGAAGATCCTCATGGAGATTGAGGGCGAACGCTACCTGCGCCGCCCTTCCCCGCTGAGGTCATCTAACGGTCGTGATAAGACGAAGTACTGTCAATTCCACCACAATCACGGCCACGACACCGAGGAATGTCGGCATCTCAAGAGAGAAATTGAAGATCTGATAAGAAAGATTACCTCGAAAGTTTATGGGGGGCAAGATCCCGGCAGAACCTCAAGCGCTCGCTGCTCTTCATCCTATCCCCACAGTCAATAATCGATCCACTAAGAAGCCTGTGGGGATGATATGTTGGGGAATCGAGTGCACTGCCAAGAGGACTTGGGAGGAGGAGAGTTTAGAAAATGTACTCCCCTTTATAAGGGAGAGGGGATCTGGGAATGAAAATGTAAACAATGATACCGTGGTCATCGAGATGACGATCACCAGGCATCCTGTAAAACGGATTATGGTCGATAGTGGAAGCTTGACTGATGTCCTTTTTTACGATGCTTTATCCAGGATGAATCTATCCTCTATTCAATTGAAGATGTGCATACTCCCCTTATCAATTTTACTGGGGACTTTATGGGAGTTAAAGGAAAATCACTCTCCCCGTTACTGCCGGATACCATCTCGGCAAAGCACTGTTATGATGACTTTCATGGTTGTTAGGCTTTCTTCAGCCTACAACATGATCCTTGGCCGCCCCGGGCAATCTGCTCGACGCGGTCATTTCCACCAGAGGCTATTAGTACAGTTCCCCACTCCTTATGGCGTAGAAAAAATGAGGGGGCACCTCAGTCGATCCAGCACTGCCTTCAGGCTATCCTAGGGGCCAGAAGCTCCAAGGAGGACCCCAGCACCGATGACCTTGACCAAAGGGTGCAAGACCCTAGGGGCGGCCGGTCGAACGCCTGTTGTCGTATCCACTCAGAACCGATCCAACGAAGATAGTGCAAATTGGGATCCAGCTACAGGAAAAAGAGCGGGCCCACCCGCTGGATTCCTTGGCACGAACGCGGACGTGTTCACCTGGACAACAGCAGACATGCCCGGGATCCCCCGTGACATCATCACCCATAAGTCAAGTACCGACCCGTCCGGCAAAAGAAAAGGTGTTTCATCCCGGAGAGGCAACGGGCGATCAACGAGGAGGTGGATAAGCTCCTCTAGACAGCTTCGTCCGCAAGGTGCAATACCCTAGCTGATTGGCGAATGTGGTGATGGTCAAGAAGAATAATAGAAAATTGAGGATTTGTGTGGACTACACCGACCTCAATCGAGCCTGTCCGAAGGACTGCTTTCCATTACCGAAGATCGATCAGCTGGTAGACGCCACCTCGGGGCACCTCTTGCTCTCCTTCATGGATGCGTTCTCTGGATACAATCATATCCGATGCATCTAGAGGACGAGGAACACACTGCATTCATTACTGATCGAAGGACGTACTGTTATCGGATGATGCCTTTCGGTCTGAAAAATGCTGGCACCACATACTAACACCTCGTCAACCGAGTCTTCAAGGGCCATCGACCAGAACATGTAATTTTATGTGGACAACATGCTCATCATGAGCGAGCCGAAGTTAGACTACGTCGCCGACCTGGCGAAAGCCTTCCAAAATCTTTGCCTGCACCAAATGAAGCTGAATCCGGTGAAGTGCACCTTTGGCATAGAAGCAGGAAGTTCCTTGGTTTCATAGTCACCTAGAGGGGAATAGAAGCAAATCTTGAGAAGGTCCAAGCAATTGTTGACATGGAACACCCCACCTTGAAGAAGCAGGTCCAGTGCCTAACAGGCCGAATTGCCATCCTGAGTCGGTTCATCTCGAGGTCGGCTGACCGCTGCTTACCTTTCTTCAAGGCGCTATGTAAGGTGCATGACTTCGTCTGGATGGAAGAGTGCAAGGTAGCCTTCGAGGAGCTGAAGAAATTCTTGGCATCATCGCCATTGCTCTTCAGGCCGGAGGACGGAGAGGAACTCTTGTTGTACCTAGCGTCACCCCAGGAGCCATCAGTTCGATCCTTGTCCGTATGGATGAGGACAGAGCCTAGAAGCCGGTGTACTATGCCAGGAAATTCCTTCGAGACACGGAGATCAAGTACACCCGTTCTGAGAAGTTGATTTTTGCTCTCATAATGTCTGCTCAGTAGCTCAGGCCGTACTTCCAAGTGCATTCGATTGTGGTCATGACGGACCAATCGCTGAAGGCCATACTCAGCCGGCCCGATAAGGGTAAAGGAGTTATAAGACTTTGACTTTGATCTCAAAGATAAGGTTGGTGTATTATGAATACAAAAGGTCTTGCTTATGAAGTATAGTGCTACAATAGATGTTGGTATTGTAGTATATGTACTTGTGCAGTTGTCATTTGATTGATTTGAAATCTCAATTTAATATGGTCACAAATCATGATATTCTATTTTTAAAGTGTGGTCTAAAAAAGTTTCATGATATTAGAAAGAATATTCTTTAAGAGTTGAACTTGTATGTTTATTATGAATGAATTGATATGTAGAGAAAAATAAATTGTAATACTTCAAATATATATATTTTTCAATTGATGGATTTGATTTTATTATGAGGACATGGGGCTTGTATGTTGGTGGAATCTCAGATTAGATTACTTGATCTTTCTTATACTTATTGAAGATTATTGGATGTGTTGAACCCAAGGTCAAAATTAAGATTTAGGAAATTTGCTAATATTGTTGTATTGGATGGGGAAATTAATTTTGGGAGACTTATATGTGATTAACAGTAAAGGACAAGATTTCAGGTGGTTCATTGATTAATGCTACCAACATAGTAAAGGAAGCTCTATAAGAATCAACTGAGTTGATTCTACTGATAAAGATGTTGACTTGAGATCTTTTAAATTGTTGAAGTTAGAGTTAACTTCAATAAAAAAAGTTAATCTAGATTGTCAAATTGTATTGTCAAGGAAGTCAGAATAATTTAAATAGGTTTAGAGTTATTGAGCTGGTCTTGGATGGATAGTGAAACTCAAGAAATGGCTTTAGAATGGCAAGTGGCCCAAGGTTTAACCTTAACATGGCATGCTCAAGGCGTAGCAAGGACTAAGGAAAAATGCTCAAGGCATGGTAAGGACTAAGGAAAAAAATGTTGCTTTAGTTTGACCTAAATTATTAGAAATTTTGGATTTTTTGGTATTGATGTAACGTGAATTTTTTTTGAAGAGATTTATTTAATAAGCTTAGAGGATCTGATAAATTTATATCAGAGTGTGCAGTGAAAGTGTGGTCACCTAAGTTATTTTAAAGATGGTTAAAACCTATTAGCTCTTTGATCAAAAAATTATAACATGCAAGACTTGAGTTAATGTTCTAATGAAGGAATTTTAATGATAAAGAGAAAGGAATATCGTTGATTCTTTGGCTAATCTAGATGTGGCTATGTAACTTTCATTTATGGATTCTTCTATTGTAGGTAATTCTAAAAAGAATTTTGGGCATCACAAATTTAGATTGAGTTAATGAGAGAGTAAAGTTGCAAGAAAAAGTCTTATTTCAATTCCTTCCATTACTGGGGTCATGGCAAGAAAAGGAAGGCCATATATCCACTATGTAGGTGTGAGATATGGGCTTTTTTGGGTCGAAGTTGGCAGGCCTAGCCGACTTCAACCAAATCGCAGAAAAAAAGGGGCAGAGATGGAAACAGGGGAACCTCATCCTCCCCTCTTTCCGGTCAGGAAACTCACTGGATAAGTCACTGGAGCAGCCATGAAGTGGAGGGGGTAGTCAGCGATGAGGTTGGGATGGGTTGGGACTTTGATCGATGGAGTCTTTGCTTCCTAAATGGTAAGGAAACCCGCCAGTTTGTTTGCTTTAAATCTCCCTCACCGTCGCCAACCAAGCCCTATCGAGCCTTCTTCCACGCCGTCTTCCTCCTCTTCAACAAGCATCTGAAAACCTCTTCACATCGGTGAGTCCGTTTGCCCTTATCTCAATTCTTAGAAAATTTAATCATGATTTTTTGTTGAATTTATCAGTTTTGTTTGGGGTCGTACACCGTCGGTGGCCGTGCAACTATTTTTTCCCCGGTCCGTTGAGCCCTCTCTCTCTAACCACCTCCCATGGCTGCCGGCAACCATGGGAGGCCGGTTCGATCAAGCTGAGGAGAAACAGGGGGGGTTTCGGGAGAAGAGAAGAGAAGAAAGAAAGAAAAATGGGCCTCTATTCGGTGCAGGAAAAAAAAAGAGGAGAGAGAAAAAAGAGAGGGAAAGAATAGAGAGAAAGAAGAGAGAGAAAATAAAATAAATAAATTGAAAGGGGGAGATCGAAAAGTCCTTTTTCTGGAAATTCGTAAGGATAGGGTTTTACGGGTGAATCATAGAAAAAAATTTAGATTAAAGATTTTGAGTTTGCCATTATCATATAATTATTTATTTATGTTTAAAATTATTATTGTAAGGGAACAGCCATCTGAGTAGAAGGGCTTTGCATGAATTCTGGGTACGGACTAATATCAGGTATATAGTTGTCTCTTGAGAGATAAGGATTTCTGGTCATGATCATCAGTTGTATATATATATATATATTACATTATATGATTTGATCCATGCATATGAGCATTGGCATGTATGATTATTTTCGTATGATATAGTTTGACTTTTTATGATGGATAGTAGGATTGATGTTATTATTATTTATATTCTTGTATTCCATGTTTTATCAAACAAAATTATTTTGGATGGGTTGGATCGTGATGCCGATCATTGAAAAACTTAGAATGACATGATTTGACAATATGACACGAATTGATAAAGTGATAATTAAGAGAAAAGATATTGGACTAGCCATGCCAAGGGACCGTGGTTAATGAGATTGCTAGTCACAGGCTGAAGATGATAATGAGATTGTCAGTCATAGGCTGAAGTGTGATACCAAAATTGCCTGTCACAGGCTGAAGTATGATACTGAGATTGCTAATCATAGGCTGAAGCATGACCGTGGTTAGTCTAGAATCCTAAAGAAGACAGATTATTAATAAAAACATAAAAAGAAATCAAGATTTTATTAATATTTTTATATATGACATTCAAGTTATTTTGGCTACATGATCTGATAAACTATTATTTTTAATTATTTTTAAATTATACTATTATTGTGTGACTGTTTGGAATCCTTACTAGGCTATAAAGCTCACTCTCTACATTTTAATTTTTTCCAGAGACTCAGAATGCATAGCAAGGATCGGGCTGGGCGTGAGACTGAATATCAACATTTGGATTGTTTAGTTAGTTTTGTCTAGTTAATTCCGTTGCTGATACTTATTATGAATCAGTGGACCATTTAGTGATTTTGATTTGAATAAATGGATTATTTAATTATTATTAAATTATTTAAATAATGTTAATATAATTGCTGTGATTTTAAATGAAGTGACTCTTATATACCTAGGCCTGACATGATCTCCAGGATAAAATCTAGGGTCATGATGTCGGTCATGCCACCAATTCCGATGTAGAATTCGGGGCAGGACAGAGTGGTATCAGAGCAAACCAGGTTATAGGATCTTAGGGTATAAGTTCATTGAAAGAGTGTAGGTTGGTTCTTAGGTAGGGTAGATAATGTAATATATTCTTGATTATTTAAGTGATAGGTGTATACTAACAATGACTGGTATAGGATTTCCATAGCACGTGGTGGCGGGCATGGACATGCTAGGAGGCCTACAAGATTTGCAGATAGATCAAATACTTGGGAGCCCTTGGAGGGACAAGAAGATGCTGAGATCTTACCTGATAATAATGAGCATCTACAGTAACCATCGCCCAATCCCTTGGACAACATCCCGGAGACTGGGACTGTAGAAATAGAAACTCCAGGAGAACCTGGAGTTCAGCTTGGGGACCAGGCTGGCCTCCCTCAGTTGATGCAATTACTGGCGCAATAACAAGCCACTACGAAAATTGATACGCTGAGATTATTGGAAGCACAACAGCAATAATAACTTATGCAGCAACAGCAACAGTTCATGCAGTAACTATTGCAATAGCAATAACAAGAAATTTCATAACGACAGTCAGAAGCTGGGATCCCATAAGAACATCAAATAATCTTGAAAGATTTCAAGAAATATGCGCCACCAGTATTTAAGGGAATGTTTGATCCCATAAAAGTCGAGGGTTGTTAAAAGCTGTTGAGAAAGTATTCCAGGCCTTGAGGTGCCCGATAGAAGAAAATGTTACTTTTGCTACTTTTTTGTTGCAAGATGAGGTATCCGCTTAGTGGGATTTGGAGCTTGGAAAGCTAGGACCGAATGATGCACTTTTTACATGGACATATTAGGAGGGTTTTCTATGAGAGGTATTTTTTTTAGAGTGTTCGAATGTAGAAATTTCGAGAATTTGACCACTAGAGTAGGGTAGTTTGACAGTTGTTTAATATGCTGCAAGTTTGAAGAACTATCCAGGTATGCTCTAACACTGATAGCGGATGAAGGGGTCCAAGCTAGAAAATCTGAACATGAACTTAGAGATCATATTCAACAACAGGTGACTGCCTTCGAGCTACCCACTTATAAGTGAAAGGAACCGTTCCTAGGGGTGAAGCATGCATTTTAAAACTTTTCTAAAACCATGCAGCAGTGGAAAGCGATAAAAACATTTTATCAAGATGTGAATCTAATTAACACAACCCTAATACCAAGATTAAGATGCATCTAGAGTAATGTAAAAATGAAACCATGCAACTAAAGTATAAATATGGAACTATTCTCATAACTATACAATGATGCGGTAAGGAACAATGTGTCATACATAACACAAGCACATACCTTGGTGACGTTCACCTGGAGAAATCGAAAGTCCGCCTCTCAATCGCGATCCAGGGATGCCACTGATCTGTGAAAAAATTCGGCTCTGCAAGTAGCACGGGTGTACCGCCTCTACGGAAGGTTCACACCGTGTAGCGTGATTCCTTCTTCTTCTTCCTTTGAGTGCTAGCCCCTACGGAAGCTTTGTCAGGTGGACTCCTTCTTCAACTCCTTGAAGACGAATGGGACACCTTCAACTCCTTGAAATGCTAGTTGCTGCAGCAATGCTGGAACAGAACGAGGACTCTCCCAGTTCTCTCTATCCCAAACCTTCAATAGAAGGTATGTACTCAGAGATCCCACCCAAAACTCAATTAACCCTGTGATCTGATCTCTCAAACTCTAAGAGGTCTTAGAAGATCTCCAACCCAAGGAATGGAGAAAGTCTCGACCTTAGAACCAGTGGAACAGCAATTCAGATCTGCCATCTAAATAACAGCAGCAGCCCTCAAAACAATTAAGAAGAATAAATGAGAGATTAATGTGGAGTTTTGAGTCTCTTGGGATTCTTGGAACCTTTGGAATTCAGCAACTGCCTAGCATAAAAACCAGAAACTCCCCATTAATTTCAAGAACGATTGTAGTAATTAATGAAGCAATTTCAATTTTTCCTGGAGTCCGTCATTCGAGTCGACTCAACCATTCGACGACTCGTTTAAAAGAGTCGGCTCGAACATAAGTTTTGACAACACCTTGTCAAACGAGTCCGAAACGATTCTCAATCGTTTGCATGCCAACAAAGCAAGAAGAAATCCTCGGTGTGCGACCCCATAGATTCAAACACTAAACCGATAGCATGGAAACATTTCCAGTACTAGCCAAAGTCGCCATCTAACAATGGTACCCGGCGTCGGGATAGGTTGAAGGTTGTAGAGCAACATGAACCTGTCAAATATGGAATAGCATTGAACTTATTCCCATGGCCGCCGACAACCATGGGCAGCTGGTTCGGTAGAGCCGAGGAAGAAACAGGGGGGTTTCGGGAGAAGAGAAGAGAAGAAAGAAAGAAAAAAATGGGCCTCTGTTCGATTCGAATAGGAAAAAAAGAGGAGAGAGAAAGAGAGAGAAAAAATAAAATAAATAAATTGAAAGGGGGTGATTGAAAAGCCCTTTTTTTTGAAATTCGTGAGAATAGGGTTTTACGGGTAAATCATAGAAGAAAATTGGCAAATATTTTGGATTTATCATTATCCTAGGATTATTTATTTATGTTAAAAATTATTATTACAGGGGAACGGCCTTCTGAGCAGAAGGGCATTGCATGAATTTCAGGTACGGACTAATATCAGGTGTAGATAGTTATCTCTTGAGAGATAAGGATTTATGGTCATGATCATCAGTTATATATATATCTTACATGATATGATTTGATCCGTGCATATGAGCATTGATATGTATGATTATTTTCACATGGTATAGTTTGACTTTTTATGATGGATAGTAGGATTGATGTTATTATTATTTATTATTATATTCCATGTTTTATCAATAAAATTATTTTTGGATGGGTTGGATCGTGATGCCGGTCATTGAAAAACTTAGAATGATATAATTTGACAATATGACATGAATCGATAAAGTGATAATCAAGAGAATGAGGTAATTGGACTAGCTATGCCACGGGATCGTGGTTAATGAGATTGCTAATCACAAGCTAAAGTGTGATAATGAGATTGCCAGTCACAGGTTAAAATGTGATAATGAGATTACTAGTCACAGGTTAAAGTGTGACCAAAATTGTCAGTCACCGGTTGAAGTGTGATATTGAGATTGCCAGTTATGGGCTGAAGCATGACCGTGGTTAATCCATAACCCTAAAGAAGATATATTATTAATGAAAACATAAAAAGAAATCGAGATTTTATTAATATTTTGATATATATATGACATTCGAGTTATTTTGGCTGCATGATTTGATAAACTATTATTTTATAGTTATTTTCAAATTATACTATTATTGGTGTGACTGTATGGAATCCTTACTGGACTATAAAGCTCACTCCCTATTTTTTGATTTTTCCATAAACTCAGAATGCATAGCAAGGATTGGGCTGGGCGTGAGACTGAATATCAGCATTTGAATTGTTTAGTTAGTTTTGTTTAGTTAATTCGATTGCTGATACTTGTTACGGCCGTAACGATGATGTGGCGTGCCTCAGATTTCGTTGGGCGTGATTCGAGCCACGTGGAGTCCTTTTTTTTCGGCTGAGTCAGATGCAGCCCATCCCGGCCGAGGTCGAGCTCGGCTGAAGCCAATCATCCTCCTGCCACTCCACCAGGTGTCCACCCAGGAGGGGTCCACCTCGGCCGAGTTCGGCGGCTCCCCCGCTCCCTCGCCAGGTGGCACCCAGAGACGGTCCCGCCTCGGCCGAGGTCGAGCCGGGCCCCTTCGCTCCTTCGCCAGGTGGCGCCCGGAGATGGGACCACCTCTGCCGAAGCCGAGCACCCTTCTGCCACTCCGCCAGGTGTCCACCCAGGAGGGGTCCACCTCGGCCGGGTTCGGCGGCTCCCCCGCTCCCTCGCCAGGTGGCACCCAGAGACGGTCCCGCCTCGGCCGAGGTCGAGTCGGGCCCCTTCGCTCCTTCGCCAGGTGGCGCCCGGAGACGGGACCACCTCTGCCGAAGCCGAGCGCCCTTCTGCCACTCCGCCAGGTGTCCACCCAGGAGGGTCCACCTCGGCCGAGTTCGGCGGCTCCCCCGCTCCCTCGCCAGGTGGCACCCAGAGATGGTCCCGCCTCGGTCGAGGTCGAGCCGGGCCCCTTCGTTTCTTCTTCGCCAGGTGGAGCCCGGAGACGAGACCACCTCTGCCGAAGCCGAGCGCCCTTCTGCCACTCCGCCAGGTGTCCACCCAGGAGGGGTCCACCTCGGCCGAGTTCGGCGGCTTCCCCGCTCCCTCGCCAGGTGGCACCCAGAGACGGTCCCGCCTCGGCCGAGGTCGAGCCGGGCCCCTCCGCTCCTCCGCTAGGTGTCCACCCAGGAGGGGTCCACCTCGGCCGACGTGGGCCAGCTCGTACAGAGAAGGTCCCGAAGAACGGAGGCGCGGGCTCCGAGGTTGCCCCTCGAGCCGTGCGCGCCGCACCCCGAGAAAGGCTCCCCGTACGGACGGCGGCGGCACGTGGAACATCACTTACGTCGGCCCGACTGGTTCCGCAGTCGAGAGACGAGGCCCTGACAAAACAGGACCTAATAACGGACAGCGTCGGCGCCTGGGAAGGAGAGCGCCACGGTCGGCCCGAGGTCTGGTCGGCAGTCTGACCGGCTCCCCCCCTCCCCTTCACTTTCTCCGCTGGGCTCGGCAAACGAGGCCGGAAAGCCACCTAGCCCTCTGAACCAGAAAGGGAAAGAGAAAGGGACGGAGGGGAGGAGATGAAAGCGACAAGGGAGCCTCCCAGGAGCGGAAAACGAGGGGGCGACGAGAGGAGATATAAGGAAGGAGAGAATAGACGACAAGGTAAGTGAAGCAAGCGAGAAACAAAGGCTGAAAACTCCGCTTCAAGAGCAAGATCCAAGGCCCCAAGAGGAGGTCGCTTGGCGTGAGCTCGGCAAAGGAACCCAGCCGGGTTTCTGGTCTCTCTGGCACCTTTCTTGCCAGCACGTTCTCTGAGTCTGGGACTCCTTCGGGGGCCCGTCCCAGAGAATCTATTCCCTCTCGCTGTCTACTAACTTGACCGTCGGAGCTCCCTTGCTGGAATCCCCGGCCAGGTTTTTCTGACCTTGCCTTGCAGGTTCGGTCCAGCCCGGAGGCCCCAGGAGCGAGACGGTCTAGTCGGATCGGCGGTTCCGAAGCAACAGGCGCGGCGACGAGATCGGTAACAATACTTATTATAAATCAGTGGACCATTTAGTGATTTTGATTTGAATAAGTGGATTTTAGTTATTATTAAATTGTTTAAATAATGTTGGTATAATTGCTACGATTTTAAATGAAGTGACTCTTGTGTATCTAGGCCTGGCATGATCTCTAGGATAAAACCTAGGATCGTGCGGTCGGTCACGTAGTCGATTCCGGTACAGAATTCGGGGCATGACAGTAAGCATGTATAAAAGAGTGAAAGTAAACTACAACCAATCAAGTATAGCAAGAAAAGACTAGATACCAATGTCATTCACAGCAAGTGTGTAGCAAGCTGGAATTCAAATACTAGATTTCAGGTGTTCCACATACTAGCCCTTGTTCTTAAAGTATACAAAAGGCCAACCTCATTGCTCCTTTATAACATTGTAAGTGATGGTGCTGACATCTATTCGGATATAGAATGACCTGGAGAAGGGCTGTACCTACAAAAGAAGTCCTGACCGAAGAAGGTTTCGATGAAGGCTCTTCGACGATCAAGTTAGTGTTTCAGACCACTCGATGACATAGAGATGCAAGTGCATGAGAATATATATAAAGTGGATGAAGGAGCACATACCTCTCGGGTTTTGCTGAGAACCCCCTTTTGTACTCATGCAGTAAGGTATTCCATGAATGTTCTAATATGTCAGGAAGTGGGCAAAACATAATTAAGCTTTGACATTTATCAAGATTTTTAGAAAGAAATTGCCTTTTGTTATTTGGAAAGTCTTCTTTCTATTAATGGAAGGTTTTATCTTTCATATCTCCTATTGTTTGCTTTAATAATTCCAAGAGATATGGCTTAAAGAAGGATCATGCTTCCTTAATGACTAGGATTTGTTTTAGATAATGAAATTCGATAATTTGTCTACTATGCGAGGATATTTTAGGATGAGTATCGATAGATTACTCCTTCGACCATTTGATGGATGCTCTTGTAGGAGTGGTTGACCGGGTCAAGATCTTATACCATAATTTGGTAAGTTTGAGGGCCTTTTGCAATCGAGATCCTGCAGAACTCGTGGATTGGAAGAATCGGATCTCCAATGCATCGAAGGTAGATAGGCGCATATATCTTGATCGATGGTCGGTAGGATAGTAACTTGGCCGATCGAATGTTCATTAAAGTAGTTCGGTCTGGACCTGTTGGGAGCGAGGAGGGCCAAAGATAGGTATCGGAGTAAAGCTGTAAGGATCTTTGATTTGAAAAGGAACCAAGAGGTTGAAGGTCAAGTTTGTTATATATTAAAATTATTAGTGGTAGGATTGGGAGCCGAAGTATCTTTTCTGGCCTTCTCCTTCCAGGGAAATGAATCGGACGACCGGTGAGGTATTTTGGGATAGAGTTTGACCTTATGACAGGTTTGATAATATATATATGCTTTGATCGGATAGATTTAATTTATTCAGATATTCATTCTATTTATTCATGTTCAAAATATCATGGATCCAATCTCGGAATTCAAAATAGCCGAACATGATTTCTTTGTATCCTGAATCGGATCCGACCGGATTGTTCTCGATTCTAAAACCCCCGCGCCCGACCCCCACACACAAAAACATCAGCAAGGAAGAAATTATGGTCAATATGGGAGTCCACGGACTCTCCTTCATTGGTCGTGTGCAATGCTGCCAGGGTTCACGTTACTCCTTGAATGGTATTGCTACGAATATTAATGAGTCCTTGTCTGGTTTCATTATTATGATAAAAAGTAATAGGATCGAGAAGAGACGTGCTTGCTGTTGCCATAACGCGCGTGATCTCCGTTGTCAGTATAATGGACCCGTACGTCACTCGTGCTTCGCCGGTCGATGCTCCTAAATATTATAATAAATCAAATTTGTTTCCTGAATAAGAACCCGTAACATAGTGTAGACACTGTCCTGAATCGATCGGAAGCCTGATATCTAGCTAATAAACGAATGGCTGCCAAATATCCAATTAATTTATAAAATTAATCAGTTCCTCCACTACTCCCCGCAACCATCGGTGTTCGATAAGGACCTGTATTCCAACTCTTCAATGGCATGCACCAAAGTCGATCACAAGAAAAACCCTTCCATCAGCGTCGACGTCATTCATCGCCACCAGTTTCCACGACACCACGAGCCCGTGCCCCGTTGAAAACTACCAGCTGCCCACTAAACGAAGTTTACTCCTTCCATCAACTACCCTAATTAATTAAGAGAGCCCGAGACCATGAGCAGCAGCAATGGACGGCCACATGCATGCTGCTTTCATCACCCTCTGATTAGATTATTATTAATGGTATCCCTTGGCCTTTACAACCAGGTACTAGCCAATTATATTCCAGAAGATAAAAAGGGCATATATGACATTTTATTTCATCATCTCCCCCATTCCATTCTTAATTTTACTGTCCTCGATCGCATAGAGAAGAGCATCGATCATAAATGTCGATCACCTGATCGTTACCTAAACCAAACCCACTTGTACGTCCTCCTCCTCCTCCTCTAAACTATTACTTAATTAATTTGTCTTCTCGAAATAACACGCATTCCTTTTCATCGACCATTTGCAGAATATAAAATAAAATGTAAAAAACAAAAGTGGAACGCAACTAGTTTCTTCTTGTTTTTAAAGGTTTTTACATTTAACTAGCACGTGCATGGTGTGTACCCACTGTTTGAGGTCGGTATTGCACCGTCTCAAATATTATATATCGTTACAATTTTCATGTATATTTGATGGTGGAATATAATGGCGACATTCTTTCCCAACAATGTTGATGAAATCATGGGCTTCTAGAAAATAATTGCTATAGACTCGCTCATATTTATATTCGTACCATATTAATTACAGATACAAAGCAGTACTCCATGTATTACTTTCATTTTATATAAGGATTGATTGTTTATAAGGTGAAGCCCGAGGATGGCCTATCATGAAATTTATCAGCACGAGATCAGATGGCTCTCAAATATCTCATCACTTCGGTGTCATGCATGGTCCGTGTTCATAAGCAATCAAAATGAAATTATATATAGTCTTCCATAGCTAAGAAACATATGTACGATATCCTAGCTATATGTTGCTAGTACATACTTTTATTAATTTCCTACTACCCTGGGTCCCTTATATGATACAAGAGTGGTGCTCGTATTTATTAATAAGGACGGAGGATATATACATATATAAGATTAGATGCAACAGCCTTTGTCTCCTTTAACATTCCAACTCTTTTCATATCTTAATAAACGGAAATTAGATATCAGTGGTCAATAATGAGTCGAATATTTTCATTAAGCTAAACTATTTTACAATGCAATTGTTTATTGAGATTAAGTACATATGCTGAAGACTTCAAGAAAGCAGATTCCAGATCTCCAGCTTTTTTACAGGGACCCATTTGTCAATGAATTCTCTCTCGTGCATGGCAAGTGATGGCGCTCCCGCTCTTTAAGCTTGGTTAAATAAATATATATATATATATTTATATTTAATTTGGCTATCTTATTTTATTTTATTAACACCTTAAGACTGATAGATTGAAAATACCCAAACAATACATCTCCTTCCTCCTAAAGTTTGAAAATTAACAATAAAAAGAAACCTCTAGATTTTCTTGTTCTCCCGAGGGTAGATGTGTATTTTGGAAACTTGAAAGTTGTGACAGGTGCCTTTGAAAATCTGATGATACCTAACCACAAGTCTGGTCCATTCTACCCAGGAATTATCAATAATGCAACCTGTCTGTCCTTTATGTTTTCAGTAATTTATTTTGCTTTTAATTTTTTTTTTTTTTAATAAAGCTTTGCTAATATTTGAGAACAGGATAGATTAAAGCTTGGCCAAATATTGGGATGAAGCGAGGATGAAATCTAGATCTTTGGTAACTCGGTCAAAGAATAAGGCGCTTGATGTTTTTCTATTTTCTTTTTTTATAAACAAAGAAAAAAGCACTTCAATTCTATTTTTTTTTCCTTATATTTCTATGCTCTTGCCATCGGGCTTTTTCTCTTGAACTTCTCAAAAGAGTGGTAATATTTCACTTGAAAATCTTTGTTTCTGTTTCCTTTTTTCCTTGAGAAACCAATTCAGATGATAATTATAACTATAAGCAAAGATTATATATAAATCTAATACAAAAGAATTAGCACCGAATTATTCAGAGAATATAAATTAACCAAGTCAACCGAAATGTGCAATCTTCAAAAAAATGAGCATAAATATTTAACTCTAAGTGGACTTTAGTGTTCAAAATATTTTCACAAATCGATCAAACAATCAAAAATCACAAATCAGTCAAAAGTAATTATATTGTTTTCCTCTTGTTTTCAGTCAATCAAAGTTGTTCTTTATATATCAGGAAATATTTGGAAAGTTTTTGTGCCAGTAGGCTTAAAGAGTTCAATTTTGACCAAGATTGTACCGGGAGATATATTTTGAGTAGCAGATATGCTTTTGTTGAAGTTTGCTTAATTCGAGTCTTTTGCTTTTTCGGTAATCTAGTATTGGATTCTTATAAATAGGGGATGATAATTGCGTATTGAACATTGTTCATAATAATATAACTTAATTCTCTTCGTGCTCTTTTCTACTCTTTGTTTTTTTAATAAAAAAGGCAGTCTTTTTTCCCGTTCCTAAGAAAATGGTGCTTGCCTCGTCTCTTTCTGCATCACGCTTCTACTTTGAGGGGAAAAAGAAAAAAAGAAGCAGGTTCAATGAATAAATAGGGAGAGTATTATTTGCCTCCCGAGAACGAGTAAAAGATGAACTTCTCCTAGAACCAAGTGACGAAGTGCAAGATATTTACCATTTTGGTGTCTTTACAAAGTTACGAGTCCCATGGGTGCTGTGTAAATGAAAAAAAGGTTTCGAGTTATTCCGTAACAATGGCGCTTAAAGATACGACAATCGAAATATGTTCTGCATGGGCTTTCTTTTTGTTGTCAGGTTTTGAGTTTTTTGTAAAATGGTAGTAGAAGATATGATAATTGAAATATATATTCTCCATCGGATTTCTTTTTGTTGTCTGGTTTTGTGCATTGTACTGCTGGGTGAAATTTAGCTGGTTCAACAGCAACAATTATTGAATCCCGTCCGGTAGCACTCATAGTGGTCCATCTCATGGCTAGGAAGAGAAGGAAAATAAGTTCCCTTTCCTCGAATTAAAAGAAGCAGCATAAGAAGAACAGCAGCTGGGTGTTAGTTAATTTAGTAGAACCCTTGAGATCGTGATATGTTATTTTCGTTAGCTTGCTGCAGCTAAGATATCCATCAACGCAACAATAACACCGACGACATATCAAAGAACCTACCGTACGTGCGTCATCCTAAAATAATGAAAAGAGGAACAAAGACAGACATCAGCAACAATGATATGGCTACTTATTTATTTATATAAAATGCCAGAACGGAGACCTTTTCCTAACAATTCCGTGTTCATCATGAGAATTGTACAGAATGCCATGATATTCGATTATATTTCAACAAACGGCTACAGTAAGACATTTATTAGATACACACAATTTTAGATTTTTGGTAATGGATTAATTAATTAGCTAGTCGTTTTTTAAAAAATATATATTATATATATATATGATTAACAGGCTAGTCAGCAGACACTCATTAACTCCTCAAGGAGACTTCTCGTGTTGTATTATCATGGTATGCCCAAGTTTCATCAAATAAACTAACTTTTCTTTTGTACAATACGTGGAGACTTCTCGTGTTGTATCATGGTATATATGCCCAAGTTTCATCAAATAAACTAACTTTTCTTTTGTACAATACGTGGAGACTTCTCGTGTTGTATCATGGTATGCCCAAGTTTCATCAAATAAACTAACTTTTCTTTTGTACAATACGTGGCCATTGCACCCACGGGGTACTTATTTCTGTTGAGAGAGAGGGAGAGAGAGAGAGAGAGAGAGAGGTAGTTTATAAACTAGGAAGCGATACTAGAAGTCACCATTCTATGATCGGATAATAAAAGAGCGAATAGATATATATAGCTTTGACTGCATAATCAACATAACACATATACAGGCCAGAGAAACCTGGTGATTGATCCACTACTGCTTGACTCACAGCTCATGGCTTGCAACCTTCTTCCCCTCGCTCTCTGGTTACAAAGAGGAAAATATCGTCCTTTTCCCACTCAAAGCCACCAAAGGCAGGACCATCCATCACAAGCACCACCAACAACTCAAAACGAAAGCCAAGGCCCCTCCTTTGGGGTCCTCTTGGCTGTCTAACAGTACTGAAACATGTCAGCCGAGGCCATGATGGGTTGGCCGTTCATAGCCATCAGGTTCCATGGCCTCGTGAAGCAGTCGTCGGTGGTGGCCTCGAGGCCATTCGAGACGAGACCAAATCCAAGACCATTGTTTGCACCACCATTCATCCAGCATAGGATGTCATCGAGGGACTGAAGCCTGGTGTTCAGCTCCATCATCTGAGTCCTGAGCACCGAGTTCTCAGCCTCCACACCCAGGTAGTGCTGTGTGGTGATGTTGTGAGCTGCGAGGATCTGGCTGTTCTCCCTCCTCAAATGCCCGACTTGGGCCATGAGATCATCCAAATGCTTCTGTTTCCGCACCCGGGACCGCCGCGCTGACTCCCGGTTCGACAGCATTCTCTTCTGCTTCCTCTGGTGCATCAAAGCCTGCAAGTCTTCCTCGGAGCCAGAATTAGGAAGCTGGCTGGACCCGGAAGAAGTGCCACTAGAGGAAGCCATTACTATAGCTTTTATTTCCACTACTACACGGTAGTTATTTAGAGATAGCGATCGAGGAAAGACTGGATAGAGCTTGGATCGAGGATTGCTGGCAACTTATATGTATATAAAAAGAGCGAGATTGTAGGTAGATAGCTAGCTAGATGGATAGACAGATAGCTAAAGAATTATATAGAAATATAGCTCTGAATTCAAAACAAGTTCATGAGAAAACATAGAACCAGTAAGGAAGACCACAGAGAAGGATTGAACCAAGTGAGTACGGCGCCGAAGTGAGGAACTTATCATAAACCCGGAGAGGAGGATTTCACTTAGGATAGGCGACATCAATTAAAAATACCAATATGAACGGATGCGGCATGTGAAATCGGAGAGAAGAGAATCAAAAAAGAGAGAACAGAAGAAGAAAAAAAAGGAGAGATTTTTAAACAAAAGCTAAAAAAAAAAAAGGAGAAAGAAATCAGAACTTCAAACCGAATATCTGAAGCTAGATTGGACCTTGGAACCAGAACCTCAGATTTTCGGGAAGGGTTTTCTATTTTGGGCACCAAAAAACCAATCTTGAGAGAAGGGCTCAAGGAAACTCCTCCAGAGGCAGAAGGACAGGGTCACCGTTGATGAAATAGCGACGTCTCTACCCAACCGAAGCAAAAAGGCAGCGAGAGGACCAGATTCGGCAGGTGGTCTCTCGATTTTGAATCAAGGACCCGAGTCCAGAATTCCTACGAAAAACATGGGAAGAGAGGGTTCCAGGGCACGGAAGAGCAGAGGAACATGGTAGCAGAATCACGGAGCTTAAGAAGGGAGGAGATGGGAACAGGAAATGTAGAATTAGGAAGAAGAGAAGAGGGGAAGGGGTCTCGAGATTGCAGGGGGTGCAATTTATAGAGAATGAGAAAGAAAAAGGAGGCTGAAAAATTATTATTATTGTTATTATTTTATTATTATTTAAACAAAAAAAAAAAGCAGGAGAGGGACAGGGGTGGGGTGAGAGAGAGGGAGAGACCTCGAAAAATATTAAAAAAGCACGGGACGGGTGGGGTTTGTGATTGAGGGGTGGCAGGATTTGGAATCTCCAGCCTACCGAGGTTGTTGGGAGGGGCGATGAGGCATGTGGGGCGGCGGAAATGGGAGTTCCGCAACGAGTACAATTCCAGCTGGTGGGCAGGCGCCCGGCCGCCGGTAATTAAAACTCAAAACCTTGTCTTAACCGCCCCCTGTCCTATTAAATTTAAAAATAGTTAATTATTACCATGTTTCATGTATAAAGATTCAAAATTATCATTCGTATATGAATTTGGAACGAACCATCACTACCGTCCGTGGCCGGACAATCAGCCATCACCCTTCATTTTTGAAATGTTGTAATTTTTTTTATATAAAATAAACATCATACTATAATCAGTTCTTATCATTAGTTTCTTCTCTAATTTTTTTTAAAAAAATTCATGCCACTAATTTTTATTCGCATATTTAGTAAAATATTTCATATTTTTAAAAAACCTACGTCTCTCTAATCTTCTCCTCCAGACTTCAAGCTACTCTCTTGAATGGATGGAATGCTAGATCCTTGAGCTGGACTTTGCCAGCTTATCCATCTACTCTTCTACAAATTCATGGATCGTGGATCTTCTTTATCTTAATAGATGGTTTTAATCATAAATTTCTTTTTTCCAAAATCCTGTTTTCATTTCTTTTTTATTTCTGATTCTTTCTATATTCACTCTCATCTATTGTAAATTTTCATTTTATTTCAAGAAAGTAAATCTTTATCTTGGATCGCAAGGCTGTCCGTTTCCTGGTTACATTATTCCTAGCCTTTTACATCTCCAAGGATTTTACAGTTACCAAAATTTACCGTGTCCGCTGCCGCACGTGAGGATCCAAACACCGCGGAGCCTTCCTCCTTTTGTCCCTCCTCTCTCTCTCTCTTTCTTTCTCGTATTTTAGTTTTAATCTCTCTCTAATTTAAGAGGATTTCGGTGTGATGGGCGGAAGCTTATAATGGTGGGAAGGAGCAGGATAAGGGTATATTCTTTCTATCTACAAAGTTGGATATCTTGACAACCGTCTACGTTCAATGCTTCGTGCCAGATTCTAAGTGCGCAGGATAAAGGTTTTGGACCCAAGTGACAGAAATTGCTTTTGGCAAGGACCGCAGAAGAGGCTGCTCGAAGCAATTCAGTTTGGATTTGGACGATAAATTGCTAAAAATTCCCCTTTCAAGGGAAAAAGAAGGGAGCCGAGTTCTGCCAAAATTCCATTCCAGAGTGCTTAAACAATTTTAGATCAAACTTTAATAGCACTGCATCAATTTAATTCTTCTATTTTTTATTTTATTTATTTATTTGTGGCTTTGAATATATAGCAATAGCTATATTATGTTTCATCGTACAAGGAAAGATAACCTGTCCATTTCTAAGAATATAAACTATGCATCAATACTTGCATCAGTATTTATACCTGAGGCATATGTTGCTATATATGATTGCTCTGGTCGAAGATTTGAGATATATTACACCAAATTGGATATATCACCATGCAAATCCAATATTTTAAAAGTATTTGTTTACACGGAAGTTTTGGGTTATTAGATAGATTCGGGCATGTGTTGATGCACGCAAGTTTCATCATTCCCATGGTGCTTCGCATCTTATAACCAATTGGAAAAGTGGAGTCGAAAAATAATAAGCAAAACAAGAATAGAGGCTTTTTGGATTCTCGGGAATATTTTTTGAGTTGGCTTTTAATTATTGAAATATATTTTAGACTTGATTTAATAGTTACCTGCAGTTGTGTGCGTGCAATCTCTATTTTCATGCAAATATTATGCTTGGATTTTGGACCAACATCCCACTAATAGTTGTAAATGTTATTCAAATTAAATACGGTGCTAGTGGATATCAAGGCACTACATATGATGTCTACCTATCTCTTGGTGCCTTTGACAATTATTACCATGATCATGCTTGTCCTTGGTACCGTATACCTAACTGATCTACCATGAGGAAGCTCCACATTGGATGAAATGGTTGTCGGGCACCCAATCGAGTAGAGGCGAGCTTTTCAAGTTCCGGTATCTCAAATGTCTAGGTGGTGCAATCATTATCTAAACACACGATCCATCATCACCTTATATATCAATGAAGATAAAGAGGTAGAACATTGTTTTGAGGTGACCAAAATGTTGGATATTGGCTGAAACAGCAAGATGGATATTAAGCGTGGCTACATGCACAGGTCATTATTCAACTATATATTAAAAATCTTTACAATTTCTAGAAACTTAATTTTCCATTCTGTCCTTGGGCATCGAGTAGGGATTATCCAAAACATATTCTGGGATTATCCAACCGACTCATGGGGTCCTTTGGTGCGGTCAGCTTTGTCACCTCAGCCGTCCTCCCCATAAATTAAAGTATCGAACCAATCAGAACGACCCCCTTCCTCCATATGATTTTTTTTTTGGGTAAATACTCTTCCTCCTTTGATTAAAAAATTTCATCGGTGCCATTAATTTGGGAAGTTCTTCTTTCCAGCACAAGAATCGTTCTTCGGAGTTATAGCCAATGCTATCCCAGATACGAAACGCGTTGAATGCTCGTTGGTCCGGTGGTGGACATGCACTCTTCTTGCCTCGTAGCAGTTTTCCCCATGCCACCACCAGATTGTCACCGAGGGAAAAGCAGAGGATGTTTTTAATAAAGTTGGCCTTTCTTTTGTTGGTGTCTTATCATATCATGCTCCAGTCGATGCTTGGCCCATGTTGATACGAATAAATTGTATCCTATCCTTGGTGATAATAAAACGGAGAGACTCTACTCTAGAACATAAATTCCTTTGGAACGGAGTGATTGTAAACTATTACTACAACTTGTACCTAAAAAAGAATCATTGCTATCGAATTCTTGTTACTCTGCTGATCGATGCTTTTCTCGATCGGAAACTCCTTAGCAATAATCTATTATGCTTTTGCTATTCAGTTTTCTGTAGCACCGATGCTGTTGCAATTCTCATACCCTGTAACCACTGTATGTTCGATTAATTAGCTTCCAGCTCCTCTTTCTACCAAACAAAAAGGAGGAAAAAAGAAAGAATGAATCATTTTGATGTTTTAAGATGATCTTTCATATGCTCCATGCTCTCCTGTCAAGTGTCCAAGTGCAACATTGTGATCCACTTGTTACAGTTTTATTTATTTATTCTCTTTAAAGTGAAAGCGTACTGTCACCTTGTAGCTTAATTGTGACTCTAGGAGAAGTTTCGCAATTTCATAAGCTTTTTAGAAGTCACGTTATAACTTGATCCGGTAGCTCCACCATGGACATCTAAATGAACATATTTTTTCTCGTCAAGATACCTATATGCTTTTGTCTTCTAACGTGATGAAGGTCCGGTGCTGCTTACTTGAAAACTTCGACCGCGAATCCTTTTTTGTGCAAGTAAGTGCTCCACGATAACGTTGTTGAAAAATGGACAGTGGTCGAGTGGTGCTCCGTATGCAACTACTTTAAGTTAGTGGTCCCGCTGCCTAATTAGTACCTTTTTTTTTTTTTTTTTTTTTTTTTAAGGATTTGCCAGCCATCTACTGTCATTCGATATGTAATCTAGCATCTGGCACGAAGATATCAACGGGTCTAAGTTATCGGATCTGAAGGGATTTCGCAGGGATTTAGATTTTGCTAACTTCGGAAAGTATAAGGGAACGAGTAATTAAAGGTCCATCGCACATATCCCTGTCTTTCTTTTTAGTAATGACGTTTAACTGCTTTGGAGTTAATTCTCGGTACTTATCCTGACGGAAGGGTTTAAAAAAAAAAAAAAAAAGTATAATTTGTGTCCCGCTAAATTAGATATATCTATCTTGGTGTACCTAATAACTTCACATGAACAAACTCCAAAAGCTATTCTGTGGAATGATATCTCTTCTTTAAACATAATGGTCGATATAAGCATTAGATACTTTCTAGATTTGTGACCCATCCAAAGCTCGGCCACCATTTAAAGAATTTCCTTGGATTTGCTTAAAGATTTAAGGTGCTTGAATTGATGGTTCCAGGAAAGGAGAATTCTATGGATTTGTAACCTGCAGGACCCTCAAGTTCCAATAAAAAATGATTTGATGGCAACAATTTCAATCTTTAAAAACGTCTAAATACTACGGTACACCATTAAGACCATGTGCTGTGCTTTGCTTGCCTTCCTTATTCTAATTTGTTCCTGATTTATTATTGGATTATTGATGATAGTTTTTTTTTTTTTTTTTTTAGGGCGGTCATGTTTTGGTCTTCTTAAAAAGTGTAACACCCAGAAAAAAAAAAAATAAAAAAAAAGGGGATCTAAGTCCCGCTGGCCCACCCGTTGGACCGGCCAGACCCACTCCATGACCCGGTGCGCGGGCACGTCGGCGCATACGCGGGCACGAGGAGCGAGGGCGCGCGAAGCGCGGGCGACACGTGGTGGGGCGAGCGACACGCGGGTGCGCGGCCCGGCCCTTCGTGGCGGGCTTGCGATGCGCGGCCCAGGCCCACACGCACGATGCATGCGAGCGCCGGGTCGGCCCAGCTGGAGCTGGCCGTCGCGGGGACGTTTCCCACGCGTTTTCGGACGTTTTCCAAGACATTTTGCACGGCTCACAGCGGTCCATGGGGTTTTTGAGCGATCTGGACCGTCCAATCGCCTGATCGAACGGCTGAGAATGATCCAGAAGAGTTTAGGCTTGATTTGAGACTTTTGGATTCGGATTTGGACGTTGTTTGAGACGTAGATCACAAATCAGACGTCCGGGAAGATATCTTGATGGTTTTGGACTTTTCAGGTGATGTTTTGGATGGTTTTACTTGGTTTTACTCCTTTTTTTAACCAGGGACGTCGATAGAAGCAGGGAAGTGTCTATAGAGAGCCAGAAGGAAAAGAGAGAGAAGAAGGAAGAAAAGAGAAAGAGAAGAAGAGAGAAAGGGGAGAGGAAATGGATCTTGGTTTGAAAGAAGAGAAAGGCTACCATGCTATGATGGCATGGGATAGTGATCAGTTTTAGGGATATGCTGGAGTTCGAGATAGAGAGAGAAAGAGGAGAGATAAAGATGAGGAAAGAGAAAATCAGGGAAACCTTCTTTCTCAAAATTTGTGAAAACTAGAATTTGATGAATTTATTTATTATTGTAGGAGATCAATCTTTTGAGCAAAAAAGATTTGGACAAATTTCGGGTATAGACTAATAATGGATATCTGGGACTAGCGATTGAAGGTAAGGATTCTGGATGTGATCACCAGTCTATATATTATTTTACATGGCATGGTTTTGATCCGAGTACATGAGCATTGGCATGCATGATTTATTGTTGCATGGTGTAGTTGAGTTTTTATGAAGGCCAACATGACTATGGTTGTTATTGTTTTATATTTCTGGATACCGTGTTTATCGGATAAAATAACTTTTGATGATTTGGACCGTGATGTCGGTCATCAAGAAGTTTGAAATTTCAGGTTTGACATCGTGATACAATTTGATAAGATGATGTGGATGGTTAAAGTGATAACGGTATTTGGACTAGCCATGGATCTGAAGTTGCCGGAGCCTCAGGCTTTGTACGAAGAATAGCCGTCGTGGACATTTAAAACATGGGACAGCCAGAATCACGGGCTTTGTACATGAGCTAGCCTGGCCACGAGCTTAGAATACATGGTTGATAGTATGGTTGCCAGTCATGGATGTCGCATGACAATGGCTAGTCCAGAACCCTAAAGAAGATGAAAAGTTAATAAATATATATAAAGGAAATATATTGTTATGAGAGGTTTTGATATACTTGATATGTGATTGGTTTTGATTGAGTAACCGAAAAATTTATCGTTTTCCATTATATGATGATGATCTTGCTACTTTCAGTTTTTATATTAATACTGGTATGATTGTGAGGGAATCTTACTGGACTGTATAGCTCACAACCCTATTTATTTTTCTTTCTCAGAGTCGTGTAGATGTTCGAGCTTGGTGATGAATGAGATTTTATTTGAGGTAAGTGACTCTTGTGTATCCAGATCTTGCATGATCTCTAGGATAAAATCTAGAGTTTGTGCGGTCGGTCGCGTGCCGATTCCGGTACTGAATTCGGGGCGTGACAGTGGATGTAGGTATGTGGGTTAGACTAGAAAATTCTCGGGTTCAACTATTTCTACTGATATTTGGATGAATCTGAGATAATGTATTTATTTTTTGATAGAAAATAGTTGGACCATCTTTGCTGTCGTCCTGCATCAAATATATATCCCGGATGATAGTATCTAAAAGAAGTAGCTTATAAGTTGATTGCCCTCTCTTAAAAAAAATATAAATATATAAAAAACAAAAAAAAAAAAAGAAAAAAAAAAAAAAGAAGAATCCGAAGAAGCTGCCGCTGAAAGGTGTTGGTGTGTTACCACGGGCGGCCAGTCAGCGTTAGCCAAAATAAAAAAAAGCCTGCCATACATTTGGCTCGCATGACACGCTATAAGATATCCTTCTTTTGAGAAATCTCTCCACTTTTCAAATCAGGTTAGATAGGAGGATTACATTGCCATGTGGGTTGATAGCATCTCCTGCTTTTCTATTGTTCAAGTTCCCAAGGGATCCAATCGAAGAAGGGAAGGAAAAAGGATGAAAAAAAAAAAAAAAAAAAGCTAGAGAGCGCAAAAGGTTTCCAGGCCTCTTAAAGGCACTTGACAGGCTTGAAAACAATACAACCACTACGTGGGATTTTTTTTTTTTTTTTCCTCCTCCAAATTTGGTGGCTCTAAAAGTCCCCTTTGCCGGCTCCCAAGGGAAGCTTCCACTTCCGTGAACCGCCTACCAAAAAAACACAATGCAAAAAAAAAAAAAAAAAAAAAAAAAAAAAAGAGAGAGAGAGAGAGAAAAGACGTGGTCTACTCAGTCCATCCAAGGCTATTGCACTTGCTTCGCTGGATGCCACGATGTTTCTCTTTCTTTTTTTAAAATACCAACGTCCGAGCTTGTCCCACCCCCATGACCTAAAAGTTGAAAAAGAATTACTATTGGCTGGAGCCCGTGGCAACCTAAATGCACATAAACCGTAATGTACTTCTGGCACTGCATGTACATGTATCTGCATATGATGGATCATATCATGGTATATATAGAAGTTGTGCAAGATCTGAGTAGCCATAAGGTGTATTCCTTTGTTCTTTCTTCCTTTCCCACACAAATGGATATTCTCCCTTGTATACAAATCACGTGAGAGGTCGTCTACATGTTGTTTAATTTGATCTTACTACTGCCCCCCTCCCAACCGGGCAGCAAACCAATTAATGATGCATGTATTTATATAATGAAGGGTGAAGTGGGCTTCCCACGTACCGTTCTGCAAAAAATAATAATTATTATTATTTTTTACCAATGCGAGGGCAACTTATTTTTGCATGTTATCATGATTTTGTGTAACATTTTTTTTTTTTTTTTTTTTTTTTTTTTTTTTTTGCATCAAGCCGGTCACAGCCCATCGAATAATAAAGGCATCCCAACAAACATATTTCCAAGACAAGGCTTTTGATTGAAATTTCCGGAAACAAGGTTAAACGCAACAAGATACCGACCCTTGTTTTGTTCTCATGGAAATCTTGTCAACTAAAAGAGAAAGATGCAAAGCTGAAGCCATCTCGGCATGGCATGATCCACGTACCCATTTCATAAACGCCCACTTATTGAGAAAACCGAACAAAGAGCAGAGCAAATCTTAATTGCTTGTTTTCAGCTGATAACTACACCGTGAATATATACTCTTGCAACAAGGGAGATTGGATTGATGGACATTAATGCGTGCAATTGGGTCCATGTCACCCAGGAAATGAATTAAAGTCAGGAGACGGTTCAAAAAAGTTGTGATAATTTTTGAGAGAGAAAGAGAGAAGAAGATGAAGGAAGAGTTGTGGGAGAAAGATGATGCCATGGTAAATAGGTCAATAATCTTGGACGCATGCGAGATACTTCCATTTGAAGTTTGGAACGTTGAGAGGACGGCACTCGGACCGAGTTTGGTGGTGGGGATCTAAGATTGGCGTAGATGGTCCCTAGACACGGGAAGAAACCATGTGTCGACGACAAGTGCCATCGAGGACAGTCCCGCATCACCGACGAGTACGTGGTTTTTGAATAGAAAGCAACCCACCGTTACCACGTACCGCATGAAAAAGGTTGCACCCAGTAGCAAGATCGCAGAGCACATGTTATGCTTTACTTTGGATTCCAAGGAAACCATTAATTCTTGGGAATTTTGGCTAGCGTCGCTGGCAACCCATTCCCCAGCTTTATATTCCCTAACTTATAAGAAATGGTTTATTATTATTATTATTATTATTATTATTATTATTATTATTATTATTATTAAATAAAAATAAATGAGGGAACGCCACCTATCATATATATATATATTTCCCGTTAAGTATATAAATTATTTTCTAGATTTTAAGTTGTCCGATTGCTGATGTGACTGTCACAGCTATTGACATTTATATGATGGTGTATTTCGTACGTGTTGCTCCTATCTTGTGTTAAGCAGAAGTCAGGGATTAGATTTTTTTTTTTAAAAAAAAAAAACCTTTTTTCATACAAAAATACTTTTATAGCAATATCATCAGATATTTATTTTTTAAAACTTTTATTAAAATTACAAAGTATTTATTTGAGTAATGTCAAACATGTCTTAAAAACGCAGTTTACCTCACGGAATGGTTGCTGTACGTATTAAGACATACAACCAGATTTATTTTTTTTTTTTATTCATGATTAAGAAAATTGAAGGATCGTCATATATTTCGACAGGAAGATACTATGATAGTTATTATCTGGATTCGGCAATCACTGAGATCACCCTCCATTCATCCCCTTCTTCCAAATATTGGATTTTTACTGTAGGGTTGCGTTTGTGACGGCTTGTCATATATTTTGAGAGGCTAATTCAGTAATTTATTGAATCATTTTCTACGTCACTTTTTATTCTTGATCAATTTTATAATCGGAACATGTAATCCATGTATAGCTTAGAAATCTCCTTCTTTCTGATTTTTTAGATTGTGTTCATACTCGTCCTTCTAATTAATACATCATTTTATTAATTAAAAAAAATTATTTCCTTGGCACATTCACCTATCGAAAGGAATTGCCGCAATGTTAATGTCCGTTCATTAGGCATACCACCACCAACCCAAACTATCACCGTCAAAAAAAAAAAAAAAAAAAAAAAAAGCTCCCAGAACAATTTTTTTTTTTTTTGGTATGATGGACCCCTATCTTATCATTATTCTATGATATATCAAGAAGGAAAATAAGGTTCAAAAAAAAAAAAAAAAAAAGAAAAAAAAAGAGCATTCCAGCATTCACACTTCCATGATCGCCCCACAAAAAGGAGTACCGGTGGGTGCCACCGCAGTGATAAGGGGAGGGTGGTGCGTGTGTGAGTACCGCTGGCACAAAGGCAGAGATCCCGAGGTGCCCAAAGGATGCAACCCACTCACGTTCGGTGCTATCGAACAATCATGTTGGTGTCAGCTCCCCCCCAACTGCATGCCCACTCGATCGAGACAAAAGAGACCAAGCCATGCCAACTAACATCACATGATCTTCTGTACCACTTAGGTCCCACCAATATTCCCGTGGTGTTCTTTAGCTACTTGTACTTACTCCACCATCTCCATGCTAACCAGCTACCGTTCCACCATCCATCGATTCCCCTCGTCATGTAGCTAACCGTGCTTTGATGCTTTAACCGTTTACTAATCTTTTATGAACAAGAAAGTTTATATAAAGCACTAAATAAAAATAAAAAAAAATTTAAAAAAAGAGAAAAGCACCAAGAATCTGGAATAATATAATATATTTATTGGAGCAACCAGGACCGCTTGATATAATAATGGGCACTAAACCATTACGTACTTCCTTTTTCTTATCATTTCCTTTTTGATTTACTGGTAATTGCATTGTTAATACGGTGAAATGGTTATAACTTGCAGGCTACGATCATGGATTTCTTCATGTATTGATCGAAGCCTTGTCCTCTTAGGACCAAACGATCCACATATTAGTGAAGCCATTGGAATAGTATTCATGGCAATATGGAATTCCACGATTTAAAACAATGTTTAATTGGCTTGCTGAACGCCTTCCAGTTTGATGTTTCTCCATCCGTCGTGGTATGAGAAAGGGAGAAACAGTAGGGGAATTGAGATCTCAAAATATCTGTTCGGTTTGCCAGGTTGGTATGATTCAAAAATCAAAGAAAAGAAAGTAAAGATCATATACTTTTCTTTTGAAGGAGAGATCATTAGCACAAAAGGTACTTGAAAGCGAGCTTCGAGTGCTCCTTTTTTCTTTTTTCTTTTTTTTTAATATTTTTTTTTTAATGGCAAATAGAGGGAAGTATCCTTCTACCTGATTTATTAAATACAATAAACAAAAATCAAAACAGATATGATGAAACCTTCTGCTTGGTGGATGGTGATGGTTAGATTACATAATTTAGATATAAGCTCTTTATGATAATTGTTGACCGTGTCTTAAATTTATGAGTTCTAAAATGACAAATCCATATCATTTTTAGAAGATTATATAGGATACTAATTCAACTTCATATCAACTTACGACATCAGCTATATATGTATATTTTGGCCCAAACTAATTATTGTTGAAAAATATCAGTTCCAATTTAAATCTATTATATATACACATACATATATGTGTGTGTTTGCATGCTTGCGTGTGCACGTGCGTGTGTGTATTTATTGTAATTTCAAGACAAAGAAGTGCAATTGATAGTTCTAAAGATTGGGTGCATGAAGAGTTAAAGTTTGTGAGACAATTTGATACCATCTAATCTTTAATATTTTTATAGTGAACCTTTTGCATATTGTTTCTACTCATGGATCAACAGGTCAATAGACCAAACCATATAAATATTATTTACTCATTCTTTTTTCATTCTTTCTTCTCTTTTTTTTTTTTTGTCATTATTCTGCTTATCTATTACAATAACTAGCATAATTTAGATGAATGCTACTCAATGAAGTAGCTCAGTAACCTTACCAATATAATAACTACAGTGGTTGTCTTCTTCTGTAAAAATAGTATCATATCTTGAATCTAGCACCTAAATCGATCATGCAACATGACTGCATAATTCCTAAAGTAAGACCTAAAAAATATTTAAGGCCTGAAAATTTATTATAATCTCTCAAATTTTCGTGCACATCAATGATCTCAATTCATAATATAATATTTTATATTAACAATACCAAATCTTGTACAATTAACAAAGCTCAATCAAATGATCGGTGCCAATTATACTCTGTTTATTCAACTCTTTCATCCATGGTCCTAACTATAGCCAAGCATAAGCATCCTATAACCATGAAAAGAAAAAGAAAATAGAAAAGGATATGAACTTTATAGTAAAAATTTTCGCACATCCATATTAATATAATAATAAAAGATAAGAAAGTATCATACAATCTTTAATTAAATAATTTTCATACCATATAAATATAATGGTCATGCATGCAACACATATCATGTAGTGCAAAGCATCGCTTCACATAATTATCTTAAAATATCATACATCAAATCCAATTATCTTAGGGTGCTCAGCTTTTGACTATGGCTACCATATTTTTGTCCATGACAGGATATCAATAGTACCATATTTCTAGTACGTGATAAAATATTAACAATGTGACTTGCTAGTTTCATGGACTACCACTACTATGTTTTCAACTTGCGACGGGTATCAACAATGTCGCCGGGCTTGTAGAATGCCATTACTATATTTCTAGTCCATGGCAGGACACTAATAAATTCACATTTTCTTATGATGGGGCATTAATAAAATGGCTTGTCTAGAATATCATAACCCATCCAATAACTCTTATCTTCATTGACAACAAATCTCTTACTAGATTTATAATCCATGTATTTAAGAATCCTACTTAATATCCTTATGACCAGGAGATTGTTCTCTTACAAAACTAAAGTTGCTATTAAAAATAAATAAAATCTATAAGTAAAATTATCTATCCAGGACCTTCAACTAGAGTTCATCAGGGATCTACCAACTAATCCCCCGGTCATATTTCGATGCATCCCTTAATCCATATAAGAGAGAGAAAGGAATTAGAGAAGAGAGATGGAAAAAAGAGAGAAGATTAGATGAGGAGAGAGAGGAGAGTTTACTCTTTCTCTTTTCTCCTAAAAAATCGGAGTTATTTTGTCCCCTCCCTCTTCTCGATGAAGCCACGGTTGGGTTAAAGTCTACGATCGATGACATTGCCCGATGATAGCAGGACAAGGGCACTAATGACAGCCTTGATCGGCCAGCGAAAATCCAAGATGTCTAAAAACAAAACATACCGAGCTCAAAACAAAGGGCCTTCTTCAACCCAAATGTCGTGGAGCAAACCCGTTTCATGGAATACCCGGATCCAACTTAAACTGTCATGACGGAAAGGGAACAATTACCAGGAAAGAGATGTAGGAGAAAAGAGAGATTGCTTTATTTTTTTGGAGAAAAATCTTGTTACAATAAACAAGATAACACTCGACAGCCCTTCTAAAAATCCAGAAGCTTCTCGCCGTTCCGCACGTCTTCTCTCTTGCAGGCCTCATGCCCCAAGAATCAACGTACGCCACGCACGGACAATACCTTAACGTACGTCCTTCTCCAAAGTCCCATGAAACACCACCACGGCACAAGTGCTCCACGTGATATCTCCCTCACGTGCGCCTATCTGCAGTCCATCACCATGGTCTCCCACGCGGACTCCCTCACGTGTGGTCTCCAGGAAGCCTCCACCTTGGAACCATGAGCCAAGCCCCACGGACCAAGGCCTTCACGCTGATCTCTCCACGGTCTTCACATGACCGTAAGACCCACTGACCTCTCCACAGTCTTCACATGACCGTGAGACCTCAAAGGGATCAGTCTCTTGGACCTTCCTCCAACCGCACACCTCATCTTCTCATATTTATAGCACATGAGGGACGTTGAAGCCTTCTTAAATTGGACATCTGATATTGGACTTCTTGTTGGACTGCAACTACCTCTTGAATCTTGTTAGGATTCAATCACATGGATGGTTAGGACTTGTCTTGGGCCAATAACAAATTGATGAGGATACCCACATGGTTGGGCTTTCTAATTGGTTACAACCAACCAACCAACTAACCTATTGGCTAACCTCCTAACCAATTTAACAAACCTGGACCTAACCCCATAACCAATTGGGTTATGTTACAATCTCTCAAAAAACTCCCCCCCTTTCAAAGCCAACAAAAATTAATAATCCTTAACAAACCCCCTGACCCAACATGACTCAAAAGAGACACTGGGAAAAATCTCAGAAAATCATGGAATACCTCCAGGATAGCTTGGGACACGCCTCCAAGCTCTAGGGATCACCTCTAGCATCCCTGTCATGGTCTTCCAAGTCTCTTCAAGACTTGGGAGCACCATACAAAACCCTACACCAAACTGGTGGCTTTGCCGGTCCACGACAGTGACAACAAAGATGACTATAAGGCTGTAAAAGGAAAGGAAAGAAAAGGAAGAATGGAGTTGGTACCTCTCCTCAGTTTGGCAATGCCCGTAGGGAAGAAATTCAGCAATTAATTAAACCCATGAAAAAACATAACTCAAGCGAGGGCTTTGGAATCGGCGGCATTTTCTCAAAATTTAGCGAGGAGGATCTATGTGAGGAAGAGATTTTTTTTTTTAATAGGTGCAATGGCTTGGATTTTGGCATATTTTGAAATCCCTAAATCCTCGATCAAGTCGGATTTGGAAGAAAAGAAAACTCATCAGGAGCCTCCTCCTTCCCTCTCACTCACAAGCCAAGCGTGTGAAGCCTCCTATTTCCCAAAATAAGTGACGGGCCTTACAACCAGTCTTATTTCTCTCCATGGTTGGCAGCAGGTAACCATGGCAAGTGTCATCGACTGATCATGATACTGTAAGATATCCTGGACCATGAAAAGGTGAATAATCGATGCTTGGTTGCTTCCTGTTCTTGTATGTACGGTCAGAGATGCTTGACAAGAAAAAAATTTTCATTTTTTTTTTCTTTCTTTTTTGATACATAATAGAGATAGAAGCTAGGGATTAAATCTGTGTGCAGCTATTTCCATATATCTTTTTATTTTATCGGATAATATCCGGTATAAAGTATTCAAATTTTATGACCTTTTTCGATCTAAAACTACGAGTCCTCGTCATCACATGCAAGTAAACCAAAACAAGCCAATTTTAAGCTACCTCGGAGCAATTTAGCATATATAAATTGTTCGTTTGTTCTACCAGGAAATCCGAGCTAGACAACGATTTACGATGCCGAACTATAAATGCCAAAAGCTAGTTGCTCAGAATACAGTGCCTAAGATGGTACTAGAGTTGGTCTAGGTTTCACGTGCACCTTGATCGGAATCTTTAATTTAGCTTGACGGAGACGACATTATTTGACCAAAAAAAAAAAAAAGAAAAAAAAAAAGGGAGGGGGAGAGAGAGAGAGGACTGGCTTGTCTACTATAAAAAAAAAAAAAAGAAAGAGAAACTGTATCATTTTCCTCCCTTGGGCCTGGGATTCAGGACGGATCCTTCTAGTTCATTCATACAAGGTTATAAAAAAAGAAAGAGAAACTGTATTATTTTCCTCCCTTGGGCCTAGGATTTAGGACTGGATCCTTCTAGTTCATTCATACAAGTTTATAACCCATAATCTGCGTGGCAGCGGGCAAGAAGTTCCTGCGTAAGAACCGTCGGCAATTTTGGATACAACACCCTCCTCGATTAATTAGCCCTTAAAGCCCCTAAACATTACCGGGGCAGGCAAGTCGACATTTTTATTAGACTTGGACTAGAATCCAAGTACGGTAAGTACATATTCTGAACATCCTTGCAAGTAACCTGAAAGAAGATTTCTTTGGAAGCATGGAGAAAAAGGATGAAACTAGAATCGAGTTATTTTCCCCGCCGAAAGATAGGATTTTAGCTTATTCTCAAAGCCAGCTGGAATGGGATTTTAGGTAACCGTGACGTGAAGTCCATATGGCATGGACATTTTCAAGCAGCTAAACTGGACGTACTACTTGAAAGGCTGTACCGTACTTTGAACATCGATCCTGTTGGATTCAAGTCCATAAGACATGCTACTTTTGTGTTCTTCTTCATGTCCACGAACATCATGAAGTTGAAATATATCTTCTATGGAGACACCCTAACTCCAAGATTCTCCAACTTCAATACACACACATATATATATATATATATATAAACATTATGATTCATTACCGGCCACCTGGTATATTTGGACAAAATTTTTGTTGACATTCTCATTTGATCATATATATGTGGAAGAATTCTCAAAAGTCATCAGGCTGGTAACTTGTACCTTTGAAACACAATTATAGATTACCGCACTATTTATTTCAAACATTCAGATGCAAGCTCGCTTATAAAACTGCATGCACTTCACTTCCACCATTTGCTAAGAAGATAAGAGCTCGACTTTGTTCTGGTCCCGAAACCTCTCATTCTCACTCTAATAATTGGAAGAAGGCATCGGATCATTTTCTCGATTTAATAGCATCTTACACTTGTCGTGGTCTCTTTCTCATTATAGTTCTGACAGTACATCGGACATTGGAAAATCCTGTTTCTGTCCCTCACTAGCAAATTATATATATGCGGACTCTTTTTGCATATTACTCGCTGCTTTCAAAAGAATGTAGGATCTTTCATTATCTTTCAGCTTTAGCAACCACCACTTCTTTCCACACCCTCTTCCATTTCGCACTGCTTTCATGCATGCGGTCCAGCAGGCGTGGTGTAGCAGTGCAGTGCATGTGCGTGCACGGTGTACGTGAGAAGCTATGGCGAGATACAAAACCACTACCCGGCCCTTTTTTTTTTTTTTTTTTTTGAGCCATCCCAAAGAGCACCTAAAGATTTCCTATGAGACAGGAAACTGTATGTGCCGGGGAAAAATTATGATGGTGCACTGCACAAATAATATAATGGATGCACCAACATGTCAATAATAAGCTCTTTTTCTTTTCTAATTAAGAGCCAAGCTAGTCAAACCTAGTCCAGATCCTATATAATCTTGAATTGCAGGAAGTATAAAAATATCTATACAAGTTTTTTTCTCCTTTCCATAGGATTTGGATTGGGTCGTGTTTGATTGATATAAGACATTCTTAATTGACGAATTCTATAGGATTTCCGGTCCAATCTTTTAAGAATATCTAGATGAACCTCTGTTTCAATATATATATATATATATATCCTTATAGAAATGGGTTGAAAATCTTATCAAAATTGGGCTTGTTTGGCTATCTAACTTATTTTTTCTAAGAACCTATCCAAATTAACCTGGCCCAAATTCTAGCTTCGGGTAATGAAGAAGCCGAAAAGACCGTAGATATTTTTGTTTTATTTTCATGAGATTTGAGTTGGATGAAGTTTAGTTAGTCCAAGGCAACACATGCATGGAGTGTCGAATCTACGGATCCTATAAAATTTTCGGTCTAATCTTGTAGGAATAACTAACTAAATAAGCCATAAAAAAAAAATACTTTACAGGTTTAAATAACGAAAATGTTTAACTAATTATGTAATAGGCGATAAGTAATGGACAAAAATATGAAAGTCCATGGACCAACAGTATGCATAGAAATGGATCCATAAGACATCAGCTTTATGAACCTAGCATGAATGTATTGCCTAAGGATGAGAAGTGATCGGGCATAAAAGATCATATCAGTATAGCCTTGTAGCTAAATAGGAATGGAGATTCATTAATTACCCAGGTTTGGAAGAGGAATATGAGATGTGCTATATATATATATATATATCACAAGGAGGTGAAGCTTTCTAGGAATGGAAACCCGTAAAAAGGTGCCCAAAGTTCTCTCCAGCTTTTTGGAACTGAATCATGAGCTTCCACATTTACGTAGTTTTGAAAGGATAGATGGATTCTTGAATATATATGCCGCTCTTATATTATGCATGTTTTCCCAGACTTTGTTCGCCCTAGCTCGAGGAAGAATTAATGAAATGGTCTCGGAGTTTTACAATCGTAGATCCCAAACATGGAAAGTTTAGGCAGTCCTCGGCTCGCTCGGCTTCAACTCGACAGCAACTCAACTCTCTTCCATCATCGGTTATATGCTGAACTCGGATGAAGACGATTCATCATTTCGAGTGGCCGTAAAGTGTTGCTTTTGATGTCTGCGTTATGGAGCTTCCTGAACCGCTTAAAATTAATTAATAAAATGTTTTCCATGCTTGGTTGGAAGAAGAGATCTTGTTGCACGAAAAATTGGTAAGAATTTGGAAGGATGTTGTTGTGCCAAAATTCGGTCGAGACGGTCGATGGTATCTTTGCCGATGATGCGGGCTTCTTTGTAATTAATTATTTGGAAAGCAATTTGTCGATTGTTAGGAGTCCTGCATGCGCACGGTAGCTTAGTATTTGCATGCATCGATTCGAGGGTTAAAAACTTCGACAAAACCATCCAACCAGCCGCATTAATGCTGATGGGAGCTTGCTCTCGGTCAAACTCTACAGCTTTCTTAAACAAATATAGATCTCGCTTCTCATTCTGCGAGGAAGCCCTTCAATTGTTCTCGCTTCGGTATAATCTTCGTGGAGAAAAATTTGCTTACGGAATATTCCAAGATTCGGTTCAAGTTAAAAGAGATTGACTTATAGTCTTGACCATCGATTTCATCAGGGTGCTCTGCTGCTTCGCACTTTGGGCGATCTTCGAGTGCCATTGCCATCATTTCCCGTTTTTTTTTTTTTGGTTTGTCATTACTGGACTCGGAGATTCAGTTTTTTTTTTTTTTTCCTGGTTTCTTCTCTTTGTAACTCATTTGCAAACTTCCCGTAACCTCTTAATTGATAAATACCTCCTTTTCTTTTCTTTTTCTTTCTGATGAAATGTCAATAGGATGACTATCCAAAAATGATTATGGATGACATATAATAGCATCTAAACTTCAAGCCCCTCTGGCTAGCAACGCACGAGATTCTCGAGCCGTAATAGAAAATGGAATATTGTTTATATTGCCTGATATTACTCGGCATGATTTCATAAATTATAACACCACGGAGTCAAACAAAACGTCATTTGCAAGTAATTCATATTAAAGTACCTAAAGCTTGTTTGGGCCGATAGCACAAGAGCTGTTCCCACTGTAGATCAGAGTCAGGTCCCGGTTCGGCCCGCTCCAGCCTGCGCGTGCTGTGTTAGGTTCCGGGGCCTGCGAGGCTCGAAGCAGTTGGACGAGTGGGTTCATGCGAGCCGGATCGAATCCAAAGAATGCCCAACATGGGCTGTTTCACACCCAACTTCGTCCACTTCAAGCCCATTCGTGCCATCTCTAGCCAGCCCCGACTAATTCAACATTGGTGGGTCACTCTGCTCCATCTCTAACACGACCCGAGCCCAAGCAGACTTGGTTCGTAGTCTAAGATAAAGAAGCGAATCTGATCATTTTGACTGGATGGGTTACGTTAAGATGTTGCTTTTGAACCACTCCTTTGCTATCTCGATGCGGTGGTATTCATGCACATGGTTGATTTTGACTGCAAGTCCATATTTGACTCATCGGGTCATTCTCTCCAATCAGACAATGGAGAACATGGTTCTTTCTCCGCTCAGACAGCTAAGAAGATTTAATTCGAGTCTTTGGCCATGAGGAATCAAGGGGCTAGTCTATTATGGTAAGCTCAACTCAAATCGAAGCCCTTTTGCATGGTATATGCTTGTAATTTTTTTTTTTTTCTTGACCGGAATTGGATTCCTATCGAAAGTCAATCGTCATAGTAAGCTAGTTCAAGCTAGCTTGGAACCATGGTAGGGCGCATTGTTTTCAAAAAGGAGATGCCCAAGGCTATATCTTTGGCAACTTACCCAGTTCTCCAGCACAATCTGAATTCAAAAAGATTAAATAAAGTGAGAGAAAAGCTAAGTTTGAAGTTCCTTGCTTTCTAACCCCGTTGTCTATCCCTTGTTCTCTATTTCTCATGCCATAGGCCTACAAAAGAGGATACCCCTAGCTCCTAGCCTACATCCCATCATGAAATAGGGACAAGAAATTCCGTTCACAAGCACCGATTCACTTTGGACCAGAAACAAAGCGTTCTTGGCCCATTTTGAGGTCATGAAAGTCCAGGAGTAATCCGATTCACTCGGAGCCAAACGATGAACATTATCACCAACATTCGTTATTCCAATCTACGTGAATCCTATTTTTCCAATTAATGTTCTTTATACAATGCCAGATCCAAGTCCCTGTACGTAGCAGTCCTCCATGTTTCAAAAATCATTTTAGGCCAAGTTACCCGAGTTTACATGCACCGACCTGAACTCCATGCCCTGGCCCCAGGTTGCTCAAGTCTAAATGTACCGACCAAAACTCTGACTCACCCTTCTATTTTAACGTATCCTTTTTGGTTATATCATATCAAACGTCGCTGCGAAGTCATTATTTTGTTGTCTTCGTGATTATCGTGTCCATGGGTGCTGTCGTGATAAATCGGTTTAAGAAAAAAAATGATTACCGGTCTAGAAATTAATTAATCTTATTCGAACCGATCGACCGAGCAGATGAACAGGTGAATGACTCCGAAGCTCGACGAAGCAACGATTCGACTCTATGTTCCGGCGAACATCATTGCACGACGTGGAATCAATCTTTGGCTAGCTCCGAAGAGGGCAACTCCGAAATATATACTTGATCCACGCTGCTCCGGAATAAATGGCTGATTTATCTTCGGCCTAACCCGAAGAGGATGGTCCCGAAGTGAATGGCCACTTCATCTTCAGCCCATCCAGAGAGGATGGTTCCGAAGCAACTGGCTAATCCATTTTCGTTTAATCCGAAGAGGATGGTCCCGAAATACATGACTAGCCAAACTTCGGTCCATTTCGAAAAGGATGGTCCTGAAGTAAGTGAATGGTTTACCTCGGTCTATTGCGACGTGATTAATAGCTTTGGTCTCAACAAGATTGGGTAACCAATCTCCGACAACAACCCCGTTCAGTTACAGAGAAGTTGGTTTAACTAACTTCCCTAATAGAATTCTTGAAGGGGTAACTACTGTCACGCCCCAAATCCGGCACCGGAATCGGCTATGCGACCGGTCGCACAAATCCTAGATTTTATCATAAAGATCATGCAAGGCCTAGTTACACAAGAGTCAAACGTATCAAATTAAAACTAATATTATATAAACAATCAGTAATAATTTAACAATCCATTTATTAAGTCGATATCATTAATTGGTTTACTGATTCACAAAATCGGTAACCGAAACTAAAACTAACTAGCTCAACATTTATAAAGCTCCGTCTCACGCCCAGCCCAAATCCTCGCTATGTATTCTGAGTCTTTGAAAAAAATAAATAGTAGGAAGTGAGTTATACAGCCCAGTAAGATTTCCATGTGATCACCAATATAAATAATAATAATAATAATAATTATATATATATATATCTATATATAATATATATATATATATATATAATATATATATATATATATAAACAGCAAAATACCAGCATATCATGTGACGTAGTCAAAAAATTCAAGTTCATGTATGAAAAAAACTTTGAAAAAACTTTGAAAAAAACTTTGAAGACCTCAATGGATGGAGACGAACGGCGGCACAGCCTCCCGGAAAACCACGGCCCCAACTCCAAACCGAAACGGAAATCCAAGAAAAGCCATCCAAAAATCCTCCCAAAAATTGAAAATAAATGGAAAGGACTTACCGACCGGCGTTGGAGAGCTCCCGATCGCTCATCGGAGAGGGAAAAATGCATGAAGGTGCTTGATGAGGTGACGGTGTGGAGTTTTTAAGAGAGAACAACGAGAGTTCCCTCGCCGTTTGAAACTCTACCACCGACCAAACGAGTCCCAAACCTATACGAATCCATCGCCGACCACCTCCCACACATCTCACGACTCTCTCACAGAGGCTCCCGACGGAAACTCCGGCCGGATGAGGGAGAAAACTCCTCCCCTGTTTCGATCTTCCCCCCGCTCAACTTCGTCTCGGGTTTTTTTTTCATCAGTTTGGGTGAAGTCGACTGTGCCAACCGGCTTCAGTCCAAGCCCAATATTACAACTACTTTTTTACAACAACACCTATAAATAGCAATAAGAAGGGACTCCGAAATAAGAGATTTTATGTAAGTCTAGGCCAATCCATGACTAGCTCTTATTACGTCATTCAAGCTCATCATATTTTTTATCATATTTTTTTTTTTTTTGAGCTTTCTGATCCGAAATTTATTGATTTAAGTATCGGAATGTTTTTTATCGAAAAAAAAAAAAAACGATCAAAAAATTTAATTTGCAGAAATCGTTGAAGATGAACCAGTGATATAAATATTTTATTCCGTCTGCAGGGATCAGCGTCAACGGGTGCTTTTAATGGGGAACAACCCCCTCCATCCGGGGATGGGCGTCAAATCCTATCGATGATATGTTGCACAATTTTTTAGTACTTTGTGCGTGGTATTATTGCAAGAAGCAACCGCTGCATGACACGGGGCATGGGGACTTGTGAACTTGTGGCTGGGGTCGAGCAGGGATTTTATTTTATTTTTATTTTTACACCATGTTTTAGATAGCGACGATGGAATGAATCACATTAACCCAACCCTGAGAGTTTTATAATTACTTAAAGCTCGGTTTGATAAATTTGCATGCCATCATGGATTGCCTGACAATTTCTGGCAGCTCGGTGGTATGACTCGATTAATAATAGACCCCATGATCAAGTCTTTGATGATGGTATAGATATGTTTCCTGCGATTATGCAGTATCTTTTGCATTAAAGGAGAATTTACCTTCCTTTGTACGGATCTACCATTGGATCATCCTTGTACAAATCTCAAAGCATCCAGACTTCGGGACTTGTGTACTGTGTAGATCTAAAAGTAACCGTTAATTCGTGCGAAGGAAAGTGGATCCTTCTTTGGCGCCAAAAAATATAAATCCGGATCTCTGTTTCATAGTCTTTTCACTTCTCGATTATATCACTTTAAGTCTCCTCGCTCGCCAAAGGGAACTCTCAGTTATATCATTTGATTCAAAGTGAGATCGAGATAAACGACAAAGGCGCCTCTCTCTCTCTCTCTCTCTCTCTCTCTCTCTCTCTATATATATATATATATATATAATATATATATATACACACGATCATTGTGGAGTTTAAAAAAAAAGAAAAAGAAAGAAAAAGTAAAGAGACCTTACCGTCAAGCCCATCATATCAATAGATATGGTTAAGGTATTACATTCTGCCTGTCAACTTTTCATGCACACCAGAGAGGAGTGCATCCAAAGATTGCATGTCCTAATTATTGATTAAGTTATACGAATGGAGAAAAATGGATGCTTCCATGATTACAGATGGACCTCCAGTTAAAGCTTTAGAAACAGCTATTTTTTTAAAAGGTAAAACGCTCCTATATCACTCGATCAGATATGTGCCTCCCATTACCGCAAGATGATGTAATATAAATTCTGTTACAGATCTTGTGGGATATTTGCGTGATCGAAAATGGCACGTGAAATCTAGGAAACGACAAGAATGAAATGTGCATCTTTCATATTCTTGGTTGGGTTTAGTCAAGGAAAGAGGATGGAGTGATAGAAATAAAACTTTTGGCCTACGTGGGGACTTGAGATCTCAACTTGCATCTTTGAGGTTTCCTCTTGCATGATGGCTTTTGTGGAATGGGATGCGGGAGCATGCGAGATGAAGCATGTGGCATGAGAGTGATGTCGGGTGCCATTATTATTATATCATATACATATACTGTGGCCCCTGGAGCTAGTGGGACTGAATGTTATCCTTCTTGGTAGGCCACCTTTATCCAGGAGCACTCAGCAAAATGCTGAATGAATAAATAAATATTTAAAGACCTCCCTCGTCTTGGTTGTATACTTGTATGTTGATATTAATTAGAGGTAAAACAATCATACAGCTTAACTCGTGAAGGTTTGATTAATTAGCCACGAATGACAAATTGACATTGCCGAGACCTACAATACATATATGCTGGATCTCCGGATCTTGTCGGGCTACATACAACACCCCCGGCACCAAATTAAAGTTAACATAACTCGATTTGCATCAAGGCTAATCCACATTTAACGTTCGGATCGATGGATTGATGGGTTAATTTATTCCAGCCTAAAGCCATGAAGTTTATCCGGTCCCCAAGTCTTTTTCTTTATTGATAGCTAGGTTTGAAAAGTGGCCATTAAATTCCATGGTATTTGCAGGGATTGCATAGCCTAAAATGTTGTCGGCGTGCATATAATTAATAAAGCTTCGTGCAAGCATCCAAATTAATTACTGTTGATCATTTTCTATCATGTTTGACTTTCGAGGATCCAAGCATCGGTTCGATGTTTCGAGGCATGATCCCAGAATCACGGGTCCACCGACCGTAGACTTCGCTTTCTACACGGTCTTAATTTGGATGAAATTTTTTGTTAGCTATGCATGGGTTGCCACTGATTGAAATTTTCCATGACAAAAATTGTGTTGGATGCCAGACTGGCAAAGCCTACTAAGTTTAATACGATCCAATTCGAGCCTAGCTAGGATTGTCTCGATACTTGCTTTTTCTTGCGGTATGAAAGGTCCGGGGCATGCTAATTTTAAAAATAGGGCTGCTTGATGGGAGAGTCCAAAAATTAAAATCAACTCTGGGGCTAGATCCCCTTTTCAATCCAGGATACCATAGTCCTGTTGGTTATTGATTATGGTTTGCCCTATCAAGAGCCACACGAACTATAAGGAAATTGGAAAGGTAGAGAAAATTTCTAGTCCAGAAGCGTGTAATACCATGCATTGCCCTAATTAATTATCGTTCAGTTCCTTTTTCATGTCCGTGGTTTGCCCTATCAGAACGATGCCGAGCCTCATCGATCACGAGTCATGCGCACATAACACCATACCCATCTCGACTCCCATGGCCACTGCAGCTTGTCAATTCTGAGTCCCATATGTCGGCCAACACGCACAAGGAAGAGGGTCATAAAATCTGACAGCCTTCTCATTTTCTTACTATTAAAAAGAGAGCGTGTCGTGCCCCGAACCTGGCATCTGGGTTCGTAATGTGATACGGTCGATCCAAGCAGTGGATCGATGATCATATAATATGATGAAGCTAGAGATTAAAGATGATCTCCTTGGATCACTCTCGCACGAGCTAAAGGTGCACGCAAAGCATGCAACCAAATAGTTACAACTCCTGGATTGATAATTTTAGCATCATTTTCGCAACACGTCACGGCTGTATACATATATTTTTTTTACACTTTTTTGGTTTTTTTTAAAAACTTTTTATTATAAATTTTAGAATATCAACATGGATTATCATATACTATTTTTACTTTTCATTAAGATGTCCTATTAGAAATTAATTCTATGCTTCCTAAAAAAAAAAATTGGCATTATCTACTCTCTCTATTTGTATGTATGTTTGATATACTCTTGTTTTGAACCACATATAAATAAATTTAAATATAAATATTTTTAATAAAATTACATTATATATATATATATATATATATATGCTGAAATTTGGTTATTTTTATTTTAAATAATTAAATTAGTCGAGCATATAACTGCACAAAATATTATAGATTCGTCTTGATTTCGGTGCTAATTTACCGATCAATTATTTATTAATTAATTTTGAGTATGAAATCATATATAATTGTCCTAGCTAAATAATTTTAGGTTATAGCATACGGTTACCTACCCGGTAGGGATTATCGTGTGCGTTAATTTTAGCGGGATGCGAGTGATCGATAAGGACATTCTTTATTGATTTTTAGAAGATTTATCCGCCTAAAAGAAATGAGCCTCATTGTTTCACCGGAGTGGGAGGTTCATACCGTACGTTCGCCATGCATTCTGTCCAAATAGACGTGTGTAGTGTCAATGAGAATGTCACTTTAATTTTTTTAAAAAGTTATTGATTTTGCTTATTTTTGCTATCTATATTATTTGATTCAACTAAATTATTTTTATTTTTAATTAGAAACGTTCATGCAAATAATCAAATATGCTCTGTTGAGACTGATCGGGACCAATTTCGTAAGATGGAAGGGTGACATTAAGTTAGGCTTGGGTTAGGCCTACTGCCTAGCTAGATATAGCCTTACATGAGGATGAGCCCATATGTATCGTAGAACAAAAGGCTTAGCATTGGATGCGGGAGAGAACTGATAGGCTGAGCATATATATATCTATATATATTTAAATAATTATTGCCGAAGATCAGTCCCATCAAGAACCACCATATAAAATAATGAAGAGACAAGACAATTCTTAGTCTGGATGTATGTAATACCACGGGTCACCTTGACTTTTATTCATTTTCTTTTCTTATACGTGATTGCATGCCATCTTCGAGATTTTATTCATCATCGAGATGATAAATAAGTCCTTCTACATGTCTGCATAATTTTCTAATATTTTGCTTCTTGGTATTGCTAATTATATATTTTTTTCTACATTTGTAGCTGCATATTCAAATCATACTGGACTGAAGATATATAATTGTTTAATCAATTTTCTCTCCGTAATCAAAGTTTATATCGAAATATATATAATTTCATCTGTTCTTGGAATGGTCTTAATATTTTGGGGAGGATGTGTCAGGTTGTATCTTTCCACGTTGCTTCCGCTGCATCTACTGCATTTAGGTGCTGATCCGGATCTCCCAACAAGTGGAATCAGTATCTAGAATTTTCTCAATAACTAATATTAGAGCTTGGTTTGAGCCATTGTTCGAGTGGAAGCAAAGCGATTTCAGAGCCGTTGGTTTGAAGGTGGAAGAGGAGGATTTAAGGAGTGCATCGAGGCAGGTGGAGTTGTACGTAGGTATGGTATCCTACATGGATGGAGAAAGGAAAAACCAGAATTTCTCAAGTTCACCGGAGTACATCAGCAAAGATGATGCCAGGGGTAGCTCAGGGAGACAGGAGATAGTCTCGGGAAGCACCAAGGGTATCGGACAGTCTGGAGTGTCCCGGTATGGCCGCATTAGCCTAGGGACGAAGACTAGAGCTGATGGAGATGGCAACTTAGGAAGACCGAGGACAGGTCTCAGGGAGTGCCGGGAACATCATGCAGTCGGGAGACAGGCTGAGACATGATGCAGCAACCAAGTGGAGATGGTTGCTTGGTTCGGTCGGTGGATTAGCAAAAGAGTTGGGATGAGCTCCTGGTTTCAAATGAGCCTGCGGGATGCAGTGTATCCAAAACAGTCTTGGAGGGGTCCGCGTGATGCAGAGGGTCTGAGGAGACAGTGACGGTGTTCGAGGTGCAGCTGCAGGCTCAGCAGGGCAGCATTGAGTGGCTGGCCTCGAGGTTTCTTTCTGTGGCATCAATGGGATTTCAGTTTCAGGTAGAGCATTGGTGATAGGTGGCTTCACGGGTGGAGCAGGATTCGACACGAGTTGAGAGCGAGAGTGCAAGATACTGGCCAGGTCCTAGCACGAGCGCTAGAGATGCACTTAGCCAGGTGGAGCAGAGTGTGCAGAGATTAGCATGGCTCTGTGGAGATGGTGTCAGGTAGAGCTCCAGTTATAGCGAGTACCAGTTCAGGTTCGCTATGGTCTCTCCAGGGAAGTCTAAGAAAAAGTCTGATGCAACTGCCAGGCAAAATGAAGGCTACAATCATGGTGCAAGGATACAAGCAAGGATCTTCAGCTATGGAGGCGGTCATCCCAAAGGCTTCAAGGGCATGCAGTAGCTAAAGGGTGTTGGCAGAGATAAGGAGGTCCACACAAGAGGCTGTCAAGACATGCAGTTACAGTGGGGTTGTGCAGGAGGACATTGCCAGGTTTGCCAAGGCTTGGGAGCACCAAAGTGGAGATTGTAAGGTTTTGCATGGTGCTCCCAAGCCTTGGAGAGACTTGGAAGGTCATGGCAGGGATGCTGAAGGCAATCCCAGCTTGGGGGCGTGTCTTAAGCGAATTCCTGGAGGCGTTCCAGAGATGCTCTAAGCTTGAGTGTTTTCTCATATGACTTAGGAGGGAGTTTTTTTTGAGAGATTGTAACATAATCCAACTGGGTTATGGAGTTGTGTCCAAGTTTGTTAAATTGATTAGGAGGTTAGCTAAGTTGGTTAGATGGTTAGTTGATTGTTTGGTTAGCCTAACCACCCAGAATCCTAATCGAATTGATTGGTTGTAACCAATTGGAAGCCTAACTACCTAGGAAGTTCTAACCAGTTGTTATTGGTCCAAGAATCTAAGTCCTAATCGTCCATGTGATTGAGTCCTAACAAACCAAGAAGTGGTTGAGCCCAAGAATTCAAGGAGTCAAGATGTCCAAGACCAAGAGGATTTCACCATCCACTCTTCTATAAGAAGAGGGGACTGTTGAGAAATGTGTCCCAAAGCCAATTTCTACTGTACACAGTTGTACATTTGATGTAATTGTATATGAATTATATTATTGAATAAAATGTTTATTCTGGCAGTTCATCACTATTTCATCTTTCTGTAATGAGTTCTTGAGTGATGAAGTCCTTAAGACCATTTATATGTGATATAGAGAGGATATATCATATAGTCCTAAAATTATTCGCGACCAAATGATACACTTATTTCAGGATGATAGTATATCAAGTATAGGTCGTTGTGTGCCATAGTCGTTGGTTATCCTCTTAACCAAGGAGTGTGGAGACACTGGTATGGCATGCAGATGTTGTGTTTGACATTTCATCGAACGTGACCCGTCTGTACTTTTTTCTGCCTAGAGTTTTGATATGGATGTAGTTATCTCTCAGACATGAAATCGTCATGGTAGCTTGCGAGCAACTCACTGTACTTTGGTACTGGACTATCTGAATTTTTAATCCAGGGACCGAAAGTTTCTGGGTACAGTTAAGTACTCGTGTAGCAGTGATCGGATCAAGATGGGATTGACCCTTCCAAAGTGTTTGGAGCAGATATCTTACTGTATTTTAATTTAACAAAATCTTGGCCAGGGTAGTCTCTGTAATGTGTTACAGGACTTGTGAGATTGAGACACATTGTTGATGGACTTTATGGGTTGGGCAGTTTAACCCTAAGTCTTCCTGAGCATTGAGGTCAAAGGGATTAATTACTAGGTTTCCATATCTCCTGGTTCTTGATTGTTGCTCTGCAACTTCGACCTATCCGGACGTCGGGTGTCATTGCTAGATGGTGATTTTGACTGGTATTGGAAATGTTCCAGTGCTACCGGCTTAGTATATGAACCTATGGGGTCACACACCATAGGGGTTTCTACTTGATCTAGTGATCGGAGAACGATTGGGAATCATTCGTGGATTCATAAAGGAAAAGTGTTTTTCTTTACCCAAGTGTCGACACTTGATATTCTTGAAAGTGTCGACACTTGTGTAAGTGTCGACACTTGTTGATTTCGCAAGTGTAGACACTTGATGTCACAAAAGGTTATGACATAAGATTTTCACTAATAGTTGGTGATGCATGGAGGTGAATTAAGTAATGTGATTACTTGATAGCCCAATTTGATTGAGCTATAAAAATCTGGAACGAATCAAATAGGATTTGGTTCAAAATAGGTTTGGGTCCAATTGGGTTGAACCCAATGTATGCACACTTGACCCAATTGATTTCAGTTATGAACTGAAATCAATTAACACATTAATCTGAATTTAAATAAGTTTAAATTCAGTTTTGGGGAGTTATGTAACTTCCCATGACTATAACTTCCCATAACTATCCATTACCACTCTATTATCACCCATAACTCCCCACTTTCCCTCTGCCTCACCATCTACATAATGGGCTAAAATGGGAGGACGAAAATAAGAGAAAATTCAGCAAAGAAATGCTGAAAAAATAAAAGGGAACAAAGAGAAGAAGCTAGGAAAGGTTCTAGTTTTATGGGTGTGAGATTTTTGGAATGAAGTGTGCATATTTGTACCCAGTGATCTAGGATTGAGTGTTTGGGAAGGGTTTCAACGACTCATTCTCCACCTCTTGAGTTTCTTCATTTATTCGGAAAGTCCGGCATCGAAAGAAGAAAAGGAGTTCCGATCAAATTGTTTCACAACAAGCTAGCACTTGGAGTGGAAGTAGATTTTGAAAGAGCCATGGTGTGAACCACCTGTAGAGGTCGGACACGTGTGCGGCTAAGCAGAGTTCTTCTTCCTCCTCCTGGATTTTTCGCAGCGGAGAGCGTCTCCACTTCATACGAGGTATGGTTTTACATATATAGATATGTTGCTTTGAAATGTTCATTGCATAAGTTCATGATTTCATGGTTTATATTAATCATTCATGCAAGATCTTGGGCTAAGTAGCATAGAATAATTCTAAAAGCATGCTTAGATTAAATGTTAATCCATTTATCATGCTTCCGCTGCATGTTATTTTAAAAAGTTTTAAAATGGAAAGCATGCTCGCTATTAGTTTTCCTTTCAGGGACGTGCGTGAACTTAGAGAGCATCCAAGAGAGGCCACCCGTTCGGGATCTCTCGGTTTGCAGAGAGGCCGACCAAGGATTGGAGCGTGATCTTGGAGCGCCCCCTTTGGGGTGGAGGGTCTTCCATGTGGGGAGTTGGCCATGAGGAACCTGCGTGAGGGAGTCCACAGGTGGAGCTCTTTCCGGTGAGAGGAGGCACGGTCATAGCTTGGGCTGCAGAGAGGTGCACGTGAGGGAGATATCATGTGGAGGGCTTGTGCCGTGATGGAGTGTTACGGAGCTTTGGAGAAGGGACGCATGTTGAGATATTCTCCGTGCGTGGCATACGTTGGTTCTTGAAGCGTGAGGCCTGCATGAGAGAAGACGTGCTGGACGGCGAGAAGCTTCTGGATTTTCAGAAAGGTTGTCGAGTGTTGTCTTGTTTGTTGTAACAAGGTTCTTCTCCAAAGAAATAAAGCAATATCTCTTTTTATCTTACATCTCTTCTTCTTATCTGTCTGTGATTGTTGAATCCAAGAACAGATTGTTGGGTTGTATCTTTTCACGTTGATTCCGTTGCATCTGCTGCGTATAGGTGCTGATCCGGATTTTCCAACAAGTGAGATCGTGTCTGAAATTTTTTCAACAGGATGTGGCATGCAATGTAACATGTCACTAAAAAGGTGCAACATTCTCGCATCAACATGAAGTCAATTGTCATTATCGACCAATTCATCACCAACTCCCCCACTCCACCCCACCCACCCTCCCCACCCCCAAAAAAAAATTTATTTTTTCTTTGCACTTCAGCAAGAAATACCTCTAACTCTCTCTTTCCCTTTTACAATCTTTGATATACTTCTCCACACACCAAGAAGATGCCAATGATCCTTTTAAATAGAAAATATATTAGTAAGAGTCTTGTATGAATTCAAAACCAAAAATCTACTAGAATATAAACTCTAAACAAAATAGAATAATTCTAGAAATAGAGTTCTATTTAAAATAGGATAAAAAAAAAATAACCGAGTCTTAAAGATATTCAAACTAATGATCAACTAAAAATAAAATTTTAATTGGAATAGAACTTGACAATGAATCTCAACACTCCCTTCCTTATAAAGTCAATGCTGACAATGTTGAAATTATCGATGTCATGAAGCATCATAATAGTTATCACCATCATTGTCATAGTAATAGTAATATACGATAACTTTTCAAACTAATAATTAAATAATGAAACTTCTCTATTGGTTTTGTAGTCTTCGATGTATATGTTGGTATAGATGATGTCTAGCAACATTTTCTCTAGATACTAACTCCATGGTCAAGATCCTGAGATTTATTGGAGCATCCAGCTTATCCCAATTTATTATCAAATTATCAATTACGATAACTATGAGTATCGATCATTACCTACAAATAATCAAAAACAAAACTTTTGTCATATTCATATACTTTTATTTGAAGAGTTTTAAGTACCTACATTTAGTTGGCTTTTACGTATGAAATCAAATCTTGATATATAGTCTTTTAACAGCTCAAACTTTGAAGTAGCTTTAAAATTAACCAATGTATAAAAAATCTTAATAACCACCAAGGTATAATAAGAATCATCTCTACCAAGCATATATCATGGTTATTGAATTTCTGAAAGTAATTTAAAATTAGTTAGCCTTTTATCCTTATGATTGACTAAATCTCTACATGAAATATCTAAATCTTGGATAGCTTCAATATAAGACTCTTCCGCATAATTTGATTCCTCAATACAGATATTCATAACCAGGTTAACAGTTTCTTTGACTCTACCTGAGTGATTCTAAAATAAACAAATTTCTCAATGATAATTTCTTCTGAATTTAATGTGGTAGTCATCTAATCAAGCTTCTCTTACTTCAAATTTTCTTCTAAACATGATTGATCTTCAAATTGTTCAACATTTCTTTGTTCTAAGTTTTTAAAAGTTGATCCAACCTCGAATTGATCAAGCTCCCCCTATCTCAAATATTTATCTTTGAACCAATTTTGTTGGAGAAGTCTAGAATCAAAATCCACTCTTTATATAATTTTCATTTGGGATGTCTCACCTTGCTAGAATTGAAGTGAATGTCTGTAAAAATATCCTATGCTTCCTTCGACTTCTTTACATCCTGAATATAAAGATATATATTTTTATCAATAAAAACTTAAATTATCCACATTATCTTATTGGATTTCAAATTGCACTATCTTCTTGCAATTTAATCATTAAAAATATCCGATGACAATGTCCTCAACTCACCCATAATATCCCATAAATCCTACCTTTTCAAATATAAGACTTAATAAGAGTCTTGTAATATAGGTAACATATGTTATTTAACTTACAAAGAAAAGTGATGGTAATAAAAAAACTTTATCGATGTTGGTAAGATTAGATATCTTATAAAAATTCTATTGTAATATCATCGATCATGATGATTTTTTTTTGAATCATCAAAATAAGAGTCCGCATGCTCGTGCCATCGCATAACAAATTATCGAAAGCTCTTTAACTACATAGAGCTTTATTAGAAAAATCCAGCCATACGAAAAAAGTTTTAGATGTCTCATCAAGGAAGGCATTTCTAACTCTCTTTTTCATGTTCTTCCATGTTATTTCACACATTTTTTTTATATTGAAAGAGTGACCAAAAATCTCTTTATATTGCTAAAGATATATTTTTTTCTTGAATTATATAAATCATCCGGTTCACTAAAAAATATTTTTTATGGAGGATACTACATAAATGAAAGTTTGATTCTTACCTTGACTCAAAAAAATAAAATATACTAAAATGCAAACTCTAAATCATTTAAAATAATTCTAAAAATAGAGTTTTATTTCGAAATATGATAATTAAGTAAAATTATAAAAATATTCAAATTAATGATCGATAAAAAAAAATAAAATTATTGGGGTAGGACGTTCTTACTATATACTATCAAGAAAATTTTGATCCAATTAATTCAAATTTAAATCATAAAAATTAAAATTAAAATAATAATTACACTGGCATGCCTTTAGACTAGTTATAGGAGCCCGACATCCACAGATCAGCCGATTCCCCTTGCAGCACCACCACCACTCCGCTCCTCCAACTGCTACTTTCCACCTTGTCACCAAACGTAAAAACCACTGCCCGCTGGAGAATCTGGAGGTACATGTCTCCAAATCCTCTCTCTCTCTCTCTCTCTCTCTCACGCACGCACCACACCGCCTCTCACGCCCTTGATTTCTAGTCTCTTTCAACGCTCCCTTTGTCTCTCTCTCTCTCTCTCTCTAGAACTTCTATATATATCACTCTCTGGGTTTATCTGGTGTCCTTGGAAACTGGAGGCCATGACAGAGTCCATTGAGATCCCAGACTGCTACTACCCAAGAGAGCCCACCTTGGTGAAGCCAAGCAGCAGCACACCAAGGCACCCCCTATACCTTTCCAACCTTGATGATCAGAAGTTTTTGAGGTTCTCGATCAAGTACTTGTACCTGTATAAGAGATCGGTGGAGGTGGAGGTCTTGAAGGAGTCCCTGTCTAAGGTTTTGGTGGAGTACTACCCTTTAGCAGGGAGACTAAAGATTAGCGAGCAGGATGGGGAGAAGCTGGAGGTGGACTGCAATGGGGAGGGGGCTGTCTTTGCTGAGGGGTATGTGGATCTCTCCGTGGAAGAATTTCTAGAAGGTTCTCGAAGGCCCGACAAATCTTGGAGGAAGCTCTTGTACAGGGTGGAAGCTCAGAGCTTTGTCACCGTTCCTCCACTTGTTGTTCAGGTGATCTCTTCTCCATGACTCTTTCCTCTCTTTCTTTCCTTTTTTTTTATCGTGCTTCTCCTTTCTTTCTTTACTTAAAAATATATAATATCATCTGTCCGTGATGAAGGCTATATCCATCATCAAGCCTGCCTGGTAATTTTTTTATCTCTGTTTTATCTGTACCTATCTTTTTATTAATAATAATAATAATATACATGTATAATGAAAGCTGTATATTTTGTTCTGTGTTTATTGGTTGTCTTGTCTTGTCTTTTATTATTATTATTATTATTATTATTATTATTATTATTCCTACCGAAGTGGTTGGGAGATTATGTTTTATCTTATATTTTCCTGCTTAGAATTTATGCTAGAGAAGTTTAATTGAATCCAAAATGCGGCTACACATGTGGAATGGATATTGCATCTGTTATGCTTTTTTGAGTTTTCTGCTTGCTTTATTTTCATTTTCTCTCTGTCGTTCTAAGATTTAGTTCTCTGTCTGAACAAAATATGCTTCCTTAAACTAGCAATGGATTCGTGATGGCCAGGGGTGAATTAGCCGTTTTAACGATGCTTTGTGGGAGGCGTGCCATATTCCTTTCCCTTTTTCTTCTCTCCCTACTTTTTCGGTCTATGATGCTCCGTGCCTTTCGATATCTTTGCCTCCATTCTTTAAGGACCCATACCGAGCATGAGATCTGCTTTCCTGAAGCATGTTCATCGCTCATCGCTTACCTTTTCCTATCACTTTGTTTTTTAAAATATATATGGAGCACGGTCCTCTGTTTCTTTGGATATTTTCCAAGAAATGTCGAATCCACTGACACTCACGCTAGATTGGGATTAGATCGGGATCGCCATCCTTTTCGTGGTAGATTATTTTCTGTGATTTAGTTTACGAAGAGAAATCTCACTCGTCACGACCTGTAAATCTCGGTCCGTAGGTGGTCTTTTCAACTTCTTTCCATCGATTTTCCTCCTGTTGCTTCATCCGGCTGTTTGCCTGATATACTTGCTGCGTCCACCAACTTGGACAGAAATTATCCATGGATTCTTGCGATCGCTTTCTTAATTCCTATCCTAGAAAAATCTTTTTTTTTTTTTTTTTGAGTGTCGTGGGAGGAAGAAACTCTGCCACCCGGTTTTTATTCAAAACATCAAAAACCAAACAGAGTAGGGGGGAAATCAGATTTTAATTTTTAACTTAATTGCTTGGAACTCAATTCTTATACTTTGGTTTTATTTTACCAACTTAGGGTTCTTATATTGTTTTAAGATCGAGTAAAAAAAATCTATTTTGTTTAGTCGGTACCCTGTCCAGTAATGATGTAATCGTTTCCGTTCGTTTCAAGATAACGACTCCTTTGCTTTTCCACGATGAGTTATCATGTTGGAGTGAGTTCCACTACCACTGTCCAATGGTGGCCTACCATCTGGGCTCATCCCCGTGAACACATGGACCAAATTGATTAGAGGTCATCATGTTGAAACAGTTCCTTGGGCGTTCGTATTCGTCTCTCACGATCTCAAACCAAATCCAGATTTCCCACTCGGTACCAAACTTTTTTCTTAATGAAAGGAGAATCCTCTCGACATCAAATGGGTGATGCATACCAGCAGTCGAGAACATGACAAAAAAAAAAAAAACCCTGCATACATCGATCGTGCTGCAAAAAAAAAAAAAAAAAAAGAACCAAAAATTAATTACTTTCCCTTTCTCGTGCTCAGGTGACTCATCTAAGCTGTGGTGGGATGATACTGAGCAGCTCCATCAATCACTGCCTCTGTGATGGCATCGGATCGGCTCAATTTCTTCATGCATGGGCCCAGATCACCGCGAAACCCAATGCCAATCTCGCGGTCACCCCCTTCCACGGCCGCCACTCCCTGAAGCCCCGAACACCGCCACGCATCCCCTTCTTCCACCCTGAATTCAACGGGGGACCGCCGCCAGCCGGCGAGCCTGCCGTGGACCTCCTCGCCCAATTCCTCCTATCTCAGCCTTTAGTCCCGGTCGCCGTGACCTTCACCGCTTCGCAGATCCTTCACCTCAAGAAGCAGTGCGTTCCCTCTATCAATGCACCTCCTTCGAAGTCCTGGCGTCTCACGTCTGGCGTGCGTGGATCAAGTCTCTGGACCCGCCGCCCTCGATTCGTGTCAAGCTCCTGTTCTCCGTCAACGTGCGCAAGAGGCTGAAACCCGAGCTCCCACGGGGCTTCTATGGCAATGGTTTCGTGCTTGGGTGCGCAGAGAGCTCGGTCGACCGGTTGGTGACATCCAATGCACGCTATGGTGTGAAATTGGTGCAAGAGGCCAAGGCGAGCCTCGACGATGATTACATCAGGTCCATGATCGATCTCTTGGAGGAGAGGAGGGGAAAGCCAGACCTCTCATCGACGTTGGTCATATCGCCATGGTCGAGGCTTGGATTGGAGGACTTGGATTTTGGGGTAGGGAGGCCTCTTCATATGGGCCCTCTTGCTAGCGAGATATATTGCCTGTTCCTACCCGTGATCGGAGATTGGAATGCCTTCACCATGCTGGTGTCGGTCCCTCAGAGCATCGCAGACCGGTTCGAACAATATTGCCTCAAGGGTATTGGTGAAATTAGGGAAGACAAGGAAGATGGAGGAGGAGGAGGAGGAGGAGGAGGCTGGCCATCGGTTGAATAATGTCGTGTTAATGCTTCATCTCGTGTTATACTATATATATCCTTTCCCTCTCCTAGCTGGCTAGCTCCCTCCATATATTTAAAATTCAGTTATTTCCGTTACGGGCACGGAAGAAGCGCGTATATGGCTTACGATCGAGTCATCTCGGCATATATACGGACCATGAACCGGTCCCACCCATTTGGACCTATTCTACTACCGAAGTCTCTAAAAGAGGTCTGTAAGGCTATACAAATTGAATGTATAATCTCTTCTTGATCCTTATCATATGAATTTATCTATTTTTGGTTTTGCAATTACTTGTCATTACCATTTTCTTTTTCTTTTTTTTTATTAAAAAAAAAAAAAAAAAAAAAAAAAAAAAAAGAACACCGAGAACTTGACGAGCTAGCTTACTTTTCTTGCTCGATCGAATGATCCGAGCGGAAAGAGCTTTTATATCCAGGAGGATCGATAATGCGTAGCGAATGCTATTATAGCGGCGTTTCTCTATGAATTACCGAGTCATCTCGGTTTCATTCACCAGATTTATTAATATGATAGATTTTAATTAGGCAATAATACATGCATGTAACTCGATCTCGAAGTCGTGTTATCGAAGCGATTTCCGGTAAGTTGCACCAGGTAAAATCTCCATCTCTAAAGATCTCGGTCTGATTGAATTGGCTAAAACAAAAATTAGGTTGCATCTTCAATCACCTATTCATCCACGTAAGAAAATGGTGCAGGTTGATTGGCATGTGTCCTTGCCGATATTAATTATATATGTTAAAGTCCAGGGACGGTTCTTAATTATGTGTACCATCTCTATCCTATTTGGTTACAAGAGTCAGCACGGAACACTATTTTTACGGATGCATACAAAGAAAATTTTCCATATATATCCAGCCGTCCGAGCATCAATCTTTATCCTTGAACGGGACACGATGGCATGCATGGATGGACGAGAATGTGTTGGTAGGGTAATTCTTCAAATTCATAGAGCAGATAATTTCAACTTGCTATCATATCTGGTTACATGAGTCAGCACGAACATTAATTTTCCATATCCATTCATTTTGATAGCCGTGCGAGCATCGATCTTTTATCCTTGAACGTGACACGTTGGCAGGCATGGATGGACGAGAATGTGTTGTGGTATGGTAATTCAAATTCATAGAGCAGAAATTTCAACTTGCTCGGAGACTTCGATGCTCGCATCAAAGAAAATCTCCGTCGCCTAGTCATTAAATTTTAATGTTGACATCAACCTACCAAGACCCGGGACCGACGTATCCAAGATTTCCATGTTGTTTTTATATTCACCTAGCTAGCTTCAAATCGATGCTTTCTATCTCGTTAGCCTTCCTTCCTTTCACACGCGGTCAATTTTGTACCACAGCATTCCCTGAGCCTGAGGCGGCCACATCCACCGGCAGAGTTTCTTGCAAATGGACAAAAATGGCCCATACTTCGACGTTCTTGAATAATTTTTCAATACCGACCGCATATATTATTTGGACATGACCTGCTGACTTTTTCTCCAGGAATGGAGAATCGATAACCCTCACCCGAGGTAGTTTGAGAGGAGTCTGGTTTTAAATTATTCCTTGGTGTCGATGAGAAGCTGCGCGTAACGTTGCCTTCACAAGGACGCCTCGCCCCCTAGGGTAGGTGGAATTCAATTCCTTGACAAGAAAGAAAAAATTATAAAACTCAAAATATATATATATATATATATATATATATATATATATATATATATATATACTTACCAGAAAAAATATAATACAGCAATTTAATTAGACTCCATAAATTGATCTACATCGTTGTTGGAGGGCCTTTCTTCTGTTATTGCTTATGACCAAAGTAATAACTATAAATTACATATATAGTAATGGCTTGCTAAAATATATTTACAATTTGTTATGGATAAGATATATAGATACATGGTCAAACTAATGACTACTGGAATTTGATGATGACATCGTGATCAAAGTGTCATTATTGTCTCAAAAAAAAAAAAAAAATTAAAAATCAGCAGTCCAACTCCCTAACTTCTTCATCTTCTTTTTTTTTTTTTTTTTTTTCAAGCAAGCTATCCATTTTTTTCCCCCTCCCCCCACTTCGATCGAGGAAAAAAAAAGGAAAAAGAAGGATGTGGTCAACTGGTTCCGGTCCGGAGGGAAGCTATCTCTCCGTATCTTCCCTTATTTTGCTCCATCTATGATCACCTACGCATGCTGAAGATTTTATTATCTTATTTACTGGAGAGAAGTTATTAGTAGCTGCGCGTCTGGTCAACTAAAAGATTCGATATCAAAACGCTCGCCATCAGCCAAAAAAAAAAAAAAAATGGACGGACCGATCAAAAATTATATTAATTTCTTTCTACTTTGACCCGCAAACTTTTTTTTTTAATTATGAAAAACCTGCAAACAATCTGGAACAATTTCGAAGCCAAAAAAAAAAAAAAAGTTTTGCCAGCTGTCTCTCTTTCGTGACTTGTCGTTCCAATTCCGTGGACCATCCATCAAAATGACCTGTACGAATGAAACACCGATAATTAAAACACCTCCTTTTTTTTATTATTATTTTATGGGTTGCATCCACTTTCTGTAACAACAGAGTCCAAACTTTTATTAGCTTGTTTGGTCGTCCTGACTACGTATTTATATTATTTTGGAAAAAAATGAATTAAAGCCCGTTCCTCTCGGTGCAGCTGGCCGTCCTTTTTCTCCCTGTCGTCTGCTTTGTTCCCATTAATTTTCTCTCTTTCATCTTCTCGAACACCATTTTTTCGGCTACCTTGACAGATACAAACTCATCATGAATCGTAGTAGGCGATACGTGAGAGCCAGCGAACTGGCTTAGTATCGATCCTATGATTAATTATATTTATGATGCCATGATCAAAATATCATATATTTATCAGGGTAAGAAAACCTTTATCTAACTAAGATTCCATCTAAATGGAAAGATATTTGCTCCGACCTTGATGCATGTTTTTTTAGAATGCATCTTCTTCAAATTGGAAGATGGAGAGAAAAATATGGCATGATGCTTTTCAGGCTCGGTCACCTGCTCTTTTCTTTTCGAGGATCTTTACTTTGCAATGGTGAAATCAGTGTGACCATGCTGATCTCTAAAGTGTAGAATCGAAGTATTTGGCCTGCTCATATACATTTCCAGGCAATTATTTGAGTTTTTATTCGAGCTACCAGTTTTAATGAGACCACTCTAGAATGGCAGATGCATCGATTTTTATTTTTAATTTTTTGGCAGCTATCCAAGGATTAGCTTTCCTTATTTTTCTTTTATCACCGCTTCCTAAATAATGGTGGCTTTGTGATCTTTTCACAAGGTGATTTTGAAAATGGTTGTACCATCGAAGATTAATTAATATTCATGTAGGTTGCCTTGAGGAACAAGTTACGCATGGGAAAGGGAATGATGGTTGCCATCTTTATGATGTAGGGTTTAGAAACAGCCCATCATCTGTTTTTAAAATGTCCCTTTTTTTATCAGAAGAACATGGCATCCTTCGAGAAGCTGCCAGATATTCTTCTATCATCTCTGGTCAAATTGTACGTAGGAGGAATTGAAGCGCATTTGTTCGAACCATAGGAACAACGCTCGAGACTGATTGCAAAAAAATTTTCTGTTTGCAAATTTATCGGTACGAAAGAATTCAAGAAGCTTTCTTTCAAAGAGGGCAACCTCATCATCGGTTCTTCGGAAGCTTTGGAATATTTTTTATTTATGCGGTAATTTGGGCTTGGCGAAATGTTGGATAGGCACCAGGAGCTCCTCAAATTTATCCCTCCACGGCCTCGGCCGACTCCTTGACTTAATCCTGTATTTTTATCTGTATACTTTATTTTAATAAATTAAATTATGATAGGGGAAGGTCCCAACAGCTCACCGAATTAAAAATAATCACTGCATGGGGTACAATAATTATGACCTTGCTTAATTATCATCATAATTGTACTGATTGAACTATCGATCAAAATTTATTAAATATGATTCCATCGATAGTACAGGGTCGAGACTTCTAAGAATGGCCTCTGCATGATGACAGATAAATTAATAATTTATTATCAATATATAGGTAATTAATGAGACCTTGACCGAGAATAATTCAATTTCTTGATAAAAAAAAAAAAAAATTGGGGCTTGATAAATGTCCTTGCAAGTGCTAGAGATGAAAATAAGCTCTCTCTCTCTCTCTTGGCGGGGATGTCATGGCCGCTTGGAGCGGTCACCGAGATATCTTTCTTTCTCGTTCTCTCTCTCTCTCTCTCTCTCTCTCTCTCTCTCTCTCTCTTTCTTTTAAATAATTTTAAAATAAATACAAAAAAATTTATCATTATTTAATTTTGAATCTAAAAACACCAACAAGCTGATCCTCGGAAATAAATACAGCGGCCTTGGTGTGGATATAAATAATAGTAATGCTTGTCCCGAATCTAATTAATTTCATTATATGTAAATTTTAAAAATTATGATAATAATTGAGAAGGGAATATACTGATCGATCATAGAAAAAATAATTATATAAATAGTTGTATGATAGACATTTAGTTGTTCATTTTTTAACTTTTTTAAAGAGATATTTAACTTCCTAAATAATAATATTTTTACTTATTGTTTCGATTATAGTTGAGATCTGGTTTGTTATTGTTTGTGCTTTGTCTTTTTGATCTAGGAATGACAAAGAACTCATCGTTATTCTTTTATCTTGCTCGAACGTATCAAGAAAAAAGTGATGATAGGTCAAACAGTATGATAGGTAGATGAGTGAGTATGCTATCGATATTAAATCATTTTTCGAAAAGATAATGATCGAAGGAATGATACGCTGGTAGTATTATTTTAGGTGCCTTGACTTTTAATAATTTTTATCATGATCGCATTACCATTCAAAAAAGTCAAATTTAGATACGGATGTAATTCAGCCTACGATGGTAAAAAACTTAAATTAACATCATTCATGAAGTAGAAAGCTACCGGTAAGTTAAAATAAGATAAAATACATTAATGATCTGGATTGTTGAGGAATTCTCTTGACATTCCAATATGGCATTTATAAATAGCCCATCAGCCAAGGTAGGTGCCATCACTTATTTTGGTCACTCGTGCTTGATCATTATCATGTATCACATGATCCACTATTAACATACATATTAGATAGTACCATCTTTCATCTTTCTTCATGGATAGTGGAAAGATAGATATAATTACGATATTTCTTCAATATCACGGACAACCGCAACTACTGATCAAATATCATTCATGAATTTTACTTCATTTCTTAGGTTGATATCTTTTATTTCCTTTCCATCTATACATTAATTACCCCATGTATTACCGATATATTGGCATGTACTTTTGCTATTTGGTATTTTATCTTACATCGATGCTGTATCCATTTTTTTTTATGGATCATATAATTTACCGATCTAGATATCTAAAAACAATTATATTATATATTTTTAAATTTTATTTTATTTAATATCATGTAAATTATCGAGATTTGCCTTATATATATATTAATTTATTTGTTTTGTACGTTGGCAAAAATAAAAATTTTGTATAGCTACGTGGTTTTCAATTATGGGTGGCCAGGGACAATACCCATCCCATCCATACCGGCCTAATCGTCACTTTTATTATCAGATTTTTTTTTTTTTAAAAAAAAAAATCTACATGGCTACTGATCGTGGCATTGCCGAAGCTTGTCGCCATTGTACCCTTTTTTGCGTATAAACAAAAGATAGCACGGATATAGCAAAAGATATGGGCAGGCCAACAGGATGATTTGGGGGTATCTTATCATCAATCCCACTTGTAAGGTAATGCCCGATGTTACTTTATCTCGCATCTTTTCATTATTAATGTCATCAGGACCACAACGTACCTGATGAAAAGATTGACTGCCTTACCATCAAAACCACGATAAAGAATCCACCACCCATAAAGAAATAGTAAGACCTATTTTTATTACCCCCCAAAAAAAAAAAAAAAACCTACGGTTTAATCCGACGAGTTTCTAATTTCTAAATAAAGAACTGCTTTACACCTCGTCCAAGTGGCTTCAAACAGTTTATTATATCAGTCCTGGAAGTTGAGAGGGAGTTCAAGCTTTTCTAAAGCATTGCTCGATTACAATACCCTCTTTCTCTCTCTGTATATATATTATCCCCTAATTGATTAGACCGGGACCACGATTTACGTGCCCTGTGTTATCCTTTCACGTCAATTACGGGGATTCAAATATTATCCTGATTAGAGATATTGAAATTAATGGAGAGAGTTTCTTTCCATCTGATTAATTGTTTTTTAAAATATAAGCTTATAAAATAAAGCCTGAAATGATTCATGCATCCACGATAGGATCCTAACAAACGTTTCATGTCTCGAATAGTGGTAGGGCTACAAAATCCACCTCCGCTTCGTGGAAGCTGAGTCACCGTGCTCGCTTTCTCCTCTACAATCGATCTAGCTAGAAACTGTGGTGGACCGTTGATATCGTGTGGAAAGCTATGGGGTTATGACGACCGGTGACGCGGAAGTGGGTCTCTATTACACATGGTAAACGTGGATTCCAACGATGCAACTTGGCATGAAGCTTGTTAATTCCAAATGATTAAAATATGTTTATTTACTTCGGTATCGGAAAAAATGTTGATGCTCGTGATCGCCTTTGCTAAATAAAAGATGTACATGTGGTCTGCCAACCATTTGGTTCTCCTTGTTGCATGATGATCTACATTGAATTTTATTTTTTTAATGCCATGCTAGCAGAGCTCCAACTTCTTTTCTCTCTGCTCGAACGAGGAGATGGTCTACAAGATGGACCCCCGGCCCATTAGATAAAATGCCTTCTCCACGATGGGCTGAGTTGGGCCAGCCAGTATCGCCCATTTGGTTTTGCCCGAGCTCGAGATTACTAGTAGGTGGGCCGAAAGACCATTCGATTTGTTTGTATTAATATTAAACTTGAAAACATTTTCTTCATACCAAATAAAAAAAAAAGAAAGAAAACCTGTTCCTGGTTTGCAATATCAGACTTTTTCAGTTTAACGATTTCTTTGAAAGTAGAATCAGGCAATTCCAACCCAGCTTGATTTTACATTCACCAGGAGTGCATAAATGCAATACAATAATTTAATCCATGGATAGGTCGAGCCCTTCAAGAGGATGTCCCTCACGATCAAAACCATCGAAATAAGCTCAGCTCCATATGAACCCTTTTTTTTTTTTTTTCTTGGTCTATTTATATATTATATATATCAGATTTCATTTTTGTTCGGTCGAGCAGCATCGAATAAATGACATAAAGAAGCTATTATTTAGAAGTCATGATAAAAAGATAATTATATTATATGCTTTTTTCCTTCTGGTTTCCAATTTCTCCTTGTTATCGGTAAATCATCCTTCACTAGAATATGACGGTGCCCGACAGTCTTCTGATTTTTTGCAGCAAGAATGGAGAGCTGTTCCCGAGCGTTCCACCATAAGCACCTGCAAGAACGGTTCCTTGATCGATAGTAATAGATGGAAGAACTTCCGATGCTCGAATTAGTAAGAAGGATGGGATGAGCTATCGTAGCCGAAGTTGAAAGAGATAATTGGATGAGCGTGAGAGTGGCGGTAAAACATATCTCACCAAGGATTCATTCTTACCGATTTATAGAGTTACACGGAGTAACGAAATACCGTCAGGGAGGAAGTCATCCTTGACAGGTGCAATAAAAATTCCGACAAAAATATCGAGATCTTGTCCTTCTAAATCTTTTCTATCAGTATATTTTCTATCAAGGTAGCCGATCTTGCCTTATACGAACTTGTCCGCCACGATCTCATTTGCCATGGTAGCCACTAGGATAGCCCAGACAATCGGGACCAGCTTTTGTCACTTACTCGGTTGTCATCGGATCCAGGTATTAAGATGGTTCGTCCGTTATCGAGAAAGAAAATATCTTATCGAAAGAGAATGGACCTTGACATTGTACTACAGTATACTTGACTAAGTTTGGGATTTAGTCAAGTTCGAATAAGTACTCGGTAGATGCGTAAAAAGATGTCGTCAGGGCCAATTGTGTAATTTCTCGGTGCAAGGTATCAAAGATAGCTGATGTAATGATCGGCTTGATCATTTTCTACTCGGTTGGTTATTGGTGAGTCAGTAGTCGTAGCCATCTCCTTCCCAATTAGTGATATAGTTACCATCTTTCCGATAGTCGGTGATGCAATTGATACCGTAATCATTCCTGGGTTATCTGGTGGATGACCGTCTTCGTCGGTGATCCGATACATATCTTGAGATCAAGTAGACGGTTGCTATAACAGTTCTCTTCCTTCATTTTATTTATTTATCTGTCCCTGATTCCTGAATTTTCATGGATTTATATTACTTCCCCTCTTAAAAGAATATAAAAGAAAAAAAAAAAAGGAAGAGAAAGATGAACTCCCGTCCAACAAACAATGGAAAAAAAAAATCATGAAATTTTCAATTCCCTTCTTTTGTGCATATCGTGAATCAGTTCAAATCATATCCATTCATAAATCTCAATCAGATTTGGTTTATTAAGCAAGCTAAGCCCCAACCGGGGCCGATCGGAGCCTGGCAGCCCTCGAACTCTTTTCTGTTCGGGAGTTGTAATTAAGAGAACCACCTGTACCCAAATTCATTAATTCACGGGACCGGAGCGAAATATGCAAAAATATATTAAGAAAAACAGGTACTGCATGTTAGAGGCGCGGACAGGAGTGTTTCCCAGAAGCGGATGCAAGTAATTCTTTCAATATTCCGCTCTCGCAGATCTCGGTGCCTACGTGTCATGCGTTCATTTGAACACTGAGAATATTCCAATCAATCAAACCAAATGCACGATCCGACGATCTATGTTTTTTTCTGTCACGTGGTATACACGGTCAACGCGGACGACGGCCCAGGAAACGCCTAACTACTGGTTAAGGTAGTAGTTAGAATTCACATTTCATTCGCGTTAGTGTACTCTCGAGTCTGAATTTTTTTTTTTTTTTAAAAAAAAATATTTTTTTATTATTTATTTATTAAAGCATCTTAGTCCGAAACTTATTTACCGAACTTTTTTTTTTTTTTTCGTCTTGCACGGCAATCCAGGTGGAAAAACAGTTGATAAAACCTGTGATTTTCTTGATGGAATTTGCAATTTCGTAATGTATCATAATTTTGAACGGACGAAGAAATAAGCGGAAACATAAACACTACGAGTTCATTTCAAATAAAAAATATAAATAAAATTTTTAATATATATATATATATACATATATTTAATAAAATAAAAAAAATTAAAAAATCTTTATAAATTAATAAAAATTTTGAAAATAAAAAATATTGAAATATATATTTATAACAACATGATATTTGATATGTCATATTAAATATATTACAATAATTATTTTATATTAAAAATGTAATAAAAATTATTATTATATTATATTATATGTTATATTATATTATAATATATATTTATTGTCGATTGATATGTAATATTATATATATTGTAATAATTATTTTTAGAACTAAAATGTAGTAATTATATCAACACGATATAATATAATATAATATATTAAATTACATTACAATAATGTAATACATTTTATTACATTATAATGTAATATATTATATTTCAATATAATAATGGTATATTATATTTTACATTATAATAATGTAATACGTTTTATTACATTATAATATGTTTATTATAACATATTATTATGGCCATAATGATGACGTGGCCGGTCTCGGATTTCGTCGGGCATGATTGAGCCGCGTGGAGGTTTCCTCGGCCGAGTCAGCTGCGGGTCCCATGCCGCCGAGGTCGAGCTCGGCCCTTGCCCCCCCGGCTATCTTGCCAGGTGATGTCTGTAAAACCAGGCTTGGGCTGAAGTCGGCAGACTCAGCCAACTTCAACCCAAACGAGGAAAAAAAAAAAAAGGGGGAGGCGGAGACGGGGAGAAGACCGTAACAGGGGAGGTTTCTTCTCCCTTGTTCCGACCGGAGTCTTCGCCGGAGACTTCGGGGAAGGAGTCGGGGTGGAGAGGGAGGTTGGGCGGTGCCGTGGTGGGCTGGATCGGGACTCCGGCCGACGCGAACTCCGTTTCCCAGACGATGAGATGTCTCGGTGTTTTTTTTAAAATCCCCCACATCGCCGGCAACCATCGAAACATTTCATCGCGGTATTCCCTCCTCTCCGGCAAGCATCCAGGAATCGTCGAAGCCGGTGAGTCGTTCTTCATTTAATTTGATTTTTAGGAGAGAAATTGGTCGAGAATCTTTTGGGTTCTTCCGGTTGTTGTTTGGGCCGTTCGTCGACGATGACCGCGCCGCCGAGCCCTCCTTCCGGTGAACGTCTCGTGGCCGGCGTCGGCAACCGGGGGAGAGGGGGGTTGGTTGGATAAGAATGGGAGCAGGGCGTGAGAGAGAGAGGAAGGAAGAGGGCTTGCGGTGAGAGACAAAGAGGAGGGTGTCCGGGAGAAGAAAAGAAAAGAGAAAGGAAGAAGAAGGAAAAAAAAAAAAAAAAAAAAGGAAAGAAAAGAAAAGAAAAGGAAAAAAAAAAAAGAAAAGGAAAAAAAAAAAAGGGGTTATGTATGGCCAGAAAAAAAATATTAGTTAAAAATATATATAATAATAATAATAATATAATAATAATAATAATAATATAAATATGATAGGAGGAGAGAGAAAGAGGAGAGAGGAGGAGAGAGAAGAGGAGGGAGAAGGAGGAGAGAGAAGGAGGAGAAAGTAGGAGGAGAGAGAAAGAGGAGAGAGAAGGATGAGAGAGAAGGAAGAGAGAGAAAGAGGAGAGAGAAGGAAGGAAGAGAGAGAAAATCAGGGATTTTTTTGATATTCGTGAAAAAATTAAGAATTTAGTTTTAATTTAAAATTTATTTATCTATGTAGAGAATCGGTCTTCTGAGCGGGAAGACGTCGCACCGATTTCGGGTTCGGATTAGTACAAGCGTGAATAGCTGATTTGTAAGGAATTCTAACCTAATCACCGTATTTATTAATATATTTTACATGATCTGATGTATTTCGAGCATAAATAAATATTTTTCATGCATAGTGATTTTCAGATAGCATGATTTGATTTCCGGGTTACGGATCAAGTTTGTGGTTAGTATTGTTTGTATTTGCCATGTGATCTTGAAATGTATTTGATCGTGATAGCGATGTTTGTATTTGCCATGTGATCTTGAAATGTATTTGATCGTGATAGCGATCGCTGGAAAGTGACATGATTCGTTTATGTGAAGAGAAATGATAATGTGTTAAGAGAACTGGTGTTTGGACTAGCCATGCCACGGCGGTACCGTGGTTTCTCAGTGTGCCCGTCACAGGCTGGAGTGTGACAATTTGTGTGCCCGTCACAGGCTGGAGTGTGACAACAGTGTGCCCGTCACAGGCTGAAGTGTGACAACAGTGTGCCCGTCATAGGCTGGAGTGTGACAATAGTGTGCCAGTCACAGGCTGGAGTGTGACCGTGGTTAGTCCAGAACCCTAAAGATAATGATTAAATAATTGAAAATTCTATAAGAAGAAAAAAAATAAAGTTTCCAAAGTTTTTGTTAAACATGAAATCGGAATTGTTGATTTCGTCATGGTAATGTTTACTTCTTTCATATACATGTAAATTATTATTGGTGATTATTTTGGAACCCTTACTGGGCTATGTAGCTCACTCCCTACCATCTGTTTTCTTTCAGAGACTCAGGAAACTTAAGGAGGATCTGGGCTGGGCGTGAGACGGAGCATCATGTTTGTTGAGATATATAGTTAGTTTGTCCGGTTACTGACTTTTGAGTCAGTGGACCATTTTATGATCTCGAGTTAATTATGAACTATACATTGTTAATGATTTGTTTATACAATATTCATTTACTTTGGATACATTTGAATTGTTGTGTACCTAGGCCTTGCATAATTTCTAGGGTAAAACCTAGGGTTTGTGCGGCCGGTCACGTAGCCGTTTCCGGTATTGGATTTGGGGCATGACAATGTCCCGAGGCGTTACCGCCCAGGCCGAAGTCGAGTTCGGTCCAGGGCCCCTTCTGCCGCCTCGCCAGGTGTCCACCCGAGAGGGGTCCACCTCGGCCGAGGTCGGCTGCTCCCCCGCTCCCTCGCCAGGTGGCGCCCAGAGACGGTCCCACCGAGGCGGAGGTCGAGCCGGACCCCTTCGCTCCTTCGCCAGGTGGCCCCCGGAGACGGGACCACCTTGACCGAAGCCGAGCGCCCTTCTGCCGCCTCGCCAGGTGTCCACCCAGGAGGGGTCCATCTCGGTCGAGGTCGGCTGCTCCCCCGCTCCCTTGCCAGGTGGCGCCCAGAGACGGTCCCACCGAGGCCGAGGTCGAGTCGGGCACCTTCGCTCCTTCGCCAGGTGGCCCCCGGAGACGGGACCACCTCGACCGAAGCCGAGCGCCCTTCTGCCGCCTCGCCAGGTGTCCACCCAGGAGGGGTCCACCTCGGCCGAGGTCGGCTGCTCCCCCGCTCCCTCGCCAGGTGGGGCCCAGAGACGGTCCCACCGAGGCCGAGGTCGAGCCGGGCCCCTTCGCTCCTTCGCCAGGTGGCCCCCGGAGACGGGACCACCTCGACCGAAGCCGAGCGCCCTTCTGCCGCATCGCCAGGTGTCCACCCAGGAGGGGTCCACCTCGGCCGAGGTCGGCTGCTCCCCCGCTCCCTCGCCAGGTGGCGCCCAGAGACGGTCCCACCGAGGTCGAGGTCGAGCCGGGCCCCTTCGCTCCTTCGCCAAGTGGCCCCCGGAGACGGGACCACCTCGACCGAAGCCGAGCGCCCTTCTGCCGCCTCGCCAGGTGTCCACCCAGGAGGGGTCCACCTCGGCCGAGGTCGGCTGCTCCCCCGCTCCCTCGCCAGGTGGGGCCCAGAGACGGTCCCACCGAGGCCGAGGTCGAGCCGGGCCCCTTCGCTCCTTCGCCAGGTGGCCCCCGGAGACGGGACCACCTCGACCGAAGCCGAGCGCCCTTCTGCCGCCTCGCCAGGTGTCCACCCAGGAGGGGTTCACCTCGGCCGAGGTCGGCTGCTCCCCCGCTCCCTCGCCAGGTGGCGCCCAGAGACGGTCCCACCGAGGCCGAGGTCGAGCCGGGCCCCTTCGCTCCTTCGCCAGGTGGCCCCCGGAGACGGGACCACCTCGACCGAAGCCGAGCGCCCTTCTGCCGCCTCGCCAGGTGTCCACCCAGGAGGGGTCCACCTCGGCCGAGGTCGGCTGCTCCCCCGCTCCCTCGCCAGGTGGAGCCCAGAGACGGTCCCACCGAGGCCGAGGTCGAGCCGGGCCTCTTCGCTCCTTCGCCAGGTGGCCCCCGGAGACGGGACCACCTCGACCGAAGTCGAGCGCCCTTCTGCCGCTCTGCCAGGTGTCCACCCGGGAGGGGTCCACCTCGGCCAAGGTCAGGCCGACCGTACCGGGAAGGGCCCAAAGGGCGGAGGCGCAGTTTCCGAGGTTGGCCCTCGAGCCGTACGCACCACAGACGGCGCCCCGTACAGATGGCGGCGGCACGTGAAACATCAGTTACGTCGGCCCGACAGGTTCTGCAGTCGAGAGGCACGGTTCTGGCAAAACAGGGCCCGTCAACGGACAACGCCGGTACCTGGGAAGGGTAGCGCCCACACCAGGCCCGAGGTCTGACCGGCCGCCTTGCCGGCGCCACCCCCCTTTCTTTACCCTTTCCCCGCTGGGCTCGGCAAACGAGGTCAGAAAGCCGTCTGGCCCTCGAAACCAAAAGGGGAAAGAGAAAAGGATGGAGAGGGGACAACGAGAGCAACAAGGGGAGCCTTCCAAGAGCGGAAAACAGGCAGGCAGCGGGAGGAGATAAAAGGAAGGAAAGAGGAGGCGACCAGGTAAGGTGGGACGAGTAAGAAACATAGACTAAAGGCCCCGCTCCGAGAGTAAGATCCAGGATTCCGAGAGGGGATCGCTCGGCGTGAGCTCGGCAAAGGGACCCAGCCGGGTTTCTGGTCGCTCCAGCACCTTTCTTGCTAGTAAATTCTCTGAGTCTGGGACTCCTTTGGGGGCCCGTCTTGGAGAATCTGTTCCCTCTCGCCGTCTACTAACTTGATCATCGGAGCTCCCTCGCCGGGATCTCCGGCCAGGATCTTCTGACCTTGCCTTGCAGGTTCGCTCCGGCCAGGGGGCCCCGGAAGTAAGGCGGTTTGGTAGGATCGGCGGTTCCGAGGCACGGGCGCGGCGGCGAGATCGGCAACACATATCATTTAATAATTATTTTATGTTAAAAAAATAATATGTTATATATTTTAACATAATATAATATAAAGATTTGTTTTTTTTTTATTTTTAAAGATTATGTTTATATTTTTTATTTGAAATGAACTCGCAAGTCGTGTCTACATTTTCTTAAAAAAAGTTTTTTTATTTTTTTATTAACTTTTTAAAAATTTGTAAAATTTGAAATGAACCAGTCTGCGTGTTCGTCACGTATTTTCCCATCTATCCAAAATTACGGTGTATTACGAAAATTATGTCATATTGCGAAATTATTGGTGAACTTGCGATTTCCCATGCAAGTAAAAAAAAAAAAAAAAATCAGACCAAGATGCTTTTGTAAATAAATAATAAAAAAATATTTTTTTAAAAAAATTCTAAGTCCGAATCCAACTCGACTAATAGTATCCTTATCGGATTTATATATATTATTATTCTTTAATAATAAATTTTTGCGAGACGTTCTGGGAAGTGAAAAAATGCGAATTGTAGGTTGATATTTGACGAAACTCATAATTTTACCAATAGATTCGTCTACGGAAAGTTACGCGAGAAAAAAAAAAAATCTTGGCAATTCCAGAGTGATCCGACGATGGAGATTTTCAAAGATAAATCACCATTCTTATAATAATAATAAAAAAAAGATAAATCACTATCCGTTCCGTACGATCATGATATCGAAAATTAGTGTCCTTGTACAATACTTGTTCTCGTCGTGAAAGTAAAAAATTGTTCGCAACTACCCTACCCTTTTCGTTCTATCAAATAAAAAAAAAAAAGTGTTCGCAACTGCAAGGTCACGGTAGCGAAGGGAGGGGTCTTGCGAATAAAAATAAAAACGTGAAGGTTTGTTGGCATCGTTTCCACAGATAAGATCGTTTCCCCGTCGGCAAAGGAATCCCGTTTTACCGTATCGTTCTCCTTGTCGTTCTAGGGTTCTCTCTCTTCCGTTTGATCACCGTGTTCCTCCCAGCTTCCAAGTCGACAGCTCCCACCGTTCTCCGAAGGTAACACCTTCCCAATTTTCTGGCACGAATCTTGTCCTTTTGCTCCGCAATTCTCTTATTCTTGAAGGTGATGATTTCTTGCTTTGCATATGAATATCAGGGAAGATGTCTACTTTTCTTCATGCCAATCCATGAAATATTCCCCTTTTTTTTTATCCCGAAATTGTGCAATTTTACGGTGGTTTGATCTTGTCCTATGCTTGCCCTGGTACAAAAGAGCTGAATTCTCTTGAAATTCTCTAGATTTTTTTTTATGATTCGCTTGTTATGTGATTTCAGATCTCGATGGTTATAATTGCGTCATTATTTTTTCGTTTTATGCTGGTTAGAGCCGAGTTAGGGCTTTTGTGGTTTTGGAAAGGGGTTCATCTGGTATCAGGTTGTTAGTTAATTTATCTTTAGGGTCAGTCGTTTGTTAATACTCTGTCGTGAAAGAAACATAGCCTGGTGTGATAAAATGCCTCTGATCTTTGTTTGATATCATGACCTTTGCTTGTTGTATAAGTATTTGCAGGTCTGTAAGCCATGCTCATTTGTTAATGAATGGTTTTCACAGTTTTGTTGACATTATGCAGTATAGGGATTTATTTTCTTGCTCACTTGCTATCAGCCCCTCCGCACTTTGCAGTGCTGATGCTTGTTTGGTGCAAAAGAAGTTCTGGACTCTCATCAGCATGATGATTATTCATGACTTCCCGAACCACTATTTGCATGACTGTGTTGCATCATATTATACTTACCTACCAAACTCAATAAGTTGGTTGTACAAGCTGAGCGTGTGTGTGGAGCAGTCGGTGAAGTCTATAGTGATTTTTCATAAATAGTTGAACGCTCGAACCTGTTAGATATTTAATAATGAGTTTTATTTAAATTTCACATTATTAAAGTTTTGTTCTATATTGAGAGGTCCTTCATTTTCTAGATATCTTGACTGCAGGACATACTAGCGAACAAACAAATGTAGCTCATAGGGGTAACTGGAGATTTAAAATTTTTGGTTATTTGATGAGACTAATCTGTAATCTAAGTACCGAGTGTTGCATGCATTGTGTATGGTGAAGCACAATTTCTGTTCATGTTTGAGGCTAATGTTTGTTTATACACATGCATACAAATGTATAATTTTGTTGGGGAGCTTTGTGCAATGCCAAATCATCCACTTAGTAATTGTGGCTGATGGCATAGAGATGACTGCACTGGAATTTGTGTTATGCATGGATGTGTTAATCATCATGTGTCATTTCGTGTAATACACTTGCAGCTATAAGCGTTCTTAATGGATGAGTGACTTTTACATACATCCATGTAAAAAATTGTCTGATATTGTTTGTTCCTAGGAAATGACAAGCCATAACGGTTGGCCTTGGATATTCATCTATTGTGAGATGTATTGGCTTTTTCGTGTCCTTTCAGCTATACTAATTCTTCACAGATTGGTGGATTTTACATGTGTCATGTAAAAATTGTCCGCTACTGTTTGCTTATAAGAAAGGAATCTATAGGGGATGGTCATAAACGTTTGTGTTTATCAGATTCTGTTTGTAAAAATGACATGTATTGGCCTTTTTTGTACATGTATGATGGTTAATAACACTTTTTAATCTGCTTTTTATCTTGTTATGATTAATTATTTCTCCCTTCATCTTATTTTAAGTTTGTCACAATTCTGGAAAATGCATTATCTGTTACTTGTGGCTATAGTGTTGGGAATTGCATATCTTGACCACGGTGACTGTACTTGATTTACTTCCTGCAAAAGGTCTCAGTAGGTTTATTTTGGCAAAATTGAGTGCTTGATGCAGCTGAGTTAGAAGATTGAAGCTTATTTGCTAGAAAGTGGAGATCTTGGTGAAAGAGGATAAAATCTCAAGTGTATTTTCTTTAATTTTGGTCTAATCTGTTGTGTTTGCAATTTGATAGGGGTCTAGGTTTAATTTTTAAGAGTTTTTTTATTATTATTTTTTCAATCTTGGTTATTTGGTTGATCAAGATTGAGATTAGATATTTTCTTGGTCCTTAGAGTCTTTATGATTCCATGTTTCAAGTTATATTTCTCTAGTCTATTAAAGGGCAGCCAACCATTTTGTGAAGAGAATGAGTGGGTTGCCAAGTCTATTAAAGTTATATTTGCCAAGTCCGTTAAAGGGCAGCCAACCATTTTATGAAGAGAATGAGTAGGTTGCCATATAACCGTGACATATCTTTGCATGATGGACAAAGAGAATCACACCCTCCCCCCTTTTTGGTATATTGTGCTAGATTTCCAACTTACATGAGAAAGAGGGCAATTCATAGGTGATTATGGGATTGCTTCCTGCTTCCCCCTTTCACCCTCTAAGAGATAATTGCAGTGCAACTAATTTCAACCTAAGTTGCTTCCTTATAAGAAAGGCTACTGATATATATAGATCAAGTCTTGATTTATCAAGTGTCGTAACCTTTTCTGTGCGTGTATTGCCTATCATGCCCTTAAGGGCAAAAGAGCATGCAAAATCTTGTTTTCATATCCTTGAAACGCTGTGTTCTCCTTCTGTTAAATTGGTTGGGGTTGTTTGGTTAATTGATGATGTAACTTGAATCTTTAAATTGTCAATAATGCACCCATTTGAGTTTTGAAGCTTTCTCTAAGAAGAAGAAGGCATGCCTTTTTTCCATTGCCTAGCCCTCTACCTGACCATTGCCTTCAACAATGTTGAGATTGTTGGCATGTTTCTTAACACCGAGTGTTGTTGTCCATATTTTCTTTGACCTTAACCAACCCTTCAACAAGGCCACCACCAATCTAGATGTCATCCTGCATTGCACTCCTTTGGGACAGCAATCCCATTTGGACTAGGACTGGAAAATGAAGTGTGCTTCAGCATGCTGCCACCAGAGGGTTCTTTGAGTTGGCCGAAGAGCTTGCATGCTAAGGCATAAGACCCTGTTTGACTTTGCCATGGATGGTGGCCGCATGCACCTTTACGATGCCTTCCAACTGGGCGATGTCTTGGACCAAGTAGTGTGTGATGGCAAGGTGTCCCAAGCTACATGTCCTGAATGGTAGAGGTAAATCACGAAGACCAAACCAAGGGATCGTGGTGCACCTTGTGCATTCAGTGGCTGGATCAGTGTTGTGAAGGCTTTGCTTGATGCCAACTCCCAGCTTCACTCTTGCCCTCGCTCATCTCCCCAATTGCAGTCACCACCAGTTCCTGTGGTAGACAAGGTAGGTACAGGGGAGGTGACAATTAGGGCAACAAGTGGTGAAGGGTAGGATGGCTGTTGGAGGTGAATTATGGTGGAGGAGCAGGAGATTTGGTAGAGGTGTGACTGCGCTGGAGTTGCAGGACAAAAGATAGGTGGCAACTTGGGAAGTAAGACACCAGGCCCTAGGGAAAGGGGTGGACTTCAGGTGGTAGTGGGGTTGTAGTGGAGAAGTAGATCCATTGGAGGGTGTGGTTGTGATGGAACAAGATTGAGTTAGAGTTGACATGGGAGGAAGGAGACCAAGGATAGGGGCTGATGGTGGGAGCCAGGCAGTGGTGGACTGCTATAAAGTGGTGGTTGGTGTGGAAGCGAGTGGATGATGGGGTTGGGGAGGTTCAGTGAAGGAGGAATGATAATGAAGGCAAGTAGGAGGAAAGGGATGGTGGCAGGACTCCAGAAAATGGGAGAAAAGAGGGAGGGCGGAAGCGGGCAATGGAGATTGAAGAAAATGAAGCATTAGTCGGTGGGAGTAGGGGGAAATGCAAACTTAGGGAAATAAAAGAACTTTCTGACTTTCTTTTGCTTTAAGTGTAAAATAAGCAATGCTTGTGAAAAATAAATTATGTTTTGGAAAAGAAAAAAAAAATAAAAACCTGACCTATCAATATCAGCACCTTACAGGAAAAACCCTAATTGGGTGTTTGCATGGATGTGGTCCCACCAATGTTTGAATTTTGGATGTGAGTGTATCATTTGGCAACTTTTTTTTTTCCAGGAATGGCCAAAGAGAGAGAAATCTCTAATTAATTGATGTTTTCCATTCCCTTCCCTCTTTAACTGCGATTCTTGAAATACTTTTTTTTAAAAAAATTCTTTACTTTTTCTTTTAGGGAAGACAAAAAAGAGTTCATTATTGCTTGAAATCCAAGTTTAGAAAGTTTGTGAGATGTTTTCAGGTTTTAAAAGTGTTTTACTACTTTTATTTGATTATGATTTCACAGAAAATAAATCCGGATATCTCATATCTTTAGAGTGCTGTGCATCAGTTTTGGGTTGTGGAAAATGCTTGATTGATCATTTCAACCAGGACTGCACGAGAGAAAGAAAAAGCCAGAAATTCATCCTCGTTTCTGCTTATGTCTCAGATCTGAAAAAAAATTCAGAACCAGACTGGTGTAGATCTATTGCTTTAGATCGATTCTACACCAGTAGTTGATTCATCATGGCCTGCAAATCATTTGGCTGTTCTTATCTTTTCTAGTGGAACTGTAACGTACTTATGTATAAAAAGAAAGTACACATCTCATGACCAGGAACTTATTAATGGAAAATGAAAATGTTGTGGTGAATCATTTATGATAGAGCTACTGACCTGTAAATTTCACTTGAACTTTTAGTTCATTTTGCATGCAATGTTTTGAGAATAAGTGATTGACCTTTGATGTTGCTATGTGTTGTGATTCCTTTTTTTTTTTTTTTTTGTCATTCAACATCATGCTTATAGTTCTGGTTATCATGTGGTGCCATGCCTTTCTCTCTCACAGAGCATTTATATTGATTTGCAGGAAATTGGTTGGTTCTGTCAGGAAGCGAGTGAAGGCTTATCATCCATTCATATGGAAGAGTCAATACTTTAAAAGTGCTGTTTAACTGCGGTATTTTATATAGGAAGGTAAATGTGAAAATGGCAGAGGAGCCTTCAGTAGCCCTGTTTCAGCTTGGAATGACCAAAGATGGAGAGCGCGACGCTGCAGATAAGTTTAAGTCTAGCTGGTATTTCAGTAGAGAAGAGATTGAGAATAACTCCCCCTCACAGAAAGATGGAATCGATGCAAGGAAGGAGTCACAACTGCGGATGTTATATTGTTCGTTCCTCCGGGATGTCGGCATGAGACTAGGACTGTATGTATCTATTTTCTGTTGTGATTATATATAATCAGTAAGAGAATGATATTTTTGGGGAAAAAATTACTGAAATCTGCATAATTTTATCCATGACTGCAACTCTGCAAGACATGCGTGATGCATGTGTACGATGGTTAGAACTTTGACGATGTTGAATAACAGTTTGCCATTGACAAGCATTTTTTTATTTTATAACTATCATGCTAGTTCGATCATGTCTAATATGCAAAGTGATATTAAGGTTGCTTATATACCTTTAAGCATATTTAAGTAACAATTTTGTAGATCTTTTAGATAATTTTTATTATGGCAATGGCGTGGAGAAACAATTTTCCTGAAGGCAATGCTTAATGCATCTGGACATCAGTTAGAGCATTTACCATTTTGAATAACAGTTTGTCATTGACGTGCTAATTTTTATTTTAACTATTATGCTAGTTAGATTGTCTAATATGCAAAGTTATATTAGGGCTGCTTTTATACCTTTAACATATTTAAGTAACACTTTTGGAGGTTTTTTAGATAATTTTTACTATGGTAATGTTGTGGAGACAATGTTCCTGCTTACCAAACATATGCGGCCAAAGTAATTATGTGTTTGAGAAACTTATTTGATTTAATTTTTCTAAGGAAAACAGTTTTAATTGGAAGGAGTTTGCAGAAAATCAATAAACTGGTTTGCTTGCAGTTTATTTTCCATGCGTTGCCTGTCTACTTGTTAACAAAGTGCTTTGCGTTTCACTTTGTACACCTATCTTCGAAGTGGCGATTATGCTGTGTACTTCTTTGCACAAGACTCAATTACTTATGTCAACCTTGTTCGGCAAAGTCTCTTAGCTTCTAGAAATTGCTATGGCCTTATAGGCTTGGTTATGTTGTATGGGTGTCCTAGTGCTGTTTCTAGTTATGATTTATATTGATCTTATAATTGGTTATGCTGCTTCATAACGTTGAGGTGAAGGTTGATAATTGTCTTATCTTGCAGACCACAGATCACAATTGCAACGGCAATCATGTTTTGCCATCGCTTTTATCTCCACCAGTCACATGCAAAGAATGAATGGCAGGTAAAAAATGGTAGATTAGATACTTGATCGTGTATGAGTTTCCCACCCTCTGCTTCCTCTCCCTAACTCCTGTGCCATCTCTCTCAGTGCTCCTAGAATTGCTGATTGAAAAGCTTATCACTTTTTCCTTAATCCAAGGGTGCTTTTAAGATATGTCTATTTCTTGATGTATAATTTCATATTTTTTGAATTGAATATGAAAAAAGAACAAATATTTTATTTGCATTATGTAATTCTGTTGAGTTTGCTGGAACTGAGTGTATGAACTATTTAAGAATACCTTGGAAGTACATTTACTATATCTGGTATCTTTTCTTTAGGTAACTCATATTTAACAATTGTGTGGTGGGATTGTCATCTGCCTTGGTAGAATGTTTTGTATTTTAGCATAATCCTTATGGTTTATGGGACATTTGATGGTTATGAAGACTAGAAAAGAATGGCCTCCCTCTCTGAGTTGTATTTGCTATAAATTATGTTGTTGCATGTAGATGCTATGAGTTGTTTCTTGTATCTTAACCAATGGTAACTTATCTCATGGCATTGGATTCATGTTTATGGATTAAACTACCATCCATCAAAATTTATTAGTATTTTACTGTTGACATCATACGTTATGATTCTTGTGAACAACTTGGCCAAGGCAACTTTTGGTGTGAGAGGGATCTGCTGTGAAACCTAGAAGACAGGTTGGTGGGTAGGGAACAGGGAAAACTATCTTGTTGACTATATAGATAAACCCTTACAACTAGGATGCAATTTCCCAAGTAACATCTAAACATGGAAATAATCAACATGAAGAGGAAGAAAACAAGATTTGATATTGATAAGTATGTTCATCTATGGGGCACTAATTATAAAGACGAAAGTAATATTATTTTTAGAATAACTACTGTTTTAAAGTAAATGCATAATTGAGGCTATGTGATAGTTCAGGCTTTTGGTTATTTAGTATCTGTTGATGAAAAAACTTGAGTTTGGGTGCTAATGTATTTTACTGCGGTATGATTCTTTTTTTCTTTTTTTTCTTTTTAATTTAAGAACCATCATGAAAAGTTTGCATGAAAGCTCCTGAAAACAAAATTTTAATGAATTCTCTACCTCATTCTGATATGAAATTGTTCTTATTTTTTGTGATAAATTTATAGTGTGATGAAACTCATTTATTTTTTATGGTCATTGATAAGATTTAATTATAATCGAGAATGGCACAAAGGAGTTAGCTTTCAGCATGGTTTTTAATTTAACACTTAGGGTATGATCACTTTAATTTTATTGTTTTTATGTCATATTGGCTATATTTCAATCTTTGCTTTTATAACTCATCATCTGTGGGGTGCTACCCACTTTATCTGCATTATGGTTTCACTGAGGAAAATATGCTCATGAAATTGCTGCTAGAAGCAATCTGAGCAACAATTGGTCAGCCTGAAAAACTTACAGGTAAAGCGGTATAAATTTTTTCCTTGGATAGTGTAGATCCCATAGGTTTATTGTGCAGCATCCTGTCACTAACTTTTCTAACTACCGTACTTTTCTATTATTTATAAAAAAAGTTAATACCCTCTGTAACTATCTTCTAATAGTATCAACTAATTGAACATTGTTATCGATAAATATCAAAACTTAGTAATTGCATTTGCTTTCTTTTGGATGATTAAATAGTTCTTCATCACATATATATATATATACATATATAGATATTATGAGTCTACAGGTAATTCTTTTTATCACAAAGAGCTTGATATTCTGTGGATGCGGTATTCATTCAAATTTGTTGAGGTTTTCATCAGGATTTGCCATTTTGTTTTTTGCTGTCAGACATTGACTCTTTTCCCTGACTACATACCAAGTTTTGGGTTAGTTCAGGGCACATAGTCTCTTTCTGAAAGATTTGCAGAGTGCGGCGATCTGAGAAAAAATTATTTGCTACTTTATATCCACTGTGTTGCACTGAGCTCAAGTTTCCTTGGCATTTGAACATGAAGACTTCCTAATCCACAGTCTCTGAACTGGGATGCCAGATATGTTGCAATTTTAGAGCGAATATGACAAATTTGATGACTCCATCCTTTTAGTAGTCCCCCATTCAGTAAGTGCTAATGATATCCATCAACTTGTAATTCAAATCATCTATTTTATTCAAGGGATTTGTGACAACTGTATTGACCCTGCTATAGTTCGGGTTTTCTTCTGCTCTACCTTTATGGCTCCAGCATGTTGACACCCAAGAGCTCTGACTTGCTGATATCGGGCTAGAAGTTTGTGCATCTTGCACTTGAATTATACTATGTTCATTGCATTCACATTAACATTTTTTCCCTAGTAGCTAGATTAATAGTGCTGAACATTGTTTAAGAAACACTGGTGATCAAAATCCATGTACATGAGTTATTAACTGGTTCTATCTAGTTTTCTTCTGAGTCTAAAAGTTGACTTCTTTGGCAGACCATTGCAGCGGTCTGCATGTTTCTTGCCTCCAAGGTTGAGGAAACACCACGTGGATTGGACAAGGTTGTCATAGTAGCATATGAGACTACGTGCAGAAGGGATCCTGCTGCTGCTCAGAAAATTCATCAGAAGGTATCACGCATTTCTTGTTTTTCAGCAATATTTAAGTGCACATTCAATATAACCTCTGCGATTCACCTTTCATTTCTTTTATTTTAATTGACAGGAAGTTTTCGAGAAGCAGAAGGCACTCATTTTAATTGGAGAGAGGCTGCTACTTTCAACAATTCGGTTTGATTTCAATATTCAGCACCCCTACAAACCACTTCTTGATGCTCTAAAGAAACTGGGGATCACTCATAAGGACGTGAGACAAGTAGCATGGAACTTTGTGAATGATTGGTACACCATCTCCTCTTGTCCTATACCTCTGTTTATCTTTTCTGAGCTGCCCCCTCAGTTCAGAATCTGTTAATCTATCATTGAGAAATCTTATACCTGTCATATTGGTATTGTGTAGGCTTCGGACTGCATTGTGCCTGCAATATAAGCCCCATTATATTGCAGCTGGCTCTCTCTTCCTTGCCGCCAAGCTTCATAATGTCAGACTTGCATCTGAAAGGGGTCATGTTTGGTGGCATGAGTTTGATGTCGCCCCACAACTGTTAGAAGGTCAGTTATCATCTGCTAGTGCCAGCTAGCTTGTGAGTATACAATCCTCATAGTCTTATTGAGTGCCCTGTATGATCAAATTGCTTGCAGAGGTTATTCAGCAGATGACACAGATGCTGGGTTACAAGAGCAGACCCATGGTGACTCGTGCACTTGAGAAGCCGATCCATACCCCACTGGCAGCAAAGAAAGAGGTATCCAGCAGTCCAGACTCTGTTTTGACCATGCCTGATTCGGGCAGAAGCAGCTCAAGCCATGACTTTGATGGAGAGGTTGTGAGGCACAGGTCCGTGGGTTCCATCAATCGCGTGATCACCAAATGCTCGAGTGCGGATGGAGAATGTTCGTGCATGGATGGGAGAACAGAGCTGCAATGCCAGATGAGAGAATCTGAAAGCCCAATTGGTGTTTCTAAGGATGGTGAGAGATCAGGGATGGACTTGGATCAAGAAAGGCTGGAGCCACACCATGTTGTCAATGGGCTAATTAAAATAGACATAGAGCTGCGATGCCAGCCAAGGGAAACTGAAAGCCGAAGTAGTGTTGCTAAGGATGATGAGAAATCAGGGAGGCACGTGGACCCGGTTGGTGTTTCTAAGGATGATGAGAGATCGGGGAAGGGCTTGGACCAGGCAAGGATGGAACCACACCATGATGTTCATGGGGTTGGTAAAATAGACATGGAGCTTCAATGCCAGCGAAGAGAATCTGAAGGCCGAAGTAGTGTTGCTAAGGATGGTGAGACATCAGGGAGAGTCTTGGACCAAGCAACTACAGAGTCCCACCATGTTGTCAATGGGCTTGGTATAACAGACATTGACAGAATCAAGGCAAAGATAAAGAGAAGGAAGATGGAGAGAGGGGGTAACAAGAGTGCGGTGGCTGTGGATGACTCCAGTGATGAGGCCTGGATAGAGAAGGATCTGGAAATTGGGATAGATGTAGACAGGATCAAGGCTATGATAAAGAGAAGGAAGAAGGAGAAAGATAGTAGTAAGTGGACGGCAGCTGTGGACGACTTCAGTGAGGATGCCTGGATTGAGAAGGAGCTGGAAACTGGGATAGAGCTTGGAGCTGAATCTGCTGCGAATAAACAAGGGCTTTGACAAGATGCAATAAAGTGACAGCTACTACAGTATACCATGGACTGGCTGGCATTCCATCACGCGGAGACATTCTCATCTGACCTGCTCGTTTGTAGGTCACAGTAGGAGAACCATTTCTCCTAATCTTATACGACATACTGGAGAAGTCTGACCTTTTTTCCTGTTTAATTTGCCCCAATATATTTATCATTATATTCGTTCAATTGCTGCAGTTATATATTCCTGTACTTGTATGTTCATTTTTAAGTTTTTCGACCCAGTGTGACTCGATGTTACTATTATCAAGTTCTGTAAACCTTCACAATGGTTGCTTTAACTGGGAAAAAAAAAAAAATCTTGTAGGGATGGCTTTAGTAAAGCTTATGCGTTGGGAACAAGTTAAGTTTATTTTGATTATTTGGATATCATGTAGTTATCATGTAAGAGCACAATTTGTTCAATTGGAAAGTATAAGGAGGGTTTTTACTGTGATTTGGCCATCGGTGGCAGGGTACAGATGACGAAGTTGAATTCATGAGGGAAGAAAAGCTGTGATGCATTTTTTTTTTTTTTTTTTTAATACAGTCTGGAAGCTAAGCTTGATTATCTATGATCCATCTGAAAGATTTTTATTTATTTATTTATTCAGTTATTTTTTATAAGATGGCTCAATTATTCAGAGGAACTAGTCTTAGCAGTGACACCCGTTGGATCATTTGATCATTACCACCAAATGATAGTATAATCGCAGGGCGAAGTAGGGATGAAAGTCCGTGGATTTTTTGGTGATATCTGATTGCTTCCAAATTCTAATAAAATTTGTTTAACATGTAGTATACAATTTGGAACAGGTCTAGAGTTTAAGATTAAAATCTATTTGAATTGGAATGGTCAAATTCTGTTTTTATTGTTCTAGTTTGTTTGGGTTTGTTGCTAGCTAAGAATAAATCCTTGATGTTTATCTATTATTAGTTGTTTTGTTTTTGTGTTAATATACTGGTTATTTAAAGACTGTTAGCCTATGAATAAAAGATGTAGGGATCTCAATTTTATCGGCAAACTTAGATAATACAACGGTGTCAAAATGAACTCAAATTATGATCCATGCGTGCGTACTGGAGGTACTCGTACTAAGATTTAAATGAGGGAATATGTAAAATATCTGCATAGAGGGGTATTTGGTGTTGCATCCAAGGAAAAAATGTTGCATACTTTTTAGAGGGGTAAGATATTCAAATAATAATTTTGGCTAGACATTTTTGGGGGTGCGGTTTTGAAAAGCGGGAAGATAAAATGGTTACAGGAAGCTTTAAAGTTGTAAACTCGTAACAATCATCATTGCGTCTTGCTCGACCGAGACATATGGAGCCAACTTGGCTTAGTCAAACTGAGCTTTCATCATTGAATGAGTTGAAAGCATGCTTTCGATTGTTGGTGGACTCTGCATCGATCCTTTATCACAGCGTTCTGACCATTTCAGGCTTGGTCCAACCCCTCTCTCTCCCCGTCTTCTTTACTGTTTTCTTTTCCCACAGCCTTTCATGATACAGGATTGCCCTGCTCCATTGGTACAGGGAGATGGGCTGTTGAAGGATCCTCCCACAGCCATACTTTTTCTTCTATTTGGCATTCAATTTAATGATCTTTCGAAAGGTCACCTGTGAAAGGTTAGTACATCCATGTCACATTTGACATCGGGAGCTTGCATGGCATGGGACTCATGCATGCTACAATGCCATGCCATGACATCACGGTGATGTCATTACTACGTCTTACTTCGATGTCGACAGCCAAAACAACCAAAAGGATTGCTTATAGAAGGATGATCATAGATCTATTTGATTTAAGCATGAATTGCATGACTCGAGGGGGCTAGTTTTCTTCCAACTTTCACTATATTACTCCGAGGTCCATGACATGCCTCTTTATTGCCAAACGTTGCCATGGTCACGAATGCAGAGCAATTTGCAACAGGTCGAAGAGGGGTCAAATTGGTGGTCGTGGATTTCCGGACCTTGATGGATTATATTTAGTTCAGAAATTAAGTATGTCACTTCCCGAATTTAGCATCGGAATCGGCTATGCGACCGGCCGCACAAATTTTAGATTTTATCTTAAAGATCGTACAAGGCCTAGGTACACAAAAGTCAACCATATCAAATTAAAACTAATATTATATAAACAACCGGGTAACAATTGTATAATCCATTTATTAAGTCGATATTACTGATTGGTCTACTGATTCACAAACATCAGTAACCGAAATTAACTCTAATTAACTAACTAACTTAGCATATATGAAGCTTTGTCTCATGTCTAGTCCAAATCCTGTCACGCATCCTGAGTCTTTGAAAAAAATCACACCAAATAATAATATAGCCCACTAAGGTCTCCATATGATCACACCAAATAATAATATAAATTTCCGAAACAATAAAGTACCAGTATGTTATGTCATGCAATCAAATGATTTAGGCCTCATGTATTACACACCTTGATAACTTTACATTTTTCCTTTAGAATTTTCATTATTGAACCTTTATCTTTAGGATTCTGGACTAGCCACGGTCATGTACCAGCCCATGACTGGCAACCGCAAAGCGACCATGCATACTATGGTCGGTCCTGCTCACATACTTTCATGTACTAAGCCCGTGGCTGGACTATCCCATGTACCATCCGCCCGTGGCCGGCTCCCATGTACAAAACCCATGGCTCGGCCTGTATAATCACGGTACTACCGTAGCATGGCTAGACCAAATACTGTATTTACTTCATTAACACTTGTCAAAACATATCTTTTATGACCTCTCGATAACCGGTATCGTGGTCCAACCTACTCGATAACCGATATCGTGGTCCAGCCCATTTTAATAACCGATATCGTGGTCACACCCACTCGATATCCAGTTTCATGGTTCAACCTATTTAGCAATCTGGTATCATGGTCCAACCCATCCGGATATCAATTTTCTTTATAACATCATGCATGAAATACCGATAATAAAAATGATAAAACCACAATATCTATCACAAGAAAACAACTATGCCATGTCATATAGTACTACACGTGCAAATACATATAACATATATGCTTAGATCAAGCCAGGCCATAATAAATTCATGCATAAAGGAACGATCAATACAAAATTCCTTACCTTAACGCACTAATCCTAGTATATCCGATACTAGTCAGTACCCGAAATTTACGCGATGCCTTCCCGCTTAGAAGATTGATTCCCTACATTAATAAATAATTTAATTAAAATCTAAATTTTCAAATTTCACGAATCTCAAAAAAATTCCTTGATTCTCTCTCTTCTTCCTCTCTCTCCTCTTCCTTCTCTCACCTACTTCTCTCTTCTCTTTCTCTCTCCTCTTTATTATTATTATTATTACTATTATTATTATTATTATTATTATTATTATTATTATTATTTCATGGAACAGGGCCTCCCGTTTTTTTTTTTTTTCTTTTATTTTCTTTCCCTGGACCGAGCCAAACTCTCCTTCTTCCTTCTCTTTTCTTTTCTTTTCACTCGAACGACTCCCCCCTGTTCTCCTTTGGTCCGGCCGATCCGGCCTTTCCCCCCAGCTGCCGGCAACCACAGAGTGGTTGTTGCAGAGCCTTCATGGACCAAAGGCAGGCGGCGATGACGGCGTCGGACGGTGAACGACCCCAATAACAAACAGGAAACCAAAAATGATATCCAAAAACCCAATTAAAATCCTTCTAACAGTAAATAAAAGAACTCACCGGCGGCGTCTGGGATTCCCGGTCGCTTGACGGAGAGGAAAGAGGTGCGTGAAGAGCTTGATGGGGTGGCGGTGTGGAGTTTTTAAAGGGAAATCAACGAGAGTTCCCTCACCGTTTGAAACTCTACCACCGACCAACGTATCCCAATCCCTCCCAAAACCTTTCGCCAATCGCCTCCCACCCCCTCACGATTCTTTCACCAAGATTCCCGGCGAAGACTCCGGCCGGCAAGGGCAAAACCTTGCTCCCATGTTCCGATTTCCATCCTGTCTTCGCCTCTCTTTTTTTTTTTGACTGGTTTGGGTTGAAGTCGACTGGGCCTGTCGACTTCAGCCCAAGCCCGGGTATTACAAAGTAGATCCCGTGCAGATGGTGTAGATGGCTAATTGCCAGTAAATTCTCACCATTATTACGTGGGACTACGATGACATCGTCGGAGACCTGAGATTTCTCTTTCGCTTGCAGAGCATTCCGCACGGTTTTTATTATCCGGGAACCCTCACCTCCATCGTTCGTGACCGTGAGCTTCGATGGGAGCCTTCACTGCAGGTCGGGTGGGATGGGTTTTGTCATTCGGGACTCCCGCTTTGGATTCCTGGTTGCTGGAGGACTTTCCCTTCTGGACTCTTCGGTGCCTGCTGCGGAGTTATATGCAGCTTGGACTGGGATCAGGTATGCCCGGTAGATTCTTCACCTCGATCGTCTGATCATTGAGGACGACTCTGTCACGGTTGTTTCCTGGATCTCGTACTCTTCCATGGACCTGGTGATTCACTCCATTATCCGGGACATCGGGCTACTTCTTCAGAATTGCTCCTCGATGTTGATTAGGCATATTTTTAGGGAGGCCAACTCAGCTGCAGACTAGGTGGCGTCTTTTGTTGCTCAGCACTCGGGTTTTATACTTTGGTCGGATTGGCATGATATCATGTACAGCTTAAGAATCTCATTTTGTCAGATTTTTTCAGTTGTATTTATTCCCGTTCAGTGCAATAAATATACTGTTTCACTAAAAAAAAAAAAAAAAGTCTCACTATTAAAATAGAGAGGCTAAGTGGAAACACCTCTTCCCTGCCTCCTGAAGCTTTCAACCCAAAGAACTTACATTGAGCTCCATTGATTCCATCAAAAAAAAAAAAAAAAAAAAACTTGCTAATAGTTTCCTTTTACTGGCTACAGATAACTATCTCAGAATGTGTTGCCACTGGCGCGTGGCACAGCTGGCCTTTTACTGGCTACAGATAACTATCTCAGAATGTGTTGCCACTGACGCGTAGCACAGCTGGTTGTGAGACAGGAATTCGAATATTGATTTGGATATTTTTTGATTAAAAAGTCCAGGGATAAAATTTAAAAAAAATTAATAAAATAATCCTGGAGCTCCTGTTGACTGGTGATAATGAAAAAAAGAGATATATATAATAAATCTCGTTCACTCGGCTGACGCTAGTGGCAATCAGGTTGACGTACTCACATTCGGATGGAGAATGGCTGCGAAAAATTAATATGCGCCGTGTATCGAATATTTCTTGGTTGGGGTTGGGAGACCGTCTAGGGTTGGCCATGCCCGGGATCTAACTCCTTTCCCCCTCCTTTCCTTTTTTTTTACCAAAAAAAAAAAATGAATGTGTTTACTTTATTGATTTAATATACTAAATTAGTACTGTTGAGAGCTCTTTATTTGCATCTATCATTCAGGATTTTCCCTGATTAGCTGCTACAACCACTTTCTGTAATTGATAAGCTGATTTAAACTGCTGAATAATCATAAGTAATGCCTTGAGTTTGGCTGACCTGGTTTGGATTCTCATTTAATAGGCAGTCAAAGCTAAAGAACAAGAACTAATTCTATTCATTTTCAAACAATGATTCTTTTTTTTTAAAACATTGTAATCTAAAGATTACAGTAAATCCCAGGGAGATGTTTAGCTAATATTTCACCGTGATTTGCCTTTTTTTTTTTTTTAATTACTGCTTTGTCTCAATATATATATATATATATATATATTTTATGAAAAAAAGAGGAAGGAGTTGGACCCTGGGCATGGCCACCTCAGACGGTCCCCCAACCCCAGCCAGGAAATGTTCGATACATGGTGCATATTAATTTTTTCGCAGTCGTTCTCCACCCGAAGGTGAGTACGTTAACCTGACTACCAATGACATCAGCCGGATGAACGCGATTTATCACTCGTATGATCTAAGTACTGAAAATAAAAAACTAGAGATTTATTACTAACCATGCATCCTCGAGAGATCTAATTCCTATTAATAAATGGAATTTCCAACTCAAGTGAGTCCCTTGTATGATCGCAATCACCGGAGAACTTCGTTAGGAATTTAGCCAACCTTTTTCCTTTTGCAGCAAATTGCACATATAATGGAGGGGTTGAACTCTGCCTCGAACCAGTACGAGATGGTCGCTGCCCGGTTCGCTTCGCAATGCTCTTGGTTATAAATGGATAAGGAAAAGATCTACATTGATATCCAAAAACTTGAAGCATTTTTTACATTAACTCAATGTGCCAATTGAATTATGATATTTCTCTCTTTTTTTGGTAACCGAGTTATGAGATTTCTGAACTACAGTAGTGGTTTACAAAGAAATCGGCTTTGCTACCAAAGGTGCTGCAAGCTTATATATATGAGCTATCCCATCTTGTTATCTCATGAAAGCAAATTTTGATAAATGACCCCTTCTGGAGCTGGTGATGCAAGGAGTTCTCCAAAAGGTGAAACTTATAAAAAAAAATCATGATCAAAAGGTATCCTGGTATGGACCCTTCAATCCTTAAGTCAGCTTTCCGATATAATAACATTATAAGAAGTATGATCACCCTCTAGCATGGGCCCTCTAATATTCAAGTTAGCTTTCCAACATGACATCAGTATGAGAAGCATGGTGAAAAGATTTTGCATACCTTAGGAGTTCCCAGGAGATTTTATTTTATAGATAAAGGGCAAGGGTATTTTTGAAATAAGAAAAATTTTGGTAGATTCAATAAAAAGTAACAAGATTTATCAGTAAGTTGTTAGAGGATTTTTCATTTTCAGGAAACATACATTCCATTTTAATCGAAACATTGTTCTTATATGGAGTTTCGCCATATTTTTTTAATGGCAATGTAGACTATTGCACAAGCCTAGCCACGCTCCTCTTAAATGCAGAGATTAGCGATTATCAGACGTGATGTGACATTTTGGCCACGCAATTTGGGGGACGAGCGTCGATAGTATTGGCCTTCAAAGGGTTTAGTGGACTCATCGTCTAAGGATTCGTTCGCCATCAAACTTATGGATTGGGGCTCAGTCCAAGCATTTATATTGAATTCGGAAGAATGTTCATTAAAGAATCTTGAATCAGATGGCCTTAGTCAAAGATGAGATATATCGATGGCTTTGGACGTTCGACGATGGGGAGGTGATTCAGGGTAGCACTGATTTCGGTTTGGGATGATCGAGATGTCATTTTTTTCTAGTGAGACGTGGATGGTTGGAAAGAGGATTACTCATGTACTAAGTACATAATCAAGTCATGTCTAAGATATTGCCAGATGACCAAGGATCAGATCCGATAAGTGATAGGCAAGTACATATTGATATCTTTTGAGGGCAGTTGATAAGTGCCGGTTACTACCAAGACTTGCTTAGACAAGGCACTTGGTAGTTTGGTATCCGACTAGATCGGTTGGTTGGAAGAGATGCCGGTTGTGTGGCCGAGCTATGCTCAAAAGTATAATCGACTCTAAGGCTAGCTCGAGCAAGGAGACTTGGCGGTCTAGTACTTAACCAGACTTGTTTGGTTGGGAAGAACACCGACTTCTCCAACGAAGGGTTGGCTAAGTGGTACTGTGATAGGACCAATCAAGTATTGATCATATTATCCTATTCAATAACATTGGAATAAAAAGGAAATCTCCTTTCGATCAAGATCACAATCCAATGAATGGTCACCACATAGACGTTAGATTATGTGACTAGGTTTATTGACTTGGAATTCATATCCTTGATGACTAGCGACTGGAAATCATATTGCTGGGCTAACTGGTTGGGCTTGTTAACTGGGCTTCATATCCTTGGGCTCAAGCACAATGTTTTTCAACATGAGCCATCCTATGAAGAGTAACCGATCCTCTGTTTAAGATGTTGGCCTTTTGGAAAATCAGTTATATAAAAAATCTTTCTGACTATGACCTCGACAACCGTGGAGATCTGGGGCCCCCCCATCTTGTTGACAGAGCGACCCAACGGGTTTTGATTTTCTGGGAGCCCCCCACCTCCATGATTTATCAAGGTCAATTTCAATAGGAGTGTCATAGATAGACATGGTAGTGCTAGCTTTATCATCCATGGCCTTGGGCTTAGATTGGTAGCTACAAGGAGTTACCTTTTGAGCTGGCAATCCCTGCAATAGAAATTTAGTGCATGGGCCAGAATTACTTATGCTTGGAAGATTTTACTTACCGATCATCTCATTATTGAAAGCGACTCTGCCATGATTGGACTTGGATCCAGGAGTCTGTGCAGAGAGAGTCCGTGCATCCCCTTCCTCGTGATATGCAGCTCTCTTGATTGGATGTATAGCTATCACTATTCGATATGTGTATTGAGAGGTGAACTCGGTAGCTAACTGGGTTGCTTTCTATATTGCAGAGCATTCGAAAATTTTTATGGAGATTTGGGAGAAGTCCCCGGTCAATTTCGTGACATTATACTTCTAATTTTCTGAAAAATATTCATATTAGACCGTTGTAGCAGGAATACTCATCTTATAAAAAAAAATCTAAACAACATTCATTTTCTTAAAAAAACTTCCAAGCAAATCTGTATAACAATTGAGGTAGATATTGTTAGATACTTGATTCTTTAAAAAATAATAAATGCTGGATAAAAATTTATTGAGTAGGTGCACCAAAATGGAGTCATAGACTAAAAGATCTCATGGTCAAAAGGACCATGAGGCTCTTGAACTAGGTTTTCACAATCAGTCAAAAATGCAAACCGAGTCTGTCGCCGAAGAGTCATGTCTCCTCGTCTTAGTTTCCGACTGCACCAAGCTCTAGCGGTTTTAATTTAGGGTAGAGAGAATTGGTTCTTAGGACACAGATTGGACCCTAATTAATTTTATAACTACTGTACGTACTATGTGGAGCTGGCATAATAGCTTTTCTGGTTTGCTTACTTTTAGCCATGTTTGGAGTGTTGGAGCTCAAGTTTCACGGCTTATCTAAAATTTGACATGAAGTACATATTTGGAGAGCAGGGCTCTGGAGTGGGAGTGAAATACAGTGATTTCTATTTTTAATTAAGATTGTAAATGGGTTGGATTGATTCATGAACCAAACCATTTATGTTTGGTTCGATCCATTTTAATATTTAAGAATTTATAGATTCGGGTCGGATCTTAAAATCTGGCATGTTCTTATTCTAATGAGTGGGTTTGGATTTATTGAACCTGGATTTGACACGGCTTGATCCGAATCAAGTAATGCCATCAAGATTGGATCTATTTAAATCTCTAAGATATAATTTAAGTATCTTTAATATGAATATAAATTAAAATATATTATTTTCTAATTATTTTGAAAATAATATTGTTTACTATTTATTTCATATAATTAAAAGTAGTAGCTATTTGGTAATTAAAATATAGTTGATTACGTTTGACCCGGACTCAACTTGAATCTGACTTGAATCCAACTGACTCAAATTTTTTGGATTGGGGCTGGGTTATACATAGACTCGACTAGTTGGTTGGTGGAATTTTGGCTATGGATCCGATTCGATTTTTTATTAGATTGGTTTGGATCCAATATTAAACTTGTTCGAGAAACTAGGTCGAGTCGGGTTTACTTATGAGCTGATTCGACCTGACCTATTTGCATCTCTAGTTCTACTTTTTTGATTGGAGAAAGTTCTATTACTATTTCGATTATAAGAGAAACAAAAGTACATCATTTTTTTCAAATATAATTCATATTTTTTCTTAGTATCAATTTTATTTTAATTTCGATTGATTCCAACATGATCTACAGTTCAGGATATATATATTATATTGTGTGGCAATTTCGATTTATTTCAATTTCGCTTTCTATCACGAATCAAATGCACCCTAATTTCTATCGGGTTAAATCGAGTCAGGACAGTATCCGACTTGGTTGAAGTAAAGGCTGGGACCATGGTTGAACCCTAGTCTAAACTTCAGGTCATGATGGGGTGGAGACCAGGTCAGTTGCAGCTAGCGTTAAGAGCCACCCACCCGGTTAATTTACTTGCACTCCGAATAACAAACACGAGCATGCATGACATGTCTATGCTGCATGGGCATGACATTCCATGACATGTCCTGCATGGACATGGCATACAAGGGTACGCGACATGGGGCCATCCGGTCCTACCGAAGATGGTGCTCGACAAGCTGACAGCTGCGAGGCTTCACCACGATGTGTGCGAGGGAGTGCGTGTGCGTGGCACCGCAGATGAACATCCGCGCTTATAGTGGATGCATGGAAAGTAAAGCCAGCCATGGTCCCATGTGCTGGAATCCATGCCTTGAGAAAAGCACATATTCCCCCTCCAGCCCCCTTTGTCTTCTTCTCGAGCACCTTTGGATCACAAAACCGAGACCTCTTTTTTAGGGGCTAAGCATGGGCACACCTTTTTCTTTATTTATTAAATCCTAAATCTTGATACCAACAATAAATAAAATAATTCAGCACCAAGTGTTATTATATTGGCTCGAATTGCCCGCGTTATAGATAGAGATCATCCATGGATTTGGTTTTAATATACTTAATTACTGGCTTATTCCAAGGCTATATATATATATCTCGGTGTTGGCTTGGAAAGTAAAGTAGGAGATAAAATATGCTCGGGGAGCCGAGAATAATACTAAAACAAATCTGGATATGGTTTTAATATGCTTAATTACTGGCTTATTCCAAGGCTATCAATCTAGGTGCCGGATTAGAAGTAAAGTAGGAGATAAAATATGCTCGGGAGCAGAGAATAATGCTAAAAACAAATCTGGAAGTATTTTGACACAGGGGTTGACAAGCTAAGAGTTGATGAAAGGTAAAGTTGATTTGGCCACGATGGAGGGAGTGGTCCTTAAAGTTGCAATCATGGCAGGGTTTGCTTTTTGGTCATGTGATTTTATAACCTTGTCAGTTAGATCAGAAGCGAAGCGATGCGTTTTTTAGAAGAAGATACAAATGATTTAATTATATATGAATCGAGCTTAACATATTTTGTACTGGTGGTTTCAATCATAAACATCATTTCTTCTTTCTTTTAATTTATTATTATTATTATTATATTATTATTATTATTATTATTGTTATTGCAATGCTAATAAGTGTTTGATAAACTGGCTGAAAATGGTTAAATGATGTCGGATCCACCCTAGAATTTCAGAAAGCCATTCTCAAATCGACTTGGGCAGTCAAGGTGTGTCCACCGACGCACTGAAAGCCAGTTGTTAATTTTTTTCATAGACCAAGGGGATGCGTGTTAGCAATTAAAGTTGACACGAGGACAGATAAGTTTGATTCGCTAAAGGTATAATAGCTTCTCTATGCAACTCTAAAACATACTTAGTTTTTTTTTTAATGAATCATACTTATTTAATTTACATGGTAAGAGACGTATTAAATGGCAAATTGATTGACAAGAATGAGAAATAGAAATAAATGCTCACTTGAATGAACAGGAAAGAAAAATATTGCCAGTTTCATCAAAAAAAAAAAAGATAAAAAAAATATTAGTTAAATTAAGGATGTTTGTGGAATTTTAAACGAATAAAACTTTAAAAAAAAAAAAATGACAAGCAAGCTTCGGACTGAAGTGTAGCTGCCTACTGAAATTACATAAACTCCAATAATTACCTCCTTTACAGCATAAAGAGAGGGGAAATAATGACACCCTTTATGAAGTTGTCGCTGATATTTGAGACCCACTGGAAGATCGGCCGTTCCATCTACTTGCATCCCAACTATTTGACATAACATGGTAATTTATAGGGTCCCCTCCATCATATACATAGATATATGTCAACAATATGAGAAACATGCATGGTTCTACCTTATAAACTAACGAGCATATAAATGGCTAATAAGACATCGATCAAACTTCCATGCTTACAAACATGATGTTTTTTTGTTTTTTTGTTTAGTTTTTTTTTTTTTTTTTTTTAAAAAAAAAAAAAGAGGTATATATATTCTTGATAATATACAAGAGTATATATGGCCCATATGGATCAGCAAATTAAAAGGAATTAATGCTATATTTACTATTTCATAGTAATAAGTGGATGCAAGTGGCTTAAAATAACTGCTTAATAATTATTTGTTGTTTCAAGAAACGAGAAAACTAGCGTCTTCCACTTTCCAAGTGGCGTGGCCCTGGATGATAAGAGCATAAGGTATGCATGGAAAACTCCAATGCAGAGAGGTGCATTTGATCCATGAATTTGTTGGGAGAAAGAGAGAAATGAAGCGAAGGGGAACAGGCCGGTGAGGCCCAAAGGAAAGGGAGATGTACTCTATAAAGAAACCATGCTTTTTGGAACTAGATGCAAGTTAGTGGACATGCTGGATAGGTAAAGAAAGGAGGGTGCATAAAAGCAAGGGAAAGTTTGCCCCATGCTCTATTTCACATTCTCCTAGTCTCTTTCCCTGACATGGACGATGTGGACATGAGCTTATTATAATAGGGATTCTTTTGGGGAGGACCAGCTAGCTAGCTATCTTTCTATACTTATTTAACCTCGTTAACATGGAATCATCTTAATTACCAAAACCCAATTACCTCTCTATCTCTCTCTCTCTCTCACCCACGCACATCATCTACCCATGTGTGCATGGAAGCTAGTCCTGCACTAGCACGCATGCAGACTTTGGTCATGTCTTGTCTTCAAAAGAGAAAAAAGAAAAAAAAAGAAAAAAAAAAGACTTTGGTCATGTCTCAAAAAGAAACAAAGGTTAGCTGGACATGAAATCTATAAAATGTTTGGCTCGTAAATTTAATAAATGCAATCTTTTTTTATAGTATGGATTTATTTGCCTTTCTTTTACATGGTTACCCTGAATTTCGTATAATAACCTGGCACTACAGTAAAGAAGTTTTGGAAAAAGAGTTGATCGGCAACTGTTGACAGATTAGAGGGACCATGATATAGCTAGCGGTCCGCTGAGTATTTACTAAACTATTTCTATATGATTTAAAGTTGTAAATGGGTTGGATTAACTCGCGGCTCCACCTGATCCAAGCCATTTAGATCTGACCCGATCCATTCCTGTCTCTTTGCTTTTGATCGGTATTCGTTATGAGCAATGCCAGGGGTTTCGTTTCACGAACATCAAATGTTTCTCGAAGTGATTAGTTTTTGACTCACGGGAAGTGGCGGTATGCATCGATGGGTCGTGGCTGACCATTTGAGTTGCCAACCCATCATCATTCACTGGCAGGTCCCCGGCACTATTCGTGCCATCAATGAAATAGGCAACCGATCATCAAATCATTTCCCTTTGCACAAAAATAAAATACCTTTTTTTTTTTTTTTTTTTTTTTTATCCATGAAAATATTCTGCTCGTATTATATAATGCAATCATGCAAACGGCTGAATTACCCATCAATTATCATTTAGCTATTTCACGGTCCAAACTTTTCGAACAGGTAATTCTTCACCTTTCCTTCTTTATTTTGCATTCATCATTTCAGTCAGCATATTTTAGAACATTCTTCGTTACAAATGTCAGGATGAGATAGGATAGCCGTGTATTACATTTTATATATGAAAAAACCGAAACGATCTTATTTTACAAAATTTATAACTTTACCATCAATATAAATCTAGATAAAAATAAATAAGTTTTGGTGGTGCCGAGAGTACCAAAATTGTGCGACGGTGGTAGAAGGAGAAATTTATAGCATGCAATATGTTTCTTTTGGTAGGAATAGCTAGCATACAATATGTAAACAAAGTCGTAAAAGAACTTGGATAATATCTTCTTTACGAAGAAGAGTAGGAGAATTTATACTTGTCACCGACCAATCCTGTTTACGGATGTTATCGCCTGGTGGCTGCAGCACGCGAGCAGAACCGGACATGATTCAGGACTCCGTGGTCGGAAGATGATCATCGTCCCCATCGAGATGTGAAACATCCAATGCATCCATGTCCAAGGTGAGTCATTATTGCATGGTAAACCTGGTGGAGCCGACGAAAACTCGGTCGTTGGGGACCGGATGGTAGCGGACACAAATGCACAGCCATCTAAACACGGGCCCACCAATCCCCAAGACGGCATGGATATATAAATATATATATATATATATATATATTCGGTCAAAGAAGAATAACTTACGAGTCTTTATGATTGGCCGAATATGGTAGATCCCATTGCGCCTTTCTCTTTAGGCTTAATCCATCTCATCATCTTGGGGTTCTTTCTTAAATCATCTCAAGAAGTGAATGATACGGTTGATTGGATTGTAACTTATATGGCTCGTCATAACGGCAATATATATATATTATGGAACTCTACGACGTCCGTGGCTCCTTCCCGGTAATTAAATCTCTTACATGCTGATTCTAATAATTATATTTATTTAAGGAAAGGATGATGTTTCTAATTTACCAAAAATAAAAAAGTTCTTCTTTACTCGATTGCTAAGTTGTTTTGTTTATCAAGACCCTGTACATTCTTTTACTCCTCTCTAAACCTTCTAATTAATATTGTAAATAATCTTTCTTCTTAGTAAAATCTGGATGGCTTCGCCTCCCTTTACATAAGAAAATGCTTATAATATATATCGATCGATGTAAATAGGAAATCGGGTACGAAGATCAGAGCTAATTTGCCAAGTAATTAACATAGGAAAATTCATGAAATTTGTTTATTAGAAATTTTAAGCTGCATACTGTACACAAGTAAGTATCGAATATTTGCTTATTTAGTTTTGTAACATGCAAGGTTAGAAGAAAAGGTCGATGCTTAACAAGAGATTGGAAAAAGAGCAAGAAAAAATTATAAAAGTCAAGGGTTAAAATAAGACACGTATTAAGTTTATCAGGAATATAAATTTCTGTGTTGTAGATGGTTGGACATTTGCATTACGAATAAGAAATGGGTGTATCCATTAATCTGGCAGTAGGTGTGCGACTTGTTGTGTTTATATATATATTTGTCTGCCAGGAAAGGCATCATACACGTAATTATATAAGCACGGCCGGTGATTAATTATTATTTAAATCTCGAAAGAATGATCACTATAAGCATCAGCGACTAGAAAATTGAAAAGGTGATGCGAGCTTATATTTTATATGGACTATATATAATTTCTTGGGATGGGGTTAATTTCTTCCGGTCGGGTTCCCTCGCCACCATGGGACATGATTGGAAAAATGAATTATTTTCAACCTATCGTTATGAGTGTTTCTGGTGAGTATATTATAGCATCGTGTGCAATGACTTCCCTTTATCCTAATTTTCTCCGCATCCCGAATCTTATGTGACATGATTATGCTGCTATATATGCTGAAAGACAACATATTCTTATCTACTTAGCTGAAGTATATATATAGCAAATTAGGTAGGAGAGAGAAAGGGAAAGTCACCGGACATGGAATACATATAATTAATGCTCGTATTCTATGCTTATAAAAAAATTGTTTAATATTAGACCAGAAGAATTCACCACTAACTCGTTATTTCACTTGAACCAAAGTTTAATTACTCGAATTTTCTTTGCAAATTGATTGCATACTGCCACACAGGCCACATACACGTTCGAGGTTAAGTGATCATGTTTAGAAGGCAGTATTTCAGCTTTTTCCCTTTTCATGTACTCATGTACATTCCATGTATTTTTTTTTTTTTTTTTTCATTTTCAGAAAATGGTGAGAAACTCTCCAGCCATTTTCATTGAAAAATTCCATGAAAAAAAATATTTTTTTTTTTTTTTTTTTTTTTGATAAAGCGGATAATTCAACCCACGGTTATGGTGTGAATACATCCAAAAAAATCAGAAAAAATACAATCCTTGAAAGCAAAAGAAGTGTCATTGAAATGAGTCTAAACCATCTCTTTTGAGTGATTAGCAGCAAAGGAGGCCATGCAATCTACCATCGTGTTAGCCTCTCGAGACACGTGCCTAACAAGAACGGAGGAGCAGCCATGCAACCAAATAGCAATATCACGAATCAAGGGACGCGACAACAAGAAGTTGATAGCCTTCCCGATCCATGAAATAATAATGGCCGAATCCCCCTCAATAATGAGATGATCCAGGCTCAGGCACCGACAGGTAAACCGAATACTAGCCCACGCTGCTCTAAGCTCGGTGAAATGAATAGTACAGTCAAGCAGATGATAACCCTAGCAGCAAGAATGCCTAGGCCAGCTCCACAAATTACAAATCCGACCCCTCCATCGGTACCTCGAACACTTCCATCAAAACTGACCTTAACAAACCTCGGAGGAGGGGCTCACAAGCAATAAATACCATCCAGGGCGCTCTATGAGTGAAACTGGAACCTCGGATCTCCATGGATGTCATAGTCACCTTCTGATACTCTCTATATAAGCCAAGCTCTTTCAACAAGAACTCTGGAAGGGCACGTAGAAGAAGAGAAGATGAGAGCATTCCTGGAAAGCCAGACATGATAAGCAATGTAGGCTAGAAAAGCTGGAGAAATATGAGCAGTAGGTGACCTGAGGAGACCGAAGAAGGTGTCGACAAGGTCTACCAAGTGCTAAAACAAATAATCCAACTCAGCCGTCCTCCACACTTGCCAAGCTCTCGGGCACAGAAACAATACATGCTCAATGGACTCAGCGTCCACCTCACAAGCCAGGCACGAGGGGGGCAGCTGAATCTCTCTAGCACCGAGGAGAGATTGGGTCGGAAGGCGATGCCAAGCAACCTTCCACAGAAACAGAGACACCCTAGGCTGCACTTCCAAAGACCAGATCCAGCCAATATCAAGTCTTCTCCACGACTCCGATCTAAACATCGGATACAAATCTGACAGAGAGACTCTAGGCATAATAGAAGACCTCCGAAACTCGCATGTCAGAGCAAGGAAGGACTGGCAAGGCAATAGACAGGACCATATTCCCCATAATAACACCCAAAGTCCATATGACCAACGAAGGAAACTAGTGAGTATCGTCGGGAGTTAAGATATCAGCAATAGTCCTGATACCCAAAACATCCATGACAATAAGGGTAAGCCACCAAGCTAGAGAAACTTTCAAGATCCATGGGTCATTCATGAAATCAATCAATCTGTCATCGCCATCACACATCCCATATGGGATATAACAGTGGAGGTACTGGCCACCATCTCTCTCTAGATCACTGAACTGCGCCGAGGCTAGCGAGGCCCCCTTTGGAGAAGGTGAAAGAAAGGCCATAGCGCAGCTCCTCATGATAGCAATCCACATACTCTTCGACCCCAACATAAATCTAGCAAAATGTCTCGCCAACATAGCCTCCCTCATCACCATCAAAGAGTGAATACCAAGTCCTCCATCCCGGATGGACCGACAAACAACACTCCAGCCCAAAAGGTGCACCCTCCGTCGAGTACTCGAATAAGACCGAAGGAAGCAGCGGATAGTTTGCTCCACCTTCATGATGATAGACTTGGGGATAACAGTATTAGAGAGCAGGAACACTGGAAGAGAAGTGAGGATTAACCTGACTAAAATAATCCTATCCATAGATGAGAGAGCTCTACCCTGCCAACTCTCTACCCACTTCTACACAGACTGCACCATCATATGACAATCCACCTTATGCAGCCTCCCACCAGATATTGGAACTCCTAGATAACGAAGGCAATCATCATGGATAGCAATCCCAGGAATCTTCCGAATCGAACGCTGTAAGTGAATTGGTATCTTCGAGCTGAAGTGAACCTCCAATTTATGAAAATTGACCCTCTGGTCTGAAGACAATCGGTACTGCCAAACAACAGTCCGGAAATCCAACATCGAAGGCATAGGGCCCAGCCCAACAATAAATAATTATTTGCAAAAAGTAAGTGAGAGATCGGGGAAGCACGTGGTATAGGGAGGTACGACCGAAGAGCCGAGTTACACATCGCTGCTCGTAGAGCACGCGATAAAAAGTCGGTACATAAATAAATAAAAAAGGAGAAATGAGACAACCTTGACGAAGGCCGACGTTGGAATGGAAAAAGTCCGAAGGGGTCCCATTAATAAGAATAGCAAAAGTAGGGTTGATAATGCAAGTCATAATCCAAGAGACCAATTCTGATGAAAACCAAAGATCCCCAAAACCGACTCCACGTACCTCCGGTGGTCATAGACTGCTATACTTGTTTTGGACATGTCATGGACGTTATTTACGGATACAATAGCTCAAACAAACGGTAACTGCTGTGCATATCTTAAGGTCATTTTTTGTGTCATTTATGTCTTAAACGTGTTCAACCTTGAATTCATTTTTTGGAGAAAAATACTGTAAATTTTACCTTGTACTGCATACACAATCTTGCAACGACATTATTGGAATTCATATATAAAATCATTATAATGGCAATTACAACAAATTTTTAGTGGGTTTTAGATTAAAACATTTAACGTTTTGTATTTGTCGGCAGTACAATACCCATTTTATTATTCACCTACAGTTTTGCAACTTCTTTTCTAATGAAGACATCGCATGCAGTGTTATTTAGTAGCAAGTACAATGCTTATCGACTTCGCCTCAGCAGTAAACGTGCTTTAGTTTTAGTCAAAAATTATATGCATTAAATAATATATATACATAGCATGCAACCTAGATTCCATGTGATAAGATATAAGAGCTCTGACCATGTTCTGAGTTGCGCGTGTGGGGGAGTTGGGGGGGGGTTGGCGGGGGGAGGGAGGGAGAGAGAGAGAAGCATGAGTGATATATATGATTACCATCTCTTGACGGGTCTTTGTTGAAAAAGCCTTGGGATTGAAGGCACGGATTTTAATCATGGCAGAGGAGTTATAATCATCCCCCCTGTAATTGCCAGCAACTGCTACAACTGCATATAATACAGCTTCATATAAGAGAGGGAGAGAGAGAGAGAGAGGAAAAGCCGAGAGCGAGAGAGATGATCTCTTATCTTTAATTTCAGAGCTGCAGAAAGTTCTTCTGAAAAGAAATTAAAAGCTCGAAGAGACACACCGGCCCGCAAGAGAGAAAGCTTTCAAGGGCGGAAACCCCTTCCTTCCCTCTCTTCTCTATTACAGTAAGCTCGGGCTGTGAGGATATGGGTTTGAAAGAGCAAAGAGGAAAGTGAGTAGAAAAGTTGAAAAGGGAGAAAGACTCGTGAGCATCAGCTTGAATGTTTCGAGCGGGTTGTGAGATTCCAAAGCCAATAGTCTTTTTTTTTTTCTTTTTCTTTTTTCTTTTTTGTTGATACATCTTCCTTCCTTTTTATCTTGGGACTATCAAGCCTTTTAAAATACCATGATGGAGCCTTCAAATCTAGGTCACCACCACCAAGACGAGCTTCGTGCTTCATCTTTTCATGATCTTGTTGGAAGCAACCATGAGTGGAGCCAAAGTCCCATGTTGTGAGTCTTTTCAATAACGAAGTTTTATTCTTCTTATATACATATATAAAAACATGCCAGCTCATCTTTGTTTTTGTGTACAGGAGAGAATTTTGAGTTTTTGAGTTTCTATTTTGAATCAGGACATCTGATGCATCCCAGTCTAATTCCTAGGATTTGGAATTTTCTTGCTTGGTTATTTGTTACTTCTATTGTCATTATTGATCCTAGGGATTTGTAACCCTAGGACCATGACAACCTTAGGAATTTAGCAGAAGCCTCGGAGTCACCCAAGTAGCTCTATTTTAGGTTATTACTTTAAATTAATATCGTCGCCTCCATGGATATATAACAAACAGAAGGATGCGTGATAAGGGCTATCTATCCTCTTAAGAGAACTCCACGGCCGGTTGTTAGAAGACATCTAGAACACCTATGTGGATCTTCTATATAATTTCTAATCTTGACTGGGTTTATGCAGAAACAGTGGTGGCTTCATGTCCGATGCCGATGGAGTCCTCTCAAGCCAAAGAGATTATAGACCGAGTCATGATCAGATCCCACCTCTTCCTCTCAACTCACAAATGGTACAAGACCTAGGGTTTCACTGGGCTGGCAGAGCTGAGAGCTTCATGAACCAGTCAGCCCACCAACTCAACCTATCCAAGATCAAAGAGGAGCTACCGGACTCTTTTCCAAAGCTTAGTGGGGTCATCAGGGAGCCCTCTACCATCGAAGACTACGGAATGTTAGAGGAGAAGCTCTTCAGAACGATGACATCAGATTGCCAGATCAATAGCTCTCAGCTTCGTTCCACGGACTTGTTGAATGATCCAAGCTTGGCCAATCATGGAGGAGGAAGAGGAAACCTCGGCTTGGTATTTCCGACAGCTAATATTTCGAATCCATGTCCCCCTATGCCGACATTCCCGACATCCTTAGGCATGGACCTTGAGGCTTTGGATCATTTGGCTTCAGCTAGATTTGATCGGAGCTTCTGCCAACCTTCGTTCAGCGGTATGGGTCTGTTAAGAGAAGACACATTTTTTGGGCTTGGCCAACTCCATGAACCAGCTCAAGGACCATCCCACAGTCACCATAAGGTGCGTATGCCCATCACTCCACTCTTCCACATAAATAATAATGAACATCATGATCATAGTTATGATGAGAACAATATATATTTATTGATAATAGAATGAAGACAGATGGGCATGATGTGGACCGATAGTTAAGGTTTGGCATCATGGTACCGATATCGAAGCAAGTAATCCAATCATGGCGTTTTAATTATTGTAAAAAATTATCGTAATTTGTTGGTATGTCATATGAAATCAAATATCATCATCATCATCACCACCGCCACCATTTAAACAATCACCGGCATTATCACATTCAACAGTTAACATCAATCTTGCTTCTGCATGTTTCTGCGATCATCATTAACATAATCAAGAAAATATCGAACTTATATTTGAACTTTTATTTTTCATAGTGTTGAAAGCTGTATATTTGATTCAATAATAAAAAAAAAAAGCTATATATCTGAATTTTTTTAAAAAAATAGGCATCAATATTAATAAAAGTGTGACACCGCGTCCAGTATGAGAGGGAACATAGAAGGTACTACCATCGGGCCGCATCTTAAAACAAATATAAAATTCGTTCGAAGTAAAGAAGGGAGAACAACTTTTGTACCCACACTAGCTCCCTTATATTAAAAATTAGTAACATCAATACTGCTCCTTGTTTTGTCATTTGATATGGCCATTTTGTTGGATTCTTTGACGTACGTATGACGTAGAGAATTTCATGTCCTTATTTTTTTTCTCACTAAACATGGATGGAACCATATAATGCAAAGATCAACCATATATCGATGTCCCTAGCTCCTGTCCTCTCTTTCTTTCTCACTTCACATTTACGATGTCCCTCTCCTGTACTTTTCTCTTTCTTTTCTTACCCCTCGCACCATGGAGCCATAAGTATACATAGCTCTTTTCAGCTTTATAAGTGACATTACATCATCTTTTACAAAGGAAGACCATAAATAAAATATAAGAAGAAAAATAATGTATGCACTTCTAGGGTTCTATGTGCATCAATTAAACTAGAAACTAACCTTTTCTTTGAATGTTGCTCCGTTGAAGATGCCATCTTTAGTCGGTGGAGTTGCAGAAGCAAAGAGAGCCAATAGTATTTTAGAGCACGAAGCATCGCAAACAGATCCAAAAAAAATCGGTTCGAGCATCGTTCTTCATTCTCCCCATTCAAGGTATATACAGATGGATTATATGCAACTAAGAGCTTCCAAGAATAACTGCAGTGCTTGGAATCTTTGTGATTCCTTTAATTCCTTTCTTCTTCTAAATATATTTTGGCCTTGAGAAGCAGGTGAGGAAGGAGAAACTAGGTGATAGGATCGCAGCACTTCAGCAGCTGGTGGCACCTTTTGGCAAGGTAGATCTCGCTGCCTCCGTCACTCAAATGAAGAGTTCTCAGTCTTTTGCGACCTCACTGGTTATAGAATTAATATTTGTGGTGTTGGTATGTTTTTTGAGCAATGTGGTTTGGGTATATATATATATATATATGTATATAGCTCATCTATCAGTTCTCGTTTTCTTCGTTCAGACAAGGTGTTGTTTATGAAGTGGCGATCTTCCACGTAACATAAGGGTTGTGATATCTTACAAGGCCCTTAATTAGTTTTCTTACAAGGCACAAATGCAAATAGAATGTAATTAAGAAATAGAGAACAAAAGCACAATTTTACCAGAAGAAAAAAAAAAAAAAAAGAAATATTACAAAAAGAAAAATGCAGAAATATGACTACAAGTACATAGCTGAAAAGAACATAAAATTAAAACAAATGAAAAAATGGTGCCAAAATTACAAATGTGTGTGTAATTTTTTAGTTAAGGATACAAGTTCTTTCTTTTTTAGTTAAGGACTATAATTGTCGAAGGATAAACATGAATTTGAGACTTATACTATTATTTGGCCAAATTTGAAGCTAAACGGCCTTTTCCCCTTCTTTGTATTATCAACATTTTTTTAAAAAAATCTAATATAATTATCCAAATTAAGTTAGAAGTTATATTTTAAAAGGATAAGAGTTTTTATATTTGAAAATCGATATCAAATGAAAGCTTAGAAAGGACATATATTAGCCTTTTCTCTTCATCATCATGTTGAACATAGTTTAATATAAATAATATAAATATATTGGCCTGCTTCTCTATAGCTTATATTTATTTTCTTTTTGTTGTGTTGACTTTCTTTGTTAATTTGTTAAAGAAAGAGAGACTTCAAAATATGTTTTTGAAAGAGAATTTACTTTTCTCGAATATGTAAAAAAAAATTCAACCTGCTATCATCATATTTTGATTTTGATATTCAAATTGAGAGATATCATATATAGTTGTGTACTAGCTATTTCTTCTTCTTTTTTTCTTTAATTTTTATTCTAACATATATTCATATGGTTGGTGATGCATATATAGACCGATACAGCATCGGTGCTGATGGAGGCTATTGGATATATTAAATTTCTTCAAGACCAAGTTGAGGTAATGACTTTTTTTGCATAGCATAAATACTTAAAAGAGATGGCATTAGTTATAATATCAAAAATATGTAGTGGGCACAAAGAAATGTATCAATATTTTGCAAAGTGCCCATTACTATAAATGTATAAGACAAAGATGTGCTTGTCATAAGGTATTGGATACAAATTTATTATCAAATGAACAATTGATTGTTTTGCATAATATTGCTTTTTAAGGGCCCAAAATTATTGAGTGATGGACAAATAGTTATAATTAATCAGCCAAATCAACAACTACACAAAGAGATCATATACATTAGTTTTTTATTTTTAATCCTTGCAACAACTCTTTATGATGATAATAACAATTGGCTTCAGTTTGAGTGTTATGTTCTTTATTTTTTGGATAACCATTTATCTTTTTTTTTGTAGACATTAAGTGTACCTTACTTGAGGTCATCCAATAATAAGAAGGCAAGGACAATGCAAGGGGTATGTATAATTTTTTATTAATAAACAAAATAGCAAGGGATAAAACAAAAAAGAGAAACCTTAGGCCTTCGTGTTATAAGGTTAAGTCTAGTATTTTGCTGCATATACATTGTTTTTCTGAAACTTACAACTTCTTTTTAAATCTAGGTATCAAATGAGGAGAGAGATGAACCCAAGCGAGATCTAAGAAGTAGAGGACTCTGCTTGGTGCCTTTATCTTGTACATCATATGTTACAAATGATAATGGAGAAGTTTGGTCACCACCTAACTACAGGGGAAGTGCTTGAACTAAATATCTTGCTAAAAGGAGTTGTACATGCTTTAAGTTAGCAATCACATCATTGACTAATCTAAGAATGATTCATTTTCTATCACTTTTTTCTCATATATTTTGATCAATTATAATAATCTTAGCATATCTAGAGATTATAAAGTTGAGATCTAAAAATAGTGATGGAGCAAATTTGATCAGCTTATAGTTCTAAGATAGAACAATTTTGCTCCATTAATAGTGTAAAAGTTTATGCTCCATGGATAATTTATAGACATTAGTCCATTGGTTAAAACAAGTTAATTGGCTATGTTCATTGATGTATTCTTATTACAAGTTTTTATATATTAGGACCAATTGTTTGTGTGATTTTTTATTCTCAAATTTTAAGCAATGTTTTAAAAATATTTATAATGTAGCCTTTGAAATCTTTTATTAAAACTAAGCATAAACTTGATACATAACTAGTCTCTCTCCCTCACTTTGTATAGCTAGAGAGAGAGATTTAATAAACTTAATTCAAAAGCACTAAAAGAGTTTTAGAAATAATAAACTTTGAAAACTCTTTAAGGCCAGCTTTATAATATGACCTTGGATGCACTTATAGCCAACAACATACTTATCAGAAAACTTGGATTCATTACATACTAACTAGAGTGCATAGGTTTTTATATAATATCAATTTAATTAAGTTTATTATATCATTAGACCAAAAGGTTAAACAAACTAAACTAGGATGAAAGATTTGGACATAACCTATTGTATATTCATCAACCCAAAACTCATATAGTATCAAATTCTCACTGCTCTTACAAGAAGTATCTTCACTTTCAAATGATAATTAAGTCTTCTTTTATGTACTGATAAACAAATGATTGCATCATTTTGTAACTATGCAAAAGTAACTCAATTAATATAATCAAATTACATATAATGTTCGAGAATATGACTTGTTATCTTTGTGAGCTTACTATGTGCTTTATAAGATTTCAAATATATCATATCTTATGCAATGATAACACATTGCATGCATTAAGGTGGAAGCCCTCTATAAGTATCCTAGATCTTGTATAGCTAATCTTAGGAATATATAAAATGATCTCATATATTAATTCATTGATTTTGTCTCATTTATTTGCTGACAATTGGCATGCACTATGAGTTAGATATCAAAATATGAACATGAAACTATGAGATATTGCATATTCCTTATTAAATCATGGACGTATTATTATTTCCACTCTTTACTTATATAAATATTGACCAATATGGTAAATACTTTTTTATCATTTTCTATCATTTAAGTTAAAATGAACAATCAATTAATTTCATTTAATTAGCATACTGAATCATTGATTTTGTATCCGGCAATATTGAAGGATGAATCCATTTATATTGTCAAGGATAATGAGGAAAAAATGATATATATTAAAATACAAAAGCATCAATATAAACCAAAATCATAATCGAGATAGAGACTTATTTTTTTAAAAAATTAAATATACTGCTAATTTGTAAGCCATAATCCATTATTATAGCAGGGCATTCCATTTTTCATAAAACATCACTAAGAGCTAGATATATAACACTTCTTCCATGCTAATATTAATGTACCACCACTCTTGTGATTCTGCAGTTTGATCACTTTGATCCATTTGGTGAGCGTGATTATAATACTTTCTTGTGGCACAGCTAAACTTGATTTTTTTAATCAAATTCAGTCCATAATAAGACAGGTAATGGCCATGGATCTCTTCATTAATTTTGAGATGTAGTCTTAATTTACACCCGCTCGATTCAACACTAGCTAGCATTGATGATGGTGATCAAGTTATTGACTAGAAAAGTTTATCAATCCAACACTCAGTGATCACTCAAAGATGGTACCATGACTACAACTATTTGGTGAATAGGAGCTTTACCATCTTAATGCCCCATGCATCCTTCACAAGAAGAACTAACAGGAAGTATTCAAAATAATAATGATGGAAGCATTCAGACATCAAAAACTCCTGCTTTAGATAAATCAAGGGTAGAGCTCCCATTCGAACGCACACATGCTGAAAGAGAGAGAGGGTTAAAACTGGTTGTCACTTTAATATAATGAGAATGAGGCTCTTGGGATGATGTACATAATTGTTTTACAAATGATGTCCCAGCTTGGAATATTCCAACTTAGCCCGGAACTACAACTATGTTTGCTTGAAGAGCTAATCTTAAGGCTACACAGATTTTGTGCTATTTTATTTCGAAATGCCTTGGCAAATAGATTAGTAAATTTGTTTAAAACCAACCTTTCAACTCGTGCAATCAGGCATAAGATTATCTATTGGCGGCATTGGTGAGATTTACTCCTATTCAAGGAAAGGAGAGATTTATGCCCCTATTCAAGAAAATGAGAGATTTGCGCCTATTCAAGGAAAGGAGAGAGATTCAAGCGCCTATCCAAGGAAAGGAGAGATTTATGCCCATATTCATGAAAAGAAGAGATTGTAGGCAAATCTGTTTTTAGTTTTCCTATTTTTGAAGTTTTTCTTTTTTTGGGGTTTGCTTGTTTTCTTTGTTGTAGCAACCCTTTTGTACAAATTGCAGAGAAATGGTTGCTTAACTCTTAAGAAAAAAAGAAACAAGAGAGTTGAGAGGTTTGTCCGAGGACATAGGCACCTTGCCGAACCTCGTAATTCTTGTGTTCTTTTGTGTGATTGCTTTTCTAAAATCCAACATGGTATCAAAGCAGCAACGCATCATGGAGGGGCCAAAGTCAGGAGAAGGAAGCGCTTTCAATACAAGAGATGCATCCAATACAACAAAAGTGCAGGAGACAACCAACCAGCGGTTGACTTCGTTGTTGCTTAACGAAAGAAATTATCTTCCTTGGTCACGAGCTATAACAATTGCTCTCGGGGGTAGATCAAAGCTTGGTCACATCAACGGGAAGATTAAAGCACCTCCCATGACAGATTCCAAATTTGATGAATGGCAAGCGAATGACCACAATGTGATGTCTTGGATATTCAATTCCATGGAACCGGAGATCTACGAGATATTTGCATAATCAGAGTCAGCCAAGGCATTGTGGGATTCCATATACGAGATGTATGGTCAAGCCAAAAATGCATCTCGGATCTTTGAGTTGCAGCAAGGACTTGCTTGTTCTAAGCAAGGCGCAACACAATCTTTTACTGAACACCTAGGAAAAATGAAGAAGCAATGGGATGAGCTTCGTCAGTATAAACCTGCTACCCAGAATGTGATGGATTATGTCAATCGAGAAGAGCAAGATAAAATTTTTCAACTATTAGCAAGTATCAGGACTGAATTTGAGGACACCAAACGTCAAATTCTTATGGGTTCTCAACTGCCTACTTTCAATGAGGTTTGTGCCATAATCCAAAGTGAGGAAACAAGGAGACGTGTCATGTCTTCAAATCTAATTACATCAGGAGAGCTTGGTGAACAATCGGCCCACAGTGCTATCAACATGGAGCAAGGAAACTCCATTGCTCGGTTTACCAAAGGAAAATTAAAAACCAACAAGATTCCTCTTCCCGGAAAGCTTTCAGATATCGAAGAAGCTGGTTTAGCAACTCCATACACCCTTGTGTAGGTTTCTGCATAAACTGACTCACATAGCTGACAGAATAAACAATGTCAGGTCTAGTAATGGTTAAGTAAATTAGTCTCCCTACCAAGCACTGAAATTGCCCAATATCCTGTAATGGTGTTTCATTAGACACAGTCTTACTGTTGTAATCCATAGGAGTGCTAGCAGGTTTAACACCCGACTTACCAGTCTCCTTCAGCAGGTCTAGAACATATTTCCTCTGAGTCAAGAACAAGCCTTTGTCAGAACTTGCTACCTCTATACCCAAAAAGTACTTCAATTTCCAAGATCTTTAATGTCAAACTCTTTGCTCAACAACTGCTTAAGCTCTGCAATACCTGTTAAGTTACTGCCAGTAATAATAAGATCATCAACATAAATGAGAATAACAACAATACCTTTACCAACTACTTTAAGAAACATCGAAGAATCAGCTGCACTTCTTTTGAAACCAAATCTAATGAGTGTAGAACTCAATTTCCCATACCATGCTCTAGGTGACTGTTTGAGACCATATATTGCCTTCTTTAGTTTGCAAACCATTCCCTTATTATTCTCTAAGAAATGTCCTGGAGGGAGATCCATATAGACCTCTTCTTCCAAGTCTCCTTGGAGGAAGGCATTCTTCACATCCATCTAAAACAATGGCCACCTACGATTAATAGCCACAGGTAAGAGAACACGATCAGTGTTCATTTTCACTACAGGAGCAAATGTTTCCTTGTAGTCTATCCCATAGGTTTGAGTATATCTTTTGCGACAAGCCAAGCTTTGTACCTCCCAACCGAACCATCACTATTGTATTTGATCTTGTAAATCCACCGGCATCCGACTGTCTTCTTCCCGTTTGGCAATTTAACAAGTTCCCAAGTATGGTTACGGTTCAATGCTTGAAGCTCGTCTTTCATGGCATTCACCCATACACTGCTTTTACATGCTTCCAAGAAGGTATTGGGTTCCTGTTGATTGTCAATGGCAGATAAAAAACTTAAATAATTATGGAAAATTCTATCATACCCAACAACATTCTGAATCGGATTCTGAACAGTATGATATGTTGAAAAATCACGGAGCCATGTTGAAGGCCTTGGAATGTGTGAAGACCTGCGGATTGGGGCAGAGACAATGGGTACCGCATTTGCTGGAGCTACCTCTGTTACTTCCAAATTAGCTGCATCATCTGTTATAATGGCAATTGCATCAGGAATGCCATTTTCCATATTCACACGTTGATTACTTTGAACATCCACTGTTGGGATTTCCTCTTGATTCAACATTGAATTTCCGACATGTAGAACAGGAAGCAAAAATTCAGAATAGTCATCTTGCTCCCCCTGAATTTGATTCCTGGCAAAAAAACATAAGAGCCTCGTCAAAAATAACATCACGAGAAATATAAACACGTCTAGTATTTGGTTCATAGCATTTGTATCCCTTTTTGGCATTCGAATATCCCACAAACACACACTTTCGAGCTCGTGGATCTAGCTTGTCACCATATTGAGGATGCACATAACACACACATCCAAAAATTCTTAAGTGAGAGATACCAAATTTTTGGCCATACAGACTTTCAATTGGAGCTTTGTACCCCAACACCTTGCTAGGCAAACGGTTGATTAGGTAGCAGCTAGTAAGAACTGCATCTGCCCAATATGTCTTGGATAAATTTCCTGAGAATAACAATGCTTGGGTAACCTCAAGCAAATGCCTATTTTTCCTTTCTGCAACTCCATTCTGCTGTGAAGTTCCCACACAGGAGGTTTGATGAATGACTCCCAGGCCACGCAGGAACACTTGGAAAGCTTGAATGGTATATTCAGTTCCATTGTCTGTACGAAGAATCTTACCATCGTATTAAATTGATTTTTTACCATATTGCAAAAATCTTGAAGCACATTCATAACTTCACTCTTGGATTTAAGCAAATAAAGCCATGTAGCACGTGATTTATCATCAATAAATGTAACAAAATACTTGAACGCCTCCCTAGAGTTAATAGGAGAAGGCCCCCAAACATCCGAGTGAACTAAATCAAAAAACTGTTCCGATCTATGCAGGCTATGAGAAAAAGGTAACCTATGCTGCTTAGCATAATGACAAGGATCACAGCAATTAGAATCATAACTTAAAGTGACATCAAGAGCATGTAACACCCGATCAGAGGGATGACCCAGGCGCCAATGCCACAACTAGGATGTATCATTCTTCTTTGAGCCATCAACACTTCATTGCCGAGGTCCACCGTATACAGCCCATTTTGCAACTGCCCTTTACCAATCATCCTCCTAGTGGTTCGATCTTGGAAAATTGAAGTACTTTTTGGATATATAGGTAGCAAGTTCTGACGAAGGCTTGTTCTTGACTCAGAGGAAATATGTCCTAGACCTGCTAAAGGAGACTGGTAAGTTGGGCGTTAAACCTGCTAGCACTCCTATGGATTACAACAGTAAGACTGTGTCTAATGAAACACCATTACAGGATATTGGACAATTTCAGTGCTTGGTAGGGAGACTAATTTACTTAACCATTACTAGACCTGACATTGCCTTTTCTGTCAGCTATGTGAGTCAGTTTATGCAGAAACCTACACAAGGGTGTATGGAGTTGCTAAACCAGCTTCTTCGATATCTGAAAGCTTCTCCGGGAAGAGGAATCTTGTTGAAGAATAATGGTAATACAGAGATTGTAGGGTTTACTGATGCAGATTGGGCTGGGAACCCCATGGATAGAAAATCTACCACAAGTTTTTGTACCTTTGTTGGTGGAAATATTGTTACTTGGAAGAGCAAGAAGCAAATTGTTGTGGCTAGATCTAGCGCGGAGGCTCAATACCGAGCCATGGCTACTGCCACTAGTGAGATCGTTTGGCTCCGTCTTTTACTTCAAGAATTGGGGTGTGATGCTGTGTCTAAACCAACGAAGTTATTCTGTGATAATCAGGCGGCGACACACATTGCCTCAAATCCAGTCTTTCATGAGTGAACTAACACATAGAGGTTGATTGTCACTTTGTAAGGGAAAAGATTCAAGACAAGACAATAGAGACACCATACATTCGTAGTAAGGACCAACTTGCTGATGTCTTTACCAAAGCTTTATCCAAAGGAATATTTCAGGATATGGTGAACAAGTTGACCTTCGACGATGTCTTCGCTCCAACTTGAGGGGGAGTATTGGCGGTATTGGTGAGATTTACTCCTGTTCAAGGAAAGGAAAGATTTATGCCCCTATTCAAGAAAATGAGAGATTTGCTCTTATTCAAGGAAATGAGAGAGATTTATGCTCCTATCCAAGGAAAGGAGAGATTTATATGCCCATATTCATGAAAAGGAGAGATTGTAGGCAAATATGTTTTTAATTTTCCTATTTTTGAAGTTTTTCTTTTTTCGGGGTTTGCTTATTTCCTTTGTTGTAGCAACCCTTGTGTACAAATTGCAGAGAAATGGCTGCTTAACTCTTAAGAAAAAAAAGAAACAAGAAAGTTGAGAGTTTTGTTCGAGGACGTAGGCACCTTGCCGAACCTCGTAATTCTTGTGTTCCTTTGTGTGATTGCTTTTCTAAAATCCAACATTATCCATAGGAGGTTGAAATAAAAAAAAGAGCAATGGTTAAAGCCAGTTACAATTAATTCCTTGGAACTAATATCTGCTTTGAATAAAATTAGATGACAAAGTCAGGATCCAGAGAACGAGGTTTTTTTTTCCTTGGGAGCGAAGAAATTTTTTCATCAACTTACTTTTTCAACAAATATTACTTTGTAGATTTTATCTCTGCTACTACTGTATACCAGCTCTTTCAGTCTTTTCAAGAACAATCATTAGATATAAATTAACCTACATGATAGGGCTATCATCTTATGTTGGGTACTTCCAATAGTTAAGGGCCTAATATTTGCTTTCTATTTTTATTTTCAAGAACCAAGAAGAAAATGAAATACATTAAGCAACATGAATCATAAATCCTTTTATTTTAAAAAATGCCCATAAATTTTTTAAGAGTTACCAGAAGCAAAGACTTACTATTTTCAAAAGAGATTGAAAATAAAAATAAAGTATAAAAAATTTCTACAAATTCTATCTTTAATATCGATATTTTTATAATATTTCACTTAATTTATAGTATATATATTATATATCCAAACAAGTTTTAAAATGGCCTGAAAGGAAACCAGCATATATTATATACAAATATATCTTCAACTTTTAAAATTAATATTAAGTGACAGGATGATAAAAATCCATCAAGATGTTTGGCTTAAGCTTTTCACAAAAAAAAAAAAAAAAAAAAAAAAAGCCCTGCTAATGCTACGATGCGCATGGAATAAAGCACTACTTGATCGGTGCCTGTCGGGACTTGGGACGTAAATGGAAATGAAAGGTAGCTTAGCAACTAGTACGGCAATTGGAGCGGAGCATCTTACCGTAAAGCTAATTCGAGGGGGCAGCGTAACGAGAGTCACCTCACTCACGGGGGGCTAGGTAAATGCCAGCTCCTGGCGCCGGTCTGCTCCCACCCAGGCCCAGCACACGGCTCACTCTTGCGCTACGCCGCAAAGCAAATGGACTGGAGTCGTCTCCATCGCCTCTGTCCTCTTCTCGCCCTCCTCTGCGTTGCCTCCGCCGAAGTCTTCTTTGAAGAGCGCTTCGATGGTACCACCCATCCAACCCCCATCCTCTCCGATCCTTTTGTCTTACTTTCTCTGATCTCTGCCCTCATCGATCTCATTTCGCTTCTTGTTATCCCGATTTCGTTATTGATCTCTACGACGACGTGTTTAACCGATGGATCCGTGGTTTTGTTGATAGATCTGATTATATCTTGGATCAGTCTCGTCGAGAAGATCGAACTTGGTGAAGCTGGATTCGATCAGATCCGAATCCTTCTTGTGATCGTTTTAGCGTCCGATCTTGGAAAATTAACGGAAGAAATCGTTTTTTGAAACATTTTTCTGTGATTCTATGATGATCTTGACCGTTTTGTGCTTTCTGGTTCTCCAAGGACACGCCAGCAATTGCCGATTCTTTTGCATGAGTGTTACGCTTTGAGCGTGAGTTGTGAAGAAGAGCTTATTGGAGTCGTAATGAAGTTCTATGAACAACCCATGAAGTTTTGAATGCGGCATTGTAGGGTTTTATAAGCTGTTTTGATATTTCCAGTTGGCGTTTCTTGGAAATGAATGACGTTATATGATTCTGGAGTTCTATTGTATATTTTGTAGTTCTGTGTTTAAGGACCCGTTAATATGATGTGCTATGATCATAGCTCATCAATTCCTTAGTATGAACTTTTATGCTTTAATTGTGAATTAGAATGGTTTCGATATTGTAATTGCTGTGAACTCAATATGTCTAATAAATAATATAATGTGCTTTTGTATGTATAAGTGGATGAGGCTCGCATTGGACCTTTAATGGATCACAATCATCTTGATTTACTAGGTATCAAACTATGCCATTGCTTTAGAGTAATGTGGAATTTAACACGACAACAACTCTTACGAGACAAATCAGGTCTGAATGACAAAAGATTTGAGTACTTATTCACTGCCAGAACCTAGAGAAATGCTAGGATAAAATGGATTCAATCTTATGATAAGGGGGATACAGGTAATACTTTTTAGGATGTCCCCTACTTCCAGATGTTTTTTGGTAAATTTAATTGCTTTAGATAATGGAGTGATGAAGCTCTAACTGTAATATTCGGGCTTGGGCTGAAGTCGGCAGGCCTAGCCGACTTCAACCCAAACCAACGAAAAAAAAAAAAGAGAAAAAGACGGGATGAGCGGTGGCAGAGCCGAAGCAAGGGAGGTTTTCTTCTTCCTTGTCCGACCGGGGTCTTCGCCGGAGAAGTCGGGGAAGGAGTCGGGGGGGGAGGGGGGGAGAGGGAGATTGGACCGCGCCGTGGTTGGGTTGGACCGGGACTCCGGCCGATGCGGTTTCCTTTCCCCAAACGATGAGGATTCCGTCGGTGGATTTCTTTTTAAATCCCCCACACCGCCGCCCATCGAGCCATCTCACTGTGGCGTCTCTTCCTCTCTGACGAGCATCCAACATTCCAGTGAGTTCGGTGAATTTTTTTACTATTAAGAAGGATTAATTTGATTTTTTTGGTTTGGGTTGCCGTGGAGGTTGTGGGCCACCGGTGGCCGCCGCCGCCGTCGCCTACTTTTGATTCATCGGGTCTTCCGGTGATCTCCTTCCATTGGCCACCGTCGGCGACCATGGGAGGCCGGCTCAGTTGAGTCGGGGAAAGCAACGGGGGGTTTTGGAAGTAAAGAAAGAAGAAAAGAAAAGAGAGAAAGAAATGAGGGAAGAAAAGAAGAGAGGAAAAAAAAAGGGGGGTGTTCTGTATGGTTTAGGAAAAAAAAGAAAATAAATAAATAAATAAAGAGAGATAAGGAAGAGAGAGAAAGAGGAGAGAAGGAAGAGAGAGAAAGAGGAGAGAGAAGGAAGAGGAGATACGAAGAAGAGAGAGAATCAAGGATTTTCTCGAAATTTATGGAAATTGAGAATTTAGATTTTTAATTAAATTATTTATATAGGGAATCAGTCTCCTGAGCAGGAAGGTATTGTGCAAAATTCGGGTACGGACTAGTTCAGGTAGATTCTTGGGAGGTAAGGATCTCTGGACCTGATCACCAGAATATATATATGTATTTATTTCGACATGATTTGATTCGGGCATATGAGCATCAGCATACATGACTAGATTTGCATGGATTAGTTGATATTTATGCGCTGGACAGCATGATTTTTGATGTTACTAGCTATGTTCTGGTATACTATGTGTTATCAATAATATGTTATTTATGTGGGATGGACCATGAATGATGTATTATTTGTGTGGGTTGGACAATGATATAGTCATTGGAAAGCTATGAATGTTATGATTGCTATGAGATGATGTGGATGGATAAAGTGATAACGGTGTCTGGACTAGCCATGGATCTGAAGTTGTCGGAGCTTCGGGCTTCGTACGAAGAATAGCCTGCCATGGACGTTTAAAACATGGGACAGACAGAGTCACGGGCTTTGTACGTGAGCTAGCCTGGCCACGGGCTTAGAATACATGGTTGATAGTGTGGTTGCCAATTATGGGCGTCACATGACAATGGCTAGTCCAGTACCCTAAAGAAGAGGAAAAGTTAATAAAAACATTTAAAGGAAATATAATATTGGGAAAGTTTTTTGATATATGTGATTGGTTTTGGTTGCGTGACCGAAAATTTATTGTTTACCCATTAAACTACTGTGATTTTGTTGTTTTCAGTTTTTATATTAATATTGGTGTGATTGTAAAGGAACCTTACTGGGCTGTGTAGCTCACTCCCTATTTTCTGTTTTTTTCAGAGACTCAGGAGACATAGCGAGGATTGGGCTGGGTGTGAGATGGAGCTTCATTAATGTTGAGTTAGTTAGTTAGTTAGAGTTGGTTTCGGTTACCGATGCTTGTTGTGAATCAGTAGACCAAATAGTGATATTGATTTAATAAATGGATTGTTTAATTGTTAATAAATTGTTTTAAAATATTAGTTTTAATTTTGATGTGTTTGACTTTTGTGTACCTGGGCCTTGCATGATCTTTAGGATAAAATATAGGGTTTGTGCGGCCGATCACGTAGCCGATTCCGGTGCTGGATTCGGGCGTGACAGAGTGGTATCAAAGCAAACCAGGTTCTAGGATCTTAGGGTATAAGCTCATCGAGAGAGAGTGTGGGTTGATTCATAGGTGGGGTAGATAATATGACATATTTTTGATCATCTAAGTATTAGTTGTATACTAACAATGATTGGTGTAGGTTTTCCATGGCGTGTGGTAGTGGGCATGGACGTATTAGGAGGCCCACAAGATTTGCGGATGGAGCAAATGCTTGGGATCCTATAGAGCAGCATGAGGATACTGGGATCTTATCTGGTAATGAGGAACATCTACAGGAACCAACGCCCAATCCTATGGACAACATTGATGATGCAGAGCATCCCCAGGAACCGACCCCCAATCCTTTGGACACCATTTCGGAGACTGGAACTGCAGAAACAGGAACACCGGGAGGATTTGGAGTTCAGCCTAGAGGACCAGGTGGGTCTTCCCCAGCTATTGCAATACTTAGTGCAGCAACAAGCTACTGCAAGAGCTGATACATTGAGAATAATGGAAGCACAACTGCAACAGCAACAATTCATGCAGCAGTTATTATTACGGCAACAACAGCCAGAAGTAAGAATTCCACAAGAACGATCAATTACTTTAATAGATTTCAAGAAGTATGCGCCACCGGTATTCAAGGGAACATCTGATCCCATGGAGGCAGAGGGTTGGCTGAAAGCTGTTGAGAAAGTTTTTCAAGTCTTGCGATGTCCGGAAGGGGAGAAGGTTACATTTGCTACTTTCTTATTGTAAGATGAGGCAGCTGTTTGGTGGGAGTTGGAGCTTGGGAAGCAAGGACCAAACAATGCACCTTTTATCTGGACAAATTTCAGAAAGGTTTTCTATGAGAGATACTTTCCTCAAAGTGTTCGGGTACAAAAATCTCGAGAATTTGATCGCTTGGAGCAGGATAACTTAACCGTTTCTCAGTATGCTGCAAAATTTGAAGAATTATCGAGATATGCTCGCTCCATCACTGTTAGCAGATGAAGGGATCCGTGCCAGGAAATTTGAAAATGGACTTAGAGGTCGGATTCAGCATCAGGTAACTGCCTTCGAGCTACCAACCTATAAGGAGGTCGTCAACAAGGCGCTGATTATAGAAAGGGGATTGGTTGTGGCTCAAGCTGAAAAAGAAAAAGCTTTAAAGAAAAGATCCAGATCAGGAGGATTTTAGGATCAACTTAATGAAAACATCAGTGCAAAGACATGGAAGCCTTATAATGCTGCTTTAGGTGACGAGACTCAGCAAAAGAAGGAGATCCAGTGTTACAAGTATGGTGGGCCGCATCTTAAGCGAGATTATACTTGGCTAGGAGGGAAATGCTATAACTGCGGAAGGGAGGGTCACAAGACGATTATGTGCTATAAGCAAAAGGGATCACTGTATCGACCACCTCAAGGAAGACAGCAACCAGGAGGAAGGCAGCAAAACCCGAGCACCCAAGGACGGGTGTACGTACTCACGCAGCAGGATGCCAACGCACCCAATTCTGTAGTGACAGGTATGAGTGTTATGACCATTTGGGACGGTAATACAGGTAATTAGAATCATAATGACATAATAATTATTAGGATATGACGAATAGTGTTAGAACTTAGATTATGATGATTTGGAACTGTGGTATTAGTGATTTTGATATATGTGAGTCATATCGGAATTCAGGTCATGATTGTTCGAGACTAGACATTTATGATTTGGAAATCACTTGGTAGTTATTAAGACATATTATAGACTCAGTTTATGACCACTTGGAGCTATGATATTGGTAATTAGGATATGGTTTGAATGTCAAAAAATTTGATCTGGATTATAAATGAAAAAGATCAAGTTTTGAAGTAAGTACCTTAAGGGATAGACTAATTGGAAGTTGAAGATCGAATGACATGAGGGTTGTTATTCTTAAGGTTTACAAATCTCAATCAAGCTAATTTCGAGGACGAGATTTTTTTAACGGGGGAAGAATGTAATATCCGGGCTTGGGCTGAAGTCGGCAGGCCCAGCCGACTTCAACCCAAACCAACGAAAAAAAAAAGAGAAAGAGACAGGATGAGCGGTGGCAGAGCCGAAGGGGAGGTTTCTTCTCCCTTGTCCGACCGGGTCTTCACCGGAGAAGTCGAGGAAGGAGTCGAGGGGGGAGAGGGAGATTGGACGGCGCCGTGGTTGGGTTGGACCGGGACTCCGGCCGACGCGATTTCCTTTCCCCAAACGATGAAGATTCCGTCGGCGGATTTCTCTTTAAATCCCCACACCGCCGCCCATCGAGCCATCTCATCGTGGCGTCTCTTCCTCTCCGACGAGCATCCAACATTCTAGTGAGTCCGGTGATTTTTTTTACTATTAAGAAGGATTAATTTTGATTTTTTTTGGTTCGGGTTACCATGGAGGTCGTGGGCCACCGGTGGCCGCCGCCGCCGTCGCCCTGGTCGTGGGCCACGGTGAGCGCCGCCGTTCGCTACTTTCGATTCGTCAGGTCTTCTGGTGACCTTCTCCCACGGCACGTCGGCACCATTGGAGGTCGGCTCGGTTGAGTCGGGGAGAAAGCAATGGGGGGGTGTTCGGAAGAAAGAAAGAAGAAAGAAAAAGAGAAAGAAGAAATGAGGAAGAAAGAGAGAAAAAAAAAAGGGGGTGTTTCTGTACGGTTTAGGGAAAAAAAAGAAAAATAATAAATAAAGGAGAGGAAAAAGAGAGAAAGAGGAGAGAAGGAAGAGAGAGAATGAAGAGAGAGAAAGAGGAGAGAGAATGAAGAGAAGATAGGAAGAAGAGAGAGAATCAAGGGATTTCTCGAAATTTATGGAAATTGAGAATTTAGATTTTTAATTAAATTATTTATGTAGGGAATTAGTCTCCTGAGAGCAGGAGGCATTGTGCAAAATTCGGGTACGGACTAGTTCATGTAGATTCTTGTGAGGTAAGGATATTTGGACTGATCCCCAGAATCTATATATTATAATGTTTTATTTCGACATGATTTGATTCGGGCATATGAGCATCAGCATACATGACTAGATTTGCATGGATTAGTGATATTTATGCACTGGACAGTATGATTTTTGATGTTACTAGCTATGTTCTGGTATACTATGTGTTATCAATAATATGTTATTTATGTGGGATGGACCATGAATGATGTATTATTTGTGGGGTTGGACCATGATATAGTCATTGGAAAGCTATGAACGTTATGATTGCTATGAGATGATGTGGATGGATAAAGTGATAACGGTGTCTGGACTAGCCATGGATCTAAGTTATCGGAGCTTCGGCTTCGTACGAAGAATAGCCGGCCATGGACGTTTAAAATATGGACAGACAGAGTCACGGGCTTTGTACGTGAGCTAGCCTGGCCACGGGCTTAGAATACATGGTGATAGTGTGGTTGCCAATCATGGGCGTCGCATGACAATGGCTAGTCCAGTACCCTAAGAAGAGGAAAAGTTAATAAAAACATTTGAAGGAAATATAATATTGGGAAAGGTTTTTGATATATGTGATTGGTTTTGATTGCGTGACCGAAAATTTATTGTTTTCCCATTAAATACTGTGATTTTGCTGTTTTCAGTTTTTATATTAATACTGGTGTGATGTAAGGGAACCTTACTGGGCTGTGTAGCTCACTCCTATTTTCTGTTTTTTCAGAGACGGGATACATAGCGAGGATTGGGCTAGGCGTGAGACGAAGCTTCATTAATGTTGAGTTAGTTAGTTAGTTAGAGTTGGTTTCGGTTACTGATGCTGTGTGAATCAGTAGACCAATAGTGATATTGATTTAATAAATTGATTGTTTAATTGTTAATAAATTGTTTATAAAATATTAGTTTTATTTTGATGTGTTGACTTTTGTGTACCTAGGCCTTGCATGATCTCTAGGATAAAATCTAGGATTTGTGTGGCCGGTCACGTAGCCGATTCCGGTGCTGGATTCGGGGTGTGATACTAACAGCCTTGATTGGGTGAGAAATGAATCCAAGCTAAACATTGATTAAATTATGAACATGTTATTGTTTTCCAAGGGTCATTTGTGAGTGCATTGATTATTTATTTATTTATTAATGGAAGCATTTGATCTGTTTTGGTTTGAGGTCATTGATCATATCATGCTCATTTTATGTTTGACATGTGTTGTCTAGGGTAAGTAGCCAAGAGGGGGGTGAATTGGACTTTAAAACTTTTTCGCAATATTTCAAATAATGTGCCAATTCAAAGTATGTACTTGTGAGCAAGATAATAATGTGCAGTGAAAATAAAGAAATAAATGCAAGAATAAAGCAATCAGATTTATAGTGGTTCGGTGCACTTCAAGATATCTACATCCACTCCCCAAGTTTTCCTTGGAAATTCACTATAATCACCAAGATTACAGTCAAAATCCCTTGGTTTTCATGGGCTAATCAAAAATCCTTGGTTTTCACGGGCTCACTAAAATTCCTTGGTTTTGCGGGCTAACCAAGAACCTAGTTGGTTTTACGGGCTCACCAACAACCTTGATGATTTTTCGGGCTAACCAAAACCCAACTTGTTTCACGGGCTCACAAGTCAAAACCCTTGTAGTTTCATCACATAGGCTCACCAACAACCTATAACTAGTTCAATTTCTTGAAATTAATAAGCAATACAAGTACAAGAATAACAATGAAAATATAAAAGCTTTCTTACAAAAAACGGATTTGTCGTTGAGGCACTTGATTGTTGTGTTGAGCTTGTCTTCATGTTGTAGAAGTTTCGATGGATTCTTGAAGATGCCACTCTGGATGCTTAAGTGTTTTGTCATAATCAAAACCAGAGTCAACAACTTGTGAACAAGGAGGTTTGTATTGTTGCAATAACTGTGAAAACAATCGGTCTTGTGCATCTGAACTTAATGATATTTTGACTAAAAAAAGCTGTACTAGATATGGAATAGTTTATAGTATTTGAAAGAATGTTCAGTTAGTCGAAGCTTTTGTAGATCTAGGAGTCTATTTACCCTGATATTGAGAATTGATGGCTTGAGTTAGTTAGCAAGATTCAACGCTGATGGTAGAATGTGTTGCATTTATAACAAAAAGAATGTTCAGTCAAAAAATAATGAAAAGAATGATGTCAGGAGCATATAGCTTGATTATTTTATGGTGTTAAGTTATGCATATCGAACAGCCACAATCAAAGATTAGGTGAGGTTGCGAGAGAAAAATGAGCTCAAGTTAACTTAGGATTAATCAAGATATGCTGTGCCAGTATCGAGACCTATACGGTTATTCGGCAGGGTGGCACAGTACTATGTCATTCTGTTCTAGGCTCGTATTGATGTAGCCTAAGCTGGCGAGGGAGGGAGAGAGGGAGAAAAAGAGAAGAAAAGAAAAGAGAGAGAGAGAGAGAGGGCTTATGAGCTCAATCTCCTCTATTTGCATGAAAATAGGGATGGAGTGAAATGGCTCTACCCCTTTTTTTATTGAAATTTTTTAGAGAGAGAGAGAGGGAAGGAGAGGAAGAGGAAGGAAGAGAGGGAGAAGAAGAGAAAGAGAGAGGATGGGAGTCAAAGCCTCTCTCTCTCTCTTCCTCCCTCCTTCTCTCCTACCCTTGCTGGATTTATCAAACTGAGAGGTGGAATCATGCTAGTCTGTCCCTGGTATGGTTCAGTCACCCTGAACTGGACAATTTGGAACTGTGGATTAATAACCCAAAATGTATTATTTGTTTCTCTAAGCTATTGATTCCTAAGTTTAGTATTCACACTGAGCATGATTTAATTGTCAATAAATTGATCAATTAGTGCCTATATCCGGTTGTAGGCAGATGTGGAGTTCATATGAGGATCTGTTTTGGCCTTGAACCTTTGCATTTTTATCATAATGGACATCATCTAGACTTGTATTATGAGGAGCCTTGAGCCATAAACTTTGGCATCTATTAGTCAAGGATAGCGGACATAGGTAACAGATTCATTTCAATGCATCTCATAAAACTTAAATATAGTATACTTTCCAACACAAATTGCAAACTAGAGTGTGCCGTAACTTGTGGAAACTGAAAAAAAAAAAGCATAAGAAAAACTAACCTTCTTTCTTTATTCATGGGCACTATTACATTTCTGTGATGTGTTTGGGTATCTTGTCTAAATTCTTTGCATTCATCCAAGCATAATTATACAAGTCTTTTAGAATGTGACCGTTTTGTATCTGATGATTTTGTTACCAATGATTAACCTCATGAGTGGTTAAGATGGATGGGAGGATCGCTGGGTGAAGTCTGATTGGAAGAAAGATGAGAACATGGCCGGAGATTGGAACCACACATCTGGAAAGTGGAGCGGTGATCCAAAAGACAGGGGTATGTTTTCTTTTTACTTTTTTCTCTTTTGTCATTTATTTGTATTTTATTTTTATTTTTAATATATTTTATTTTTGGATGTATGAAGCCTTAACTTTTCATGTTACTTTGATTAGTCATCATATTTCAAGTGGAGCATGCAAATATTTTTGTTTATAATCATTACACGCCATTGTTTTGCATCAGCTTGAAAAGTGCTAATTACTAGGTGCTTTTGGAGCAAGATTCTAGAGTTGATCTGGGTATACAAAAGTTGATTCATTCCCAAGAAAAAAAAAGACAAATTTACTTGGCAATCGTGATTTCTAATTAGAAAGCTAAATGTATATGATCTCCTCTTTCATAGTTAGCTATATTGTTGATTACATAGTTTAAACAATAACCAGTGAAAGTTTTTTGTTGCTTGTAATTTCTGTTAATTTTTTCTTCTAGTTTGTTTGCTAACTCAAATATATCTATGATTTTTTTATTTTTTTTTTTTTTAAGCTAGAAGGATAAATTTCTGGCTAGTTATTTTTTACCCAGTAATCTATAGTGCAATATAATTCCCTTATATTTTTTTGCGTTGAAGTCATTCCCATTCTCAGTAGTCATATATTTCCCATATGCTGATATTGGGCCTTTCTAACTTCAACTTTTTCTATGAGGACTTCTATCATTTGTGAGATATGAACTTCTTGAGCACAACTAATTCTTTCACAAACATGCAGGATGGTACCATATATCTATCATTAGTTTTTGAAAAGTGTTATTGTTAAAAATAGATATGCTAATGCAGCATATTCCTCCATGAAGAGACTATTGGCTTTTATCTCAGCTTATGTGAATGTATTTGACTAACTGACAATTAGTGTTGAATCTTGGCTCATGGACCTGATTTTATATTGATTCAGGCTGGGCGTATTGAGAACTTTGGATTTCTTTCACCCAAGCTCAACCATTTCCAGCCCTATACTATATGTTAAATTAAAAGAAGTTTGTGATCTTTTGATTATAGTGGATTCTTTTTTTATGTTCACAGGTATCCAGACTTATCCAGATTATAGATTTTTTGCCATCTCTGCAAAGTTTCCAGGTTTAGTAACAAGGACAAGACACTGGTTTCCAATATTCGGTAAAGCACGAGCAAAAGCTTGACTGTGGTGGTGGATATATGAAGTTGATTAGTGGTGAGGTTGATCAGAAAAAGTTTGGAGGTGAAACGCCTTATAGGTAACCATGATCCATTCAAATCTCTAAAATTCATGGTCCTTGAAACCGTGGAACCTTGTTCATCCTATTTCATTAATTTCATATTGGTTTGACTTTGTTTACACAAAGCAACTGCTAATATGTCTCTTGCTTGATGAGTTTGATTTTAAGGTTTTTCTAATGTATTTTGATTTTATCAAGCTTGTTTTGCTTGTCACATTGTCTAAATTTTGATTTAATTAAGCTTCTATTGCTTATTACATTGTCCTCTGCAGCATAATGTTTGGACCAGATATCTGCGGTTACACCACAAAGAAAGTCCATGCTATACTGACTCGTGAAGGAAAAAACCACTTGATAAAAAAGGATGTTCCCTGTGAAACAGATCAGCTAACCCATGTTTACACTTTCATTATTCGTCCTGATAATACATACAGCATCCTGATTGACAACAATGAGAAACAATCTGGGAGCCTTTACACTGACTGGGACTTGCTCCCCCAATGAAAATTAAGGACCATGAAGCCAAGAAGGTCAAATACAAGACAACTTTGTTAAATTCTGTATGCTTGCATCTCTGTTATCTTCTCATGAAGGTCTATTTTGTTGCCAAATTACAGCCAGAAGATTGGGATGATCTGGAATATATACCAGACCCCGAGGGAAAAACCTGAGGTATATAGTGCACACTGCAAACTTTAAAATTTGCATGTTACCACGTCACTTTTACAGAATATTGCCTTTTGTCTTGTATGGTTGTATGGGCTCTGTTTCTGATACTGATTGCATGACATTAGATGGTTTATGTAGTCATATTTACAAGTACTCCCGAATTATCCAGGAGGTTCTTTGATTTTCATATGCTGAACATGATGTATTTTCAATGTGCATCTTTTGGGGTTCTCTGATGGCATCAACTGGAGTATGTCATCTGTCGAATTATCTTCTAAGCAGATGGTTACCCATCAATTTGAAATGAACTATATCACTCTGATTGAATCATGGTTTAATGAAATAAAAGTGCACCCTTATAGAGTTGCTCTTAGATTTTCCAAATATGTAGATCTTATTTTTGATTTTGTCCTAATTGTTGTTGCAATTCCCTCTTATGCATACATTATAGAAATTGTTTGCTCCTCTTCCAAAACCTTTGTCAAATTTCCCAAAAAAATAATCCACTGCAGTCATGGAAACTCATCTTTATACAAGTCATTGCAATGCCTGCTATTTAACATTTCTTTCAAGTTAAATTTTGTAGCAGATTTTGTCATTGTCTGATGGTCATTATTCTGCCATATAACAGGGTTATGATGATATCCCGAAAGAAATACCTGATCCTGATGCCAAGAAGGTACTTACTGATTTCACTTTGCATTTAATTGTATTTCTTAAAATGGATAAGCACTAAAATCAGGTGCGTCATGATTTTCATGTGATGAATAAATTGATATACAGCCAGAGGACTGGGATGATGAGGAAGATGGTGAATGGACTGCCCAACCATTCCAAATCCTGAGTACAAGGGTCCATGGAAACAGAAGGCACAAAACAAGAAAAAAAATCACTTTTGTTTATTGAGTTTCATGCTATAAGATTTTTTATTACCTTTTGTCATACATTTTCAGAAACTCAAGAACCCTAATTATAAGGGCAAGTGGAAGGCACCCATGATTGACAATCCAGGTCATTTCTTGGTTCCTGAAATCTGCTCAGGCCTTAAAGTTGCGTTGTTGCTTTCATATTTAATTACAGTGAAGTATGTGGAAATGTTTGACAGATTTCCAAGACAATCCTGACCTCTATGTTTTCCCCAATTTGAAATATGTGGCAATTGAATTATGGCAGGTAAACTTACATTATAGTAATTGCGTTTTATCTACAGAAAAAAAGTTTTAACCAAAAAAAATAGTTTATAGATTTGGCAATTGCATTTTATCTACAGAAAAAATTTTAGCACTCAATTTGTTTTTTTCCTGGTGAATGTTTTGAGTTTCAGGTCAAATCAGGAACTTTATTTGACAACATTCTGATCTGTGATGACACTGAATATGCAAAGAAGTTTGCAGAGGAAACATGGGGAAAACACAAAGATGTATGCTATAGATTCTGTCCTAATTGCAATTATTGATTCTTCTATTTCTTTGAGCCTTATGCAGTTTTTTGCACACTTATAGGCTGAAAAGGCAGCTTTTGATGAAGCAGAGAAGCAGAGAGGAGAGGAGGTATATATGTAGCTAACATATTTTCGCTTTTCTGGCATTTGCTGAAATATGTCATGCTTTAATTTACCAACTACTAATTTGTTGCATTGCAATTTACTCAACAGGACGAAGCTGACAGGACTGACATTGATGAATCTGATGTGAGTTTCTAACAATGCAGTCTTGTCGAAAAAAATCTTGCAATCTACATATATGTATGGTACTATATAAAACCCTCTTTATTGTAGGATGAGAAAGAGGATGATGCAGATGACAATGTCGAGGGACAGGAAGATGATGCAAGTTTGCATGTAAGTTTTCCTGCATCTCTGTCCCCTTATTAACACACAGACCCAAAAAATAAAAAAGGGAAGGCCTTTCAATTTCTTGTTTTTTATTTTATTTTGATTTTGGTTTTTGATTTTTATTTTGATTTCTTTCTCATAGGTAGCACTCATATCTGGATTCAGACACACGAGACAATAAATTTGAGCTTGTTTTCCTTTCCATGTATATCAATTCTGAGAAAGAGGGAATTTTCACATAAGTAGATGGCATTTGGAATAAACTGTTAGAAGACTCATATGCATGCCTGTCTTTTTGCCAAATTATCAATTAGCAAGATTCTAATGTTGGCGGAGATCTCTTTTTATATATCAATTAGGACACTTACCATGTAAACTAGTTATCAGCCTTGATTGTATTGGTCAATATACATGATATACACAGAGATATTGGCTGATACTGTATAATAGTATTAAGTCATTTGATCTTTCTTTTTACTGTCTTAAATGTTTCTCTTAATCACTGAATGTTAAACATAGGCCTTCAGCAATCTAAATAGATATGCACACGTGAAAGTCTGATATTTTTATGTTGGTCATCATGGCCCTATTTGGCTGCTTAGACTAATTATTCCAGGTTAAGTCCCCCCATGCAACGAATATTCAAGGAGAGAAACAGACATGGTACAGAAGGATCAAGACAATTGGTAGTTTGCAGATTATAGAGTCCTAAAAAATCAGGATGCCACATTCCCATTAAAGATGATGTTTTTTTTTACCAACAATTATGAATCAAATTTCCTCTCACGGTTAAATATTGGCTCCCTGAGACTTCCTTTTTTGGCCATCTATGGATTAAAATATGTCCTATCACCAAATAAGATGCTCTGGCATCCAAACAGGTCCTGCATATTGGCTGAGATCTCTGGAATCTTGGTTCCTCCTGGTATTAGCCACCCACCAAGATTGCTGAGATATTGGTTCATCAGCCAGGGATTGGGGATGTAGGACAATAAATTTGGCAGTGATAGAGTGAAGGAGGGAAGAAGAAACTTCCTATTAGTCTAATCTTCAGCTTTATTGATCTCCAACTAAGCATTGTTAACTCGATCCCTTTTGGGAGGATTACTTCATTCCTTGGACATCTAAAGTTTCAGTTTTGAAGAAGAAAGGCTTGATGTATTTGAACATCAAAATTCTTGGTAAACATCCTCCAGACTATGGGGGATCAAAGAGTTAACAATAATAAATACTCTTTATCCAGGTTTGGACCTGAACCATTATGTAGCTCTGCTGATTAACTTTACCGGGTCTATTGTATGCAATTGTTGTTGACTTCTAAAAATTCTCCTTTGTCTCGAAGTCATATGGCTTAGCAGAAACTTAGAAACCACTGTTTGATGGGGGATGAAAATCAAATGATGAATGGAGAGTTAAGCAAGCTAATCAGCAAGCAAACTTGAGCAATTAATTTCAAATAAATGAGCTAAATTAATCCAAGAAAAGAATTTTCATAAGGAGATTAGTTGATCTAATTTTTAAGACCCGTAATGTGGATCTAGTTCAAAATAAGGATTAGGATCTTTATAGCAAGGAAACCATCATTACTGGGACAAGTTAACCTTCAAATGATCAGATCTAATGAAGCTTAGAAAGAGTTTTCGTACCAACAATGATGGCTAATTATTTGGTGGAAGAAGGAGCTCTCATCACTCAATGATTGAGGCCTAGAAGTCAAAATTGGCACTTTCTACTTTGAGACTCACCTTGGCCTTGATCCATGGCGTGGAGACCTTCATACTTGACCTAGGAACCTGAGAGAACCTGCAAAGAAATTGGGATTAGACATGGAAGAAGAATTGGAGTTTGAATGGAAACAAAGAAAAAAGGAAGAAGAAGAAAGTGGCTGGCGGCTTGGGACTTGAAGATTGATCATAGATCCATCAATGGGTGTCCCATCCTTTACTCCTTGCAAAAGCACTCTTCACTCTCAAACTTAAACTTAGAAAATTCTCATTCTCTCCTGGATAAGGATCTACACACTCAAACTAGCTAGAAAACTTTCACTCCAAACAAGAACTCAAGAAAACTAGAACACAAAGAAACAATCCTTTCATTAATTCAAATCATAGCATAGAATGAATACAATGAGAGCCCAGGGGTCCTATTTATAGACTTCAATGCTAGAATTTCGTCCAAGGGTGGAGAGGAGGGATAAGGATGGCTTAATTGGCTCCAACAATTTTAGGTAAGGTTTTAATTAAAAACAAATTATTGGTAGAAAGTTACAACCACTTTAACATGTGGCATCTAGAAGATCCTAATGTGGCTTCCAAATGCTGATGTGGAGGCTTAGGTATCATAAGTTGTGGCATCCCACATGTCAAATATTGTTGGGATAGTGGAAGGAATCTTTATGTTCCCCATAAAACTCTTGATGCAATGTAATTCCTTCTCCCCAAGGTTTGTTTGATGAGTTGTTTCTCCATGTGCTCCAAATCTTGGCATGAATTGGGCTTGGGCTTGATCTTGAAGAGGCTTGAATGGTTGGTCTTGGACTTGAAGAGGACACCCTCCATCATGCTTTGGGCTTGAGCCGAATGGGCTTTTTCTATGTGTTGGCTTCTGAGCCAAATCATGTTTCAAGAAAATTTGGCTTATGAACATGCTTCAAAAAAATAATGGGCTTCTTTCATGTATTGGTTTTTGAGCCAAATCATGCTTCAAGAAAATTTGATTTATGAACATGTTTCAAGAAAATTTGTAACTTGCTTCAAAAATTTTATTGACTATAGCTGCAAAAACAACGTGAGTTAATCAAAGTATATATTTTATTATGGATGTCTCCATCACTATTTTATTGATCCAAGTTTTTCATTCATCTAAGTGGTCTGTTCATTTAAGTAGGTTAATTTATAATCATCAGTACAACTGAAATAGTAATCATGGCATTTTCCTGGCATTGCAAGTCACTTATCAGTTCAGGAAATATTTTTGTATTTATAGCATTCATAAGCGAGCAGCAAGTCACGGTTGTATCACTGCTTCATTATAGCTAGTGCCTGCTGTAAGCCTGATATTGTCACATTTATAATTAATCATCTCCTCTACATGGTTGTATATGTTATAATTGCTCTTTCTTGTAATAACTTTACTTTTTTTCAATTTTTCTTCAGGATGAACTTTAGAGCAGCTGGTATATTGGAGGCTAGTTTTTTTGCAGCAACAGTTCTAATTAGCTATCATTAGAGGAGACCGATCATATCAGCACTATCTTGTGATGGATGTGCTGCCAGTTAGCTGAGTTGTTTAGAGTGGCCAAATACTCTGCTAGCAAGTTCCAAAGCTAAATTTTTATTCTGTACTCTCCACTGTCACGACCTGTTAGATGTACTGCAGGAAGCCATAGCTGTTCATTTAATGAATGCTTGTTTGAATGATAGCTCAGACTTCAATTCTTGTTGGTTCCAAGATGGGAAAATAGTCTACAGTATCTTTTAGGGTATGGTATTGGTGCCTTGGACATTAAGTTTGCAAGCGCAGCTGAATGATCTCTGCACTTCTTATAAAAAAGTAGTTGTGTTACGTAAATAAGCGTGGAACACGTACTGCGGTGGATTGGCGTCGTCCCTGTTGCTTTTCTGGAGCATCGCTCCCACTTTGAAGTTGTTAATGCGGGGATGGCTGCTCTGTTAAATATGTCTGGAAAAAATATGTTTTGTACATTGAAGTCCAGGATATTAGCAATCGAGTGAATCAAAGTTTGGTAACATTAATTTGATCAATAACATAAGAAAATTGAGTAAAATTGGGCTTAACACCATTTGTCCATGACTATAACGTGGTTGCATGTGAGATCCATAAATAATCTAATGTGACAAATTAAAAATGAACAAAAAATTGTTAAAATAAAACAAAAAAGCGAATTTGTTCCTCTCTCCCTTGCAAACTGATTTTGCTTTATACCTCCCTCCCTTGCAGCCCGATAGTTTCAGGTCTTCTTTGATGCCAGCTACATCTTGATCCACCAAGTTTCAACTTGCTCCTTGAAATCAGCCACTTACTTGTTCTGCATTGGAATGCGGCCATCATCTTAAAAAACTGAACTTGATCAAAAGAAATACACCACTAATTGTAAACCCATCATTTTCGCTCCTTCATCCTCAAAGGTCTTTTGTTGCTTAAACTAAGCATCCACGGCTACTAACACCCCTAGGCTTCTCGACTTCATTGCAAAGCCTGTTTGCTCCGCCAGTAAATGAGATAGCGATAGCGGCGGCTTGCAATGGCAGAGCCATCGCCTCCTTTTTAGAGACTATGCCAGTGGAATTACTTGTGATCAACATAAGCTTCCTCCCTCCTCCTTGGATGGTGCCTTCCTTCCTTGCCTCCTCCAAAATCCCCCCCCAACCCAACCCTTTTTTTTTTCTAATAAATAAAAAGGGATAGGGAGGGGGGATGAACCTAGTGTAGCTATTTCCGAGAGCTCCCATTCCACAGAAAATATTCGATACGAGATACTGGATTTACAAAGCCTCTCCCCACTGGAAGGTTAGTAGATTAATCCAACACCACCAAGGTATCGGCTAGACAGCACAGGAAACAATGAAGATCCTGTTCTCACTTGAAGATAAGTACATCAACTCAATATCACCAAGGTGCTAGCTAGACAGTACGGGAAACGAGAAAAACCTAGTTCCTATAGATGGCAACAAAATCTAAATACATGGGTACCCGATCCGGTCCGATCCGATTGGACCAGGTAGTCAATGCTTTGACTGAGTTTAGACTGGATTTGGATAAAATCGGAATGCTTAACTTTGAATTTGGATCGGAAATAGATAGATATGTACATGAACGATAGTATTTGGACTGGATTTATGTAGTTTATTGATATTCGGATTTGGATTTGGATAGTTAAAAATCAGGCATGAACCTGATCAATTGCCATCCCTACTAGTTTCTCATCCATCCCACCTGATATAATCTCCAAAAATTAATTCTGAATTTAATCAAATCAATCATGATACCAAACTCATACCAAATGGGTACGAGATAAAGGCCATATCTAACCGGGCTAACGTCTTAGCGTTCCACCCAACCCCTTTGCCTTCCTCCCTTCACCAAAATTGCCCACTTCGCTATCATCACGATCCCTCCATCGCCATCCTCACCAACCTTCATTTGCCCTGATTTCCAGCCTCCACCACCCTCCTCGATCTATTATTATCAACGGGCCACTTCTCCAAATCCCTCCTCTTCCCCCTCCCTCCTTTGTGCCCCTTGGCATCGATGCCCCCAGCTCCCATGAAATGGAAAATCATACTCTCTTTTGGATGGACCTTTAAAGATTTAGATTTTTGACTTCTGGTATCAACCTTCTTTTGGCCACCCATCCAAGCAATGATCGTTACAAAATTTTTAGATACCCGCATCTAGATAGGTTTCTCGATGATAAAATCGAGTCAAGCAGGAAGGGCTCTCCCTCTCTCTTTCTCCCCTATAAATTTCTTTTTCCCTTGTCGTTGTATCCCCAGCCAAGTTTCGCCGGGAACGATGTTGTCAAACTGTTTCAGCGTTTTTGGAGTAAGTCGTCGGGCAGGGAGTATTTCTATTTTGGTAAAAGGTAACAAACCATGACTAGCAGGGCAGGGAGGGGGTAAATCGGCCTGCAAATTGCTATAAACTAAAGCAAACTAATTCTAATGAAATGATTGGCTTCCATAATTGACCAACTGGACTAATAGATGCATGAGCTTGGTATTTCTTTTGCCTGAAAAGAATGGAACGTCATCGTGTTCTTCCAGCGGTCATGCTGGGTAGAATAAACCTCAACAAGTTTTATGTTTGATCTTGATAGTGGATATAAGTTAAAATATTTGGTTGTGGCTTGTCCACCATCCCCTACGTAGAAGTCCACGAATCATTGGTTACGGTCATGCCATCAGTCATCATTGAAGGCCATTCCGCGTATTTCTACCCCTTAGTTCTGTTTCCGCCACCATATAATTTTCCAGTTTGCCATGTTTAGGACGTTACTTCTCACGGGGAGAACGTAAGGAGGAAGTAATCCGACATTTTGAAACGGTCCATTACTCGTGAGGTCCGAGGACGACACAATAATTTCAAATTATTAGTAGCAGGGGACTACAGAACTGGTCCAAGGAGTGGAAAGTCACCCGTTGGATAAACCAACCGTGGAACGCCATGCTAGTTGCGTTCATTACTTTGACCATATGATAAGGTCGCATAATAAGTAGTCAATTTTTTTGTTTTGTTTTATTTTTTCTGATAGGAATAAGTAGCCAACCTTGACTAGTGTTTTATCTAGGAAAGAAGTCCAGGTCTGGGCATGGTCTTTGGATCGCACCAGCGGTTACGGGCTCGTCACAGCTAAAAGGAGACTCTCCCATGGTCAACTTAATTATACAAAAAAAAAAAAAAAAGCTGAGCATTAGATGGATTAAATGCTAGGGCTGCATACTTTAGGACATAAGTCTTGATTTTGGAAATAGAAGAAATAACAACCATACAAAAAGAAAAAGAAGTTACGGCTTTCAGTTTCACCAGATTTTAGCACACAAGTCTTGCAAACTAATAAGCAACCACTAGTTTCTTCACTTGAACTGATTCCATAACGCACAAAAAATACGTAAAATGGTAGTGTTATTTATTCACTGTCCTGGTACTGGTCTCAAAGATGTCATATGGTAGAAATAATCACCGTTAGTTGATGTCCTGATTCTTAATTAAAGAGTCCGTGTTTTTGACAAATTACAATATTCATGCCAGTTATTATTTTCTCTATTCTCTGGACAAGTAAACAGTGACTCTTATTATCATGACTCAGCCACGCAATGTTATCCATTTTTTAAATTTGCCTGTAATGGTGGCTAATAAACATCTATAGCCATTATTTTGTTTTCAGAGAATTTAATCAAAGACTTGAAGATACAACTAGCAGCTTTTATTTCTCTGATATATATATATATATTTTTCCGATCGAGGGAGAAATATTTTCATGATAATTGAAAATAAGGAATTCAGAGAGGCCCGTTATTCTAAAAAAATTCTCATCGTTGACAACTACAACCTTCTTTACCACCCTCTTGAACTTAAGCTGCAGACATTTTGGCCAATTCTACTATTAGAAGTTTTGCTCGTTTGAGCACCAGGCCTATACCAACAGCAGGAAAAGGGAGAACCAGGCCTTTCAGCCAAACAAGGACTTTTCGGGGAGAGCATAACCGGCACCCCCTTCAGCGGGTGTCGGGTTGCCTAGGTACAGAACTTGCAAAAATGCAATACGAATCATCGCTGGTTTCACACAGTTCTTTCTTCTTCTTTCTTCTTCTTCTTCTTTCATTTTTTTTTTTTTTTTTTTTTTTTTGCATTTTGGCTGATTCCAATCCTTAAAAGCATTTATGCTGCGTTGGACATGTCTTGAGGTTGTAGATATGTGTCCAGGTTGATAATTGACAATAAAATGAATGATGATCATGAGATATTAACTTTTGATGCGGAGAGCCTAACAACCGCAAGACATAACACCTTTTTATGTTTATTTTTTAAGTGCCACGATGCTTGTTGGGTGAACTGATCTTCCAACAATGTCTTCTGAACTTGAGGTATTGATGAGAATATCGATTATAAATATCTTTGGACGTATACGAGAGAAAGATGTCCCAAAGATAATTTGATTTCATTAATTATAAATACCACAATGGTGATATTTTTTATCTAGCAACCAGAAGTCTTGGGAGTGCATTCCTAGGTGTTATACCCAATCAACTTTTCTCTAAACTGGACCGGAGCCGATGGTTCTTTTTCGCTAGGACAGAGCAGGGGTCTGAAGACCCTCTTCATCAGAGACCCGAAGGCCCTCTTCATCAGAGGTCCAATCGATCCTCTTTATCAGAGGTTTAATTGATCTTCTTCATCAGAGATCCGAAGATCCTCTTCTTCAATGGAGGTCCGAAAACCCTCATCTTCATCAGGGGTCCGAAGATCCTCTTCTTCAGCGGAGGTCCGAAAACCCTCCTCTTCTTCAGAGATCCAATCGACCCTCTTCATCGGAGGTTCAATCGATCCTCTTCATCAGAGGTCCGAAGACCTTCCTATTCTTCAAAGGTCCAATCGACCATCTTCTTCAAAGTCCGAAGACCCTCTTCTTTAAAGGTCTGAAGACCCACTTCAGCAAAGGTCCATTCGACCCTCTTCATCAGAAATCCGACTGATCTATTTCAGCCTAGTTCATACCAAGCAGAAGGCTCCAGAGCCCTTTCCAGTTGGTACCAGAATTCTGTTACAACAGATCACATGACGTGGTCACGTCCTGGTGCCACCTGGCCACCACCCTGATTTTTCTAGGAGCAGATCGGACATTTCCAGCATAGTCCTTACAGAATCTGGTAGTGTTCCTCACCTATATAAGATAACAGAGGGAACTCGGGGGTAAGGCCACTTTCACTCTCTGCAAGCTCATCTTCTTCTTCGATTCTTCCGTTCTGTTATCCAAAAACTCCTGCTAACTTAAGCATCGGAGTGTCCCCCGCCGGGAACACCACCGGTCCTTGGGACCTTTTTGCATGAACCGGGAGAGGAGCGCTCCGGCAAGCCGACTGAGCCCGGTCCGGGAGAATCAGTAGTAATAGATTGGCGCTAGAGGAAGGGGTGCACTTTCCTTCTCTAAAAGGAGAAATCCACACCAGATAGAGCAATGGCAAATAGAAGAGCCCAAAACACCTCCACTAGGAGAGGTCGCTCCCCGTCAAGGTCGGAAGGCCTTTTCAGGGAGAATGACGCCGTAGAGCCTACTATTCTCTGGGACAACAGCAGTTCCAGACCTTGCTGAACCACATTGATACACTCACCACCGCGGTTCAGAACCTCCAAGATGCGGTTAACAACCGGCAGCAGTTGCTCGCAGTGTCTCGCACCAACCATCAGCCTGCTGTTGGGGGAAGCCAACTGTAAGGAGTCCCTCAGTCCCGCTCTTGCACTGTACCGGAGCCCAGAAGATCTCAAGGGGCTCGTGCTGATAGGAAGAGAGTGAGGTCCGCCTCACCCTCCTTCGATGACTCAGTCCCTGACGACGATCAGTGCCACAGCAAGGACCCGAGGGACTACACCAACAAGCTCCACCGTATGGAGGAGCAGATCGCTGAGCTGGTTGGTCGACAAAAGGCCGATGGAGGGCAGGCGTTCGGGATGGCAATAAAACCCAAACACATGGGTACCCGACCCGACCCGACCCGATTGGGGGGTAGTCAATGCTTTGACTGGGTTTGGGCCGGGTTTGGATAAAACCCGAATGCTTAACTTTGGATTTGGGTCGGGCTTGGATAGATATACACCCGACACGAACCCAACCCGAAATTTTAATATTAAATATATATATATATAATTAATATATATTTTATTAATTATAATTATTAGTTATTAAAATTTAAAATACTTGAACCCTATATCCTAATCATTATATATATATATATATATATTGAAATTTTTTTCCATCATATTCTATTCAGGACGAATTCAAAACAAGATCATAATTAATAGTTTACCAACTTCATAATATAAATTCTGATTGAATATGAAATTAAATATTATTGAACTAAAAATGTAATTAAATTTTATTTGTTTAATGTATGTATAATTTATAAATTGTAGATGATTTTAAAGTTGATAAAAATAAATAAAAAAAATTATATGATTCAGTGGGTTCGGGCCGGGTAAACCCGATTACCCGATATCCAATTGAAATGGGTTTGGAAAAAAAAACCCAGTCCCGATAGTGTTTGGGTCGGGTTTGGGTAGTATATTGAATATTGGGTTTGGGTTTGGGTAGTTATGAACCTGGCCCATTGCCATCCCTAGCAGGCATACAACTCTCGCCCGCCTTTTTCTGCCGAAATCATAGGGGAGCCTATCCCCCACCACTTCAAGATTCCTCGGGTGGACGCCTACAATGGCACCACCGACCCATTAGATCATCTGGGCACTTACAAAGCCCACATGATGGCACAGGACGCCTCCGACGCCCTCCACTGCATGGCCTTCCTTGCGACGCTTAAAAGGCAGCTCGGATGTGGTTCTCCGCCATCCGACCAGTTACAATTCACTCCTTCACCCAGCTGGAAAAACTTTTTCTGTCCCATTTTAAGACTTGCAGCCGGGCGCCGAGGAACGATGACTGCCTCTTCCTCGTGCAATAAAAGAAAGGAAAAACCCTCCGCGATTACATGGCCCGATTCAATTCAGCGGCCATGGAGGCCCCGGATCTCAATGAAGACATAGCTATGTCGGCCTTCAAGAAGGGGCTGCGATCGTCCAGGATCACCTTCTCCCTAGACAAGAGATTTTCGACAAGCTACTATGAACTGCTGGCCCGGGCGCAGAATACGTCCGGTAGAAGAACAAGAGACAAGCCGACGCCAGACTGAAGGGAGGTCGGCCCCCAAGAAGCGGAGCGACAAGGCTCCCAAAGTCCGACCTCCCAGCGATGACATCAACAATGTAAACAGCCTTTGCAAGCATTATCAATAAAGGCAAATTCATTCCACAAAAAAAGTTCGACCCCAGTCGGCAGAGGCTCTAGGGCATCCCACATCTGAAAGTCCGACTCTGGTCGGCAGAAGCTCTAGGGCAACCCACATCCAAAAGTCTGATTATGGTCGGCAAAGGCTCTAGGACAGCCCACATTTGAAAGTCTGACTCCGGTCGGCAGAGGCTCTAGGACAGCCCACTCCGAAAGTCCGACCCCAGTCGGTAGAGGCTCTAGGGTAGCTCACGTCCAAAAACTCGACACTCGGTCGGCAGAGACTTTAGGGTAGCCCACATCCGAAAGTTCGACTCCGGTCGGTAGAGGCTCTAGGGCAGTCATATCCGAAAGTCCGACTCCGGTCGGCAGAGGCTTTAGGGCAGGCAACATCTGAAAGTCCGACTCCGATCAGCAAAGGCTCTAGGGTAGCCCACTCCGAAAGTCCGACTCCAGTCGGCAGAGGCTCCGGGGCAGTCCTAAAAGAAGTCTGACCCTTCAGCAGAGGTCCGATGACCCCCTCTTCGGCAAGGGTCCGAACGACCTACTTCAGCAGAGGTCCGATGACCCCCTCTTCGGCAAGGGTCCGAACGACCTGCTTCAGCAGATGTCCGAATGACCCGCTTCACTTTAGCAGAGGTCCAAACAACCCTCCTTAAGCAAGGGTTCGAACGACTTGCTTCAGCAGAGGTCCGAACGACCTGCTTCAGTAGAAGTCCGAACAACCCGCTTCAGCAAAGATTCGAACGACCCGAAGTGATGCTCTCGTCCTTCGAGGCTGCAGGTCCCTTCGAATGCTAAGAGCAAGGGGGCAACTGTTATACCAAATCAACTTTTCTCTGAACCGGACCAGAGCCGATGATTTTTTTCGATTGGGACAGAGCAGGGGTCCGAAAATCCTTTTCATCAGAGATCCGAAGACCCTCTTCATCAGAGATCCAATCGATCCTCTTCATCAGAGGTTCAATCGATCCTCTTCATCAGATGTCCGAAGACCCTCTTCTCCAAAGACCCTCCTCTTTATTAGAGGTCCGAAGACCCTCTTTTTCAGCGAAGGTCTGAAGACCCTCCTCTTCTTCAGAGATCCAATCGATTCTCTTCATCAGAAGTCCGAACACCTCCTCTTTTTCAGAGATCTAATCGACCCTCTTCATCAGAGGTCCAATCGACCCTCTTCTTCAGAGATCCGAAGACCCTTTTCTTTAAAGGTCCGAAGATCCACTTCAGCAGAGGTCCGTCCGACCCACTTCAGCAAAGTCCGTCCGACCCTCTCCATCAGAAATCCGACTGATATATTTCAGCCTAGTTAATACCAATCAGAAAGCTCCAGAAGCCCTTTCTACCCGGTACAAAAATCTGTTACATTAGATCCTACGACATTGTCATGTCCTAATGCCACCTGGCCACCACCCTGATTCTTCTCGAGGCAGATCGGACATTTCCAGCCTAGTCCTTAACAGAATCTGGTAGTGTTCTGCATCTATATAAGGTAAAAAGGGGAACTCCGGGGATAAGGCCTCTTTCACTCTCTACAAGCTCATCTTCTTCTTCGATTCTTCCATTATGTTGTCCAAAAACTCTTGCTAACTTAAACATCGAAGTGTCCCTGTCAGAATATCATCGACTCTTGGAATCTTTTTACAGAAACTAGAAGAGGAGCATTCTAGCAAAGCCGACAGATCTTGATCCGGAAGAACCTATGGCAACATTAGGTATCCAGATGTGGGGATGATTGTAGCGAAATATATGGATATAAAAAATAATAATAATAAAAACTCATGGATCAGACTCGCCCCTTGTCCTAGCTTGCCACGCGCTTTATATAAAATATTTTAAACAAAAAAAAAAAAATGTTAAAGAATCGTACTTTGCTTTGCCGTCGCCCGGCGCGTCTCACGGGCCCCGCGCACCCCCTTGGAACGGTTCCTACCACGTGGCAGTCCCTTACTGGTGGCTCCTTCTCGTTTACTGCCTCCCTGCCCTTCATGGCAAGTGTTTTTTTTTTTTTACCGATTTCTCTGCCGTGGAATCGGCGATACTTTTTATACCATCTCTTTGCTTCTCCAATTCCTCCATTCCCCTTTCTCTCTTCCAGTTCTCTCCTCTGTACCCTTCCTCTGCTCGGCCACGAAATACTCCGCCGCCAGCCGCTCATTCTCCTTCGCCTCCCCACCCGGTCGATCCGCCGCCCTGTGCCAATCCTTTCGAGGTACTCCGATCCGAATCTTGTTGGCTTTTGGGGCCGATCCAGCAGCGTCTAGGGTTTCTGATCGGAATGCAGCTTCTTTCCAGGTGATTCTGATTTTCTTGATCTCGGGGATCGGAGTTTGCTGACTCTTCTCGTGGTCGGATCGCACGCCGGATATGTCGGGGCCGCTCGATCGGTTCGCCAGGCCCTGTGAGTGGCTTCGGATCTTTGCTAATTGGATGAAACTTGGAAATCTCTCGTTTGTTGGTTTTATTTAAAGGATTTGTAGAAATTGCTTGCAACTTGTATGAGTTTTATTAGTAAAACCAGATATTTGCTGATTGGTTATCCATTTAGGGTTTGAATTCCTCTGTGAATCCAATTTGGCCTCAGTATTGTTCTTTGTGGGTAATGTGATATGGTTTTCTTCTTTTTTTTTCCTTTTAGGATTCATATTTCTTTGTTCATTGATAAATTTACTTGTTAATTTTATCATTAAAACAGGGCAGCTATTCTTTGTGCTAAAACATTTGAAATAAGGATCTAATTTATGTCCAATTTAGTTTTATTCTACTCACAATCCTCAGACCAACTAAAACTGAGTTTGCGAGTGATTGCCGTTGATATATTGTCCTAGCTGGGACTAAGTCATTATCTTTTTCAAAAAAACATAGAGATTAATTTGTGCCTTCATGCCATAAAATGGCTATTGGTAACCTTGGATGATCAGAGGTTGGGTGTCCTTTCTTATGCTCGACTTAGATGATTTGGCATAAAGGAATTTTGAAGTGTTGATTTTTGAGTCTTTTAAACGGCCAAGAGAAGTGTCTGTATGTTCACTGTTTGAGGATGCTTTATTCATTTAGAATCTTAAGAGAAAGATTTTGGCCAAGAAAGTTTTATTTCATCTTGTAGGACTAGGTTTTTTTTTGTTTCTTCTTTTTTTTATCCGTTTGAGTTTTCATATACAAGAGGACCAAAAATTAGTTAGAAATCTCTATGCTCTTTCTCCTCCACCAATATTGGCAAGCTTAAAATGCACAGTCACTTCATGTATCACTTAAATCTGACATTTAGTACTGATCATTTGCTTGTTTATTTAATCTCATTCAAGTTTATGAGATGCAGGTCTTTTTTGCATTTTTAAATTGTCCAGTGCATTCAGTGTCACATCTCTCAAACATGTGCAACAATATGTAATAATCAACAAAAATATATCTATATATGTGTGTGTCTGTCTGTATGCATATATGTCTTTGGATACATTTTCTTGCTTGATATGCTGCAATAGTTAATTATCCGATATAGTTAATAATGATTTAAATTGAGTATTAGCAAGTTGATAATACAACATCGTTGCAAGGTTAGAATGGACTGCTTCAAATCTCTTTATTCTTTACCTTTTGACTTCTAAAGGATTGGCCATATTGGTTCCTTTAAGGCATGTGCAGTTTGTTAAAATTTACACACAAACTTTGTCTATTTTGTGACAAAAGATTTTCTTTCTTTCTTTCCTTCTCTCTTCATATAGTTTACCTTCCAAATACATATTGGTCAGGATAATGCAGCATAATATGAAATGTTTGTCAATAGCTTCTGATATGTCCATCATATTCAGTGAGCAACAAATTACTTCTGTATCATGTTACAGGTTTTGAGGGTTTTATAGTCATGATGAACGAAAAGAACGGAAGTCAGATTTTGAGAATTCAGAAGATGAAAGGAGGACAAGGATTGGATCATTGAAGAAAAAGGCTTTAAATGCATCGACTAGATTTAGGCATTCTTTAAAGAAAAGAACAGGAGAAAAAGTGACAGTCGAGTTATTTCTGTTTCAATTGAGGATATACGGGATATTGGGGACTTACAAGCTGTTGATGCATTTCGCCAATCGCTAATTTTGGATGAGTTGCTACCTGCAAAGCATGATGATTATCATATGATGCTGAGGTAACTTGGATTCCTTTATTTCAATGTTTTGACTATGTATGTTATATATCTCTGGTTTGTTGGAACGTTCAAATATTCCTAGACTGTTTGGATTCCATTATAGATTTTATATATCTTTTTAATTTAAATTGATCGACCAGTGTGTAGTAATATAAACCTCACGTTAAGCATTTGCATTTTACAATGCTATGGTACCTTGTACACCATTTTTTGCTGGTCATTGTTCCCATATATAATTCTGAAGGATGTCACTGTATCTAAACTTTCTCACTAACTTCATGCTTCAGATTTTTCCTAAACTTTAACAATGCTTGCCTCAGTGCTTTTTATTTTCCATTAGTTCTGCTTTATTGTATGCCTTGCACAAACGAAGGTAAATAGCGGATTGCTTAGTGGATATTGGCATGATATCTACACTGTTTTTCGCCTAAATGTTGGGTTATGTTGGTTGGTTTATATTAGTTATTCCATGTTATATGCAATAACCCATGTTGTATTTTATTTAATAATCTCTCTGGTCAGTTAAGTGACATGTAAATGAATAATATATCAATGTTTGTATTTAAAAATAGTAATTGGTTTTGAATCTGAAACAAGTCTTGTAATGGCATTCTTGTTTGTGTTATAGTAGCTTGATAAAGATTAAGGTATCTACACATTTTTAAATAGAAGATTGTTAGGCTATTACTAAATATGGTTACACAGAGAATTTCAGAGTACCTAAGTTGGAAATCTGGTACCAATTTAATAAACTTTGTTTGCCTACTGATGTTCAATGAAATCTACTTTCTCATATGGGTTGCACTTGGTTTGGTAAACAGGCTTTAGCATTTTTGTGCTAGTTATCATGACTCAAAAATCTGGTTCTAGAGATCTACTTATCAGTTTTAATTGTAATCACTCAAAGTTTTTAGATAAAATTGAAATTTCCTGTAATTTTAACAGATGATCAGGTCCAGACTTTTTACTTCTCTTTATCTTGCTTTAGTAAAGCAAAATCACAAAGTGAGATAAAATTGAGGGGGAAGGGGAGATCTTAATCTTCAATATTACATAGGAGTTGCTGGAGTGCAATGCCCTTTGTATTTTCTGATCAATGACAAGAACTTTCATTTCTTAATAGTTGTAGTGTTCCTGTAAACACAATTCTCTGATCATATGGTTTACAAAAAGCAAGAAAATGCACCAATGTAAACTGTGCATAAGACGTGGCTCTGACATGGAAAGAATCCTGATAAAATCTGCTTATCCAAAACTTTTGGTTAGAACTGCACATATCCATCCTCGCCCCCCCCCCCCCCCCCCCCCCCACACCAAAAAAAAAAAAAAGAGAGAGAGAGAGAGAAAAAGCTGCATGAATGCTTTTGCCAATGGGCCGCGGACCTGCCATCTTCCCCCCCTCCCCTGCATATGCACACACAGAGACATCTTAATAGGTTGAGCTCTGACCAAGATCTCCAGCATTGCATGGTTTCCATAATTTAAAATAGGCTCCAACATGTTGGCCTGCCCCTGATAACTTAAACTGCCAAATAGTCTCCCATGCCCCACAAAGTAAAAGAACATTACCTGCCTATCTAATCATTGATCACAAGCTACTAAAAGCCTCTATTGCCTTCAAAAAATCTAAGTTCCTGTGCCCTTTCATTTTCATCATGATTATCAACATATGTCCTTTGTTGTGACTTGTGTAGTAAATATTATCATTCCCCTGACTAGCAGGCCCAATTATATGCTTCTACCATTTTTCTAGTTGTTCTCAACAGTCAACAGTTAAATTATAATATACCCTTCAATGATTACAGCATTTTTGCACTCTTTGGCACATATTTTATTCTTGTTAGTTGTTACTTCATGTGTTCTTCTGTGACAGATGATTTTCTGACTGCATAAAGTGGCTGGGAAATGAGTTTTTAGCGAAACACATGGTCTGTCTCTAGTTGGAACCTCTAATAGCTACTTCTGGACTGTATTAATTTATATCTAACACCAACTGGCTTGTAATATATATATATATATATATATATATATATATATATATGGACACTTCTGCTCGGTCCTTGCAGAGATTCAAATTCATGCTCAATGTCTCCAGTGCATAGGGATGTCTTTCTCTTTTTCAGCATGAACTGGATCAGAAAGAGTCTGAATTGCATATATTTTTTAAATATTAATGAAGTTACACGACATCATGCTTCAAAAATTCAGATTCTTATTCCATGTCAAGTTGATTTTCTTTTGTTGTTGCAATTTAACTATATCTTAATCTAATTTGCCAAAAACTTGTTTACTTCTAGATTTTTGAAAGCAAGGAAGTTTGATATTGAAAAAGCAAAGCACATGTGGGCCGAAATGCTTCAGTGGAGAAAGGAATATGGTGTTGATACTATCGTAGAGGTAATAGATAATTTCCTTTCTAGCTTTTGAAATCAAAGAGCCCCATTGTGATGATGAGAAAGATCTATAAACATCAATGTACATATAGGATAACAAGAATTATTGGAGTTCTTTTTTTAAATTGTTGTTTACTGAATCTGGTACATGAAAAATGAATAGCATTTAACATTGTGTTATAAATTGCATGGAAGCACAGTGTCAAATGCCAGCCTCATCTCATCATCTCTGCTGCTGCCAGTTTAGCTATCTCATTGCCAGATGCCTTGACCATCCTCCCTCTGACCACCCTGTCTCTTGTTGGCATCCCATGGCAACCATCTTCCTGGACTCTACCCCCTCCATCAACTTTGGTCCTCTTCCACATCCCATTGCCTCCTTGCACCCCCAAATGGGAGCAAGCTCATCGGATCCAGTCAATCCGAGGCAGTGAAGGCAGTCTAGACTCATCTCAATTGCTAGATGGGCATGAAAGTCTATACCATCTTGTCCATCAAAAAAGGGACCCAAGGATCACTCTCCCTCTGACCACCCTGTCTCTTTGTTGGCATCCCATGGCAACCATCTTCCTGGACTCTACCCCCTCAACTTTGGTCCTCTCCACAGCCCATTGCCTCCTTGCACCCCAAAATGGGAGCTAGCTCATCGGATCCAGTCAATCTGAGGCAGTGAAGGCAGTCTAGACTCATCTCAATTGCTAGATGGGCATGAAAGTCTATACCATCTTGTCCATCAAAAAAGGGACCCAAGGATCAGACGTATGTCCTGCATGATTTTATCGTCAAGAGGAGCATCGCATCAAACATGGCATTCTAATTGTTTGATCATGATTGTCACTGTTGAATAGCTTTAAGCAGTGGTCAATAGGTGTTTGATGAGGGTTGAAGATCAAGCACTGTTGGTGCCAGTGATGTTGAGGTAGAGCAGGGCGAGGTTCAGATGGAGAGGAAGGAAGGAAATGGGAAGTGTGATAAGATGGCTATGGAGAGGAATAAAAAGGACCATGCAGGAAGACAGCAATGTCAAGTTGCTACGGAGAGGTGGCAGAGGAGGCCAGAGTTAGCCTATAGAAGGAGAGGGAGGTGGGGGCAGCATCATGGGGTGAAGAGGGGAGGAGTGGAACTATTAAAGTGAGATGCTGATTGGGTCAAAGAAAACAGAGAGTTGGACTATGGAGGTGATCAGAATGGAGACCAAGGGTTGGTTGTGGTGGCATTGGGCTGCAAGGGGTTGGGCTGGGGTTTGAGAGGCTCGTGGAGGCATGGGAGTTGATATCATGCTATAGCAAGGCTGAGTAGTTATGCTGCTTTTGACATCCTGATCCAATGGATTTTAATGAGATTTCAGTTAGATCCTAGGGCAGGAAACTTCAGAGGAGTAGATGTTCTTATGACGAGAGAATCTCTCCACACACACAGTCCACACATGCTGACATGCATGCACACACACACGCACATGCACATATGTATGTGCATACATGCATACATATACACGTACTTATGTACATACTAGTATGTATGTACATACATGCATGCATAATCCATGCATGCATTCATACATATGCATATGCATGCATTCATTCATGCATTTATGTATGTATCTCAAGCATGAAATGCAGAATACATTTAACATGGAAGCTTATTGTCTCTGAAAACAGATTTTAGTTCAACATCATAGGTACATATATCATGGTTTTTAAACTGTTGCCTCCAAGATCTAGCATTTGTATGTGCTCCTGGTAGAGCTACCTGGAAGGGAGCTTCTGTCAAGACTATGAACCTGTCCATGAAGAAATTAACCTTATTTTCTTCTTATACAACATAAATTCATCTTTGGTTTTGTTATAATTTTTACTTAAAATTGATCGTTGTCTAACAGAAGTTAACATTTCATCAGGATTTTGAGTACACTGAGTTAAATGAAGTTCTTCAGTACTATCCTCATGGTTACCATGGTGTGGACAAGGAAGGGAGACCCGTTTACATTGAAAGGCTGGGAAAAGTCGATCCCAACAAGCTCATGCAAGTGACGACTATGGATCGGTATGTAAGATACCATGTGAGGGAGTTTGAGAGGAGCTTTTTGATCAAGTTCCCAGCTTGCTCGCTTGCAGCAAAAAAGCACATTGATTCAAGTACAACCATTCTGGATGTTCAGGGTGTGGTATGTTATCTCTGCAAATATTGTTTTCTTTTGTAGTTAGAATTTTTTGACAAGTGTGCATGCCTCATGTGATATCATGCATCTTCCTGTAGAGTTTGAAAAACTTCAGCAAGACTGCCCGAGAACTGATTGTACGTTTGCAGAAGATTGACAATGACAACTACCCAGAGGTTTGTGACATGTGTCCATGTTTTGTGGGCTAAATGGATTCCAATTGCTATAAGAAAACACCTGAATCGGATGGTAAACAATGTTTTTGCAGACATTGCACCGAATGTTTATCATCAATGCTGGTCCAGGCTTTAGACTGCTGTGGAACACTGTGAAATCTTTTCTTGATCCAAAAACTACTTCAAAGATTCATGTAAGCAATCTCTGTTATAAGGTGGAAGTTTCCTCTAGAGATTAAGAAACTGTAACTTGTAATCTCTAATTTTCTTCAGGTTCTTGGAACCAAGTACCAAACTAAGTTGTTCGACATAATTGATGCCAGGTAGGTGCTCTGCCTCTTGCTTTATATAGGATTTGCTTATCATCAAAGTATTTGCTTTTATCCAACCTGCCACCTAATTTCTATGTTATCTTTGATTCTCTCTAGTGAGTTGCCAGAATTTTTTGGTGGTACTTGTACCTGTGCAGAATATGGAGGATGCCTTAAATCTGAAAAAGGCCCATGGAAGGACCCAAATATATTGAAGGTTTTATTATTGTCTCAATTTCTTTATCATCTTTTTTTCTCATAATTAGCTTATGATTCCATGATTTTCTCTGGAATTCAGATGGTCCTCAATGGTGAAGCACAATGTGCAAGACAAATTGTTGCAGTTTCCAATGGCGAGGGGAAGATCATTGCTTATGCTAAGCCACAATACCCAGCAGTAAGAACTTATCCATTTCATCTAATTCTGAGTCAAACTTAGTCCATTTTCCATGGAAGATCAAATGGTTCTCTTGCTGGACCAGATAAAGGGTAGTGACACATCTACTGCTGAGTCTGGCTCAGAAGCTGAAGACATTACTTCCCCCAAAGCATCAAGGATCTATATTTCATATCCTCAGTTAACTCCTGTTCGTGAAGAGGTAAGTTTGCAGTCTTTTTAGATGTATGGTTGGTTAAGGTTTTCTTTTGCTATCAATTAGATGAGGAAGCTACAGTTTGAAACTTTGCTGTGTTAAATATGTTATGTTATGGTTCAGAGGCTATTAATCTGTTTTCATTGCTATCCACCATATATAACAATCTATGCATGGAGAGTTACCCCTAGATGCCAGATAGCTGGAATACATTTTGCCATCATCTTTTTTCCTTTTAAAGGGGCTTTTCTGGTTTTCCTCTGAACTATTTATATTGACTGCCTTAAAAGTTGCACATAAATCTAGAATTTTGCACTTACACAAATTTCTTTAATGAATTCCCTGGGCAAGTTGCTTGAATATTTGCTTTTACTCAAAAACCGAGATCTTTTAATCATGCAATCATGAGTATAATAATGCTGGAGATTGACACAAGGTTACCCAGGTACATGCATAAAGGCATAAATCCAACTTCAAGAATTTAGCAAAGCAACACTGATATGGAACATAAATAGAGACTCATGCACTTTATATTTCAATAAGATGAGAGCCAAGCAACACTAGCATGGCATATACTCGTACATAGAGACACACATGCACTTTATATTTCTTTAGGATGAAGTATTCTGTGTTCTTGCAGGGAAAAATGGTCAAGGCAGCTAGCTTTTCTGGCTTTCCAGAGCATGATGAGTATGTCCCAATGGTTGATAAGGTTGTGGATTCAGGATGGAAGAAAGAAGTTTCTAATCAAAAGCTCTCTTCATCGAAAGTTTGTAAATCCAAACTTATGGATTCGATATGTTATGGGGTCATGCTTTTGCTGTTTTGACATTTATAAAGATCAGTTAACCTAACAACTACCAGATCTTTTTTAAAAAAACATATTTAAGTATACTGATGCTCAATAAATGTCATTTACCTCTTTTTTGCGTGGTATTTTCTAACTCTTTCAATGTGACCACTACAATGGAGCACTGGAGCCTTCAGGAGCATTAATGTTAAGGTTTAATAATGTGCTAAATTTCATATAATGCTGTTTGATCTTTGAACTTTGAAATTTAACCTACTCTCAATAATCAGAAGCTTCCAACTTGATGAAATATAAACCTATTGGTATCAAGGTGATGGATAACTTCAAAATTGTTCTGCCAGTGCACCGGCAATTTACTGGCAATTGGTTTATGGTATCAAGTTTTTAGATAACATTGAATGTTAAATTCTTTAAATTTTTATTTCATGTGGTGTGTTTAACATCCAACTCTTAAATCTAAGATTTGTAATCACATACCAACCTCATAAGCTTTCTAAATTCTGTGCCATAAAGCACTTTCGAGATAGTTTATGTTGCCTTAAATATAACTGGCCCAAGCTCTTCTCAAAATTCTCAATTGTGTAAACTAGTCACTTTGAATGGCATGAAGGACAAATAATTACCATAAACAGTCAAATCCTGTTAATACTACTTGTTTTGTCATATTTTTTGTGCTGCTATCTATTAATCTTATCAGTTATCTTGTTTCCTGAAATGATGGTAGCATTGGCTAAGCTGGATGTTGTACCTGATGCAGGGTCTTTCTCTTTGTCGGATACACATAAGCCTCCTGAAGGACTTCCAGCTCAGATAATTGCATGGTTTATGGCCGTCTTCATGACCCTTTTTACACTGCTTTGTTCTTTCACCAGCCGTGTGACCAAGAGGCTTCCAGACAAGACTTCTGAGACAGATCACCTTGATTCTGCATGTTCTCTAAACCCTGTTCCTATAGAGGAATTTCGCCCCCCCTCACCTGCTCCTGGGTTCACCGAGGCAGACCTCCTTTCATCTGTCCTGAAAAGGTTGTGTGAGCTGGAAGAGAAGGTTGATGTTCTTCAAGCAAAGCGATCCGAAATGCCTTCAGAGAAAGAAGAGTTGCTTAATGCTGCTGTCCGCCGTGTAGATGCATTAGAAGCTGAGCTTATAGTTACCAAAAGGTATGCTTGTTTTTCATCTTGTTTACTACTGAATTGATTTGACAAACAGACATCTTTTGCAAGGATATATCATGCCACATGATATCATGCACCTGAGATTTATAGAATGTATATACAGATGCCATATATTTTCAACCGAATGATTTTTTTTCCTAATGCGGCAATCGTCTGTAACAGAGCACACCAATTCCACAAATGGTTGCAAATCAAATGCTATTGTCCTAATAAATTCCCCTTACATTTAAATAAAGTTTGCCTAGCTCTTAGTCTTCGTGTCAGCCATGATACTACATGTGGCTAAATTGCTATCTCAATGGATAGATCTATTCTTTGCTAGGCGAACCATGTGCTGACAGTGATCCAAGAAGAAGTATGTTTGTGTTCAGCCTTCTTAGTCCATCTGTGTTTTTTTCCTTCTATGCAAGGATTAAAGAATTGCATGTCACATACGTGTGACTGCATGCTGGCATAGTATGCTCTGGTGCATGTCGTGCCCAATAACATGCTAGGGCTCAAAACCAAAGGAATGAGTCTGCTGCTGTGGCTGGTAGACATGATATAGTGTATGGACACCCCTGTGTTATGCCTGTACTTGGACTGCTTAATATATACCATACAGGGCTATTGAACCTGTGCTTTTATGCCTCATGTTACATGCAGAATGTGCTTTGTCAGTATTTCTTTTCTGTTCAGTTTGCTTGTACTGCACGTAATTACATGAACATAAGGTCTCTTTTTCGGTATCATTTTATTCATTTCTTGCATATTCTTTCAAGGCTTTGCATGAAGCTCTTATGAGGCAAGAAGAGCTGCTTGCATACATCGACCGTCAGGAAGAGGCTAAGTTTCGGGTTGGTCCCTGTTTTCCCCTTCCCCGTCCATGTATATTTGTGTTTTCTAATTTAATGATACAGATGGCTAACAATATGTTTATGTATATATTCTGCAGAAGAAGAAATTTGCTTTTGAAGAAAAAGAGTGCATAGATCCATTTCGCCATGACCATCCTGCTATTGATGCTTTATAATGAGTGATGATTTTGATGTGTATTTCCAGAGAAACCATTTCCTGATTACAATTGTTGACTCTTTTGAGATGAATGATCAGATGAAAATAATCATATTGTTTCATTGTTATCCACTGCTCCAATGTCATGGTTGATGGCCGAGTTGAGCGTTGTCAAAGCACATTGCGAATCCTTTTATAACATCTAACTTGTGATGGATCCTATCCATATGAGCTCCTAATATGTATTTTTCTAAAGTGGGTTCCCCGCCAACTGGAGCTGCATCATCTGTTAAAATTCATCCATTTTTAGTGTATTTACCCTACTGAATCTGAGGTTTTTGACATATGCAAGTATTTTTGCCAAATATTGCTATTAGAATATTTTATGTTCTCGTTACTTGATAAAGTATTTCTTATGAGGGTCAACGTACATGATCTTTCCCTATCCAGCTCATTCTTTCTGCTTAAGACTTTCTATCCTTGCGAGTTTACAAATGACGAGGATTGATTTTCTGCATGTTCTCCTGTTGAAGGTAGAAATCAATTAAGATTATTCACCAAGTTTTGAATCAATAGGAGCTCATTCAAGACAACTTGAATGACTACTCAAAAGAAAGCTTGAGCTTTTGCATCCTTTGATGGAGGTAGGCAAAGGAGGGATTTTTGTAGTTTAGGGATCATTTGAAGAAATGCAACAAGACTAGATATTCTACAATTATAGTACATCAATACAAAACTTATATAAGTAGTTGCTTCTGAAGTGGACATATTAATGAATTATGAGTTCAATAGATTCAATTTTGTAGAACGGTCCTTATTGCTTGCTTATTATTAGGCAATCATTTATTCACAGATCTTGTGTGGGACTAATTGCTTACAAAGATAAAAAGAAATATTTCAATGATTGTAAGATGCTAATAAATGGATTGGCAAAAATATGCTATAATGATGTCACTATAATTTTCGATCTTGGAGGTCGTCATTTTATTGAATTATATCTAAAATCTAGATTAGTACTATTATGCATGCTGTTGTTAAATTTTGGAAAATAAGATTAGCATTTCGTTAGATCCATGGATGGTGTCACTCTCTACAACCTCCCTGCCAACCAGATACTAGGCCTCGACTTCTGGCAACCATCCGGTCGACGTTAATCCCCTGGTGGCGGAGGGGTTCGCATGTAAGCCATCGAGATGGAGGATGGGCGAAGCTGATTTGGAGGACATGGGATACTCTTTTCGTCGGTTCTTGTTTGAATCTCTTTAATTTTAATGTGCATCGAGATCTGACAAATGACTGACATGGTGTGTAGGACGCTGTTGCTCTTTTATTCCCTCGGTCCTAATGAAAGATGTTGTTTTAACCATGTCCCTCTATCATATTTGGATCAATTCAACCAAAGGTTCAACACGTAGATGGTCATTAATCGAGGAAAAAGTGAATCGCAGATGGGAAGAGAAGGAAGGATTTTTTATTTTTTATTTATTTTTTTTAAAAAAAGAATAACGTGATTTCCATTTGGGAATAGCGGATCCACATGGAACGGGTGAGAGAGGCACGTACGGTCCTTTTTTTTTTTTTTTAACGATTTCCATTTGGGACGATCGGATCCAAACGGTCCGTTTTCTCTAAACTTCAGGATTTTATCTTTCTCCGGTGGCCGTCTCCATTTGGGGACAAAAGGGTGATGAACATGGTGAAGGCCCTGAGGGGTGGCATCGCCGTATGCCGGAGCACTCCACTGCATGCTAAAGACTGTGTGGGCGAAGGGGCTACTGGCGCTCTACAACGGCTTCATCTCCATCGTCTCCCGCCAGCGGTCGTTCACCGTGGTCCTCCCAGGCTGGTATTTGATTCATGATATTTTTTATGTAGGCAGATTTTTAAAATTTTATTTATTTATACAATAAAAAAAAATAGATCAAAATTATTTTAATTTAAAATATATATAAGATCATATTTTTAAAATATTTAATCAGGATCCTATATTCGAAAGATTAAGATTTAGATCTAAATAATAAATTAAAATTTTATTTTAGAACAATTATTCAACGTAATAATCAAACCGTTACGGTAGGATAATCTTATGTTAGAACGAAGTTTTCTATCAAATAGAACGTCTAGATCTAACAAATTTAATCATAAATATTCAAATCCAAATATAACGAAAGATCAAATCCTATCTTTGCATGAGTAGATATTCGCCACAATCTAAAATCCATAAACCGGAAGTTTTTAAAACCGTATAAGCATCCGACCTCTATAGGTATCTATATAGAACATATCTCGATCAAAAGCATTTGAAACTACCAAGGTGCTAGCTTCCTTGCAGGATTCTCTCCTTAGATTTGATCTACTTCTTTTTTCTTCTTAAGAGGTCCGAAGAAGATTCAGTAATAGGATTTCCTTCTTTGATTCTCTTCTCGAGAGATCAAGAACGGGATGCATGAACTTTTTACACGTGTGAGAGAGGAAGAGGAGAGATCCGCTTCCTTATGGCATCAAGAGGAAGAAGATGAGGCACCATCCAATAGAAGAAGAGAAGTGCCAAAGATCTGATCTCTACTAATTAATAAATATGGCTGAATAAGTAATTATAACTGAGTAGCTATGAACCTTGAGTCCGAGTAACTACGTGCGATTACAAATCTATTAGCGTGATTTTTTCTATCACATGGAGGCCGAGTAATCACTCGGACACAACTAATTGCCAAAGCAGAACTAATTAATCAACAATGCTAGATTAGTGTTAAAGCTACTATGATTTACAGCAAGCAATACACATTGATGTCATAGTCCAAGATGTCCAAGCAAGAGGTGACATTAAGAATTAAAAGGAGAAGGGAAGGGGCACCATATCTTAATTTTTTATTCTCTTTTTGTTCCTTTCATATTTCATACGATGATTTCAAATAAAATAGAATCCTTTCTTTTAATCTCCAATGACAATCCTTGGATTAGACTAATCTCTTTTTAAGTTTGAATCGCATTCAAACTTCATCGATCAAGGATAGGAGAGAGACTTCTAGGAGGGGTGCCAACTATTAGAGCGCCTCACCTAATTTCCCATACATAAAAGAGGGTAGAGGGATGCCAAAACATTTTTGTGCCAACTATTTTTTTTATGGCTCTCCTCTCTCTCTTTTACATGCTAAAAAAAGATGGGCATATCCTTTGTTTCTTACACACATAATGAGGACACCACATATCTCATATTGGCATGGAGAGAGAGAGGAGAGAGAGTCCCACGGGATTCCAACTCTTGGAGTACCCCTTTTCTTTCTATTTTTATTTCATGCAAAAATTAGATGAGCAGCCTCCTTTCTTTTAATTTTTACACGCCACAAAAAGAGGGACGCCACATGCCTTTCTTAGTTTGGCATGGAATGGGAAAAAGGGAGAGAGAATCCCAATTCTATCGGGTCTCTAATATTTTAATTTTATTAGGTCTAATTTAGGACCTGAATGATTAGGAATGGAGTTTATGTGCAATCAAACTATAGTAACCCTACTATGAGTAGCTGAGGCACTGCAAGTCAAAGAACCACTCATACAACTACCTAACGAGTTAGTGGATATTCTATTGACTTCTCATACTGGTCACACTCAGTATCGTTGTTCTCTAACAACTACATGCAGTCTTGCCCCTAGTATCTCCATATTATAGACTCATCTATTTTAAAAAGAAGCAATTCATGCACCAATCTTATTGGATCAATCACCATCTTCATGATAATCTATCGATTGGGAGCAATTTAGAAATTAACTATCAATGATACATGTCTCAAATTCTCAACTCTTGAGAATAACGTCATCATTTTATTAATTTCATGGACGATTTATGAATACATACATAACATAAATGGAATTATAACTCAATTTTATTAATCAAAAACTAAATTATATTCTCGACTAAAAATATATGCATCTACTAGATTGACTTCCAGGATATACACCTAACAATCTTCCACTTGCACTAAAGCTAATCAACTACAGCCTAAGTTCCATCTTCTCAAGATAGTTACGTATATGGTAAAATTATCGCTCTAATTATTAGGACTTATGGTAAGACCTAGGCTTTTTAACTAGTACTATGGCACCATGGTTGTCGTAAAAGAGTGTTATGGCATCCAATAACATCACACTTAATTTTATAATAACCTTTTGAACCAGATAATTTCTTAAACATCTTAGAGGTGACGATATACTCAGCTTCCTAAGTCTGCAATGATTGGTTGTTTGGAACTTTTCCAACTTATTAAACCACCAATGCATAAGAACATGTATCCTAATATAGACTTTCCATCATATAAAATCTGGAAGTGTATCCTTGTACCCTCAACTCTCTTCTAAAGACTTAGAACATGTCATTAGTGCTTCTTAAGTACTAAAAATGTTTCTCACAGTTGTCCAATGCTTCCAGTCTGGATTTGACTAATATCTGCTCGTGACACTCATAACAGGGGCTATATCGATTCATGTACATGATATGTATGAGGCTCCCTATAGCCGAAGCATAAGAGATTATGCTCATACGCTGCCTAAGGGATAGAAGTTCCTTGTTGAAGTTTCCATGCTAAACCCTTTCAATACCTCCTTTATGTATACTTTTTATGAGAGGCCAAGCATCTTTTTAGATATATCTTTATAGGCCTTTATTCCCATAATATAGGATACTTATCCAAATCTTTCATGGAGAATTCATTGAACAACCAAATCTTAACCAATATTAACATGGGAATATGATTCATAAGGAGAATATTCTTCATGTACAATACAAGGAATGTGATAGTACTCCCATAGACTATTTTGTAAACCTAAGGTTCCTTTTTAATGAAATCAAATAATTTGATCATATTACTAGAACGAATATTCCAACTCTGAGTGCTTGCTTTAGTCTATTACATCTTATAGACTTTGTGATCCCATCACTGGAAGTGAAACCCATAAAGCTACTTTTATATATATATCTTCACAGTATATCTTTTCATGAGATTGGTTTTCACATCCATCTACAAGATATCATGACATGCTACAATAAAAAGCAATGTCTAAATAGATTTTACATAGCCACTAGCAAAAAGGTCTCTACCTTTCATTGTGCGACTCGCATTAAGGGTCTTTACCCTTTTCATTTGATTTTATCTTTTCTTTTGTAGAACATTTATCTTCAATAGGTACTGTACCTTTTGATAGATCCACTAAGGTTAAATACTTCTCAGAGATCGATGCCTGACGTCGTGTCGTTATAAGTTTTGGAATCATCTCCATGTTCCCTATCTTTTATGAAAAACTTTTCTCTATATCTTCTAAAATCATACATATATCTTCTTTCAGGAAGATGGGAGATCTTACTAGATCTACGAGGTAGAGAGGTACTACATCTATTGGCTTAGTACTAATAGGCTTAGTAGGTTCTATGGTTCATTGCTCTTCAAAGACTTTCTTTTTGAGTTTTAATTTGCCTCCCATTACCACTATCTTGACTAAACTTTTTTTGAAGAATAACATGCACTGACAATCACATTATGATCCTCCAGAAAGTAAAAATAATATCCTTACATCTCTTTAGATACTGTTAGCCGAGCTTTCATAGGTCTATCTCTAATTAGCTCACATTATCATATCTCATACATTATGGTAAGAACTGATTTAGAGGAAACCCTATTCAATAGATTATTCAAAGTAATCAATGCATGCTCCTAAAGAACTAAGGAATTGATGATGCTCATCATAGACTGAACCATATTCTTCCATACTTCGATCTCATAGAGGTGTTCCTAGATGAGTCCATATGAAATCATGCAAATTTAATAGATAACACAGACTCCCCCTAAGTGCTCAATTCCTCGTCTAATTGAAGAATTCCTAGGAATCTTCTAATTTTCTTTTTTACTTCATATTTGAATTATTGAAGTTTTTTCAAAATTCAAATTAGTATCTCATATAAATATACCTATATCGTGAATAATCATAGTAAAGGTTTGAAAATAGAAACATCCTAATCAGCTTATCAATGGGTTGCATATATCAGAATGATCAAAGTAAGTTTATTAATGGCCCTTATTTCTTTATCCCACAAAGGTTGGCTTGGTCATCTTAAAGATAGGAATCACAAATTTGATTTGACGATAGTCAATGAATCCAAAAGCCTATCTTTCTTTGGTCTGTTAGTATTTTCCTCTTCTATTGCTTTAGGTCTATCTCATTATAGATCACTCAAATTCATAATATTCACTATCTACTCAATATATATATATATAGTCATCCATATACAACTATCAGATTACCTATGAGCAAAATAGCAAGCTAGCAAGCTCTCAAGGACCTCTAATCATTGTTTGATGTCATGGGACAGTGCATATCAGTGGATAATGGCGATAAAATCAACTTTGGATTTTTATACTATATTTAAAATTTTTTGTTTTATTAATGTGATTTTTGTGACTTAGATATGACCGTAGACAATAACGATGGCAAGGGGTCAAGTCAGGTCGGGTTCCTAACTATCCAAACCTAAACCTTAATATCTAATAAATTATCCAAATCCATCCAGACACTGTCGGGATTCGATTTTTTTATCCAAATCCATCTCAATTGGATATCAGATAATTCGAATTTACCTGGGCCGAATCCATTAAATCATATTGAGCATTTTTTTCATTTTTGTCAACTCTAAACCATCTACCATTTCATAAATTATACATATTAAATAAATAAATTCAACTACATTTTTAGTTCAACATACTTAGTTCATATCATCAAATAAAAGTTAAATTATCTTATGCAAATAAAATTCAAACATACTTAATTTAATATCTATGAAGTAAATAAAGAAATAACATAATTTAAAATCACATCAAACTCTAAGTTCCAAATTCCAAAAAAATTTAAAAATAATTCTCGATTATCCTTATTGCAGTATCATTCTTCATCCGATTTGCCGGCAAACAATTAATCATTATTAGCAATGATTGAGTCGAGGGATTAACGGAGAATCCGAGGATTACCCATTAGGGCTCTTTCCAATCCCTTTTTGAAGAATAATAATAGGGATTTAAGTATTTTATAATTTAATAACTAATAGATAATAATTAATAAAATATATTTAATATAATACATAGTGTTTAATTATATTATTAAATATTAAAATAGTTCGGGTCGGGTGCATATCTATTCAGTCCGGTTCAAATTTAAAGTTAAGCATTGGATTTTATTCAAATCCGATTCAAATCCAATCAAAGCATTGACTACCCGACTAAATTGGGTTGGACTTGATCGAGTTTCATGAATTTAGATTTTTGTTCCATTCCTAACAGATAGTGGGGCTGATCGTTCTTCTTTGAATTTATTAATATCGAAAATAAAACAAAAACGGTTTGGAGAAAATAGATCGTTTGGATCCGCTGGTCCCAAATAGAAATCATGAAAAAACAAAAAAAAAATCTATCTATTTTTCTCAAATAAAAAATAAAATTATAAACATCTCTTTTATATATATATAATATATATATATAATATATATATATATATAGATATATCTATATATATATATAAATTAATAAATTGATATAGCTATTCCATATTTTCTCATCCTATCGATAAATGTTTGATTCTAGGATACCAGTCGGTCAAAGGAGGGCTTAAAAAAAATCCTGATCTCTGAGGTATCTTAATTCGGCATTATTATTAGAATGGAATTAAAAAAAATATTTTTTGCCTTCTCACCCTACCAATCGGATGGGTTAATGGGGTTTCTATAAAGTTATACCTCAAATCCACGATTAGTTGGTTGTGAACAAGGCCCTCCTGGCAGCCGACCATTCCTCTCCCCTTTTCCCATTGGCGATTCACCACTCCCTCCATTGATGGCAGTCTATGTGTCGAGCTTTGATTGAACTTGTCCAAAAATAATGTTGGGGACCTCCTTCAACAAATAATATTTCCAGCCAAAGCCCTCCTTTCTTCGTCATCGCGTTTTCTCTTCCGATCCCATCTCTCTCTTTTTCTCTGCCATAGAGGAAATCCCCAGAACCCTAACCCTAATCGGATCTCTGCTCTCGAAATGGTGCTGATATCTCTGTGGGGGACTGCATTGGGCGGATGCTCCAGGACATACCGGGCATGAAACTCCTTATCCTCGATTCCCAGATGGTAAGGATTCCCTGATCCATGATCATCTCTTTCTTGTCAAGATCCTGTCTCGCTGAATCACTTGTTCGTGTCACTTGAGCTATTCCGATGGTTTAGGTCTTTTCTTGATCGATTCCGTGGCGTGAATTTGGGTTTCTTGGCAACATATGTTCCCTAGGATCGATACAATTTTGCAGGTTTCAATCTTTTGAACTGTTAAGGTCTTCAGGGAGAAATCTTGACACTTTCGTATAGTTTTGTGAGAAATAAGTAATCTTACACCGTAAAAGAATGCCTTGAGTTGGTGGATTAGTTGAATCTTGTGTGAGCTGCCTGCAAGATGAAAGAATCGGTGGGTACCGGAAAGCTAGAGGAGATGGTACAATAAACAAGTGACATCTCCACTTTGTCAGGGAGTCACTCAAAAGGAAAGCCAAAGCCATCTATCACGAGTGTTTGTGTGTGAGAGTTTTAAATCACCTGTCCTTAGCTAAGTTCAAATAGCTGCAGATGACTGATCCAGAGCTCTTAGTCCATCATAAGAGCCAGGACACATAAGAACGACCCCATTTGTTCCACCATCAAATCCTTGTGGCCACAGCTGTCATACGCGGCAGAAATACATGTAATGTATACAGTGATATCTACCTGTGACAGTTTCTGATTTCCATCCATGTTTCCCCAATGAACTTGGTCTGTAATGCAACAGTATAGATAGATCCATAAATCTGCAACGCCAGACACCTACTAGTCTAACATTAGCGCACAGCATGTAGTGTATTTTCTTATACTTACATCATCTATCATCCACTCCTATTCTGTATTGAATAGGAATAGGAAAGCCATCTCATCGTAAGTTACTTCTTAGAAAGATTTGAGTAACGAATCTCGTGGCAAGATAAGACATTTTACATTTCGGAAACTGCAGATTTATCGAGAGGGGATGCAGGGGTTCAAAGGATCAACACTGACCTTAGTGTTTGACGGTGTGTTATCATGGTGATTTGATGTGCAGGTCACATTCTAAGTGTTGCATATTCTCATCAGAACTACTTCAGAGGAGGTTTTTTGTAGAACTGGTGGATTCAATGTCAAATGAATCATGGCACACCTCAAAGCAGTGTACTTCCTTCGCCCAATGTCAAGAATTTCAGAAATTGTGCTGCCAGTTGGCTAATCCCAGATTTGGCGAATATCTCTTGTTTATGCTTGTTAGGATCTGTTTGCTGGTTATGATCTGATAACATATTGAGCTTGTAAACTCTATTTCTGAAAAAAAAAAAACATTAACTTCTGGTATCTGTGTAGCTTTCCATCATCTTGAAAATTACACAAATTCAAGTGCTTGCTGATTCGGATGAACAAGAAGTTGTTCAACAAGTTCAGGTGATCACATTGAGTCTCTCCCTCTCTCCCCCCTCCCCCACCTCCTTTCTGTCTGTTCCCTCCATTCCCACCGCTCCTTTCTCAAAGTTACTCTTATAATTTTCTGTTTGAATTTAATATAGAAGTGCTTCATTCTGTCATTAAGTTTGTCGTTACTTATGCTGATAAAGTTTAGCTGAAAGATCTTTAGAGGTTGTTGAGCTGCTTAAGCATGTAGTTGGAAAGCCAGCCCTATAAGCACTGTCAAAGCAACATCTGACAAGTTGTAAAGAAATGAATTACACATAATTGCCCAGATATCTTGTTAGATGAGGATCCCATCATCTATTTTCTAGACCACTGAGGAAAGCTTTTTTTTTTTTAAAGGTTAAATTGACAATGTTAGTAATTAGATGAACAACCAAGAATTCAAGTCCCAACGGATGCCTTGTGGGACACTGGATGGGATACGATCCTATATGTCAAGACAGGACATCCTGTCAACATCTTAGTATTCCAATCGGGATGCCTTGGAACATCTCCTGAGTGTCAAGACGGGCGGGACACGGTGCATCCCGTTCCATGAAATAACATGAACAGTCCTGTTCCACGGATTTAAAACCTTATGCACAACTAACATAAGGATGTAAACAACATCTAGAAGTTGTGAACTTTTCCTAGTAACTTATTTTCATGTAAATAATATTCAGATGAGAGTGGTTTGGACATGGTTTTAGAACTCCATGGTTTGAGTCGAAACCTGATTGAGTGGGGTCAATTCAACAACAAAATACTCTATTGCTTACCTTCTATAAAGAACCTAGAAGACCATATGAGACTATTTCACATTTAGAATCAATGAACTTAAAAAAAGGGTTAAAGCAAACTTTTAGTGGGTATTGGACAAATGCTTGCTATCCTCAGATGACAGGTACCATTTCACACTTTGCATCTTTCAATCACCTTTTGCCCTTGGATCTACATGCAGAGTGGGGCCATGCACGTTTCCAAAATACAATACCAATTCCTAACATACATCCAATTCCATGTTCCTCCACGTTCAGAGGATAAATAAGAACAGTACATAGGTTTGTCAACTATTTTTATTCATGTCTTTTATAGATGATGGGAACTTTAACAAAGAGAGTTTCTGGGTGTTCTTTATGATCACTACTAGTAGCTTACCCTTACTTATTTCTAGTTGATCAGTGCTGATGATTCTAGCATTTTTTTGCTTTAATTATAAACCCAGCCAAAATTCTCATACCTCTTCCTAGTTTTCTTGAGTTGACCGTACTGTTTTATTATTTTTGGCATCAACGATCCATTTTGTATTCTTAGTTTTTGAGTTTAGATGTGTAACATTGCAAAAGACTATCTTATCTTGCTAAGTTCGCTTAATGATATGATTATGGGTTTGAAATTGATGGTGATAGTTAACACTAATTTGTTAGTGTGTGTTGGAGTGATAGCCATGGTTGATGCACCCAAGGACGGGCTATTTGTGTGTTTAAATCTTTGTAAAATGGTGATCCATGGGATAATTGCATATTTTTAGCATCCTTTAATAGTATTTTTTGAAGGGAATATCTAAAATATATGTTTGAAACCAATATTGTCCATTGCAGAAAGTTTTCATGTCTTGCCTTGAGCTCATCAGTGTAGATTTGAGTATGAGTTTCAGGATTTTCTTTAGTCATGGGCACAAAATAGTACATGTACACAATTGGTTTTTCTTTCTATTATATTGAGTGTTGCTAGTGAATAATGTTCATGTCATGTTAATGTAAATGTTTCATCTTATGCTTTCAGACTCAAGAATTATTATTGCCATTATTGGTGTTCTATCAATGTGCTGTCACATTTTTGACTTCTAGTTACCTACCTGTGACATCATATTGCTGTTTGCTGCCTTATTTGTCAATCTACATTGCTATTGACTTTGCCAGCTGGTTTGTTTGGTACCCATTAATTCTGTTGACTAAGTCATTTTGCTGCCCATATATGTCCTATTCACATTTACTTGTAATGGTACGTTACCTGAGCCACCATTCTAAAGTTTTACTTAATGGTCATCATGTCATTTGAGGCTTCCTAATTTCTCTCCTGCTTGCTGTCATATTGTCTGGTTGCCTTATGTCACTCTATTTTCTTATTGACTTAGTTACTTGAATCAGTACCATGTCAGCTTGCAAGGCACCTATTCTGTCTCACTCCAAATTAAAGATAGTCAATTAAATTTTTGAAAGATGTTTTGTATGATATCTCTCTTCTATGCATTTGGTTTGCATGGGCTTAACCATTGACTAGAAAATGACCCCCTTGTAGGAATGCTATATGTGTGTGGTTAAGCTGTTGTTTTCTTTTCATGGTACTTCCTTTTGCTCTTCTCTTCCTCACCAGTATGTTGTAAGGTTAGGGTTGTTATAGTGAGATCCTCCTGTTTCTATTTTTCTGAACATGACTTTGATAATTCTTTTGCTGCTTAAGAAAAGGGAATACAATATCATGTGTATCAGAATGTAAAATTTATTATGGTTACAAGAAGAGGTGGATGAGTGATCATGTGTAATTAATTGAAGATGTAGTGATGATATGAGAAGTCATGGTCAAAGCTTTCCATAACAGATATCAATAATGGAAAGAAGCTTGGAATTTTTTATTAGTTAAAACAAAAGTCCATGGTTTATGGGGCTAAATAGAGGTCCAAATGAGTTTATTTAGGTCTTATCCCGCAAGGGCTGGTTAGATTTGATCAACTTTCAATTTAAATTAATATACGAGGCTTACATTGGTGTTTCAGCAAAATGGAATCAATCCGATCATTTAAGGTTAGCTAGCCCCTGTCATGACAGGGACTGGGTTAGCTTTAATCAGCTTTGTATTTTTAAATCTGACATACAGGCTTACATTGCGGTTTTCCATTCAATGTTAAGCTTAAATTTTGCTTAGCTTAATTAAAATCATCAAATCAAACCGTTTGTTGCTGGCATGTACTAATAAACTTATGTATATTTTTGAGTCAGCAAGACTTTTGAAAACATGTCATTACAAAAAATCTACGTAGATGATACTGTGTTCTATGCTTTTTTTGGGATCTGTTCTTCTAATCATTATCTTTAGACTGTAAACATGTAGAACAATAACTATAAGTTTTCAGTTGATCTATTGAGTTTAATATGTTTCATGTATAGGCTTCATATGATATGCATAAACCCAATACCAATAACCTTACTTCTGACTCTTGCATGAGTTCTTTGCTGATTTTTGTGCCATTGATCCTTACCATGTTACTCTAAACATGCACATGAATCACATATACATGCTCCCAACGGTCATAGATCCTCCAAGCTCACAAAGCTTTTGTGATCGAGCAGTTGATGGAATTGCTGCTGTTTTCTTAGCACTCAAACGTCACCCTGTTATTCGGTATCAACGGACCTCAGATATTGCAAAAAGGATTGCACAGGAAACTGCAGTAAGTGCTTAATCACATGCATATATTTGCATATGTTTGAGTTTTCAAAGACATAGGGAACCATTTCTGCGGGTGAAAATGTCTTCCTTTTTTGCACCCAACATCATGTCACTCTTTATTTGTTTGATTATGTTTAACTTGGAACCTTTTTAAACTCTACTTTCTGGTTAAGCTCTGCAGAAGCTTATGTATGAGCTGGAAAGTGGTCTGTTCAATTTTAGGCATACAGAGATCGCTCCCTTGTTGCTAGTAATTGATCGCAGGGATGACCATGTGACCCCATTGCTGAATCAGTGGACTTACCAAGTATTTATGATAATAACCTTGCCTCCTAATTTTTTTGGCCTACTTAACAATTAAATAATATATTTTTTTTACTTTATTCCATTAGCAGGCAATGGTACATGAGCTTATTATTGGTATTCAAGATAACAAAGTAGATTTGAGAAATATTGGCAAAGTTCACCAAGATCAGCAGGTTGTTTCATAGTCATCATTCCACCTCCATCACCCCACCCTACCAATCCCAATTCCTTCTAAACATTTCAGTATCTTTTAAGAATCATTAGAATATTTTGCTGTCCTGATAGGAGGTTGGTTGTGCTGTCATCGGAGCAAGATGCCTTCTTTAAACTAACATATGTGAAGATTTTGGAGATCTTGGAATGAATATCAAGAGAATGATGGATGAATTCCAACAGATTGCAAAGAGTAACCAAACATCCAGACATAGGTATGTCTTGGTCTAGCTTATGTTTAACAATTATAAACATGCGTGGGTGTCTGCTAATCTTATTACTAATTTGTTCAATTATGTAGAGGATATGGCCAAGTTCATGGACAACTACCCTGAGTACCGAAAGATGCTAGGCAATGTATCAAAGCATGTGACTATGGTTACAGAGATGAGCAAATTGTTGAAGAGTGGAAGCTTATGCCAGTTTCAGAAACTGAACAAGAGGTAGCTTGTAATGGTGGACAAGTGGCAGCCTTTGAAGTATGTTGTTCATCTGTGTTTTGACATTTTCACCTTTTCTAAAATATTATTTATTTTAATCATTTATTTTCTGTTTTAGATTCTTGGTATCTAATTGATTGGAGCATGCACACTAATCATCAAGTTTCCTATGAATCCTATGTTAATATATGATGGCGCCTAACCATTCCATATCATCAACTTAGATGAAATTGATATATTTACATTATTGTTTGTGATTCGGTAGTGATGTAGTGTTTTTACCTTTATTTTTTTTAAAAAAAATTAGTGTTATTACTTGGAGAACACTTGTGAGGACCTTGGGTTACAATGTAGGTATTCTAGGTATTTGTAGGTTCCCAGCCTTTGATGTTGGGAATTGTAGTGACATATTCTAGGTATGTTGCTAAAAAATATGATATCTGGACTGATTACCTCAACCCATGTTGACACACCATAGGTATGGGTATGGTTACAAGTCTGACCTATTGCAAATACTCAGGGGCATGGGTCCCCGAAAATCCGAGAACAGAGATGGAGGAGAGGGAAGATCGGAGATGGAGAAGAGGGAAGAGAGAGATAACACTAGAGGAAGGTGTCGTAGAGCACCCACTAGCAATGAGGCAGGTTGTTAGTGGGATTGATTGGGCTGACGGGGTTGTCAATAGATGAGGGCAACAGCAGTTGACTGATTGGCTAGGGTGGAGAGGATGTCGGAGTTGGAGGTTGTGATTGAGTTGGAGCCATTGAAGGAAAGAGCATAGGGTTAGGGTATTTTATTAGCGGGTAGGTAGCACCTGCAGTGCATTTGGATTATTGCAGAGAAGAGAATATGACAGATGGCTGTGATCCCATCAGCTTAAATAGGAGAATTTAAGTTTCAACCCTGTTTCACATAAATCGGGGATAAGATAGATCTGAAATTGGGTGTAAGGTAGATCTGACCCCTAGACACATACCCACAGTTGATACCGATACCCAATGCATGTAAAACAGGTTAAAATAAATAATAGAAAATGAGGAGGAAAAACCTAAAATAATGAAATTTATAAATTATTAGGATGGGTTTGTCAAGCAGCTTAGTGGATGTATATAAACCAACTTATTTGATGTATATAAATCTTAGTCGCCACAAATTCTATTGATTCTATTGGATGCAATTTAAATGAGTGGGACTGGACGTGAGTGTGTCGTTGTTGAATGGGGGCAAATGAGGCTGGGTATAAGAGTGGTATAAGTGAGATGGTTAGCATCTTTTGTTACTGAGAACGCTTAGACTGCATCTGCACTGCCTTTCATGGGGTCTGTTTCTTCCTATAAAACCATCCTCATCAGCATGACAAGATGGATGATGCATGCACTACTTGAAAACTTGAAATCTACTCCCCAGAAAATATAATAAAATAACTACATAACTGAGTGGTGAAAATTTGATTAGTTAAAGTTGTCTTCCTTAAAGATGGGAAAGTTAAAAAAAAAAAAAAGGAAAACAGAGAGAGAGAGCTAAGAAAGTGGGCAAATTGTGCAGTTTGTGTTTACAATCCATTGTTACCAAAGCATCAAGTCATACTTGTGCCAAAGGAGTTTTTTGTCCCATCAAGTTGCACATGCACGTGCATACATGCACACATGTGGGGAAGGGTGGGGGATGACATTAGTCTTGAGGTGTATGGTAGGGCTTGTTGGATAAGTTTTTCATTCCTTCTCATTTGTGCTAATCTTTTTTTCCTCCAGTAAAAGTCCTCGACTAATTTGGTCCCACCACTAATTACATATGGTGCCTTTTATCAGCATCAAGGTAACACCCATATATGTAGTATTCGGGTATAAGGCTGCTTTAGTGGTGTGCAACATTGTTAGCACTTTTGAAGCCTTCATGATAGCATGAGGAGAATTAGGTAGAGAACACGAGGTCTAAAAAGTTTATATAAAACCAAGAATGCACCAACCACTTTAGTATATTATATACACCCAGTTTGCAGTCTTCCCATATGACAAATGGATCCAGTTATTCAAAGCCCATCTGACATCATATTACTATATCATCATGGAAGCATTTTTGTTCATGGAAGCTGCCAGGTCTCAATTCTGAGATCTAGCGGTAGGTCTAAGGAGGCAAGTAAACATTGGAAAGAAGTCATGGACATAAACTCATCATAGTAATCTTGCTGTTGGATCCTGCTGACCCAAATGACCAACTAGTGTCAGGTCTGTTTTTTCCAACACACCTGACCTATAATTGAAAAAGTATGTTGATGCCTGATTCCTAGTTTGCTAATACTATCGATTACTTGACATTCTGGACTCCTTCGTTTAATGCTAGCCTGTCAGTTAGATTAGCTTTAGTTTGATGCCTTTGGTTCCGAATTCTGATATAACCTTTAACTAGTAAGTAATACCTGTCATTATCGTGCTTGTATTTCTATGATTGTGTTCAAACTAAGTCCAGTAGGCGTCCCAAAATGAGCAGTGGTGGAGTTGTTGGTTTGGAGTTGCATGGTAAGTTATTTAGACATTTAATGAGGCAAGGTGTAATACTTGAGGCCTATTTTTTGAGCTTCATGGATTTTTCTTTAGGAAGTATTGCTTAAAAAATTTTAAAAAAATTGGTTGCAAGAAATAAGCAAACATAATTTAATATGCAGAAATATAATCTTGTATACTTTGAATACACAAACATTTTATAACATAAATATTGAAAATGGTGTGCTTTTTGGAAACCAATTTTCTGCAATCAAGATGATCTCATTTCTTCTCAAAAGTTCTCTGTAACCAAAATAATCAAACTCAATGAATTGCGGTTGCATGGCATCATATCTATGACAGTATTGTGAATGAAAGTATGTACCACCTATAAATGACCTAAATGGACTAAGCTGATCTGTATGAAAACTTATGGACCTTGATTCAGTGACTTTGAAGTTTCAAATCTATCATGCATTTTAGAATGGAACAGAATATCATCTAGACATTGCTTGAAATGAAAGGTTATTGTCATTATGAATCTACAAATCTAGTTGATCACCTAGTTGAAACAACAGAGGGTCTCAACATCTCACTTGTTTTCTAATGTGTTGTACTTGAGCATCTATCAGTGCAGGTTTCTATCTGTCACAGCTGTTTATCTGCATTTAAAGAACTAGACAGTTTTTTCTTCCCTGCAGCCTTTAGAAAAGTAGCGTCTATCAGTATGTTATCTACCCCCTCCTCCAAAAAGACCTCCCTTCTCCCTTCTTCACCTTTCTTGGGGAAGCAATTCTGTTATTGTTGCCTAATCTTTATTTTTTCTCAGCATCAGGCAGTCCTTATGCTCAGATATAACCTGATCAGTTTCTCCTAACACTGATTGTTTGTCAAATTATTTAGACATAATATCTTTCAGAAAGTGATCTTTTCACAAAAATATGATGGCAGAAAAAGCTTAGTCATGTGCATGTTGTAGTCCAATTAATTTAAAACCTTGCTAGTGCAACATTTGAAGCCTGACTCTTTTCTCCGCTGCAGGCTGTCACCAATCTTTTGAGCAATGAAAGTGTCTCTGATGTAGATCGCTTACGATTAGTAATGTTGCATGCTTTGCATTATGAAGGAGAGCCCAGTTCAACTGATGCAGCTTTTCAGCAAATTAGCTTCACGGTCTGCAAAGTATAAATCTGGTGTAATGTAACTAAAACAACTTTCCTGTTCTGCAGCCTAAGTTTTTACATGCTCCTGCATTGTTTAACTTCACAACTTGTATTTAGTCCTACTTCAAAGCATGAATACCATTACTAGGCGGTGGGAGATTAGGATTATATGCTTATCTTGTCTTCTGCAAGTTGCTTTATTCCCCAAGCACTTAAAATTGTTTCAATTGTCAACAAGGTCAGTGGGGGGCTGGTACCTGTTTTTGCTGGAACAATATGGTACCGGTCCATCCCATATCAACACATAGTGTAGGGCTTACTGCTGTCCTATATTGAGATGCCCAAACCTTTTTTTTAAAAAAAAAGTCTTTTTGCTTTTTCAAGGTTTATTTTTTAGTTTCTATGCATAAAGGCGTATTGAGATAATTTTGTTTTGTATTTTTAGTGTTTAAATTGTGTTCTAATCAGAATGCGGTATCGGAGTGTCATATCAGTATTAACACTCAATGATCAATAACCAGCAATATTTATAAGTGAAAAATGACAAACATAATATTGCATTGTGAAAGGAAAATGTATTTATAATACTGACACCCGCCTGGCCCACTCGTCCTTCCCGACCCCCCCATCACATTTTTTTCAAAAAAATGTTGAGTTGTTGGGATGCCCTATGTTCTAGTCAAACCAGTCCCAGTACTAGGAAGTTCTGACCTGTTTCAGCCGGGACGCAGCATCAGTGCTGTGTATCTGCCAAACCTGGGCCTGTACTGTTGCTGTCAGCTAAGACAAACTCAACCCAATTGGAATGCCCTGATTTAACTTGTTTTGTCAACCTGGGGGGCATCCTGATACTGATTTTTGGCCATACGTGCTGGTTGTACTGTCTCACTCTGGCAGTATCTGAAATCATGATTATAGTAAGGTATCATTTTGAAATTAAGGTATGTTTGTTTGCTTGGAAACTCTTTGGAAAACTAAAGATTTGAAAAAAAAAAGGAGTTTTCTAAGTATCCTGATAGTAGTAAAACTTTAACAATACAGAATATATTTTCCAATTAAGCAAAATTTCCCTTTCTCTCGGAAACCTTTTTTTTTTTTGTTTCTTTTTTTCCTTCCCATGGTTTTCTAAACAATCTAACATACCATTAGATATTGTGCTCTTAGCAGATCAACCCAGTTGGTTCATTCCATATTGATTTCTGCTCCTTTGTTCTCTTCAGTGCATTGATTTGATTATCTAACCAGCATTAGGCAGTTATAAAATCCTTCACAAGTGCTTTGATGACTGATGTGTAAACTTGTTAATATTTCAACAATGATGCTATGAGTCATAATTATGGTTATGCATCTTTCTAAAACCTGAATAACGGCCTTCAAGAGCTCCAGTCCTTTTGCATCTCTTTTAATCTTTTTTAGTTCTTCAAACACATTTTTAAGAACTGTGGCTTCTTTCTTACCTTTAACAAACTGAGCCAGTGCACCATGCTTTTCTATTTTACTTCCACTTTTTCATATCTAATAATCTCAGTCTATTTGCAGCTTGTCCAATTCCTCCTAAAGTGAGCAGGTGTTGATAAGAGGTCAGGTGATTTGTATGGCAATCATGATCTCCTGAATTTTGCTCGTAACATGGCTCGTGGACTCAAGGTTTGTCATATAAAATATTTTCCTATTTATTACATACAGCATCCTTATATCAGGTTATGTTTTTTTGCCGAAGGGTGTGGAGAACGTATACACACACCACCAGCCTCTTCTTTTTCAAACCATGGAAAGCATAATCAAGGGGCAATAAGAGATGTCGACTATCCATTTGTTGGTAATCATTTCCAGAATCAACTAAATGAAAACCCAAATACATAATTTAAAACTTGACTTCTGATGGCTCACCAGCTTTGGCAAACTTTTTTCCCTAACTTGCCAGATAGGGAGAAGAAAACTTGCAAGTGATAGTTAAATATAAGTCAGTGCCTTGTGCCTGTTATTAAATGCTTTTTTGTGACAAATAAACCTGCTTTTGGACCTCTGTTTAGAGAACCAGAATATTCTATGCGATAAAATAAGAGTGGAAAATTAGGACGACCTTGTGAACCTTTCTCTGCTTTTAGTCATACTAGTTATAATGCATGCACAAATTCATGTACCTGCTAAGAATTTTGATAATTTTTAAGAAGATTTGAGCATATTTATGCACTAATATGCCTTCTTCATTCTTAATCTAGATAAGTTTTCAAGTCTGCTATGATCATCAAAAATTATGAATTTGAACTTTTGGAGGATATGGTATAAATCCCAACTCGAGGAGCGTTTCTCCCTTGGACTTAACAGAGTCCAGTTACATTAGAATCCCTTTTTGATAGAAGTTTAGCATGGTTTAAATCTTCCAAAAAAAGTCCAATCAGGTTATTATGGGATTGAAAAATTGGGAAATATAGCATACAAGCTGACTTCCATGTAGTAGTAGGACAGGATCAGGAAAAGAGTTTAAGTGAACATACAAGATTACTAAAATGACTAGCATATACTGGAGATCGTAAAGCCATATTTCATCCCCTATTACATCTCAATCTGTGATGCATGGATGCCAACCATGCTTATTTTGTTTGTAATAATCTTATCTAATATGTATGATAACCAGTAGATTATGATAGTGGTCCGAGATTATATTTAAGGCATGTGCGTGTCTTGGCCTACGAAACCAAAGTTTCATAAAAAAAGAGTGCTTCCCTGTTTAACTTATTATCTTGTTTCCAAAGAAACAATGCCATTTCCATCTTAGCTTCTGCTGGAAATGGTTCTTTATTGGAAATTATGATTTTGATAGGTATATCTGTCTTTGTTGAGATGTCGAAACACATCTTTTATACCCATCGTGATGCCTTAACCTGATTGTGTATTCCCTTGCTGATGTAAATTAGTTTTTGAGGAATCCAAGTCTTTTGTATGTTTTTCATAAGCTTATTTTTCTGTTTTCATATTGTGTTGGAATGGTATATCATCAACCACTGATTATTGAAATGGAAATTCTGTGCCATGCAGAGAAAGAGAGACCTCCAAGTCCTGAAACATGGTTTCAATATTAGAGGAAACATGGCAAGGAATTTCTCCGACACCTTCTGTCCTCCCTTTGCCCCCTGCCCTCCTCTTTCTCCTATCCTGCTCTACAGCCTTCACATCCCTTGGCTCCTCTCCTGCCCCATGTTTACTTCTCTTGCTGCTCCTCCCAGCCACCCAAGCATATCCAGTGTTAGTGCCCATCTGTGCTTTGTCTGGTCCACCAGCTGCCTGTGTACCATGGCTGCTTTTTGGAACATTGGTAGTTTAAAGCTAATAATGACCTTTTACAGTTATCATGATGATGAACTAGTTCTTGTTTCCTTCACTGTCTTATGGCATGTTGATATTTATTTGAATTTATTTAGATATTGCACAGACAACACTTACAGATGCATGTAGATCTGTATAAACCAACAGATCTCTATCTAGCCCTCATGATGTTATGTCTAGATTATGGGAACTTGTTATCGTCGACTATCTTATCCATGCCAACCATGTTTTGATTATAAAAACCTTATAAAAAGTTGATTTCACATGTTTGCTCAGTCTTTATATCAAGTTATTGAAACTTCCAGAATACTCTTGGAAGCATGCATACTAGAAAATAATTTTTAGCATGATTGTAGAAATGCATCATAATAAGCCTACTAACTTAATATACATTGATATCCTTGTAATTTGTCAACTCACTTGGCATGATTAAAGATCATTCCCTACATTCTTCAAGATCATAATTTGTCCACTGGCTTGAGTTATTCTTGAAATAAACATGGAACCTTTGATAGTTTTAGTAACTTGTTATGGATCTGTATCTCATTTTGATGCAGACCTCAGGAGGTAGTGATTTTCATTGTTGGGGGAACATTGTATGAGGAAGCACGCACCGTGGCACTTCGTAATGCTGCCAATTCAGGAACGCGTTTCATACTTGGAGGTTCTGTGGTCCTCAATTCTAAGGTAAGCAAAATCGATGGCAGTTGTTTGTTATAATTAGTTATTGTTTTAAGAATACAATCATCTAGTTATGTTTTATCATTTGTTAAATATAACTTCTTCAGCTGCTAACCTTCGAACCTCTTGCATGAATCCATCATATACTCCCCATTTGCTGCTTACATCCATATATGGCCACATCTTTTTGTTTCTTGAGGCACATTATTTATTTCATGCAGTGTCGTTGGCCATGTTGGGCATAATTTATGCAGTTTGAATGTTCTAGCAAGTTACCATCATGCTATGACCAGACATTTGATTAAAGCTATGGGCATCCCATATTGGTCAAACCACCTGAATATTAGTTGGTAGGAACAACTCAAGCATGCAATAGAAAAGCGCTGATGGGGCCTGTGCCAGTATAGGCCAGATCAATGTGGTACCCGGACAGTCCTGATCCTAACAACCATACCAAAAACAAGAATGACATGAGAAAACAAAAACACATGAGAAGAAATGGTGTCTTCGGATTTGCAATTCCAAGTTTTGGGACATCATGCTCAGGAGGACCTGTGGAGAGATCCTGGATCCCAAATGCATCCTTGAACCTGGTCTCTCTTTGGTTCAGTATGGTAGCGCCAAGATGGAGTGGGACCTTGATCCTTGCCTATTGTATACTTGCCTGTGTAAAAGATTTTTTTTGTTTTTTTTATGTTTCTTTTTGTATGGTTGTGCAGGCTGTGGTATATGCTATCTGAATGCCGGAATAGATTGTGATAAGCTTGTCCTTCATTACGAAACTTACAAATTAATCCCGACAGATAAGAAACTGTGATAAAGATCTATCACGCAGGCCATTGAATCTGATTTAAGTCATGTACCAGGTAACCGTACATATTTCCTAAAGTATGCTGACCGTAGTTGTGAATTTTAAGGATGGTTCGGTAACTGCTGACAGGCAGAACAAAAGGTAAAAAGTTTTCTGAAATGATTGATGTTCGGTGAAGGTTATCGTGTCTTGTTGGTTTGTATGTTTTAAGTATTACACTATTGTACTATTATCACATCAATTTAATATGATCAAAAAAACACCGAACCAGCACACTAGCTTGCTCTTTCCAGCCATGGCATTACCTTGGTAAGGAGAGCTAGGCCAGATACAATCTTGGATTACTGCTATGTGATCCTAAGTGGGATCTCGCAATCTGGAAGTAACGACTCAGAAACATGATAGGAAGCGGAGGAGAATTCAGTTTGTAGACTTATCCCCCCCCCCCTCCCCGGTGAAGATCAATCCAAAGTAAATGTACTTCATCTAGATCCAACACAGAACGCTACCAACACCAATCCTTTCAAACAGGTCCAGCACAAATCCTAACTGATTGATACATGACTGATTGATACATGCACATGGCACAACCCTAGACACTGTTTCGAACATTCTTGTGACATAAATTAGCAGAAATCTCAATCAATATTAGTTGACATAACTTCATATGCTCCATGTTTACCCGTCAATAATATTAAAATGCAAGTCTGGCATACAATGCAGAGCTTTCAGCAAATAAATACTGATTACACATCCAAAATGGAATTGCATAAAAGATACATTTCCAGGCTCACAAAATTTCTATGGCTACACGTGCATGGAATACAACATTACACGACTGCTGCTGAACAAAACTTGCTCCAACAAAAGATTTCTGATTGTGATAATCCACAGTGAACTGTTTATCTTAGCAGAAAAAAATGGTTTCTCAGTTTTATATTTGCACCCTCCGTATCATGTTGTCCGAGTGTAAAATTATAAGAAATATCAAATTGCCTGTTCAACAATTGCAGCAAATGACCCTAATTGGACTCGTGCCCTAAATATATTATGTACCACCTGATTAGTATGTCGAGTGCTGCTTCTTGTCATAAAGGATTCACCGCAACCACATTGCCCTTTTGAATTAGGATTGATAAATATGAACTCTGACCTGCACAACAATAACTATTTAAGACGATAACAAAATGGCTGTCTTATACGCCCATACGAAAAACCATAAACTTAAATAAAGCTACATGATTAATTAGAAGCAAGCTTACTTGAGTGAATCATCAACAAAGTCCATCTTGGTTCCAATCACATGCATGAGAGCTTTTGGATCAATTAATATCCCAACACCCTTTTCCTCCACAAGTTCATCAAATTTCCCTCTCTCATCTGCAGCAAAGCAAATGTCATTTTTCACTTCATTAGTACTGGGATTAAATATCTGAGCAGGCGTCGGGGTTTTCTTTTTTTCTATGAGGCACATATTGATCCAATAGGACTGGAACTAGGCTTAGGTTGGCTCAATAAACTTCGAACAAGCTTGAAGTCGAGCCAGGCTTCGGGTTAAGCTCGAAATAGATCAGGCCAGGCTTATATTTATAATAGAGTCAATTCAATTTTCGGGCCGAGTTTGGGTTTTTCCTTGGCCCGGCCTAAAATCAAGTCTGGTCCATAACTTGACCCAACCTGAAAATTTTTCCATTCTCTTTTCAATCTTTAGAAACTAATTTATTGATACCATAAATTCCCATTAGTGAGCTTCATGCCAGAAATCTGGCTACTCGCAGTGCGAGGGCAATGGTGATCAAAACCCTCACCAGAAATAGAGCCTTGTTATAGATGATTGTCGGCACCAGCACTCCATCGCTCGATGCCGCCAGCTTTGCCATTTTGTCCTCTTCTCCTCCCCCTCTCTCGGCGGTTGGTGGAGCAGGGGCATCGTAGCTATCCAGAGAACAACGGGGTTACCGAACGAGGGGCCGCCGGAGGACAAGGCAACGAGGAGTCTTTGTTGAGAGGTTGGAGGGAAGGCCAACCTTCTGGTAAAAGGACTCGACATCAACGTTCTTGATGGCGATGTAGAGGTCAGTGATGGAGGCAGTGAAGATAAAGAAATGGATACCCCAACACCACCTTTCCATCATCAGCTCCCTCATCCGCCTCATGAATGTCATCTCCAACAAGATTAGGGTTAGGTTTTTTGAGGAAAAAGCTTGAACAGCTAAAGTTCTATTAGCTTCGAGCTCTCCTTCTCCTCGACATAAAGGATCTCCCTCCTATTCCTCCCTCCGCTGCTCTCTCCTCCCCACCCCTAGCCTTGGCTCCCACACTCGCCGACCCCCTGGCTCCACCTCCACACCAACCTCCTTCCCCCTTTGCTCTCCCCTCCTTCACCAGCACCAATAAGGTTTGATTCAGGCAAAAGCCCAATCGGGCTCGGACTTGGACTCGAGCTGGGCTCGAGCCTGATTTTTTCAAAAAATTTCAAGGTGGGCCCAAGTAGGGATATGGTCTGGCCCGGCCTAGTTCCAGTCCTAATTGAACTAAAGGCAAGGATGCAGTCTTGTAGCTGTAACTGTAAATGTACCACTTATGGTTGTTCTCTAACATAATATTTTGATCTCAAACTAAACTTCAATCATTCTGAGTGCAGAAGTTTGCTGAAACATAACAAAAATACATGGACCAGCTACCTTCTACCCTGTCAGAGCTAATAGCACTCTAAAGGCCCGCATACTTTGAGAAGTTCAATCACATAGAAAACTTCTTTGTTATAACATAATTGGCACAACACAATGACAGGTTAACAGCATTCATCAAACTGTAGACATGATCATCATATGGATTTTCACCAATGTCGACCTCCTTGAGACATACTTTAAAGACAACTGAAATTCTGTGTCCTGCAGCCAAAATTTTCTGCTACAATGCTCTTGCATGTTCTCATCCTTTTCTGCTCAACATTCCAATGCAAAGCAAGATCATGCCCACTGCTGTAGTATGACAAAACTATTCTTGGAATCCTACCATTACCTTACTCAACATTAATCCACGAAGCTGGCTCCATTGCTAATTAAGGTTGAGCTATGTGCCTACTGTGTGATACTCTAGCAGGGCATCATTGCTTCATCTACACCTCCATTTTTATATGAAATCTGAGAACCCTTTCAGAATAATAATCTAAGACATGACGAACTTGATAGAGCTCACGATGAACAAAAAGAGTGGACAGAAGGATATGAAAAGAAACATATGAACTCAACATATTTAATTAACTGAAATAACAAAGCAACTATCCGACATTCAACACTAAAGTCTGTTCTCTTAGAAAGATCTAATCAAGGTTGCTAAGGGCGGGCACAGAACCACCTAGGAACCTGGCATTTTCCTGGGCCTTTTCAGGCTAGGCAGCTGCTGGAGCAGAGCACCTAGGTTGGCACCTAGGCTAGCATCTAAACACCTAAGCATCATTCGCTTGGGTAGGTGCCTCTCTGGTAGGCCCTTACAAGGGTTTTGATATAAAATTCATTCTCTTCAAGTGAAAACCAAATGTTTCAAATAAGAAACAAATAGAAAACATTAACGTAATTAAGGAGTGTCTCCTAACAACTTAAATTTAAATGTTACAACCCATATCCCTTTAACATCATCTGTGTTATGAGGAAAATGGGTTACAGCAACGAAACAGAGAAAAGGGGGAAGAGGAGGCAGTGATAGGGGGCATTAGCTAATGTATACTGAAAAGAAGTCACCCATGGGGACATATGTTTAAGTCTTTCCATCCTTAAGTTTTTTCTAACTTCCACGCCACCCGTCCCTCTCCCCCCCCCCCCCCCCCCCCCCGGGGCCCACCTTCCTCTCCTTCAGTCATACTCCTATACTAGGCCTTCCTTCTCCTCTCCCTTTACTCCGTTCCAAAGAGCTTAATATCAAATATAAAATTTTATGATCTGCTCAAGGCTATCTTTCTTCCTTCCCTTACTGGCATGCAGTTCTTTAGAGATGTGCAAGCTCTCAATGTGTCTCTGTTTGGCACTTCACACACCTGTATTGGCATTCAAAATTTTCCTCTCATACAACTGTCTTTTATTGCTATCCATAATTTGAGATACCTGCCTAAATTCCTAGCCTTTTTTTGGCCAAGACATCAAGGGGGTTAATGTCCAGAAAAATGACAGCCATGGATCTAACAACTGTAGCCTCAAAACCTGAAAGTTAACCTATAAGTAACAAGTAATCCAAACATGAATATTGTCAATAGGGATTGACCGACAATAAGAAAAATGTAGTACCGCCCCCCCCCCCCCCCCCCCCCCCCCCCCCACCCAAAACCCAAAAATAAAAATAAAAAATAAATAAAAATAAAAAAATTCACAGCTAAGAGTTAGTTGTGACTGCTCAATCTGATGGTCAAAGTATAATGTCCATATCTTTTACATGTTCCAGATTTTAGGTATACAAGTAACCATTCAAAACCTGCTGGTGAATAATGTCAGATTTGTAGATAAGTACAACCCATTGTACTGCAAACAATTGTTTCTAAGGGTGTGCCTATATGACAACATATTTAATGATGAAATAAGGTAAATATGTTCTGAATAGAAAATTAACACATCTTTCTGGAAGCCAGTGGCATGGTGCGAATTGATAGTAGTTCACTTTGGCCAAGTAAATGAGATTAATCAATCTAGGAGTGTTCCAAGAGACTGCTTGGATAATAAATCATCATATCCTTCTGAGATTTTTGACATTGGAGGGAATTGACAAGTATAGAAGGTAAGACAGGAATGTGACCTATCAGGAAAGGATATTGCTCTCCTGACATGAGTTTTGTGGGCTACCTGAATCAAGAAAGGATCCCATGGCACCCCCTATCCGACACCCATCCCCAAATCTCTCACACCTCTTCATCCTTCTGCCTAATTTCAGCATACTTCCAACACAGACAAACTCTAAAACAGTCTTGATATAAATATATTCTACTAACCGCAAAGCAAGAAAATTTAAGACATCAAGCCCAGTAAGTCCTTTACCATTAAAAAAATAATTCTAGGAACTATAAAATCAATGAAGTCATGATGCACAAATGATTTTTTTTTTTTTCAATATTCACAAAGAAAAATTTTATAAATAAACTAGCTCCTTCCATTTGCCATCTTTAAATCAATGTAACAATGTCACATTATCTTTTTCTTTACGGTTATTCTTAGCTGCTAAAGCAACAAATTTAAATGGTTAAAAATAAATAAAGAAACTCTGAAGAAAATGTGAGAAACCAAACCAGCATAATTGAGGGTGTAGGATAAACCATTGCAACCACGGGCCTTGACACCAAGCCTAAGATATGGACGCTGACGGAGGTTGAGGAGGTGGCATATTCTTGCAGCGGCTGCATCTGTCAAAGTCAGGGCCTGCTTACGCACAGAAGGCGCTGCCCTCTCTGCCATGGCCTTCAATGCAGAAGCAGCCATCTTTATAAAGATTTCAGGCACCAGAAGCAGCTTAAAATATCAGCCACAATAGTTACTGTTGAAGGTGAGGATGCGTCCATCATCAGTCAATATGTGAATCATATATAAAGAACAAAGTACTGGTAACAGAACCATGGACAATGGGTTTGCAGTAGCCAAAGTAGCATGCGAAACAATAGTGTTAGTATTGAAGGAATATAAAGTGATGTCAGAAAAACACATGCATGACGTGTGTATTATGGACATATAGCATCCTTGATGCTATTGCCGAATGGGTTTCACAGTTATTTGTGATCAGCCTGTCAATGCATTTTATTTTCTTGCTCTAAATTTCTATAATGACATTGCAGCCACAGCATTTCAGCTCAGAGTACTGCCACCAACTGCAGCTCCATAGTCAATAGCCCATGGCCCACTAAGTTCCCCATCCTATATGCCAGTTAGATATTAGTGCAACGCAAGGGAGGTAGGTGATTCCATGTGGTGTTGGATCCGAGATAGCCATTCAGCTCATTGACCACCGCATTGGAAACAGGGAATGGAGTTGCAATCCAAAAAATTTTCCTCTAGCTAAAAGCTGTGTTCGTCTTACTCCGGAATGAGGGAGCATGCAAGAAAGAAACCTTGAGTTAAGTTCTTCATTTGTTCGGAATGTTTGATTATAAACCCACTTCAGGTATGTATCTTCACATTCTTCCATTTAGCAAAACCCGGAAATGATCTAAATAAACTGCATTCAAAGGCAAGGCTGCACGTATACCAAATGATTGTCTACCGACAAAAGTTTACCATAAAAAATAACATACAAAAAAGAAATGAACTACAGTCCTAATTTTGACTTTTCTTTTCCCAGTGACCTGTTTACAACAGCAAGGCTTTCCGCTTAAGGTGATGGGTTACTTATCAAAATTTCCTTTCCCCACTAATTTACTTTAAATAGTATTTCTATTTCTTTTCTGTTTTTTGGGCGCAGAAATGTGACTTGTAAACAATTTTCGTTTTCTTCATTCATCACATCGTTCTTCTTCTTCTATTTATTCTTTTTCTTCCTATTGTTCCGAAAGAAAAAGATTAACCAAAAAAAAAAAAACCCTAAGCGTCTCCTAAGCTCATCCCCAACAAATTATGAAATTATTTCAAGAAAAAAGGCAGAAAAAAATAGTGGTCTCTTAAACTAACGATAAATTAGAAAAAGTAATGGAGCGGAAAGAGATCGTTCACCGCAGCCGACCGATCAATATATTTCAACCGCACGAGTGCTCCCAAATCTATGGATGCCATGACGAGAACAGCCAACCCTAAGCGTCTTCCTAAACCCGAAACCGACACCAAATCCCTAAAAGTTTTACGACAAATACATGCGTCAAACCTCAAGCAGAGACTTCGAAGATCATAACCGAAAAAAATTAACATATAAACTTCCAACACGAGAGAATTCGAAACATTTCGATTAAAAAGACTGAAATACCATTCAAGAAAAGGTGGTGAAGATGAATTCGTTGACTGACCTGCGGGAAGATGAATCGATCGTCACCCAAATTAAGAATCCGCACCGAATTCATCGATGAATGGAAATAAATTTGGATCGATGAGGCGGTCGACGAGCGACCCCCGAGTCTCTTGCTCCGTTCTCACCCTTCCGTGTCTTTTTTTTTTTTCTCTTCTTTCTTTTCATTTTTCAATGTTTAAAATAAATAAAAAAGTGGTGGGCGGGCTCCTTCCCTTGTGTCTCTCGAAGTTTCCCAAGAATGGGCTTGGAAGAAGCTTCGCCTCCATCTCGTTGACACGTGTCCCTTTTCGGACATATGGGCTTGGAAGTTTCTCGTCGGCCGCGTCTTTCAAACATTTCGAGCCGTCGGGTTGCTTTTGGGTCTGATGTGAATAGCATCCAATCCGGACCCGTGTCATCAGGGCGTTTGATTCACTGCTTTCATCAAAAGATTGTCCATTTATGAACCCTCACAAGGGATCAGACCCACAAGGAGGCACTGATGACATTTTCATCTTAAACAATCCTAGTCTTGGTCTAGATTCTAAACAGAGTATTATTATTATTATTATTTGGTTAAATAAAAAAAAAAAAAAAAGGGAGAGGAGTTTGATCCCGGACATGGTCATCTCCAGACGGCCTTCCAAATCCAACCAGAAAATGTTCGATACACGGTGCATATTAATTTTTTCACGGCCGTTCCCCATCCGAAAGTGAGTACGTCAACCTGACTGTCATCAGCATGAACAGAATTTATTATATATATTCCTAACTTTTTTCACTACCATCAGCCAACAGGGACTACAGGATTATTTTATTATTATTTTTTAAAAAATTTTACTTCCGGACTATTTTTTATTTTTTATCCCAGGACTTTTCAATCGAAATATGTCCAAACCAAAACTCGAATTCCTGCCAGCTGGTTGCGAGAAAGTCTCGCAACCAACTGCACCGCTCAGCGGCAACATAGTATTATTTAATAGGCTAAAATTCCATCATGTCTTCTGAATAATTCATTAAAAAATTTTATTTCACCGAGTATCCCACCAAACGCACATATAGCTAGCTTTAATGAAAATAATAAGCATAAATACAACTACTAAATGCACATAGAGGCATAAGCAATTCATTAACAATAAAGTTACTAAGTTTGCATATGAATTCATCTATCTCCAAATTATAATTTCATACAAAGATTTGAAACAGCAAAGATTTAAAATTTTACGATAAAAAATAGATAAATTTCCATGTTTGGACTAAATCATGATCATGTTTACATCTTATGATTGGGTATAAAAAATGCCACTCTTGCACCTTCGTGCTAGGAAATTGGTAATGTCATGCTCATGCTCGTGACCGGATATCCAAAATATCTAACTTACACCCCATGACCCCTATCGGTAATATCATGGTTATGTCCAATCATCGAGCATCGATAAAATATTATTAGTCTAAATCTTGATTTTAATCTATACACATAATTACATCCATATCCAGAACGAAACTCGAGCATGAGCTCCACGCATGTAGAATTAATACATAAGTTTCAAGAACCGATGCGGAAACAATATTTTGGTTTGGTAGGTACACCCATTCATAATTGCAAACAATCCCAAAATTAAACCATATCATATTGGACTCTCATTTAAAGTAAATTGAACCAACCATGTATTTCATCAACATCTACAATAGTTTCCAAGCTTTAGAAAATAGAGTTGTAACTTAATAGAAATGTTAATTCCAATTAAATCATTGAAAACTCATTCCACGATAAAGTAAAACCATGACTAGCCATAAATACTATTTCCAAAAATAATTTAAGGCTAGAAAAGTGAATGATTCTTATGGCCAGCAAACATTATGGGAACGATGAGAGAGAGAGAGAGAGAGATACCTGTCTCTACCATGCAACATACCCAATCAAGACTTAAAATCCAAATTTAATAAATTCTAAAAAATTAATAAATTGAAGTAATGTTGATATCAAGCAATTTATAAGAATTTAATTATTTCATGAAATTAAGGTTCATTATCACAACATAAAATCTATAAGAAGAATTGCTCGATTAGCTTATCTGACCCAATTAATTTTTTCTAGGTATCACGTACGTCGTATCCCTAGCTAGTTCCTAATTCTTAATTAACCCTCAAGATCAGTTTTAATCCTATATAAGATTTCTCCGATCCTTCCATAAATCTATGCCAGTTTCCCTGAGGCAAATACTCTGAATTTGCAATTAGTTTCGTCTGAACAATAATATATATAGAGTGTATATATGCTCGGGCCAAAACATTGCTGGCATTCCAATGCTCGTGTCTTTATCAAGCTCATCTGGGAAATGGTGACCGCCTAGCAGGCGTGCAATTTTCTCGATCGAACAGTTCTCGTTGCTTGGTGAATTACATGTCAATCCTCTTTGTGACATTGGGAGAAGATTAATCAGTAACCTCCAAAATCAATTCACGAAACTCGTGGTTCATTATCTTGCATTAATTTTGTACGTATGTATACAATGTCAATACTAAAAATAGAGAAGAGATTACGAAAATCTGAACATCTCGAATCGAACATTACCTGACAGGATAGCTATACTAAAATTTATCTCTTGTTAATCCAAAAAAAAAATAATAATAATAATAGTACAAGGAAAGTTTCATGCACGAGCGCTGGTCCAGGCTCTCGCAAAAAATGAAACACTGGACCTATGTACGTGATAGACCATGAACCGCGTTTTGTTCGTGCCAGTCTGGTTCTTGTTTAAGCAAGAGATTGTATGTTCAATGCTAAAAGAACCACTTCCCTCCATATTGAGTTGGACGTTGTAACGGTGGGAAGCCATGCAGGGGTCTTGCTTGTTTAGAGACGTCGGTCAGAAAAGGGTCGAGTCTCGCTGCCAGCACTCTCTTGCCATTGTCGTCGAGGGAAGGGGAGCAAAAGCGCACTTAAGCACATGGAAATTTAGAATATTTAACCAAAGGAAGAGAGACCAAACACCATAGAGTTTGTTCTGCTTCCCACTTTCCAGTGGGAGGACCTTCACAGAGCTGCATTAATTCTAGCTAATTCTGAGATGATATTGTTTTAGTCAATAAATAATTCTGGTCGATCGGACAGCAACTTGTGTTGCTACGTGACCAAAAGTCTTAATTAATATGTAGATGGGTTGCAAAAGGTGTCTGGGAAAATAAAAAGCAAGAAAATAATTTGATCGACAAGAAAAAGCATGTCTTCTTTGGAGTGGCATGCAACGTAAGCATCTGTACCCTCGAAGAGAGGTCAGGTCGGAGGATTGTGAGCGAATACAGGAGCAATGATGGACAACCGATGATATCAAATTGAGAGCTTCTCTCTAATTTTAGAGAAAGAAGTTTTGTAAAAATCTTCCCTTTTAACTGAATCTCTCTCTCTCTCTCTCCCTCCCTCGCCCACTCCCTTTTCCTGACTTTTCTTATAGGAAAAGTTTTTAAACAATTATGTATGATTAAAGAAACCGTAAAATACTTATAAGAATTGAATAATTAAAATTAAATTAAATCGAAGCATGCTGTTCTAAGATATATTTTCGTCTCTCGTACGGGAATTGTTAGAAACACTATCCCAAGAGACGATCGGGACTCTTCCGCCCTACGAGCACGATCATGAAAGAGATTGATGGAGACTCTTTCAGTACTCTGTAAAATATCTTTGAAATAAGAAAAATTTAAAGGAGAAAATACCAAAGAAAAAAAATAGAGTATGAAACATAAAACAAAACCTGTGTTTTTAGGCTTGCCATTTTATAGCCATCCAAAATCTGACCGTTTGGATTTTTATTAACATATTAAAACCTAAGTAGGAGTCCAACGATCAAAAAATTAAAAGTCCAATAATTAAAAGCATAACGATCAAATAATTAAAACTCCAATAATCAAATCATTAAAAACTCTAACGGTCAAATCATTAAAAACTTCGATGATCAAATAATTAAAAGTAAAATGATCAAATAATTAAAAATAAAATGGTCAAATAATTAATTGATTGGTAGAAGAAATTTGGATTTTTCCAATAATCCCCTCAAAACTCAAATTTTTTAAAAAATAATAAAATATAAATTTCTGGATACTTATACCATGCAATCGGTAAGGTGATTTTAATCTCACTTAGTATGAATAATTTCTATATGAAAGAATCAGAATGAACCAGGTCCTGAACTACATTCTTTTGATCCAAACTCAACTACTACACACATGGTATAAAATTCTCCATCGCTAGTCTATGCATTAATGGTCCTGCACATGTATCTTGATTTTTTTATGAAAGCTTCTAAAGATTGCCAATGTCTCTGGTCGCGGCCATATACAGATACTCTCATATAGGTGAGCCCCTCCAAAAATGTATGTCGTGTTACATCTTAAGAAAAATCTCTTGAGTCTCATTTAGAGATAAACTTTTCTTAACCACTATATGGGAGCACTAATCACCATAGGAATGGAATGGAGTCTATGACTCCTATATTAAATAAATCACATGTGCTTTCTGACCAACCAATCAGCTTATTGTTATCATATTGAACCTCCTTCAAGGGATCTCCTATCATAAAGATTGGGTTCCCACTTTATAGGCTAAGCCCCATCCCCCTCGATGATTTTAGGATTCTAGTCCTATTTAAACCTTTAGTAAGGCAAATTAATAAAAACTTTTTTCTAATAAATGTTTGGGGTATACCAGAATTGAGCTCTTATAACAAAGTTGATTCTAAACATCATTAATAGATTTGAATTACAGTAAATACAAATACAGCTATTTATATATATAAGCGATCATCATACAAAAGTAATGTTGCATATGCATTCAATATATTGTATCAAATGATCATCTACAAAATTTGTACAAAAATATGTATATATGTTGAATATATTATCAAAATTTATGTATAATATTATCTAAAACTTTATCAACCAATATCATCAAATCCTTTTTCCATAAAAAAGGAGAGTTAGCTATATATATTAGAACTATCAATTTGGGATTCCAGGAAGAAAGAGTAACTGGCCTCTAGAAGAGTTCTTATGAGCTAGGTTAATTGGTCAAATCAGAAAAAGATTTGAAACTAAATGAGTACAAAAGGAAAATCAAAACTGGAATAAAATAAAAAAAGAAGAATAAATATTTTGGTAGTACTATTTCCTTTTGTTTTAATAGTCATGCAGCCATGTAAAATAAAAATACTGTAATTAGATCTATGCTATCACTTTTTCCATATAGAAAAGCACTATACCCTATAGCTCGTATAAAATTCTTATATTCAAGGGAAAATGCAAATTTTTGTGGACATGCAGATTACTTTTTGTTAGAAATTCTGCATCTATCATGTTGGTAGATTTTATAGAATATATAAACTTTTATTTGTTTTAATTCCTTCTGTCTGACTATATTGTTCCAGATTTAAATTTGTATGGACTACATCTTTTAGGCTTTCCATATTCTCTTTAGGTATAATTTCAAGATTTTGGTATAATGCTTTACTATCATGACCAACGATTGACTTGCAAATATACTACCACATATAGACTATCCATTCAATATAATATCAATATTATAGGTTGTATTCGTATTATCTTTGATGACCAATATTTTTGGCTATTTGTTGCAAACATATATAGAATGTAGCATGCATAGCAGGTGTGCTAGTAACATGAGTTGATAAATAATGAAGGATACACGAACATCTATTTGGCATAAACAGTCTATCTTGTGAGCTTACATTATTATGATCAGCATCAATAATAATTCCTTTTTAACTAACATTATTGTTCTATGAGAATATGGTATTAAACCTATTCTACGTGTTAAAATTATTGGGATCCGTGTGTCAGGCATTTTAATGTTATGTTGCAGTTGTGAGGCATGTTGCTAAGAGGTAAAGCTTATTTGTGCAGCACTCTTCAAAAAGCTTTAGATATTACTCAGGTTAAATGACAATAATCAACTATAATGCATCATATCAAGTTTTTATTGCAAGTTTTCTGTTGTGTAAATTAAATGCTATCATCATAAATATGACTTGAGATGGTCCAAGGCAAACTTAATTTTCCACTTTCAACGCATGTTTTCATTTAAGCCACCCCTTCCTGCAATACCCCAGTACTTCAAAACCCATCTTTTGGCTAAGCAAGTGAAGCATGGTGACTTAAAGTTTGAGACCATTTGATATCAACCTTATAATTTGTCCAAAGTTGGTGCCAAATTTCTAGCCAAGGGAATATTGGGCAACAGATCTATTATGATACATAGAAAGCCATGTTATAGATATTTATTCATTGCCGATTATTCTTGCATATGATTTTGCTTTTGTGCGAAGAAATCAGAGAAATAGATCTTAGATTGTTGGAACATGTCTTTAAAAATTATGTGTATGATCAAAGAAACTGTAAAATATTTACAGAAAATCAAAGAATAAAAAATAAATCAAATCTTGAAGCATGTGAGGTACTATCCTAAGACATATTTCTATCTTTTGTACAAAAATTATTGTAAATACTATTCCAAGATATGACCAGAATTCCTCCATCTACAAGCATGATTATGGAAGTGGTTAATGGAGACTCTTTCAGTACCCAGTAAAATATCTTCGAAATAAGAAAAACTTGAAGGAGAAAATAGCAAAGATAAAAAAAGAGGGTATTAAACATGAAACAAAACTTGTCTTTAAGCCTCCAAGATGGATCTTTTATAACTATCCAAAATCTTGGATTTTTATTGACCTATTAAAGTCTAATTAGGAGACCAACGATTAAAAAATTAAAAATTTAATAATTAAAAAGATAATGATCAAATAATTAAAATTTTAATGATCAAATCATTAAAAATTTCAATGATCGAATAATTAAAAAAAATAATTAAATATTAATTATAAAATGATAAAATAATTAATTGATCGGCGAAAGAAATTTTAGATTTTTCAAATAGGATTGTGGGCGAATACAGGAGCGATGATAGACGATCGATGGTGATATCAGATTGAAAGCTTCTCTCTAATTCTAGAGAAAGAAGGTCCATGGAAACCTTCTCCTCTTACTAATCTTCGTATCCTCCTCTCTCTCTTTTCCTCCCTCACCCACTCCCTTTTCCCGTCTCTTCTCTCTTGATCTTCTCTTTGTCCCTCTTCCTCTCCTTTCCGGCATTGGTCAGCCAATTTGGTTGGTAGCAGAGTGACTCCCCCACCCTCTATTTCTTTCTCTTCCTGGTCTGTGTCAAGGCACTTCCGGCTAGGTCCCGAGCATCTTCCTTTCTCTTATATATATATTTTCTGATAAATTTGAGTGGTCTTCACTCCCATATCATAAAAAATAATTTTATTTTTTTAAAAAAAAGGAGATAGAGAGAATGTCAAAAGATATAGGTTCTCTCCCTTGGGTAATCGATCGCCATCATGTCAGTCTTGGTCCAAGTAGTTGCTTCACTGGAGATGTGAAACAAACTAGATTTGTGCCCATGAAATAAGGTCTATTTCTATGGTGGCTTGCATGGCTTTCTCACGCATGGTTAGTACGAGATCTAGGTTACTTACTAGAAGTAAGAACGTTAAACATAATAGAAGTACTAGCTGACAGAAATTTCATTACGTACCACTAAACTAAGATTCTTGCTTGAAAATTGCGATGCAGAGATGAACCGTAGCCAACTATCCATTTTTTCTTTTCTTTTCTTTTCTTTGTGCTACAAGCCAACCGCCAATGAATAGGGCAACGCTTATTGATGTTTGTAAGAGGAAGGAAGGTGTAATACCCAGAAAAAAAAAAAAAACGCGTGCGCGAGGAGCGCGGGGAGCGAGCGCGCGACGCGCGGGCGGGCGACGCGCGAGCGCGCGGGCACGCGGTGCGCGGCCCGGCCCATCACGGCAGGCGCGCGTTGCGTGGCCCAGGCCCATGCGCGCGACGTGCGCGGGCACGTGGGCTCGGCCCAGCCCGTGCCGGCTGTCGCGTGGGCGTTTCCCACGCGTTTCCCAGGTGTTTCCCACCGTTTCTCGCGGTGTATGGCGGTCCATGGGGTTTCTGAGTGATCTGGACCGTCCGATCGTCCGATCGAACGGCTGAGATTGGTCCGAAGGAGTTTAGGCTTGATTAGGTGCTTTTGGATTCGGATTTGGACGTGGTTTGAGACGTCGATCTCAGATCTGACGGCTGGGGAGATATTTTAATGGTTTTGAACTTCCTAGGTTGCCTTTGAGGTGATTCTAGATGGGTTTTTCTCCTCTTTTTAAACAGGACGTCGATGGAAAGCAGGGAAGAGCCTGCTGAGAGCCATAAAAGAGAGGAGAAGAAAGAGAAAGAGAAGGGAAAAGAGAAGAGAAGAAGGAAGAAAGAGAAAGAGGAGAAGAGAGAGAAAGGGAGAGGGAAGGGATTTTGGTTTGGAAGATGAGGGAAGAGAAAATCGGGGGGGAACTGATTTGATGAATTTATTTATTATTGTAGGAGATCAATCTTTTGAGCAGGGAGGATTTGGACGAATTTCGGGTATAGATTGATACCGGATATTTTGGATTAGTGGTTGAAGGTAAGGATTCTGACATGATCACCAGTTTATATATTTTTTATATGCATGGTTTTGATCCGAGTGCATGATCATTGGCATGCATGAATTATTGTTATATGGTGTGGTTGAGTTTTATGAAGAACAATATGATTATGATTGTTAATATTTTATATTCCGGATATCGTGTTTATCGAATAAAAGTACTATTTTGATAATTTGAACCGTGACGTCGGTCAGTGGAAGAGTTGAGATTTCATGATTGATATTGTGGTTTTATCATTATTATTGTCGATATCTCATGCGTGATGTTATAAAGAAAATTTATATCCGGATGGGTTGGACCATGATACCGGATTGCTAAATAGGTTGAACCATGAAACTGGATATCGAGTGGGTTGGACCACGATATCAGTTATTACAATGGGTTGGACCACGATATCGGCTATCGAGTGGGATGGACCACGATACCGGTTATCGAGAGATCATAAAAAAAAAAAAATGTTTCGACAAGTGTTAATGAAGTAAATACGGTATTTGGTCTAGCCATGCTACGGTTGCACCGTGGTTATACAGCCTAAGCCACGGGCTTTGTACGTGGGAGCCGGCCACGGGCGGATAGTACGTGGACAGCCGAGCCACGGGCTTAGTACGTGAGCAGGACCGACCATAGTATGCATGGTCGCTTTGAGGTTGCCAGTCATGGGCTGGTACATGACCGTGGCTAGACCAGAACCCTAAAGATAATGGTTAAATAATTGGTAATTCTATAAGAAGAAAAAAATGCAAAGTTATCAAAGTTTGTAATATATGAGGCTGAAATCATTTGATTGCATTGACATATCATATTGGTATTTTATTGTTTCAGAAAATTATATTATTATTTGGAATGATCATATAGATGCCTTACTGGGCTGTATAGCTCACTTTCTATCCTTTTAAATTTTCAGAGACTCAGGACACGTGACAAGATTTGGGCTGGCGTGAGACGAAGACCTATACCTGCTGTGTTAGTTAGAGTTAGAGTTTAGTTACGATTACTGATACTTGTTGTAATCAGTAGATCAATAGTTGACTGATTTGTTTATACAATATTAATTTACTTTGGATATATTTAAATTGTTGTGTACCTAGGCCTTGCATAATCTCTAGGATAAAACCTAGGGTTTGTGCGGCCGGTCACGTAGCCGTTTCCGGTATTGGATTTGGGGCGTGACAGAAGGAGCATAGAGGAGCCACTCAGGGTACATGTATTATGATTTCAAGCTAACCAAGATAGCAAAAATCATGACACAACTCGCACTTCATGCAGAATGGGTATGCCATCTATTAGATGTAAAAATGTTTAATTGACTACTGATTAGAAAATCAGGAATTGGTAAGAAATGAGAGTTAGGACAGTTTGATCTTAGGAGATTCATGAACTTTTTATATTCAACTGATCAGTTTGGCAAATCCAAACATAAAAGATTACACTTGTATATTTGCTGACAAGAGAATGGTTAGCCAGCTAAGTCAAATTCACAGCTTTATTTTCCAAACCTGTTGCTTCTTTTGTCCTCCATTTACCAGCAAAATGGGTTCTGCAATGACAAAGTGAAAAGAATAAAGAATATATTGATCAAAAGGGAGATGAATGATGTTGCTAAATATAAATGGGACCTCTTTCTATGGCAGGAATATCTAAGTTTCTGAGTTACAAATCCAAGCAAATAGCTTCAAAACATCAAGAGAAATTGGAAACATTTCTTCAACGAAGTTCTATATTCTTAAAATGGCTGGGATGTAGATAGCCACAAGAAAACTTGGTTATATCTCTGACCAAATTCATGGCATTATGTTCTTGCCTAAAAAGAAGTGCAGAGGTTATAGGAATTGCATAATAGAAAAAAATTGGTCTAAATGATAGCATGCTTGAGAAAGTTTCCAGCTTAAGATAACTCACCAACTTGCTCTTTTTCTTCTTCTTCTTGTCGATGTAAGCAAGAAGCTCCTCCTGTCGAGCAAGAGCATCTTCCAGAGCCTACAAGGAGAAAAAGAAAAATAGACATATGTAAACTTCTGATACTTGCACTGAAAAATCGAATTACATTCTAAAATATCAATGATGCATAAACTCAAAACTCTATCCTCCCTTTCTGGCCATTAGGTGATGTTGGTAGCATTACCTTCTTGGTTGCTGCAATCTCTAGCTCCAGAGCATCTACACGACTCACAGCAGCCTTCAATTGCTCCTCCTTTTCGACGGGCATCTCAACAGGCTTCATGCCGAGGATGTTCACCTTCTCTTCTAGCTCCCCGAGGCACCTCATGATAGAGGAGTATTCAATAATCGAGACAGTTGATACAGGCAATTGCTGATGCATCTGGCCTTTAACCATTATCTCTGCACAGTAAACAGGGCTGGCATAGTCAATGGTTGCATCAACAATCTTCTCTGGCATGACATGGGTCACTCAGAGCATGGTGACAGTGCCATGACAAAGGCCATGACTCCAACAAGGATGTGGTTGCTAAACCCATCAGGATCACTGTAAACATCATATAGGGTGTAGAAACCTGTGAATAAGAAAATAATTCTTTGGTCGTGCTCTAGAACAAGAGATATCCTAAAAGTTTTTAGAAGCTCATATCAGCTTGTAACAATTCGAGAGTGGGTTGTGCTATTGTTCGAGGCCCCTCATATACGAAATTATAAAATGCTATGGAGGTTCAAGAGTAGTATGTGGACCTTTAGAAAGGGCAAGTTGTTCTTCCTTCATTACTTCTTTACTCCAGCTGGCATCCACAGTCTTGTCGACTATTGGGATGTAATCATTGTCTGCATCTAGAGTAGGGAAGCTTTCCTTACGCCTTGGACCTGAAAGTTCAGACAAAAGTAATGAAAAATTATATCAAGCATAGTATAAATTATCCCAAATCACCAACTAAAATGGATAAATCCAGAATGACAAGCTCAAGTTTCTAAACACTTCTCTGAGATTCCTCAAATTTGCTTATCTTTGATATCTTTTATGGTTGCCTACCATTTAAGATGAGGGTAAACTAAGACCATGCTAAGGATCACAATAAAAAAGGAATGGCAATATTGACCAATGAGGTCCGAAAGAAATGATGTTCAAAGCTAAAATTGCTTTTAAAGTTCTTAAAATTAAGTTATTTCTTGAACTTCGAATGCAGCTCTAATAGACTGGACGACTCTTTGGTAAAATTCCCTTTCTATGTTTGAATCATAAAGCAAACTATGAAAAAGAGATGAGTAAATCTTGCTTGAAAATAATGGCATTAATAACTTCCCTAGGCAACATTCTATCAATGTTTCTCGAATGCCAAGGCTAAAATATGGTAATTGGTTTTGCTCATCAATAGATAAACAAGAATAAATCCATGAACTTCCAATGTGCTATTTGCTGAGCAAAGCTATACTTTCGGCGTGCTAGCGGCAAAGTAGCTTTGGCCAGAACAAGGTGTGAATGAGCTAAGAAAAGAGACACATATTGCCAAGCTGGACCAAGATCTCTGACACTTACCTGGTAACTTGGACTGAATACTTCCTCCCGAACAGGTGACAAGTGTGGGTGTTCAATCACCCTCGACATTATGGGAGAGGGAGGTCGCATGTTATCAGCAGCTAAAATAGTCTCTCCAAAGAATGAGTCTTGCCTCTTCATGTTGGGAAGAAAAGGAAAGTAATGTAGCCATCAGTACAGGAATACACCTGTAAATACACAAGTATGCATAGAGGAAAAAAAATAAAAAGAATGGAGAAATAGGTAGATTTGTTTGTCATCTTAAGGTACACTACCTCATCCTCAGAAATTATTTTCTCGTCTGTGCCAGAAGTAACCTGGCATGACCTTCCACATCTTGCCATGCCACTTTGTACAATCTACACGTCAGATTATTAAGTAAGCATCTAGTGAAGCATCAAACTATGTTAGATGAACTTTCAATAGCTTTAATATAAACTAAAGAGAAAATGATGAGAATGGGATACCTTAAGGATTTCAGGATCCTTCCATGGGCCTTTGTCCGACCGAAGGCAACCTCCTTCACAGTTGCAAGTGCCACCAAGGAACTCTGGCAATTCACTGGTAAAAAACAATGGATGTAAGACTAGCTATGATTATTGTATATGATTTTGAACAGATACTTCGGTAAGTCATCATTCACAATCAAGTATTGAAAATCTAGACCGAAAATTAGAAAGAAAAAGAAATGCACTCTAGCCAATAGAACTTGCCTGGCATCGATCACTTCAAGCAACTTGCTTTGATATTTATTTCCCAAAACCTGATAGATGCAAAAATTATTAGTCATATTATTCATTTAAACACACCACATTAGAAAGAGATACAAAAGTTTACATGGATCTTTGCAGTAGTCTTGGGATCAAGGAAGCTCTTCACAGTGTTCCATAATAGTCTAAATCCCTGTCCTGCATTGATAATGAACATGCGGCATAATGTCTGCAACAGAACCAATAATTCTGAGATGTTGGTTTACGGTAGTCACTTCAATTGATTGTTGTATAACTACTAATTTTATGCAGCACAAATGAAAGGTACCTCGGGATAATTATCACCATCAATTTTTTGAAGACGGCCGATTAAATCTCTTGCAACCTTGTTGAAATGTTTCATCCCCTGATGTCCAAAAGCATGACATATTCATGTCAGCAAAGAAAGAAAAAATAAAAGAAAAGCAAAACAAATTTATCCTAATAATAGAGCATTAATAAGAGGATTCATCTTAAATTTCAACCAATGCTAAAATAAAGCAAGCATATGCTTTTGTGATTTACGTTGGAGGAAGTTATATGGGGCTGCCAATGAAAAATATTTAAGAATTTCAGTTTTCTATAGATATATTTTTCAAAATGGAAGGTTTTGTGCAAACTTAGAAAATGCATAAGCAACCATCGTCATACCACTCCTTGCACATCAATAATTGTTGTGCTTTGGTCAATGTGTCGTTTTGCTGCAACGGAGCAAGCTGGAAACTTGTCATTAAAGGTCCTCTCAAACTCCTTCACATGGTATTTGATATAGCGATCCATGTCCGTAACTAGCATTAGCTTATTGGTGTCAATTTGTCCTAGTTTTTCGATGTAGACTGGCCTGCCTTCCTTATCCACACCATGATGACCTTGTGGGTAGTATTCCAAGACTTGATCAAGCTCTTTGAACTCAAAATCCTAATAGATTAATTGAATATAAAACATGAGGATTAGGTGTAATATAATACTCCTGGAGAATAAATGATGCAAAGTAAATATGGCTTCATTAAGTTGCAAGTCAAACATATGCAACACCAAGTCGAGAACAGTATCTTAGAGGTAAAGAAGGTTACCTCGACAATGGTGTCGGTGCCAAATTCCTTCCTCCATTGGAGCATATTAGCCCACATTTGCTTTGTTTTCTCGATGTCAAATTTCCGGGCTTTCAGAAATCTGCATCATGAATTAATTAATGCTTTGGTTCATGGATATCAAGACATTAATATGTATAATCAACCGAATATTGAAATAATTGCACCACCAGAGTCTACTAAAAATTTCAAACATTAACAACCAGCACATTCACTTTGACCATGGACTTCGCAACTATTCAGCACATAAAACTCTTCTATCCAAAAAAAAGTTTTTGAAAATTGGCAATGTTACACCATAGTCACTATCTCGGGATAAGTTGAGTGCCATCGTTTTCAAAACAAGAATCAAGCAGCATGAGAAAGACCTTAGCATCATATGATAGTCATCATGTCTTGACGGTAGCAGCTCTTCCAAAATGAGAATTTGGCGGAAAGCATCAACAGCCTGCATTTCTTCAGCATCGCGCAGGTCCTCTATGGAGATCGACATGACCCTGCTACTTCTCCTACCCCTTTTTGATAATGAATTTCTGAACTTTGTGGAGGCATCTATTGCCTTCTTCTTCAAAGATTCAATCCTGGTCTTCCTCTCATCCTCCGAGTTCTCAACATCGGATCTTTTATCCCGCCTCTCTTCAGAGGAACTATCTAGACCTGCAACAATTACTAAAAGATGATAAGCGGTATCATACGAAAAATCTCGATTTCTTTTAGAAATATAGAAAAACCTTAATTATTACTAACAAAAAAGAAAAAAATCAATTCTCCTATATAATTAATGATTCTCGAAAAATATTTCTCCAAGAAAAAAGTCTTTCTAAAGAAAGATAAATAGATATTGAATAATTCGATAACTGAACATAATAAATTATTGTAGATTCTACGATGCAATTAATAAACTAAAAAAATTAGGGAATAAGAAATCAGATGGATGTAGCATTATTTGCTAATGAAGGTTTGGTTTTTTCAAAAATTATTCTGACCCAGAATTATTTTGCAGATTTCTCGACTTCATAATTTTCTAAATAATTTTTCTTCATCCCTTATACATTATATATTTCTATGCCAATAGAGGCTCACCACATGCCTTATTTCCAATACCAGATATTAAGAAAAAGATATATATTTTACAGTTCAGCTATTATTTTTCAAGGATAATTCATGAAAATTTATTGTTTTGTTACACAAATCAAATCCATCCAATTTTGTTGAGTCTATTTGAATCTCGATCCAGATAAAAAAAAATTAGCTAGTTTTTTTAGACATTAGATAATATTAGAATATTTATCTTTTTTTAAATCTTTTTCTCTTGGAAAAAAGATAATATAAAATAAGAAATGAATCACATGTTAGAAACATGGAATTAAAAAGCAAAAAAATAAAATAGAGGATTTTATTAAAAAATTTTCTATAAAAAAAGGCAAAACAAAGTGCAGGAGATTTTTATTTTTTATATACCAGATTTTCCATGACGGTCAGGAGGTCCTAACATGGATTCGCTCATGGTCGTGCACGAGATGGACCTGGTTAAAAGAAAACAAAGGGGTGGAGGGTTAAGAATTCATCAAGGATACCAGGACATACGCCTCTCCAAGTACCTGAAATCCCATCACCTTGAAATCAATAACAAAAGGCAGCACTATGATATGGAAAATAAGTAGTAAAAAATAACTCCATGAAGTTCATTTAAAGATCGAAAATCTCTGAATATCTCGACAAAATTTATTTTCCCCACAACATGGAAAGCCCAAAAATAAAACAAAAAATTGAGAAATCGAAGGAATGGGTGCAACCATTCATGAAATGAAAGCAAAGCAAGTATTAAAATTTAACTTTATAGCACATGGCAAACCAAGATCAAATTTTGAAAATCATAATATCTTAGCATCTTGATGATGGTGGTATTGGTATCAACATTGCTGGAAAATAATATAGCATTGTACTGAATTCTAACAAAAAAATAAAAAAATTATCGATGGCAAAATGCTAAAACTGGAGCCTTTTAGATTAGACAAGGATTGTAGACACCATTTAAGGCCGAAGGCAAATTCAAGAATTTTTTTTTTAAAAAAAATGGACAAAAGAAGAAAGAAGACTGGATGAACCGAGGAATCTAAAATAGTTGAAGAGGGACTCACGATCAATGGAAATGCAAGTGAAGCAGGGGTAAAAGAAAGAGAAGGAAGGAAAAGAAGAATGGAAGGAAAAAAATATTACCTCTCTGACAAACTCAAGATTTGCAAAGAGGTGGGGAGAGGGGGACGGTTTTAATGGCCTTGGAATCTACTGAAAGGATAGCGAGGGGGACACGACTACTCTATGCTACAATGGATATGACAGAAAGAAAGGAAGAAATTGGTCGCGTCGGTATTTTTCCTTTGGAGTTATTGACGAGGTCTCTATTGTTGGATGAAAGAGAAAAGGAGGGAGGGAGAATGGCCGAAATGCAAGCCACTCCATAAATCCAATATATTAATCTAATAAATGGCCAGCTAAGAGATACGTGTTAAACATTGCCTCCAAATCAAAACCACCTCCAACGGCTAGTTCGTTGGGTGGTGATTGGGATGGCTGTAGAGGAGCGAATAGCGAACATATTCATGCTGATTAAGGTCTCTTTAAGCCATTATTTTTTTTTAAAAGCCTCATTTTCTCTTATTTTCCATTTTAAGAAGAGATGTACTTGTTCAATTGCTTTTGCATGTAAGATAGTTTGTGCATACTCTGATGAAAATATATGTCCTTATTATCTGAATATTATCTCAATACTCCATCCTTGCCCATTTGATCTTTATATAGAGTACATCTAGTTAAGATACACAAAAAGGCTTTCCACCAAATTGTACCAATTCTTCCATTCATATATAACAAGTCTAAATAAATGTGGAATAAAAGCTATAAAGTGCATCTAAATAAATAGTAAAAGAAGGTTATTCACCAATGCAATGGTTAAATAACCTAAAGAATCCTTGACTCTTATTGCTTGCTAAAGCTTAATGATACTATTGGTCATGTAAGAAGCTCCTAAAATGGATATATGAATAGATAAAAGCATAAAGGTCATGTATTTTTTTGAATTTTTTTTTTTAAAAATTATATGTGGTTTTGTGTTGAGTTTTATATATTAGGTCTGGAATGAGAAATAAGGAGCTCCCTTAATTAACGGAAGTGTGGGAATCATGTATAGTCTAGCCTATTACATGTTAATTAGTTATAGTTAGTTATTCTGACAGTTTTCTGGTTATGCTATCTGCAGTTCTATGTGAAAAAAGTCGAAGTCGGAGATTACAAGTTCCTATGCTTAGCAATGGTCGAATTAAGAGACGTAAAGTTCAAAATTATTGGACTCTTGGTGTTGGTTGGGGTCATTGGGGGGAGACAAGATTATAAAGATGAAATTTATGAATCATGGTAGTTTTCTCACCCAAGTTTGAACACATGTTGGATTAGGCCAAGGTATAGTGTAGTTTTTGGATAAAAATTAGTATCTATAATACCACATGAATTTTTTTTTTTTCAATTGAAGATAGTGCTCTATTTTTGTTGAAAGGTTTTGTAATTGAATGGCTTTGCATTCACAACAATAGAATATGTTGTACAGGGCTTTGTTCTTTTTTATCTCTGCAGGAGTCAGATAGTTTGTTTCTTCTTTTACCATTCAATTGGACATGTCTGCATTATGACCATGATTCAGTAAATCTTATTAGCTAGGATAATTTACCAGCACTGCAAGTGGTCCATGAATCTCTAGCCAATGCGGATTCAAGTTTGGAATCTTGTCAAGTTCAAATGCATAGGTCAACCACAATCTTCTGGATTTGATTAATATAGGTCATGTTATAGACTCGATCCAACTCATTGACTTATGATCATATCTTATTCAGTGGTCCAGATATTTCATAAAACTTAGGTTTCATTTGAATGTGTTAATGTAAATTAGCAACTTAGGTCTCCATCAATTGTTTACATTATGAAACACTTTCTTAGATTGAACGTAGATACTTGCTCTTAGGATATTAAAGATATTACAATGGGGAACCAGGACGATTGTGCAAATATGATCATATGCTTAGAATTTGAATTGATTTTGCTACATGTGATGTTCGACGTAATGCCGTGACAGGAAAGTTGTATATGAAAGCTAGTGAATGTTGTTGTAATGTTGTGACTTTTTGCATGCAAACCACTCAATTTAGATCTTATGCATCCTTTCATTATCAAATCTAAAGATTACCGATGCCTCTCTTTTATACTTCGACATGGAAGTGGCCAGTCTCCTCCGCTGCAACTTCTAAGATGTAAGACATTTCTGGGACCTCTGTCTTTTCCTTTATGTTCCCCTATATCTGCACCGCCGGTGGTTTTTCTTATCCTCTTCTTTCGTAACTTTTTCCTCCTCGGTGTCCAACTTATCAAAAGTAACTTCTCCAACCTCCATTCTTGACCGGTACCCCATGGCGGCACAGCTTGGAGGCCACCTCCTTCTTGGTTTTGAGGAATGCTCCCTCCTCTTTCAACCTCAGCATCGAGACCGTTGGCAGTGCTTCCTTCTCTTCTGTGTCTAGTACCCCCTCCCTCGTAACTGAGGAGGCCGTGCTGCTGGGTTGAGCAAGCCTCTCCTATGCATCCTATACCCCTCCATTGAAGGAGGCCTACACCGTTAGTTTTTCGAAGGCCCCCTTCTCTGATACAGCTTCCCCAACTGCGCATCCAAATGCACTTTTCATTTCCATAATTCTCATGGACGATATTAATGACATTTTTTAGTCTAATGCCGATCCAACATTGAAGATGTCTGTCATCATTATCAATAATTTTTTATTTTATCCACTTCCTATTCTAGATGTTTTTCTGATACCATATCTTGAGCTCTTCTACGAGCAGTGTATTGTCGTTTTAAATGATAGTAGTTTACGTAGAAATAATATATATTTTTAATTTTTTTAAAATGATAAAGTAGAAATCCTTTCACAATGAACCCATATTATTGCTATTAATGTTCAGAATAGTATCAAATCGCTCGAACTAAAATACACAAACCAGAAAACCAAAGAAGCAGGTGGCTTTTTTGTTTCCTAGAGCATGAAATTAATAGCCAATTAGCCAATGTTAGAGCAGAGCTCCTATAACAGTATCTTTGGTTCAAAGAGAGGCATAGCATCTAGAAAGTATCTTGACAGAGGGCCATTAGAGGGGTATCGTAGGATTCTAGAAATTTGTTGATACAATATCAATGTCAAATTATAGACAAGTTACATACTTATGAGAATGAAAACTTATTAAAAATATAAACACAATATATGGGACTCAATATGACAAGCTTTTAAGATAGACTTTAAAGTTCTCTCGCTACAATAAAACACCAAAAATAAAACCATTTTTTTTCTAATGCTAGGATGGAACAACTGGAGGTGACGCATGGCTATCGATGCTTTTAAAAAGCATCATCACATAATAATGCTTAATAGTGTCGATAAGTAGAGCATCGAGAGGTGGCACAGACTTGCCAATACTTTTAAAAAGCATTATCAAATAACAAAAATTAAAAGCATTGATAGTATTTGAAGCTATTAGGTGAAGCTTTAAAAGTGTTGATAAATTATAACACTTAAAGCATTGTCGGACTTCCCCTACTTCACCCCTGGATCCATAATTTTTTTATGATCTCCTCACATTCTTCCAGGTCATTGCTAGAGTCATCCTTGGCAGATCCCCATGAGCTTTTATTCTTCTGATCAGCCTTCTTAACATCGATCCTCTCCTTCACATTCATCGTCCTCCTCTTTCTCTTCCGATCGGGCTCCTTCCCTCAATATATGAGATAAAATTCCTAGTTAAAGTATAGTTGTGACTATTTTTAATCGACCTCAACATCATAATGATACTGTGGAGAATATAGCACTGCACGAGTTTTCATTTGCTAGAAGAATTTTAGAAAAAATTATGGTCCAAGTAATCAACATCAAATCTTTTACTAATATGTATTCAAAATAATAATAAAAGATAATCTCAGCGATGATAATATTATTTTTGGAGTCACTATCATATTCTTTATCACAGAATAGAAAGCTAATACTCTTTCATGAGCATTCTATATGTGCATACTACATTGTAGTGACATAGTACTACTAGAATAGTTATTGTTAACCAAATAACCACCTAACTAGAAGGTATATTTATTTTACTTTAACTAGAAACTAAATATAGATTCTAAATACTGAATTATGAATTGCATTGAACTATTGATCCTGTAAAATAAAAAAAATTAATTATACTATTGAATTGTAAATTGCATTGAACTACTGATCCTGATAAAAAAATCAATTATACTAGTTCTTGTGGGAAGAGATTATTTAATGGAAGGGTTCCCACCTCTCAAGGTCTTAACTCGAATCTCCTCTCAAATGGATGAGCACAACAAGGGTATACACTAATTTGCAATTTCATCTAGGTCCATTAAAAAACTCAATATTTTATTTATTGAACATATGGTTGTTCATGATATATCCACCATGCATTTTATAGTTTCATAGTGCTGCGGAAGTGCAAAATACAGCAAGCGCACCATTTTCCTAATCTCACCATACCTTTATTTAAGCGAGATGAGCCACCAAAATTTTATTCCTCTTTTTTTAACCCATTCAATTAAGTCTATCTTTAGCATCTTTGCACGCGGAGAAGGCTCCCCTACTTCACCCCCTCCCTCCGATCTTTCTAATTTTCCCCTCCAATTCTCTTAGGTCCATCACTAGAGCTATCTTGGCATATCCCCACAAGCATTTTTTTTCGATTGACCTCCTCAACATCAATCATTTTCTTTATATATGTCATCCTTCTCTCCCTTTTGAACGGGCTCTTTTATCCTCAATATCTCAAATAAAATTTTCGATTGGAGCGCAATTGTGATTGTTTTTAATCAATCTCAACATCATAGTAATACCGTGGAGAATATAGCATAGTACAAATTCTCATCTACTTGATAAATTTTAGAAAAAAATTGCTATAAAAAGAGGGTCAAAATAACTAATATGAAATTTTTTACTAGTATCTATCGACGCTAATAGCGAACGATAACTCGATGATGATAATATTATTTTTGGAGTCACTATTATCTTTTTCATCGTAGTAGAATAAAAAGCTAATGCTCTTCCATGAGTACTTTATATATGTGTACTATAATATTGTAGCAATGTAGTATTACTGGAACAATTATTACTAACCAAATAATCACTCTAACTACAATGTATATTTATTTTGCTTCAATTGGAAACTATATTCTCAATATTGTATTATGAATAGCATTGAACTATTGATCCTGTAAAGAGAAAAAGATAAAAAAATAATGACACTGGTTCTCATAGGAGATTATTTAATGGATGGGTTTCCCCACCTCTCAAGGTCCTAACCTGAATCTCCTCCAAAATAAATGAGTGCAACTAGTGTATAGGTAATTTGCAATTTTAGCTTTGGTCAATAACAAGACTCAAAATTATTTATTTGATGAACATGTGACTATTTGTAGTATATCAACCGTGTGTTTCTATAGTTTTGTAATGTTGTAGAAGTGTGGAAACACAGCAAGCACACCATTTTCTTGATCTCACCGTATCTTTATTTAAGTAAGATGTGCCACCAAAATTTATTCCTCTTTCTATTTTTTGTTAAACAAAAAGGGGAGGAGTTAGACCCGGGCGTGGCCACTCCCAGATGGTCCCCCAAATTTTATTCCTCTTTCTTCAACTAATTTAACCATGCCTCTCTTTAGCATCTCCAATGTAGAGAATGTCAGTTTTCTTTTCCTATCCATAATTCTTGCAGATGACATCAATGACTTTTTTCATGCTGACATCGATTGGAAATCTCTATTTTGGATATTTTTAGCACCGTATCTCATTATTGTGCTGAATAATGATGCCTTATAAAGAATGAGAACAGTAATTTTCTTTATCTTCTTAGATTTTTATTAAAAATTATAATGTAGAAACCTTTTCATAAATATATAAGAGGATCCGTATAATTGGTAGGTAGTGATGTTCAGAATAGTATTGCATTGCTCGAATTAAGAAAACAAGAACCAGAAAATCAAAGAAGCGAATAGCTTTATCCATTTCTGGAGAATAAATTAACGGCCAATTATTTTAACCTTAGAGTGGAGCTCTTAGTGGAAGGCATTTAGAGAGAGAGAGGCATGATATCTAGAAAATATTTTCAACAAAAACCGCCAGAGAGAGGCATGGCAGGATTCTTGAAATTTGTTGATATAAATTATGACTAACAAATTGCAGACAATTTATTACCTTATGATAATAAAAACTTAGTAAAATTGTAATTTCAACCTGCAGGACTCAGCGTGAGAAGCATTTAAATAGACTTTCAAGTCCTTTCAATACAATAAAGCACCAAAAAGATTTTTATTTTTCGATGCTAGGATGGAGTTTGGAAAGGTGGTACATGCCTGCCTGCTGATGCTTTAAAAAGCACCGGCAGATAATAACTCTGATAGCATTGATAAATAGTGCATCAGGATGTGCTACGAACTTACCAACATTTTAAAAAGAATAATAAATATAATACTTAAGAGCACCGATAGGATAGTGCTTGGAGGTAAGAGAAGTCTTTAAACATCGATAAATTACGATGCTTTTAGGCGTTATTTAGATGGACAACCACTTACACCGAGGAACGAACCCCTTCTTGAGTTGAGTAAATCCTGAGTACTTCAGCTGTGGTTTTAAGTCTGTTCTTGTTACCATCTTCCATGACAAATTTCCTTGGGAAGCGAATAAGAAAATGTCATCGCTTAACGTCCATGTTCATGTGTCTCAATAAAACTGAATCCCTTGGTAATTACAACGTTTTATGGACATCAAGACCAACTTCAAGATCAAACCCAGGAGCAAGTCGAATGAATCTTCTCTTTAAGTAGATGTCTTTCATAAAATATAGCACTGTATTCGAAGCTTATCTTGCATGATACTTACTCTGTACAATAACCGGAATCAACCAAGCTCTCCTATTACAAGCATGATCGGAGCACAAACCTAAAAAACTGCCTTCAAATTAGATATTTATAAACAATTTACTTAATTAGAAAATTGCTTCAATCCAAGAAACACTTTCACATAACAGATGCACTAATTGCAATAAGCAGCTAGTTTTGCAAGATTTATGCCACTCTTGTTTAAAATTGTATGCGGAAATAAAGTCAAATAAAAGGTTCTTCAGGTTAAGATGTACGGGAAATACACACAGTCTAACAGAAATAAGGGATACAATCAAGAAATTTAGTGCAAAACGGATTTAATCTCTCTTTATGGAAAGCATTTATACTCCTTGACAGTGTTTGTGATAGCTTGCTCAACTGGCAGCCTCTCCAAGCTAGATGCACCATAAAACCCATGGACCCCCTTGGTACTCTTTAGAATGAATTCAGCTTCTCGAGGACCAGAGATAGGGCCTGAAGAAAAATCAGAATACACATTTAGCAATCCCTTCCAACGGTAAGTCTGCAAGAAAAGCTTGTCTGAATAAGAGCTAGAAAGAAGCTTCTTGCAATCGTTGCAGCACAAAAACCCCTACCTTTTTTACTACAGAAATATCCAAGACATGGCATATCAGCACTATGTAGTTGCATCTTGATAAAACTGTGTTGCATTGTGACGGACACTAACCGAATCATTTCTGAATTCTTGATATAAATTAAATTCAAGGACCTCAAACATAATTATAGACCTGATGGGCAGATACTTCTAGTAATTTGATCAAACAGAAGTTTCTCAGATATGATTTCTGAGACTTATTCTTTTCAATGAAGGTTTTGCATTTCATTCCTATCTCTTTTGAATTGATGTCCATCATATGTTAGTTCTCTGAAACTTCAAATATGGTAAAGCTGTCATCTCCACTACCAGTCAGAGAGGAAAGACACCAGACCATCCCACAACATTTGCTAGGACCATACAAATTGCAAAAACCAGGGCATCGCAAAAATGGCCACTCACATTTTTATATTTGTAACATCAGCCCTTTTTTAAGATTTGTGAAATTGGCTATTTTTTAATTTTCTAACCAAAATATCCATGACCCCCATTGCATAACCATACACATCTGATAATCAAATTTTGCACTCTAGAATATCTATATTAGTTGGTAAAAGTGTGCACCCTCAAGGGCTCGTTCTTTGCAGGTAAAAGATTTAGCTAGGAATCTCTATTTTTCTGGATAAATATTTTTCAGGCAATATTTAGATAGAAAAATGATTTATCCATATTCTTTTATGCATGGAAAAGTAGCTTCGAAATTTATATATCCATGTTCTCTACATTATTACATTTCTGAATAAGTTACTAAAATTTATTCATATTTTCCATAACACTCTTTATGAAGACCAAAGTTTGGAGGTAGTGGACAACTAAGTTATTAAACATTAAATGAGAAGGCATTGAAAATCAGGAGGAGAGCATTGGAGGAATAAAATTGAATGTTTACTTTACTATTTGGTGGGAAAATGATTTAACTACTAGTACCACCCAAGTAGGTAAGATTTTTTTTCCATTTCATGGATAATGCTATCCAGGAAAAGTAATTTACCTATCTTGAAAAATGTAATAATATATATAAGTTGGTCAATAGGAAAGTTAACTAATTTTTCCATGATATTTATTCACAAAAGAACATGCCCTAAGATGTGTGTATATATATATATATATATACCAACACATATTTTGCTCATTGATGAATGTATGTGCACTAGTTAGCCTAATGTATGCATTGTGCTACCATGAATTGTCCACCTATGTATCTAGATGGTCAGATAGTTCAAATTTGTGAACCTAATTATTTTATATGTGAACAACTTGCTAAACATGCTTGACCTAAATGTGCACGTTGATTAATTTTTCTAGATATGCACACATTATCCCCTCAAATAAGCTTGCACAATATGACCACACAGGCAATTCAGTTGGAAAAATTGAAAAATGGCCAATTCTGCCACACACACCCCCCAAAAAAAAAAAAGGAAGAGAGGAAGTGTTCCACCAAATACATAAATGTGCAGTCATTTATGTAAAATGCCCAATCCAAAATAGGAGTATTTTTTGGCCTGGTGAAAGAATCTAGAGCAATCATGACCTCTAAATTAATGTTCATTACATCTAACTGAAGATGATCTTTTTCTATCGAAGTGACATCGTTCATTCAACATGTCTTTATGGATTTGATCGCATGCTTTAGCATGCCAAAGACCATTAACGGTTATCCCCCGTGGCATGTGTTTCCAGAAGCACACTTCATGAATATCTCTTTTGTATATCATCATATAATTATGCAAGCATTTTTACCTGATTAATATACAAGATAATTTCAATCAGTTTGTACTTGATCATATCAAAGTCATATGCTACTTGTATCCCACCCATACATTTTCTCAGATAGTCTCAACAGCTAACAAACCCAAGTCTCTAATAGTGCCAATAACTAACAATGGCAAGTCTGGATCAACATTGCACCCGTTAATCTTCTTAAATAAATGCATTTTACATCAGTTAAATTCACCCACACTATCTGCAATGTCAAAGATCGGTTGTAAGCAACGTCAAAGATTAGTTGTAAGCAGAAAATAGATCCATGGCATGTTTCCATGCACCCACAACAACTAACAGAGCCCAGTCTTGATGAATATTGCACCCATTATTCTTTTTAAATAAGTGCATTTTACATCAGTGAAAATTCATCCACACTATCTGCAACATCAAAGATCAGTTGTACATGGAAAATAGACCCATGACTTGTTTCTGTCCATCCACTCTAAAGATTTATCAATGAAAACAGAAACTTATTTTATAAGAGCTGGTTTTCTAAAACTATAAAAGTTAAGGAAATGTGATAAACATATGTCTTTACTTCAATAGAAGGTTCAAGAAAACCATTATGTACATAATTATAGCAAAAAGGGAAACAGATAAAAGCACAAATGCCTGAAAATGTTCTTTGTTATAATTTTATGGTGTTTGTTGTTATTTTCAGGAATCTATGAAGAGTACCTCCATGGCAGAGAACAATAATATGGATTTACTCCAACTGCAGCATCCGCAATGGCTTGAACACGGACCACGCAGTCATCCAGGGAAAGAGCTGTTTTTGCACCAATAGATCCGGATGTTGTTAGACCCATATGTGCCACTATAATATTAGCACCGGCTTTGGCCATGGCAACAGCTTCGTCTTGATTGAAAGCATATGGAGTTGTCAAGAAGCCTATTTTATGAGCTCTGTGTACCATTTCCACCTCCAAGCTAGCAAGGCAACAAAAGCAATTAGTGATTTGAATTACAAACCATTAGGGAGATAACTGATTGCAGTTTCATTCAATTACAAGGGTAAGTATTAACATAAACATGGCAGGAGCCATAGATAAAAAATCCTTTGTTGTCATTTGAGTATATTTCAAATGTGCAGATAATTAGCATATAAAAAATGCCTACCATAAGAAACTGGATTAAGAGATATTGCCCAATGCAGAATGCTAGTAATAATGACATGAACACAAGAAAAATGTGATAATCACAATGCATCTTGTGGCCTACCCATAGCCCATTCCTGTCTCTTCCAGGTTTTGGCGGAAGTGACCATCAAACAGTCCAACTGTTGGAAAATTCTGCACCCCAGAAATCCAGTTGCTTCCAACTGCTTTAAAAAGTGATCCATTCGACGAAATGGATCTGTAGCACATACCCCAGCAAGAACTGGCACTCCTTTTACCACCTATACATGTCAGATTATCATTATAAATAGAAAACAGAAACATGGCTAGTGAACCATTTGTTTCAAATATTTCAATAAAACTATTTCCAGCTTAGATACTAAAATGCCAGCAGCTTATGGACCCATTTCCTCAGTAACAGAGAACTCACTGGCAATACTTCATTGGCCATGTCAAGAACAACTGCATTAGCATCTGCAAATGGCAATAATCCTGCTAAGGAACCCCTTCCTGCCATCCGAAACCGTCCAGAGTTGTACAAGACTATCAGATCACGCCACCTGCTTCTTCAAACTTTGCAGATATGCCTGTCCCAGCACCTGCCCCTATTATAGGCACACTTTACTTATCTGTTGCTTTATTTGGTGAAGTATTGTTTGTGTCCTCTGCAAAGTTTCTGTCAGGGCAATTGGCAAACAAATACCCACTATAAGTTGTAATTTTCAGTATGTTTCATGAGAATAACAAATACTAAAGAATGCAGAATATGTAAAAGGAAAAGAGGATCATTGGATACCTGGTTTTGCATCAGGAAAGTCTATAGGAGTTCGCCAAATGGCTTGGTCATCTGAAGTATTTCTTTCCTTATTTATGCTTTGCCTCTCTTCAAAACTAGCAGTTTGTCGGGGATTTGTGTTTTTGGAGAAATTGGAATACATCTCCAAGAATAAGTCAACCAAGGCGTCTGCAAATTCGGGATCATTAATATGGTGTGGAAATATCTTCACCTATTAAAACAATAATTTTTATTTTAAGATGGTATTCAGATATAGGTTGTGAATGAAAGTTGCAATAAAAGATCATGCAAGTGGCGTGCACAAAAACATTCACTTAAATATTGAGAAAAACCTTTCTTTCTTCACTTTTCTCCACAAGTTTATCTAATTCATTTATAAGAGCGGATGTGGCCTCAGGATCATGAAATGGCTTCCCAGGTGCATCAAGAGCTGAAACACCTTTCTGTGGCAAACAGACACAAATCTTTGATGATGATTTATTCATTTTCTCAGCTATAAACCAGGCAAACTTCTTATTCTCTTCCATAGTAGTTCGCATTACAGAAACCTGCAAATTGTTGACATTATTAACTCCAATTCTCAATGCCTGGTTAAGGATAGAAAATGCTCTTCAAACAACAAGAAACATTAACATCATAGCATACATTATTGTCAACACAAAAACAATGGTCATACAGCTAAAAGATTGGAACAGTCAAGCATAGTTCTTCCTTAGATGATTAGTAAGTAGAATGATTAAAATTGGATGTTTAGACCGGCAGAAACATATTATAGATATAACAGAATTCATAATGGAATCAATTTTTAAATATACATTAGCTAAGCCTTCTTATACGATAGCACCATGCTTGCAATGAATCAACATGAAAAATCAATAAAATTTCCAATTACACGGTAAACAGTGTTTAATTCCCATATAACCCCCTCCAATCATCACAATCACATAAGCCCTCACTTTATTAATCTACCCATCCTCTAACAAATCTAATAATGTGATTTTTCTCTCAAGCTAAGCTATCACAAAAGAAAGAAAATATTATCTGGACATATGTCTCAATTAGTCACCTACAGACTTATATATAATTGAACCTCGAGGTCTTAATTTCTATTTAAGAAAAAAACTGGCTTTTCTTTTTGATAAGTTTTTTTTTTTGAGCTCTTGTACATATACTCTCATGTAAGGGAAAATAAAAATTATATAAAAACATTATAGAAAGAATGGTCTAACACAAATTCAACCAAATTTACTCAGTAGCAGCACAATGGAACCTCAGCCATCAATTAGTCTAAAATTCCATTTATATGAAGAATCATGAAACAGGAAATGAATCAGATTCAATGGCATTCATATTTATATGACAGGGTACCATCAGCAGATGCATCTGGAGATAAAATTTTTCAGATCAAGACATCAGAAACAGGAAAGCACATAACAAGCTTGGGTATCTACAAAAATAATGCAGCAGACAACACAAAAAAAATATAAGGACTTAAAGAGAGTGAGATCAAACCTGCTCATTGTGTATATGGATCCTTCTTTGTTGAAAGATGGAAGGTATCGTATGTTTTGGTCCGAAGTTAACCATATCTAAGGCCCCTACACTAAGAACTAAAGGAACCTTTTTCTCTATTGTGGCATCAAAACGTGTATTGTCACAAGCCATGACACCACCAATATGATCAGCAATTTCAGTTGTTGTGATGTCCAGGACACCCTACATACATCCAATAGAAAAAATAGTTAGATAAACCAAGTCTTAAGAGAAAGAAAAAGCCAATGGAAGTTAGATGAAGCCCACAAATGTGCTATCCACTTAAGCCTATAAACAGGGGTGGCAGCCAATAAAGCCTTATCAAACAGCAAACATGAATATTTCTGATGGCCCAGATCCATAGAAGAAAGAAGCTGACAACTTAAAGAAAACATGTTCGCTTTTCCAATTCTACAATGTAACATTAAATGATCATCGTACCTGTATGAAGCCCTGTCTGACAAGATCTTCCATAGCTCTGCCACCAACTCCAGTGGCATGAAATACAAGTGTCTCATACCCTTCTTTCATCAGCCTTTCTCTCACAACACTTGCACATGGAGTTGTAACTCCAAACATAGTTATGCCAACAGTTGGTTTCTTAGTCATTTCACTAGGATCATCAGATGTCAACAATTTTCCAATAACCATTCCAGCAGCAGCTGCTCCAGCATTAGACAATAATACCCTGCTAACATTGTTGACCCCACAGATGTCAACAACTGATGGAAACAGTATGAGATCAGATGTCCCAATGTAAGGTTCAGTTTGACCACTGGCCACAACAGTAGATACAATGAGCTTAGGCACTCCTAGAGGAAGACATCTCGTAAAGCAGGAGCAATCAGGAAGTTCCCCCCACTGCCACCAAGGCCTATAGCTCCAACAAGATGCCATCTTCATAGCTTTCTTTAGGAAATGCCGAAGAGCTTGCTCATTTGCAATTGCTTCACCTCTGTCATCTGGAAGCTTGTAAGAAGAATGCTCTTCAACCCAAATAGCGGAAAGAACAGCTCCCTGCTCACAAAGAAATGTCTTCCAAACTCGCTATTTTCTTCTTATTAGTGGACACATCAATCACGCTAACTTGCACCTGCCATTTCCATATTAAAGATTCATGTCGCTTAATCAGTACTTGAAGAGCATGAAGTGTTCCAAACAATCTTACTTTTAGGATCATATTTCCTCCATCCATCGGAATAATCCCTAAAAGTTCTTTGACGTATGCATACACAGCCAAAGAGAACCATATTTAGTAGAGATATCTCATGATAATTTGACAAATAGTATATGGACATGGTAATGATCAAATCATCAGATGAGGTCAATTGAACTCATTATTTTGAAGGAAGCAAATCATAAATGTACATAAAACCTGCTTATAATCTGCCTTCCAAGTTCTTAATTTTACTCTAGCTATTGCAAACCATCTAGCTGGTGCGACAAATAAACAGATTTTCAGTAGCTAATTGAGACTTCATAGCTTTCTTTCCCTTGAAAACAAGAACCTTTTGCTCTTAGCAATTAATTACAATGAGGTCCTAGCATCTAAAGCAACCAGCATGACTTTAATGATATACACTGATAAGATTCGATACAGAAAATTAATTGTTTATGCAATAATTAAGCTGAACCTTAAATCTTGAGTCTTAAACCATCAAATTTGACAGTTCTGGTGCAATGATATAATATCAACATTCATGGAGCACTTTCAGGAACTCATGCTGACAAATAGCTTCTTTTTTAACCTTTGGTGCATAATCAGTGATAAAATACCATGTTCGCATGAAGATGACCTAGGAGAAGTTCCCCTGCATGGATGTTTTGAGTCAAACTTGAAAAAAAAAGAGATGCAAGAGGTACTATAAGCTTGTTGCTTGTGCTGTTGATAAATCATACCCCTAACCAACAAGCCATATCCTAAGCAATCACTGATCACTGTTCAACAAAAATTTTAGATCTTTCTTATAAAATCCATGCAGATTTTACAGTTCTTCCCCTCATTTACCTAACTTTCAATACATATCCAAGCCCTACACTTACTAAGATCATTATGGTTTTGATTTCACATGCCCATGAATCTAATTGGCTCTCACCAATTTATCTCTTGATGCAGCTCCATAAATCCTGAAAACATGTGTAATTATTTTACCCATATAAACACTTTATCACCATCTTTCAACACTTATATTATTATGAGGGAGGCCTCATTTTTCACCATTCTATTCCAAGCAGCACTGCTGTTATCACCCCCCAAAATTTTTTCCTTCAACTATTGAAGACATATGTGATGATCATCTCCATCCCTAAATCCAAAGAATATTCACTTCATCCATTCACTGTCTTTTCAAATATCTCTAATCTGCCTCTCATTTTCTTCTGTGTTGTAAATCAAAATTTAGAATAAACACACAGGAATATCCCCTGGCAGTCCATTTTAATTGAGGTCATTATCACTTTTATCCCTATTACTTGCAGTTCGTTTATTTCTACCATGGAAAAGCATCATCCAACAACAGTTTCCTCCATAGTTTCAATTTAGCACTCAAATCCACAATTTTCCCAAGAGGAAGAAGCATTTGACAATGGATATGATGGACTAGATTTCTAACAGTTTACAGTAGTCATGAGCTTCAGAAATTTTCATTGCTACTCTTACAAACAGTCTATAAGAGAAGACACATGGCCTTTTGTTTCTAACATGGGTTATTATGGTAATTTAATGAGGATTTGCTGCTAGACTCATCATTGTAATTTCATTATTTAAGTCTTTCTGCATTCTTACCTTTAATTAACTTACCATTCTCTCTCTACATTATTTGGGAAGAGAGAATTCAAAAGGTTTTATATACTGAAAACATAATGCTTTTAATAAGATGGTAGCATAGCCTTATACGTTGTCAACATTGGTGATAAACTTATAATTTTTGGGGACAGCCAGTGTTGTTTTGGGTGATATTGGGACAATTAGTAACCGCTCAAGCTTGAAGGAGTTGCCAGCAGCAATGTAAAATAGAGAGACAAATGAAGCTGCTTATTTAGAAAGTAAAGAATACTTTCCATGAAAGGAAATAGTACTCATTTTATAGAGATTAGCAAATCTCATATCAGGTCATAAAGGTTATGAAGAAAAGTGGGAAGTAAAAGCGGTTTTATCAAGTTTCTGTCCAAGCTAATAGATATGTTTAACTTACAGACATGTGCTCAAGGGCATTTGTGTTACGAAACAGATAGCATGACATAAGGGAAGATCCCTCCATTGTTCATATTTGGCATTCATACACATACTTGTCTTATGGATCAACAATAGTATCTGCATATGACTACAACAGTAGCTAGAACTAGAATACAATAGATCCAGCATGACTTGTGTAAACAACCATAAGAGCTGAACCTTTGGTGTAGGACTATGAGGACCAGAAATCACCACCAATCTTTTGAAAAATAACCTGCAATAACCACAACTTATGCATACCGTATGCCCAAGCTTTTGCTGAATATATACAGATCAAATTTTTTGAATGGAGGAAAGTGAATATCTGAAAGCCAATTTGCTTGAAGCCAACAAAAACTAAATCTTTTTGTATGGCATTTATTCATGCAACAATTTGAAAGATCAAATTTACAAAATAGCATCTTAAAACCTAATAAAAGGGTTTTGTTATGATAGTTGAATAGTCACATGCACTAGTATTAGACTTGAGAGTTCATTGGATGTTAATAACAGAACTGGTTAGTTAGTTGTAATCTATTAAGTAGTTGTGTAATCCGTTAATTAGTTGTAATCTGTTACTGAGCTGTTGGTTAGTTACCCTGTAACCAACTATTAAGAGAACACAAGGCACATTGTATGGAAGTTTTTGTGAAATGATGAATAAACCGAAACCTCTTGATTCTTTCTAGCTAATCTCCCTCTCTTCTCTACTTCTTCTCCTTCTTAATTTCTCTCCAAACCTATTCCTGAAATTCCAGCTGTGGCAGGTTTAATACAATACAAAGTAGCATCTTTTCATTCTATATTAAATTCACGCGACCATCTGAAATATTACAATCGAACAAAATACAATACTTGAATCTTGATAAAGACTTCAAAAAACAGAACTAGGCGTGAAAAAAAAAAAAAAATTCATCCTGACCGGTTGAAGATTCTCATTAGGGTAAGTTATCCACTTTAAATTCGAAAGAGACACACCATTACTAATCAAGATGCCACGAATTCGAAAAATGGAGCATACTCCTCGATATATAACCTTAATCATCCTAACACCAAACTGATAGCATTGAACTGTTACTAAGTATTTTTTTCTCGTGAACGTCTTGAAGAAATCCTATACGAACGTTATTAAAGAAGTGAAGTGGAAATAGAGTCAACTGAACCAGTTCAAAGATTCCGGTCAGAAGAAATAAGTAAACAACAATTCAAGAATCGCGAAAAGACACACCATTACCAATCGGGAAGTCAAGAAATCAAGAAACAGGACAAACCGGGAAGATCCGAAGATCTTTGTCGATACCTTGAAGGAAAACCCTGGAGAAGGTAATGAGATCGGATCGGATACGCTCGGAGAGGAAAACGGAGCTCCTCCAGCTTGGTGTCTGCCGTCCCTGCAGAAGACCTGGAAGACCTTCTCCCCTTCCCCCATTTAATTAGGGTCAAGGTTGGAGTTTCCGGGATCGGAAGCAAAGAAGGGAAGGGATCGTTCCCCCTTTTGCGAGGGATCTCCCGCTGCTTTCTTTCTCTCCTTCTTTACCCCGGGAGTTGGCAATGGAAGGGGGCATGGATATCCGTTGAAGCAACGCCGGTAGCTGCAGGTAGGTGGAGTTGCCATGTCTCGCGGAGGAGCGTAGGCTGAATAGATGTGTGAAATGAACGGCGCGGATCGATCAACCAAATCACATGATTGAGAGAATTGCATCGTGATGCCTACATCGTCCGGCCCTTGTTTTTTTTTAAAAAAAATAGGAGGGAAAAATCTATGCAGCTATCTTGGACTCCCATTTTAAACCTTTATTTTATTAAATTTTTATAATTTTTTTATCTAAAAACGAGTATATCGTAGATACCGACCGATCAAATGAAAAAATAAAATATTCTGACCTCCCCTCGTTCAATTATTATGAATCAAAATAATTTTTAAATTTAATCAAATTTATATAAACCGGCGCCCCGCATGTGACTTTTCGTTGATAAACATATGCCAACATAATTTGTGTAAAAAACAAAAAAAAAAAAGTACATAACCGGAGCGCGTTGCCAGTCCTTTTCTTGTTCCAGTGGCACATGCTACGTGGCATTGGATCGCTGGTGATAAGATCAAATCTTGCAGCATTTTGGAAAGAGTTGAAGAGAGAGAACGTGCATCCAAGGGGGAGGTAAAAGCCATGCGCCAGTTTTTTTATTTTATTTATTATTATTTAATTGAAAGAGAAGCAAAAATGCCACCTACTTTATGAAACCAAGTGAGGGTATTATGTACGTGATAAGAACGTTTGTTGAATTCACAACACTCTTAAGACTTACTGAACAAAATCATAGATTAAAAAAAAAAAAAAAAAAGGAATAGAATATAAGCCTTGCTGATAGATACAGAATTAGTTAGAGAGGTTCACAAAACAAGAGGAGGTCTGTGTGAGGCATCAGAGATTTTAAAATGCCCATCCATAATTTTCAGTGAACCAATGTTCCCAAGCTGAAATGTCTAAAGAGTTTTCGGTAACATAGTAAAGATCGTGTATTTCTTCCGAGTAAAGATTCTTATATTTCTTTCCAACCGGACTTTTCAACAGAATACCATACCATGACAAGTTGATCCTAAGCTCTCCGATTAGCTCCTTTGAATTTCTTTCTCCTCCGTGATATCCAAATAGAGTGAAAATTTGCGGGCCAAACTCTTAGGTTGCGTTTGGTAGATCATCAGAAAATCCTGAATGGTAATCTGGATTACCTGCAAGATAGATTATCATTGGATAGATTGCCAGTGATGCTGTGTTTGGTATACACAGTTAATCTATCATAAGATTGATTAGGTATGACAAATAGATTACCAGTAATCTAAGCTCAAATTTCCAAAATATCCATAAATCAAATTTATTAAAATAATATTAATAATATAATAATAGTAATGTAATATAATATTGCTTTGATATAATTTATTAGAAAAAATATATTAGATTATATCATATTTAAAAAATAAATATATTTATATAACATAGTATATTTATTTGAATATATTTATATATAATATATATATATTTAAATTATGTATTATGTAGAATATAATATATTATTTTAAATTTAATAACTAATATATATACATTTAATATATTACTTGGATATTTAAAAGATATATATATATATATATATTACATTTATTTAGTATAAAATAATTTTTAAATTTTCAATTTTAATATAAAAATATTAAATATTTTTATATTTAATAATATAAAATACTTAAAAATTATATTTTTAATAAATAGTTAAATATAAATATATATTTTTATAAATAAATATATATGTAAGAAGAGATCCAAATCAGCACCCAGAGGATATAGATAAAAAGAAGGGAAATATTTCGTTTTCACACGAACCGAAAAGGGACAAGACAATTTTTTCAAAAAAAATAAAATATTACCATATCTCCGGTAATCTGGATAGCTACCCCTTCCTGAGATAATCTAGATTATCACATGAGAGATAATATGGATTATTGATTCAAGATAGATTACTATTAATATAAATACAAAAGTAATCTGGATAGATTACCGTCTATCAAATGCGTCCTTGAATTAAGACCGAAATACTTGCTACAAATGAATGATTAAGAAACAAGTGGGAAATGGTCTCATTATTATCTCACAAAGTGGGCAACCGGCACGGATCTTCCATCCTTTCTAAATCAACACTTTATCCGTATGAAGTTGATTCTTCGATGCCAACCAATAAATACTTTAATTTTTTTTGGAAATTCTTATTTTATATTCATACCCTCCACTAAGCCAAATTTAGGTCCCTTGGCAAATGGAGCCTAACATTCGTAGAAGCAGGGTAGCGAATAACAAGGGGTTTAATAAAGAAACCGAATTTTTTGAAATCAAACTCTAGCTACGATCCAGACAAATTTTTATCCACCTATCCTTCGTATCATGTTTAGGTTCTTACAATCAGGACTAAAATTTGATCCTTTGTACAATTTTACAAACTTATTTTCATATACTTTATTTTTAAATAATTTTTGCCATGCATTTAGTTAATCCATTGTTAGATATCGTTTTACACATTTTTTATTTATTTTTGTTTCATTCAATATCAATCTTTATATTTATTTATTTTCTATGTTCTTTTTTCATATATGTTGACTTGTTTTCTGATCGTGTTTACTGCAGACAAATAGTTTTTCGAAAGTGAGAGGATTATTATTAACTATATATTTATTATTTCAAGAACATGAATCTATATAGTGTAATTAGCCCGAGCTTGGCCCAATCCGTGCTTGACTCGACATCGAGGCTTTAGGCTAGCCAAAAGTGTCATGAATGTAATCAGATTGGACTTTGCTGTCTAGCCAGTGCTTGGACAACCAGGCCTAGAGTATTAACCAACTAATTAATTGCAGCATCGACTTTATATGCATACGAGAGAGAAGGTAGCATACTCGGAGCGATTGGGCTCTTTTGAGGCTCATAGATGGCTGGTTTGAGCTGGACCGAGTTTCAGGTAGACCATCTTATGGTCAAATGGGCCACCTCCGGACGTTGCACGATAGTGGGCTTCCAGTGGATCAACACGCCCATGAACAGATTGAGCATGGATCAATATGAAATTAGACCGAGCCCAAGCCATGTTTTAGGCTTGAATCTCAACAAATATAGAACAAGCCGTGGATGGATACGTCCATCTGCAGGTTGCTAAAAGATGCTTAGGCTTACATAATCCTTCACTAAACAACAAAAGGGATCGCCACAGCCGAGGAGGGAAGATTCTTCCAAGTTTTATGGGAATTTAAGTATCAAATTGACCATATGATGCCAATGCTTTGGTTGTATTAGTTTGGCATCAAGTTATCAAGAAGATTCTTCGTATTTACATTTGCAAGACCGAAGACTCCTTCCTATCTAGAATAAGATATTGTATCCTTCACGTCCTCACCTTTCCGTGGTTGGTTGTCGAAGACGTACCTCCATTATGTCATTTGTATTTAAAACTCTAAACTGGTAAAATGGGACAGATACCTAAACCAGTATTCCAAAGTCTCGCAAGTCTTCAATTTAGAGCTCTGGCTTCTCTTTTGCATTAAAAAGAGATTTTGCTTCCCTTTCTAATGGTCTTCCCATTGGTAGACAGACTTATATGAGTGCAAGACCTCAGCCTATGTAGTTCATGCCTTTTGGCTTCCCTTACCGAGGTTGATACTTCAGAATTTCAAATCTTTATAAAAGCAAACATGTGGAAGGTCTTAGCAGAGGAGTGCTTTTTTCAAATGCCAACCACTACTGGAATACGGTGTTGTTGACAGTGTTCTCCGTAGCACTATCGATGATGGTCTACAAGACATGGAGAAGCTCCACTTGCAAGAAAGGAGAGGTCCCTGGCAAATTACGGCTGCCCTATCTAGGAGAGACTCTAGCTTTTCTCTCTGCCACCAATAGCACCAAAGGTTGCTATGAGTTTGTTAGGAAACGCCGGCAGTGGTTGGTAGTCATACCCTCGCTTTCATCAACACAATCTTAATTTTAAAGCAGCGATCTATTAGAGTTGCTTAGTATATTTTTCTTCTAAATTTTCAGTCCACATGCGAGCTAAAAATGTGTGCAAATATATTGAGATAAAGTTAAAAGTTAGCAACCGTGTTGCTAATGTATTTGTGTTGGATGGTGAAATTAGGTATGGAAAGTGGTTTAAGACGAGGCTTTTGGTAAGATCCACATCTACATCCCAAGTCCAGAGGGTGCAAAGACAGTGCTTACGAATGATTTCATAAAGTTCAACAAGGGGTATGTTAAGTCCATGGGGGATGCTGTTGGAAAGAAGAGCTGCTTACCGTCCCTCATGAGAGCCACAGAAGGATCCGACGCCTCCTTTCAAATCCTTTTTCTACGAGCTCCCTGTCTAAGTTCGTTCAGAAGCTTGACATGATCCTGCTAGAGAGGTTGAAATCAGTGGAAGAGAAAGAGGGAGCTTTGTTGTGCTGGACTTCTGCATGAAGGTAGATCTTCTAACTCTAATCTTGGATATATATCCATTTCATTTCTTTTCCTCCGTGCTCAGTTTTTTAGGAACAGAATGATGTCCACTAGTCTGAAGTTGGTAATCTTTGGCCAGGGGCCTTTCGAATTGGAATTATTCATGCCAGTAAGATGATCAACATCGTGCCTCATCTATCTCAGCTAAGATTGGGATGTTATTATTCAAAATCAAATCAATCATAAAATCCTTGATGTTTCTAGAAGGCAAATACAGAAGTGATTCAAAAGTCCTGCAAATCAGCATACAAATGATCACACACCTCTGTACATGAATGTCTCGTTCTTCCTTGATCTCTTTCCACCAATCTTTAGAATTGCCTCAAAATACTTGACACCAACATTAATACTAATCTATACATGGCAACAAAAATAACCACAAAAAAAAAAGACAGAGAGAAAAGGACAATACCAATTTTTTCAAAACAACAAGTACTTAAATGATGCTGGTTCTCCGCTGGATCTAAATTAAATAAAAATCAATACCCAATGGTATTAGGTCTGCTTGTTAAAACACAATGAAGAATTTTCATCAATATCTCTGCAGTAAGCCACTGCCTTTATGTATCTCTCATATCCTTCACCAACTATATTCATTATACTGTGCTGTTTATTTCCGTACAATGATTCCCACCATTAAAGTTGTAGTCGGTAAGCTTAAATGCTTTAATAGATAGCTAACATTAAGTGTGAGCTCCGGTCCTTGCTATGGTAGCTTCGAACTTCTAGTAGGGATCTCTATCTAGTTTGACATCTAAATACTCCCTGGCTCATGCGAGGCGCATGCGAAGCGCGGCATGCTATATAAGCTCTGCAAGCGCAGATATGCTAGGAGACTTTTTGATGCGATATGTTGGATTGGTACAGGTGCATACAATAGTGTTGCAAGAACTCTTGCAGAGAAGCAAAGCAATGATGTGTCCCAATGGGCATGTTGTCCCTGTCTGTCCCATGATCCCGGAAGCAGATATTACAGGGCAGAAGGCGGTCTATTTTAATTCCTCGGTTCTCTTTCCGGCAATTTCTCGGCTTTCAAAAGCCAACAATTAAAAAGCACCAATGCAACAAGGAAAAGCAGCAAATCTTCAGAGAGATGATCAGCAAGTGGATTCTGTCAGTGACGAAGATCCTCCAAGTCTCAGTGATGGAGTGTCGGGAGGACGGCTCCAAGAAAGCTCAGTGCCGAGAGAAAAAATGGATAACCTTCCCACTCTGATCATTGCAGGGCAAAGCACGACAGCAGCAGCCATGATGTGGAGCGTTAAGTTTTTAGATGGTAACCGACATGCGCAGGAGAGACTAAGGGTGAGCTGAAGAGATGTGATTTGCGCTATGAGAAAATTTTGCTCTTTGGGTGGGGGGGGGGGGTGGTGGCTGGCCTTTTTTTTCCTTTGGGCTTAGGCTCAATAAGTGTTTGGATGGTGAAGCCCAACCACATGATCCTAGCTAGACACTACCCCTGATGGAATTTTTTTTGGAGAGAGAGAGAGAGAGAGAGAGAGAGAGAGAGAGAGAGAAGACCCTGCATTGATTGTCCAACCGCCAAAAAATCAATATTGTTTCTAAGGTTGGTGTATTAAAAATAGGATTACTTACGAATCTGCATGCAACCGAAACACCTACGCAGGAAGAGCAACTCTCTATAACTCGAAGTAAACCAGAAGGAGCCGCTCACTCGCTCGACCATGGAATGAATCCATGACATATGGCTTAAAGGTAAGAAAGCCTTAAATTCTTCACCGATGAGTATTTTCTTGGCATTGGCTGGTGCTTCTAATATCTGTCGTGATTTCCACTCTACTCATAATTTTCTACTCTACTCATAAAAAATTAAAACCTAAAGATCAACAAATACTACTAGCCTCGATCAATCTCCGGTCAGTAGCCCTTTATAGTTTACATCAACTGTCAAGGACCATTGTAGTACGTTCAAACACAAGTCATCTCTTCAATTAATATATGTTGATTTTTAATCCTTGAAATTTTGAATATCATGTGAAGATGAACCTGACTGCTGATGATACCTCTTAAGTACTTTCTAGACCGCAACTTCTTTGTGTGACATTGTGGGCAATACATGATCTGCATGTTATTATTCGTGTAAGCAACTCAAAACAGATATAATTCTTTGATGGGAGTCATATTATTATCAGTTCTTCAAAGCGGTTGTGCCCTGACAATAGAACTGCTGGGCAGGGTCCTTTGCTAACAAATAGCAATGCATTTAAGTTTATTACATTCCAGCCGACTTAAATTTGTCATATTATATCAAATAGTTCGCAAAGTTCACCAATACATCAAGCTTAAGGCCTACAACTTGTCTATCTATTATTTCCTTGACAATAATGCCGTGAGTTGGTACTCAATAGATTTTCGGCTTTGACATGTAGGTTGTGAAGGAAACATTGAGAATGTCCAACGTTTTGTTGTGGTTTCCTCGTGTGGTAATCGAGAATTGTGTCATTGAAGGTAGAAGTCACTGGTCGATTCAAAGCACGATCCTCCTCCTCCTTGCACTGTTAAAGATTTTCTTAATTAATGATAACCACATTTATTCATGCATGAATATTTTCCTCGCAGGATTTGAATTGAAGAAGGATGGCATGCAAATGTTGATGCAACTCAAATACATCATGATCCATTATTTTATAAGGATCCATTAGAATTTAATCCATCCAGATTTGATGCAAGTTTTCATGACCTTCTGCAATAATTCTCCCTTAATTCCAACTTTATGTAATTATCTCAAAGAACATAACATTCCGCTTTACAGGAAATGCAAAAGCCAACACCTTCATACCTTTTGGATCAGGAGTCAGGACGTGCCTTGGAATAAATATGGCAAAAGTAACCATGTTGGTATTCTTACAGAGGCTAACGTGCAGCTATAGGTGCGTTAGGTTATTTACAGTAATTTCTTACACTTTTTTTTAGTATAATTATTTTTTTTATCGCAGTAAGTGTTTTTTTGGAATGCTATGTAGATGGAAAGTTGATGATATGGACCCAAGTCTGGAGAAGAAAGCTCACATCCCAAGATTAAGGAGTGGTTGTCCCATAACCTTGATGCCTGTAAGAACGAAGCATGTGGAAGGCTTGTAGATATGGAAACCGGCTTGCATAAGATCTGGAGATGTAAAGAACTCTGATGAGTTGAGTTAGAGTTAAGTTTCTTCCCTTGATGGTATATTACTTTGATCACAGAGATCCTATATAAACTTAAAACACAATTCGACGCACAATGACATCTATCGCAGAATTTGATATATATATATATATATATATTATATATAGTCTAAATAAATGTGATCATCTAGCTACTAAGTTGCGATTCTTCTAGGCTTATCGAAAACACGACACGCACGCACTTCCAGGCTTGTCGCGACATTACATCTTCAACATATCAAAAATAGGTGATCCCACCTCCCTTTGTATCGCTTCTTCTTGGCATTGGGCCTTACGGGCCAACGCACACCTCGTTTCAGCGGGCCTCCCTCGTGCTAAGAGGTAGCGCTTGGTCTGGTTTGGTCATCAGGGTGCACTTGGCAGATCATCCGCCCGCGAAGAAACACAACGCGCAAGTTCATCATGGTGGCAATCATGATCAGAGCAAAAGCAGGTGCAAAGCGAAAAGCAGGAATAAATATTTGGAGAATAAATTTGGAGTTGGTGGTAAGTAAAAAATTAAGGATATATATAAATCCCGTTCACTCGATTGATGCCGTGATGGTCAGAATGACGTACTCACCTTCGGATGGGAAACGGCTGCGAAAAAATTAATATACGTCGTGCATCTAACATTTTCTGGCTGGGGTTGGGGGACCGTCTGGGGATGGCCATGCCTGGATCTAACTCCTCCCCTCCTTTTTTTTATCAAAAAAAAAAATTCTGTTTTATTCTTGGTTTTATCTATCATGTAACACAGCGGTAAGAGCTTAAGTTAGCTGGTACATAGCTTAAAATCTATAACCTGCTAAATATTCATAAACTTAGATAAAAGACGCGGTACAGAGCAATATTCAGCACATGCTAAGAAAGTGCGGAATTGCTTATCTATCATATCTATATATATATATATATATATATTAATGGAATGTGAAGAAGGAACTTTTTCCACTCATATTAATTTAATAAAAATATATATACTCACAATATCTAGACGTAAGTACAAGGACGGTTGATATATATAGAAGCCATAATGTGACAATGCAAAGGCAGATCTGTGCCCTGTGCCGTGCCAGCGTCGTACCTCAGAAGCTACGGGATATTCTTATGGCTGATGCTGAGAGTATGTGTTTTAGTAAAGAGCCTTGTAAAGCGGCCGCTCGAACAAAAAAAGAGCGTTGGTGCCATAAACGGGACAGTGTTCCTAACTGCATTTTTGAACTAGAAAAAAAAAAAAAAAAAAAAAAAAAAACAGATGCGTTAGAAACTCGTGTTACCTTCTAACCCAGAGACAGCTTGTATATAGGAGCTTCTGCTTGCGTTGTCAGCAAGAGACGCCGATCTTCACCACAGCCCTCTTCACCGTGGATTAGCTACTCGAAAGCTCAAAATGGTCATGAAATTGGACTGGTTTTTTGTTAGTCATAAACCAAGGACAAAATCTAACCAGATGATATTGAGTTGGTCAAATGTCATAAGATAACCTTCTCGGCAAGGTCCTCATTTGTCATCTTCTCCTCGTAAAGGAATGGTGATAAACTCTATTGCCATGCAAGTAGCTTTCAAGTTGACATGATTCACGAGCTTGACAGTGTTGCTTTGACTTCTTTCTCGTAGATGCTCGGCAAAGATTCGCCATCTTGGTATCAACCAGATAAAATCTTGTTACAGTATCAATGCGCGGTGGTACGGTAATGTTGAAACCCCCCAAAACGATATTCAATATGAACCGGTATAATATGGTACGTTCTATACCGTTAGGACGTTCATGCTTGTGACACCTGGCTTGGGACGAATCATAGCCAGCAGCGTTGTTACCTTGGCAACTGTCAGAACACGGTTTGGGTCTCAGCATAAATTTCTAAACGATTAAAGCCCATGGCACATGTTGTTGAATACTGGTACATTATTTTGATTCCATCATCACATTTAGTTAATTCTTGGCAGTAGTAGTAGTTACCAAATTAATTCACGAATTACTTCAGCTAAATTAAAATGGCTCCTGTTATAGGCATTCGCCCACATGGTGTCCGACCTCCATCTTGAATTGCCTTGGCCCATGCCAAGATCCATTCAAACTCCGATCTCTGAGGTTCATCCACCCCGGATTTGGACAGTGGCCTGGAAAGGTCATCCCGCATCGGGAGCACGTGATACAATTCTCGCCACGATCCCTGCCATGATCCATTATCGAGATTCTCATCCTGATCTTCGTCAAGATTCCTGTCATGATCCTTGTCAAGATTCACATGCCATTCTTAGAAATAGCCAGCCCCGCAATGAGCACCCCCCCCCCCCCCCCCCCTCTGTAATAAGTGGAAGGGGATCCAGGGATGGACATTCACTCTTATCGACCCTCAACTCATTTCCTCACTCTCCCGCTCTCCTTTACATTCTCAAAGCCGAGTTAACTTAAGGAAGGTCTCCGCCGGAAAGAGGCCAAAACTTTTTACAAATTTCAGCCTCCAACATTGGAAGCATGTGGCAATCGCTCCATCGAAGCTCATCTCCTTTATTGGATCCAACCTCCCTAGCATTCAACTAGCATTCAGGTAATATGATTCTCTTCTTTTATTTTGTCTGTTTATTGGTAAGCCTTTAAAGCAATATACATCAACTAGGCAACCTTGGACCAGCCCATTCCGGATGGCTCGCAGAAATCTCTCATAACATGCATCGTGTCACATAGGTCTATTTTTTTTTTATCAACCAAAAAGGAAATGAGGGGATAAATCTCGTCGTAGCTATCTCCATTGAGGCCCCCTCCCCATCGGATCATGTTCGATACGGATCGTATTTTTCGCTTGCCCTCTCCATCATATGTGAGTATGTCAGCCTGACCTTACTAAGACGACGGAGTAATACGCTCTCCCTCCATTCCGATCACGTGTCCCATGACGTACCCTTGAATTTAATTTTCAATTTGGGAAGTCCTGAAGCTCCTCGTGATCTATCCTCGTGACCTCCAAAGAAAGGAGACAATATACCGACCGTTTGGGCTATGCATTCGCTGCCAAGCTGCTCCATGCTAGCAAATAAATTAAATCCATCAGAGAAGAAACAACTGAGTTGGGATCTTATTCGGTGCAATGTTGATTTGGAGATGTTCGGTCCCTTAATCATAGCCATCCCTGTATTATCCAATGGTCATGATTGGACAAACGTCATGTATCAGGTAACATTGTCCATTTACTATATAGCGAGCTCGTACAAATAGACGGCCATGATTGAGAGACTGAACCTTTCCATCGCCACCAGCTCCAACCAAAGTAAGCGCTTCAGTTACTGATGACCGTTTATCTTTTGGTATTGCATCAGTTTACGTCCGACGAGAGCTCGAACAATTAAGTTCGATATGCAAACGGTTGGAGGAGAGCATTGACACCATAAAACACCAAATATCGGCATTTATTCACCTCCAATTGTTGGTCGATGGACATTCGTTCACTTATGAACCTGCACCCTTGGTTTCCCGTGGGCAGCCATAACGCCCGGTAACTTAATCTTCGTACATCATCATTCAATTGTGTTTTGCTTGTTGCATCATTATTTTTCCCACATTTTTTTCTTATTCTCGAGAAGAGGTTCGGTTCATTTCCATTTAGAATGGTCATCTCAAGGAAGAAAGAAAGAAAGAAAAGAAAAAAAAAAAAAAAACGAAAACGGGCCGCTTTTTAGAACTCATGTCACCTAGGGTTCATAAAAAATTTCCTTTTCTTATTTTGCATTCATTGGAAAATTCTTTCTAAGTTCATCCCATTTGGCCTCTGGATTGTGGGTGAAGATTTCAATACTACTTAACAAATCTTTTTAGGGAAATGATAACCCTCAACCGAAAAAGATTATTCTTGCTTTCTCACAACTCATGAAATCTCTTCAATTGATGTCAAACCTTCCTATGAAGGGTCAGACTTTACTTGGAGCAATAATAGGGACCCGTCCATCTTGGCTAAGCTTGATCGGTGAATTTTTTTCTACCGAGTAGGATATTTTTGTGTCCAAAACCTATTCAAATTGCTCCTCTAAATCCATGCTCAGCTCATTCTCCTATCCTACTTTCATACCTTGACTGACCGATAAAGAAGAAAGTATTTTGATTCGAATGCAGTTAGCTCTGTCAAGAGTATATCTTTGAGATTGTTTCTAAAGCTTGGAACTTTATCTCGTCTACCAAGATGATGCAGCCACTCTGGTTCTAAAACCAGGAAAACCAGAAAAGTACTTAAGCTTTGGAGTGTTGAGGTTAAACGTGCCACCTCAAAGAAAAATCTGATCTCCTTTTGAAGATCCAGGACCTAGATCGTTTGGAGGAATTTGCCTCTCTCTCTCTCTCTCTCTCTCTCTGAGTAATTTGCAACTACGAATCTCATGTAATAGAAGTTACTGCAAATCTATAAAGATGAGGAGGTATATTGGAAACAGATGGCAAAAATTAAATGGTTGAAAGAAGGTGACAATAATACCATTTTTCCATAAGATTGCAAGTTGTCACAAAAAGAACAACCGGATCTCACACATTTCTTGGGATGGTCAAGCTAACCATGATCATGATCAAATCATGAAGGCCTTCTTTTTCTTATTTCAAAGATCTATTTGGCAAACATGCTGAGACTTGTCTGGACCTTAATTGGGAGGATATCTATTCATTATCTTCTTTGAATCTTCATGCCCTCGATCACCCTTTCACCCTTGATGAAAGCAAACTTGCGGTCTTTAGTTTTAGTGCTGATAAAACCCTGGTCCAGATAGATTCTCCTTTGGCTTCTTACAACATTTTTAGGATGTCATTTGCAATAATTTATTTTCTTATTCGAGCAACTCTATGATTCAAACCTGGATTTGTCTCGGCTTAGTTATGCTTTTTTTTTGGCTCACATCCCTATGAAAGAATATGCATCTTCACCTATTGAATTTTGATCAGTAGTCTCATTCATAGTTGTATCAAAGCAATTTCCAAGGTGTTGGCCAATAGACTGAAACCTATCTTTATTCTCTAGTTGATTCAGCACAGTCTGCCTATACAAAAGGCCAATCGATTTTAGATAATATCTTTTGCACCAATGAAATCATACATCTCTCCAAAAAGAGTTCTGACCTGGTATAATTTGCAAATTAGATTTTTTTAAAAGCTTTTGATAAAATTGGCCTCAGGTACCTCCTAAAGATGCTACATTCTAGAGGGTTTCCACCTAGATAGTGTGGTTGGGTGGAAAACCTACTCACTACATTCAAAGTGGCTGTTCAATTCAATAGCAATCATGGTGCTTGGATCCCTTGTAGCAGAGGTATCTGTTTCATCATTGCTGCTGATTCATTAGTGTCAAGGCGACCCATTATCGCCTTATTTTTTCATCATCGCTGCTGATTCATCAAGTAAGCTTCCAAACAAAGCAGCGATTTCTCATATTTTAGAAGGCCTTGGAAATCCTTATATTCTTGAAAGATCTAGGATTCTCGAATATGCAGAATTGCAGATGACACCTTGATATTTGACAAAGCAAAGAAAGACAACATTTCTGTTCTTAAGCGATGTTATACTGTTTTGAATTGATTATTAGTCTTGCAATTAATGTTTAGAAGAGTTCAGTTATGGTTCTTGCTCCAGTTCTTGGATAAGATGTAGATTATGCCTCTTGGCTTAATTGTAGCTATTCATCTCTTCCTTTTCATTATCTTGGATTACCTCTTAGAGGATATAGATTCTCAAATTCTGACTGGTTACCTCCGATCCAAAAGTTTGACTCTAAACTTAGTACTTGGAAAGTAAGTTTCTTTCATTTGACGGGAGACTTGCTCTCGTAAATATTGTTCTTTCTTCACTTCCAGTATACTTCATGTCTCTCTACAAACTGCCCTCTTGGATTATCAAGAAATTGGATAGAATTAGAAAAGCCTTTCTTTGGAAAGGCTCAGATTCTGTTAATGGCATCTCTTGCAAAGGTTCATGGTCCAAGATTTTCTTTCCTGAGGAGGAAGGTGGGCTTGGGATCAAGATCTACATTCCTTGAATCAGTCCCTCTTGGCAAAATGGGGTGGTGTTTCCTTAAGGAGGATCCTGGTTGGTGGAGAAGAATTATATCTGATACTTACCTCCAAAAGGTTAACTACTAATTGGAAGTCAATAGGCTTTGTTCTAAACTTTGGCGGCACGTGATGCAATTCCATGCCACCAGTTTGGAATAGAGTCAAGCATGAGATGGGAAATGGTAATAATATTTCATTTTAGCATGACAGTTGGATTTGCTTTGCTCCACTCAAAATCATATTTCCTGATCTTTCCATTTTTTATTGCGGCAAAAAGTAAACACCTTCTTCAATTCTAGACGGGGATGTTGGCACATTCGAACTATTTCGCATTCATTGAAAGTCTTGCGGGAAGTCAAATCTTCTTTCAGTACTTGATGAAGTTCATCTGAATTCAAGCCAGGATAAAAGTTCGGCAATTGAAACTTTCGGGTAACTTCACTTCATCCTCTCTATACCATTTTCTTGCTTCTAGAGGTGTGAAGTGGGCTATGGCTAATAAGTAAACTTGGAAGAGCGTGATTCCATACAAAGTTAAATGTATATGTGGTTGCCCTTCTAAAAGAGCTCAGTAGTACCAAGGAGCTTTACGAAAGAAATTAAGTAAAAATTTGTGGTTGTGTACTCTATGATGTTGCAACAGAATCCATCGATCACCTATTTGTTAACCGCTCCTATACTTCTCAGATTTGGTCTTGGATCTGTGACTGGCTAAAACTACAGCTTGTGCCGTCTAACTTGCTTCGTCTGTTCTTCTTTTGTATAAACAGAACTACAAATCATCACTTCGTCAGCATGTACTTATGCTGATAGCTGCCCTGGTCTGGCGCTGCTGGGAGGAAAGAAATTCGAGGATGTTCCTTGACAAAAGCTTGACCGAGGTTTGTATCTTTCTGAAGACCCTAAATCTATTTAACCAGTGGTCTGTTCTTTGTAAACAGAATGAGTTGTCTGGTATTGCTCCACTAGCTAAACTACTCTTTAAGGGATAGTTCAATCCATTGACTCTTTTATGGCTAGTAACTAGGAGGCTAGTTATCAAAAAAATAAAGTTTACCTCATTTACTTGAAAGATATCTAAACTCCATCGTGTTACTTTAAAATCTTATGTTACTTGTGCTAAAAAAATAATTGCATCTTGTGCTCAAGGATCTTGAGCATTTTTTATTTAAAAAATGGTAGAGGAAGCATCCTAATTTGAAAGGCTTGAAATGATTTTGCATCTTCAATGACTTCTACATTATATGGTTAAATTTTTTTATCAAATCTGAAAGAGTTTGGGTGAAGTTTAAAACTAATTTTAGAGATTTTCATAATGACTTATACAAGATATCTGATTCTCTCTCTATTATTATCATCATGTTCCGTCTATAATATATCTCCTTTAATCTTCCCTTCTCTTTTAATTTGATTTCTTTTTCTAATTTTCAATAACAGCCGGGTGACCGTCTTTGCATTAACCATCAACATCATTAAAAAAAAAAAAAAAAGGTGGTGGGGGGGGGAGGGTTTGTTGCTAAACCAGACTACCAGCATTAACCATCAACATCATGGATTCAGCTAAACCTTTATCTTGCATGAATCAACCAGGAATGCTTCCACCGCCTGTCAAATCTATGCCAGAAAACCCAACATATTTTCATCATATTTCCGGATCTCCTCATGGTCCGATTCTGGAAAAGGCAATGATATTCTCGGGTGCAGGATTATATATACCAAGGGTATTAAAAATATTCAACATACATTTTTATTCAATCATGACCGAACCAGAATTACTGTCAATTAATGAAACCCGTTCACAGCCCCAAACAAGTTTTAGAAGTAGCAAAGTAAAGAGAAAAAGAAAAGGGTATGCTAAAATAACATGAAAAAATCATCAGATTTGTGACATTTTGACCAAGATTAATCCCATATGAAAATTATAAAAACTGAAAACATGAAATGATTATTGGAAGAGGGGGAGACCTACCGCATTGTAAGGTTCCAAAATGATCGATGCAGCAACTTTTTTTATTGTTGGCTCATCAGCATCACTTATAAAATGGAACAGTAGTTATAATCATCCTCCCCGATCACATACCATACATCGCACTTCTGACAAATCCTTGGAAACAAGGACCAGTGTCTTTCTTTTCATCCTTCTTCTCATCCTTGGATGGACCTATACTAACAAATTGTGCCGACGATTTCCTGAACTTCCTAATCTTTCTGATGATCTCAGGGTCTGCCAGCTCCTATGACTGGACCAATCTTTTCGAACGGAGCAAGGACGATAGAATCTATGCCTTCTATCCCTGCAAACCAATTGCATAACCTTCTTCTTACACTTGTTACATAACATATCCACTGACACTACAGTTTTCTGCAACAAAAAATAGCTCCATTTACAGCACTTGTTGGTAGGAAAGGTAATTTATACTGAGACTACTGTTTGCAACAAGAGAAAACAAGTACATGGAATGCAAAACCAAATCAAACCAAAACTAAATCAGCAATAAAGAAAAAAAAGGGAACAAAGTGCATATAGGCTTTTAGCATTCTTGGCAAAAAAGAAAAAGAAGTTCATAGATCAGAAATGGACCTTTGACATGCTTTTAGTTGAAGATCTACCAGTGGAAAGGTAGAGATGGAGATGCAAGGTAATGGTGCAGTATTTATAAAGCCTCTTTTTTCTTGGATTTCTTTTCTTTTTTTTTACCAGCTACTCTAGATTTTTTTCCATTCAACTTGGTTCTGTTTAGGCCCTTGCAGATTCTGATAAATCATCCTAGAGTTAACATGACTGGAGACTAGTTGAAGACAAATTGAAGCGACGGGTAGGCTGGGAACAGAAAAGTAAATGTTGGGCGGATGGCTCTTCAATGAATCATCTACAAAATAATGCTTGTCATTTAATGTACACGGTTTAATAACAATGCAACCAAATGGAGGTGACAAATATTGGCCACCTCCTAGCTTTGTTTGGAGTTTACTTTTTGTGTCCACACAGAGGATTGGAAAATTTTGCAGTGTATTGTTGTCAGTCATTCATGAATTAAATTACCTAATAAGTAACTCAAGCCATACAGGCTTACAGCAAAGATTAAACTGAAGGGGACCATGGTTTCGGTCGAGCAATTTCAAAATGTGTCAGCATTGACTTGAAGGCAAACTGATAGTCCAGGAGAATGTCCCGAGGTCTTAGAACAAAAACCTGACAACTTCAAGCTTGATCCAGTGTCTCCATAGAAGACAGGCCATGCCAAGCTTCTCAGATGGAAAACTAGCAGAGCCTGGTCTGAAAATTCCTTGACCAGGCCCCCTGTTGATGCTGTTGGAAGAGCAGTCAGTTAGAATAATCAAATCAACATCACATTCTGATAACGCTATGGATAGATCAGTTTCAATTTCACCATTTAAACTCTCTCAGGGCATTCTCCACAGGCTATGCTGATATATGCTCATATACCCAGTCTCGTTATGTCACACTTGAGTCTTGCTAAAATTACCTGTTTGATCAATTAATTCAGCATCGGCTTCCAGTTCACTCGAGTCATAACTGAAGGCAGAGGAAAACATGAAAACATGAACAGATATTAACAATCTCCAAACCTCTGTAAGTTTGATCATAATTTCTTATTAGTTGCACAATATGAGTGGGATCACCCATATCTCATGCATGAAATCCAAACATGAAATGATATGAAGTTATACCATGATAACTTGATTATAAAATTGTATAAAGAACATCTCACTAATATCCTAAATTATTGATGATACTGGCTGCTCCGTCCTAAATGTGTGATGCTTCTTCTAATACAACAGTTACAAAATCAAAAACTGATATATCGATCAGGTCGATCTAATACATACTAGTAATTTTCAGATTGGGCTTCAGCTAGGAGGCTGACCTGTGACATGATTTTCTTATCAGGCATAGTCCCCGCCCTGACCAAGCTGACGACATTCTTAAGTAGCATCAAGCCGTTGCCTCACAGAAATATCCACCATTTTACTTGTGCTACAATTGGAGGTTATGCTGTCCCTTTCCTAATCCTTGAAGTAGCTGCTGTATCAATTTCCTTGTAACTGAAAATGTAATTAGTCACTTTCTTCTTAAGATGTGGGAAAAGATAACCCAAGTCAAATGGCACAAAAATCCCTAACACATTAATGCCGTCAAAACAATCTGTACAACATAAATAGGCAAAGTTTTATACTGACAGTTTCATGCTACAACAAAAAGGGTTAAGTTGATTAAACCATATAACAACCACTGGACCACATTTTCACCAAAAGCATCATTCAGAGGACCAGAAGCCAGATAAATGTTGCACTTTGGTCCAGAGCAAGCAGAAAAGTTTCAATAATTCCATTGTCTCTCCAGTAACATCCAAAGAGCCAATATAAGAAAAAACAAGCTCATACCTCTAGTGTCATTATGACTCGAAAGTCAGGATGTCTTTTTAGCTGCCACAGTAGCAAGAAATTAGTTGCACTAACCATTAAACAAGTTTAGGAACCTACAAGGAGAGCTCGTCACTACACAGATCTGACTTAGAATTTCATGTTTGCCCACCAATCTAAATTCTGATGCCTGATCATGTGGCATTCGTCTTTTCCTTTTCTCAATCTAGAAATTGGAACAAGGTTTGATTTCAGTAAATGTTTAGCCATAATTCATTATCTTCTGTACAAACAAATGAAAATACCAGCATTCATCTTACTAGGCAATGGGAGTTTCTATTATGATAGTTACCAATAAAACCTTGGCTACAAAAGTGAAACTTACTGGAGATCGCTAAAGAGGAAGTGAGCAAGGTTTTCCGAACCGGACCGGTAGTCGGCTGGCACGGTTCGGCGTTAAAAATGGCACAGCCCCCCTAAAAATCAAAAAAAAAAAAAGCATCACGCCGAACCGGACCCGACCCGGGCCGAACCGCGCCGAACCGGAACCGGACCAGTGGCCGGCCGGCACGGTTTGGCTTTAAAAATGGCATAGCCCCCCTAAAAATCAAAAAAAAAAAAAAAAGGTATCACACCAAACCGGACCCGAACCGGTGCCAAACCGGTCGAAACGGGCCCCGAACCGGGCGGTCGGCGCGGTTCGGCCCGGTTCGGGTAGGTACAGGTGGGGGGCAGGTGGGCCTTTTTTTTTTTTTTTTTTGTCACATGGCACTGTAGCCATGGGACTGAGGGGGGGTTTGTTTGGGTTTTAAGAAGAGAAAAGGCACAGAGAGCTCGTAAGAGCTCTGCTCTGCCTCTCTGCTGCAGCACCGTGGAAGGAAAAACGATCCAAAAAAAAAATTCGTGGATCAATTTAAATCCAATCCAACCTGCAAAAATCAAAGGAAAAGCTAAATCAAGATCCGTATATCTTTCTTTTTCCGTATTTTTCTCTTTCATATCGTTATGTTTTGTTAAAATCCGTGCAAAATAGAAAATTAAGAAGAAATGCTGTCAAAATTTATTTGTTTGGCAATGATTTTAGAGTATGTGGGTAGATCTAGGATAGATCTACACAATGATACTAAAATCTTAATTTTTTAAGTATATAATTTTTTAAATTAAAAATTAATTTCGGATTAATAAATTACTTAAAAAAATAGAATTTAAAAGAAACTGTAATTATAAATTATTAATCTAGGGCTTGTAAGCTACTCTCACTATAATTTCATGTCGATTATTCAAGTTTTGTGCATTTTAGAATAGTGCCCGTAGGTCTTAAATTGAAAAAAAAAAACTTTTAATGCATTTCTAGGATCTTAAAAATACATGTAGCATGTATGATGGAATCCTACATGAATCTAAAATTATTTTTTTTTATTTCTTTATTTTTGAATTTTTAAATAAAAAAAAATTAAATTTTAAAATAGATTAATAAAGTGTTAATTAAAAAGATTATTATTGACCTTATATGAATTTAAATATTAATGTATGGATCCATTAAGGAGGAAGAAGGATCCGGAGCGGGAGATTGGCTGATTACATGGAGAGATGCTCTTGGGTCGGCATCACTGGAGGTGTAAATGGTGTAATACCGAATTCAAAGGTGGGGAGGGTACAAGGTTGAAGCAGCACTTGGCTGGTGGCTATCCTGATATATCTGCATGCCGACAGTGTCCACAGGAGGTCCGTCGTTGATGAAGAAACACTTTGCTGATTTTAAAGCTGGAAAGGAAAGAGCAGCAAGAAAAAGGCAGAGGTGGGCCGCAGAGCCGCAGAACCACCTTCTTATCACTCCAAGGAGTCAGAGGATCATCTATTCCTTCTGATGAGGAGGGACAGATAGAGGCTGCTATTAAGGCGAGCTTGTATAAGCAGAGACACAGGAGGCAGCCAGGCATAGACAGCAATCAGACCATCATCTTTTGAGTCAGGATCGGGATCCGCTTCTGCTAGTGCTCCAGGAGAGTCTGAGACAGTTTAGGAGGACCTCCTCAGTCAGAGAGCCCGTCAGGAGAGGCACTGGCCTATTGCATCCATGTTGGGAGCATTTGGCAGTAGGAGGAAGTCTTCCAGGTCCAGGGACATTCCAGAGGGAGCCACTATCCATGATGTCGATCCACATGCATGCATTTTTCAGTAGAGATTCCAAGCAACAGAGGATTGACACAATGCTAAAAAAGGATAAGAAGAAGGATATATGGCGGGCCATCTCCTCCTGGTTTCATTTCAGTCATATCCCAGCCTATACGCAGACAATCCATATTATCGCTCTGCTATTTCATCTATACAGGCTGCTGGTACAGGTGTAGATCCTCCAGCATCGAGGATATCTATGGTCATCTTCTGGAAAGCAATAAGGAGGAGCTAGAAGGATGGATATCCTCGTATCAGAGCAAGTGGCCCGTGTATGGATTGACTGATGTGTGATGGTTGACTGGTCCTACTAGACGGAGCATCATCAATTTCTTGACTTATTGTGATAGGAAGACTTTTTTTCAGAAGTCTATTGATGCTTCAGATCAGGTGCACGATGCCAGTTATATCTTCAGATTGATGGAGGAGGTGATTGATCAGGTGGGAGAGCATAATGTCATGCAGGTCATCACTGATAATGGACCACAGTACAGGGCCGCAGGGCAGATCTTGATGGAGCGGCGGCCACATATTTTCGGACCCCTTGTGCTGCATATTATATAGACCTCATGTTGATGGATATTGGTAAAATTCGCAGGATGCAGAAGATTGTTAAGCTGGCACAGTCTATCACCATATTTATATATAACCATACATGGGTCTTATCATTGATAAGGAGCTTTACAGGAAAAAATATTGAGACCGGTGGTCACACGGTTTGCTACTAATTACATTGTACTTGATAGTCTTCTTCTTGGCAAGAAAGCAGAGCTGCGTCAGATGTTTGTCAGTCAAGACTGGCATGAGAGCAGATATGCCAGGGCAAATACTGAGAGAAGCAATGTAGAGAATTTAGTAACGAGACAGACATTTTGGCAGCGGGCTGAGAGGGTAGTGGAGACTATCAAGCCTCTATAAAGTACTTCGTGCCGTGGACTCCGAGAGGTATGCTCTGATGAGCTTTTTATATTTCATGATGCAAATGGCAAAGAAAAAGATCCAGAGGCAAATCCATCACATGCATATAAGTATATCCGGATCATTGATGGACGGTGGAGTTATCAAATGAGTTTGGATTTGCATCTAGCAGGTATGTAGTATTTTATAAAGTCCCTAAAAATAAGTTTCAATTAGATTCATACAAGTACGCTTGACTGATTCTTAAAATATATGTGCAGCTTACTATCTAAACCCGAGATTTCAGTACTCCGTACCGGACATTGCCATGGATGAGGATCTTATGTCTGCCCTACGCATGTTATATATAAGATGGAGCCCGATCTAGATATCGCTGCTATGTGCCTTGAAGAAGTAAGTTAGATTAAAATTATTAAATGATTTTTAAGAGCATTAATTTCAACAGCTAACAATTTTTTTTCTGGCAGACGAGATTTTTTAGGAAGGACATTTCATTTGAATCCACTGTAGTGGTCAGAAATAAATCAAAGATGAATCCTGGTAGGGTACAACTAAGAAGTAAGTTTAATATTATATCAGGATTAAATTTTTTATTTTGCTAAATCTAAAATTCTAAATGATGCAATGTCTTTTGCAGCTGAATGGTGGGTACATTTTGGTGGATCTGCTAAAAATTTGAAGGTTCTTGCAGTGAAGATCCTCTCCCAGACGGTGTCATCCAGTGGATGTGAGCGCAACTGGTCTACATTTGGTCTTATCCACTCCAAGCGGAGGAACCGTCTGAAACAGAAATGCCTCAATGATCTTGTATATGTACACTATAATTTAAGGTTGAGGCTAAAATGTATTCAGGAAGAAGTAGAATTGAAATATCCCGATCCCACTGCAAGTTCATATGTTGATGAGGATGAAGATCCAATGATTGGGTGGGTCATGGGTCCAGCAGCAGCCAGAGCTTGATGAGCCAGGATCGCCTCACGATCAGCCAGTTTTGTGGCTAGTGAGGCTGGGTGGATGCTGGACAATGGGCAACAAGTAATATTCCTCACAGGGCTCCAGCAGATACAGCACATCGTCCCTCCTTACCATCTACTACACCCAGAGACAGAGAAAAAAGAAAGGCAGTGCACCTTCATCGGAGCACTCAGTCCACTCATATTCAGATACCAGAGACAGTGATGATAGTGCTTCAGATAGTGGAGGATCTAGTGATCAGGGAGGGGCAGGAAGACAAGAGTCATAGCCACCTAGTCCTATTCGATTCACTGGGGAGTCGCAGTTTTTCCATGCCACGCAAGACACAGATCATGGAGTACCATCTGATAGACCCCGTGGTGATACGATTCCATATAGGTGACGGGCTCCGCATGGTCGTTCGGGACACAATACAGCTGCATCTCTTGCACGTGGAGTAGGATCTATGAATGTATCTAGATCATCCTTATATTCAAGATCCTCTTATCTGTAGCTACCGACTGCTTCTGGTCCATATGGTGCATCTGAGACGTCAGCATCCAGTGGTTATTATCCCGGAGCATCTTATGTATCTGATTTTGTTGCTGGTATATTTAGATTCCCCCCTGCACTACCATATCATCAGTCTTTGGATAGCTCTCAGAGTCGGGACGTCAGAGAGGGATCTGCGATTAGTTATGATCCATCACACATACCTCCTGGATGAGCTTAGAGGAGTATCATGATGCCTGGCATGAGGGACATACCGAATTTTCTACAGAGTACATACATGATCCCTATATTTATGGACATCGTCACTTTATCCAATTCTAAATATTGGTTTGTAATTATATGTTTATACCACATTTTACTTTCATTAATTGTTGATAATCTTAGTTTAATTATCATTTTTTTTATTTCAATTGAAAATAGTCCTAAATATTAGTATTTAGTCCTAAACCCTAAACCGTATGCCATCCTAAATCCTAAATCCTAAACCCTAAACCGTAAATCCTAAACCCTAAAGCCTAAACACTAAATTCTCCCTAAACCCTAAACCCTAAACCCTTAAAAATAAAATAAAAACCTTAAAATTATAAAAAAAATCAAAAAAAAAAATTGGATGTACCGGTTCAAACCGGTACGCCCCGCCGTACCGTGTGTCTGCATGGTACGGTACCGTACCGTACCGGTACCGGCCGACCACCGATATGGCACCCCGATACCGGTACCGGGAACCTTGGAAGTGAGTCTTCAAAAAAGAAACAGTCTGTAGCAGGAGTTGCTTAAAATGCTAAAATTTGGACAATGGTAAATTAAACAGGAAGTATCATCAAAAAAACCAAAACAACCATGCTTCTAAAACTCTAACAAATTAAGAATTAATGAAAAATAAAGAGCAGAATGAGTCAGATGTATTAAGTATAGATAATGGTAGTTGTAGATGCATGAATGCCACTCCATAAAGTAAGCACTTCTTGGGCTTGGATGTGCGTTACTATTAGTACAACTTACAATGTCTTGTTGTTCAATCCATAAATACATACTCCGACATGCCAGAAAGTTTACAATATCAAGGAACAAGTAAAAGAAATTGACCAAAATCCAATATATAGGAGATCCTTCAACTAACTCCATTTTTGTTCCTTCTTTTTATTTATTTATCTTTAGAAACACTTCCTTGACATTCAAACTCCAGTTTTTTTTCTTTTTCTTTTTGCATTGTTCATATTCATGAATCTTCCTGTCCTTGGTACCTCGGGTAGTCGAATTGCATGGACTTCCACTTAGGTCCTCACTCTTAATACAGAAGTTCACAATCTTCTGATCTAACTAGTAGTAATGAACCATCTTCTCCAGAGGTTTCATATCCAGGTCAATGAAGTATGCCTGCAGAAAAGCTTAAAATAACTTATTGAAGAAATTGCTCTGATAACCATTAGAAAAATGGATCTATATTGTATCTTTCATGCGTCAAAATGATTGATCTTTCATGACATGAACCATTGGATCCCACTTTGCACACCAACCACTCCCTTCCATCTGCCAGCACATATCACAGAGCAGATGTCAAGCTTTGAAAGGTGTGCAGAGCACAATCCAACAGTTCACACCATGAAAGAAGATCAATCATTCTTTTAGGCAAAAGATACAACCTGCACTCTAGAAAAATAACAAACTGCTCGACATCTGTTCAACAAAGAAGCAAAGACATCTAAATGTTACCAGAATGCACTCTTTTTTTAATAACTATTATGCTTTCCAATTTTTCAATTTTTTTTAAAATCATGGTTACTTTGCTTTACCACTAGTTGAGATATGAAGTATATTATTCCATATTGCAATAGGCTGAAATGTAAAACAAATAGCAGCAACATACAAAATAATTTGACACTTACAATATCACATAAATGTGTGCTACCCCAAGCAGTGCATGAAACACACTTTCATATATGCTAAACTGACAGTTCAATCAAGCAAAGTTACAGAAACTTCATTGATTGACAAACTTGATGACAGACAACTTAGTGTGCGTGTGCATATCATCTTGCAATGTATCAAAACAAGATCTCCAAAATGAAATGAGAAACTAATGATGGATGCATACCTTGTAATCAAAGCTCTGATTAGATGATTCAAGAAATATGGAATTAGTTTGGAATCCATTAATCATTTATTTTTCTGCTGCTCATCTGCGAGAAGCTGATGGAGAATCATCAAAATTCAGCTGTCTCTTAGAGGGAAGACCGTCCAGCTTTCTTGACCTCTCGATCAACTGGAGGTGGCAAAACAAAATTAAGCTGTCAAAGAAGGTAGGGCTTTCGTTTTTTGCAGCCATTTGTTGGGAGCTTTGGAGGGAGAGAAATGGGCGTATATTTCTGAACAAGAGGACCTCTCTGACCTCTGTCCTGAGAAAGTCGCTTCAAAGCTTTTGTGATTGGAAGGAGTTAGGTTCTGCAAAGTTTCAGGCACAACATAAGCAGCTTGGGGAGAGGCTTCGTTCTTTGGCAGAGTCTCCCACCTCTCAACAGTTCTAATCTGGGGTGGAGGTTGATTCCATATGATGGTTCTCCTGTTGTATAACTTTCCCTCCATTTTTGTTTCTGATTCTTTTATTTTGTTTCTTCTTCAGCTCCTTGTTTGCCCTCTTTGCTGTTTCTTGAGCTCCTCTCTGTCCTCTGGCCCCTGAGGAACAGATGGTTGTAAACGGTTGTAATTATTTCTTCTATTAATAAATTGGAGGTAGGTTTCTACCTCCTCTTCACATCAAAAAAAAAAAAAAATGGAATTGTAACCAGATGCTCTACTTCCACTTTCTATAGGTCTTAAGCTGATCATCAGACTGCAATCCTTTGCTGTAGCAGCTAGTAGATAATCTCTTACTATTTTCAGGCTTTTCTAGTAAGGAAGAGATTGCAGGAAGGATTTTGATGCAAGAGCTCTGGATCACCAAAACTTTTGCATACCATGAAATGCTGAGATATAATGGTGTAGTATGCATGAATAGCACCTTCTATGTCAAGAGCATCCAGCTTTTGAGTTTCTAGAAGCTGATCTAGTACTCCAGAACTGAAAATCACCTCTGCAACAAGTTCAAGGAAGCTTGGTAATTGTAGGCCACTGACCTTGATCAGATCTTTGATAACCATGTTCATTTCATGAGACCAAACAACTGCATGGACCTTGATCAGATCTTTGCTAACCATGTTCATTTCATAAGACCAACACTGCATTGTCCATGCCACCTCCCAAGCCACCAAAAATGCAAGAACCATTTAAGAGTATGCGGAAGTTTTTTTAAGGAGTTGAAAAGAGTGATGTCATGGCCTGCTATTCTGTCTTTCGTCAAGAGAACAGATCAAGCAGGTTATATTCACTTACTTTTGATATCTGAAAATATGAATTGATATGTGTCCAAGATTATATCCGATTTTCAAATTTTTTAACAATAAGACAGTCAATATAAGCCTTGTCATGATATGACATGAACGACGCTTGTTTGAACAATTAAGTGATATGCATTAGCTATAATAATGAGGTAGGGACATTAGAGGATTATAATGTTTATAAAGAACAATGAAAACAAAAGGAAGTAAAAAAGCATTGGGTTGATTGAGATAAGCTGTACTATGGCAAGATTAACTAATAATATAAACAAGTCTCTACAATACCTCAAATTACTTTTATATTAATGTAATTAAATTAATGGTATGTTAATTGAGTAGTTGCATACCTGTCCCATATTAAGTTTCAGAAATTTATGCATCCTAAACTGTTTACATGCTTCTTAATAGCATTTGTCTTGGTTATGAATTCCAAAGATGGGAGAAATCCACACTTTGGCTGAACCATTCAAACATGTAAAGCAAAAGAAGCAGCAAAACCAAATTTCCCACATAAAGCTCAGGAAAGAAAGAAAAACTACAAGAAACAAAAGCAAATGCTGCTCATAGAGGAGCACCTTTATGTCAACAGCGACACAAATGTCCACTCTAGGAGAACCTGAGATAAAGTTAAAAATATTATAAGCATGCTACTCAAGTCATTACTAGACATCCACAGCATAGCTCTAGAGAAACTCCAAAAGTGTGTACTATGAAAATGATGATACAAATATTAATATGCCACTATAACTTTTGGTGTTAGTATCAAAGGCTGATTATTATTAAGAAGTTAAAGGCTACAAATTCTTGATAACAAAGCAAATATTGTGAAAAAATCATAAATAAAAGAAGAAAACAAAATGGACTGCACGTGAGAAAAGAGATAAGTTTGAAATTGAACAAAGTGCTTAGGCTAGAACCAGAAGCTGGAATCAGCTATCGGTAATACTAGCCAAGTATGTTACCTTTTTCTGCAAATGGGATCCAATTGGCTAGTCCCTCTTAGTCTGAGTCTTCTACAAACTCAAAAATATTACTACGGATAACTATAAAGAAATAAAAATCTTCTTTTCAATTTTTTTGATATTTTGTTTTCAGTCTTAATATTTTTTTCAATTTTGGTTATGATATGTGTATTAGTCCAGATCTCAATGTCAACATTTTCAATTCAAGTTAATTCAACTCAATTAAGAACAAACAGATAAATCAAAACAACTGATCATGAGAGAATTCCATCCTCCTGTATCTATTTTGGCACTTTGAAAGATGATCTGGAGGCCTTCAAAGCATTTCATTTTTTAGTTTTACACATGTTAAATACTGTGGATCATGATCAATGCTGTGATTTCTTATTTTGAGAAACCTACAGTATGATCTGTACTAGAACTACTAGTGTTCTACCCATCCAAGTAGTATTCATGGAACTCCCTTTGAATACATTATGGATTTATAAGTAGACATGCATTTATGCCCACACACAGACTCATGTAGACATATTCTTTGCTTGGAAGATATATACATATATACACTCATGTGTGAGCAAAGCCTTCCAAAGTCATAACCTGACAAAAATTTCAGGCAAGCAATATTATCTCACCATCAGTTTTTTTAATTTAAGACAGAAATCTTAATCAATAGGGCTTTTGTGGTGCATGACAGCTCTACAATCAAGAGTTTCATCTAATAATATTTAAATATAACAAATTTCACATACTTGGACATTTTCCAAGTGAAATATTCAATGTTTTTCGGATGAGTAGTTGGCAAACATATTCATGGAATATTCCCTTACTCTTCTCAGAACATTTAACTGGATGAGCAACTTGTCTAGTTTCTTCTCTGCATGCCATGATCTTTAACAAGATGTGCCTCCTAACTAACATGCTTTCATCTATGATATAATATCAGCACTAGCTTTATATGCAAAAGATCTAGAATTTTGAGAACTAGACTATACCAGTGAAAACTGAATGGTCAGATATAAGAAATGCAGGACTACATAAGATATCAACTTCTGTGGCATCATTTCTCCAGGCAGGATGCTGATCATGGGCATTCTTTCTAATGGACTCCAGAAATTCCCTAGACAGTGACAAGAATATGTCATATTAAAAGAAAATTGTTAGTTAATAAATGAGAACATACAGAAATAATTGAGCTTCAAATTGAAAATGGAGTAGGAAATCATTGACAGCTTGTCTAAAAGACTGAGTAGCAACTTCAGAATTAGTCTCATGCAAAACTTGTAGCTATTTCAGAGATACCAGTAACTGATATATGAAAGATACAATACACAGACAGCATGATGCTAAGCAAAAACCAACTCCTAAAATTAAAATGTCTGGTGTACCCCACCCCCCACCCCTTCTTTTCTTTTTTTTTTTTCCCCACTCAAAGGGGTTGGGGGAGGGTGTTCAAATTAGCTGCTATCCATAATTCGCCATTATGAGATGCAATAGAACTATTACCTCCTTTTTTTTACCTTTTGGATTGAGCACTGTTGTTTAAATCATCAAAGGCTTATTCAAACCAGTTCAAAGAGTTGAGTATGATATTGAGTAGTAATTGAAAACAAAGATTTTAGCAATATTGCCATGTATTTGATTCTTGAATGCAAGGAAAGAAGACTTACTGACAATTATAAAAATGTCCAAGTTCCACGAGCTATGGCAAAATATATGGATCAGCAGTTTATATACCTCTGATAATGATGTTTGTTTACTTTCTAGATTCAGGTCTCCTCTTCCAAATTAACGGAGTTTTTTGTTTGAAATTGAATAAGCTACCGTAACCAAAAGTCATTTTGCACAGCAAAAACCAAAATTGAAAGGCAGAAAGTGCATTTTCTCAAACCTTGATTAGCAAAATGCCCACCAATACCTTATATTATAAAAGAATTAACTACAAGAATCAAATGAATTGTTTGGATAAAATGTTTGTCAAAAGTACCCAAAAGTCTAGAATGTCAGAGATTTTGGAGCGTTGCTAACTCAGAAAAATTAAACAAAAAATTGCTTATTTTAGGTACACCAAGATCAACTTGAAAGTTTAAATGGCTTTCTCACCTCACAACTATTATCTGTTAAACACCTTGAAATCAAACAAGTCTTAAATATGATATCCATTACCTTTAAAGATTCAAGCAAATTATATGATATTTACTACAACACCCCCCAATAAAGGAAATTTCAAAATTCTTCGGGCATTACAATAAGTACAACAAAATGTAACTTTACTGTATGCTATATAAAAGCAAAAGTTTGGTATTAGATGGTGACATATTAACCGTTTCAATATGATGTTTAGTGCAGCATGCATAAAGGTAATGAATAAGGAAGACAGATAATAGCCAAGACTTGAAAAAAAAAAAAAATCATGGAAAAGAAATATCATACCCCAATCTGTATACTTCAAGCCCAACATGTGACTCATCACGTGCTTGATATAATTCTTGTTCGCAATATCCCTTGATTTGGATTCTACAAGTTCTTCAACATCTCCAAATAGAAGTTTTTTTCTGCCTAGATGGGACTGCACATCCATTCAGAGATTGGGTTGAGCCTTTTGGAACCTTCTGCATCCCTAATACTTTTCCAAGCTGTTTCAGAAGCCACCAAAATCCACGAATTACCAGGTCAGTGTCAAAAAATAAATAAATAGATGAACAAACAAGGCACTAACAAAAAAAAGAATCTTGTAACAACAATTTGACTGAATGTTGTTTACCTAACATTTTAGTGGTAAACAATCAACTTCTCTCTTCTCCAGTTGGAGTAATCTTTCATGTCTACAAGGTCTTTTAGCTTTAGGTTGTTGTCTATAATTGATTCTGAGGTCTGAAACTAGATCTTTGGTGGATCTGGCTCTATTTCTGTAACTTGGCTAGTAACTGTCACGTCCCGAATCCAGCTGTGGAATCGGCTACGCGACCGGTCGCATAAATCCTAGAATACATTCTAGACATCATGCAAGGCCTAAAAAAAATCACTATAACTTCAAACCTCCCATAATACAATTGATCATAATTTATAAGAAAATACCTAACATAAAGAAATTTATACAACTCATATTTATTTCAACTCCGGTCATTCTTCAGTCATCAAATTGGGTATTAATAACTCTCTAGTGATTCATCATTTCTTCACGAATCTCATTCATCACCAAGCTCAAATATCCTGCACAACTCTGAGAAGGAAAACAAATAGAGGGTTGTGAGCTTTCCAGCCCGGTAAGGTCTCCAAACACACCAATAATAGTAATAATTTGAAAATAGCAAGGAGATAAGAGTAATATCATGTCATGTAATTAAACAACTCAATATCACATATGACAACCTTTTGTAAAAATCATGTTTCCTTTTTATGTTTTCAATTTAATCATTCTTCTTCTTTAAGGTTCTGGACTAGCCACGATCATGCTCCAGCCCATGACTGGCAACCTCATGATTAATCATTTAATCGTGGTCAGGCTAGCTTACGTATTAAGCCCGTGGCTCAGGCTATCCCATGTACTATCTGCCCGTGGCCGGCTATTCCACGTATAAAACCTGTGGCTCAGGCTATCCCATGTACTATCCACCCGTGGTCGGCTATTCCACGTACAAAGCCCGTGGCTCAGACTGTGTAACCATGGTACCACCATGGCATGGCTAGTCCAATACCGTTAACACTTTATCCTTCCACATCATCATATCAAATTATATCATTTACAGTTTTCCACTAACTGGTATCATGGTCCAACCCATACAAATATCACATTATTTGAAAAACATGGTATACCAAAAAATAGCCAGTAACAGGGTTCCCGGAACTGTCCCATACTGCCTGGTACGGGACGTTCCGTACCGTACCGGCCAAGAGCCGGTACGGTTCGCCACCTAAAAACGGTCCGGACACCGGACCGTTGACAAAAAAAAAAATTCATACCGAAATGGTACGGTACGGTACCGGTACGGTACGAACTGCCCGGTTCGGGTCGGTTCAGGCTCGGTTCAATCCAGTTCGGCCCGGTTCGGGTCGGTTTAGGTCGGTTCAGGGAGAGGGGGAAGAAAGATTGTTTTTTTATTTAATTTGGCACGCCGGTACACCATACGGTATGGTACGGTACGGACCGTACCGTACCGTACCGTCCGCTGACCGTACGGGTCCCGGTACCGGTTCAGCGAACCTTGGCTAGTAATAACAACCATACTGTCCAACATAAAAAGTCAAACTACTCCATGCAAAAACAAATCATGCATGCCAATGCATATGTGCATGGATCAAACCATGTTATAATAAACACATATATATAACTGGTAAACAGGTCCAGAGATACTTACCTTACTAGAGACAACTAACACTGGTCCATACCCGGAACCCGTACAATACCCTTCTGCTTAGAAAGCTGCCCCCTACAATAATAACTTTTAAATATAAATAAATAATCCTAAATCAATTATAAAATCCAAAATCTTTTATCAAAATTTCATCAGTGGTCATCCTGTTGAAACCTTCAACTCCTCAAATTTTCAGAGAAAGAGACCTTGAAATCTTCCCATCACTACTTTTTATTATTTTATTCTTTCTCTCTCCTTCTCTCTCCTCATCTTCTCTCTTCTCTCTTTTCGTTCCTCTTTTCTTCTTCACTGAACCGAGATCTTCCCCTCTCTCTCTTCTTCTTTTTTTTCTTTTTTTTTTTTTTTTTTCTTTTTCTTTTCCCTCCCTTTCTTTTTCTTTTTTCTTTCTTCTTCTTCTTTTCTCTTCTCCTGAACCCGTCCTTGTTCCTCCTCAGCTCGACCGAACCGAGACCCCCCCATGGTTATCGGCGGCCAAGGGAGGTGGTTGCCGATGAGAGGGGCCGGCTGCCGGAGGGAAGACGATGGCATCACCGGTGTAGGCGGCGGTGACCCGAAGAATAAACCCCCCTCGCTACCACACAACATAAAATACAAAAAAAATCGAGAAGGGATCTTACCGGCGATAGCAAGAACGCCGACCGGACGGACGGCCCCACCCTATCCAACAAATTCCAATCGCCGACTCACTGGCTCGTCGGAGCACACTCACTATCACTTCCTCCCCCTGCTCTCTCTCTCTCTCTCACCTTGGCTCGGCCGAACCGGCCACCAGCGTCCAACGGACGGGTCTAAAAGTGGGGATGGTCCGTTGGCACAAGGTTGGACGGAGAAGAAGGTCGAGGCCAAGGTCCGCTGAACCGGTACCAGGACCCGTGCCGGTTAGCGGGCGGTACGGTACGTACGTACCGTACCGTATCGGCTCGTGTACCGGCATGCCAAATTAAAAAAAAAAACCTTTCTCCCCCCTCTCACTGAATCGACCCCGAACCGACCCGAACGGGTGGTTCGTACCTGTACGGTACCGTACCGTACCGGTATGGAAATTTTTAAAAATTTTTTTTTCAACGGTCCGATGTCCGGACCATTTTTTGATGGCGAACCGTACCGGCCAAGGGCCGGTACGGTACTGTACGCCCCGTACCGGGCGGTACGGGACGGTACCCGCGAACCATGGTCGAGACAGCACGACCACGGAGAGGGAGGAGGATTTGGTGGGAGTTCTCGACAACGGGATGGGATTTTCAATGAGAAAAACAAGGCTTCCCTCATTATACAGGCGAGTCCTCGATCGATCGAGGCCCCTCCACGACTCTCCCACCGGTGACCCTTAAGCCCTCTACGGCTGTAGGATCGACGTCCCAACCAACTATCCAAAAGGAAGCTCCCTGTTTAGAAGTGGCGGTTTATCTTTCTTAAGTAGGCAGTGCAGTAACCCCGGGTGCACGAGTCAAACCCCCCACCAAGCACCGCAGCACCAACCCAGCGTACTATCACCGAGCCGGCGCTCACCTGGGGACGAGCATCGCAGCACCATCCAAGGGATGTTGACATGGCACCAGCCTCACCTTACCAGTGGCATCCACATACCCGTGGGCCCAGACCCCCCATCCGGACGAACCAAGAGGGTGTGAGCTGGACCACCCAACAATCCCCCCCAGCGAAAAATCCCTCGAGAATTCCGCCTGTGTGAGGACTCGAACCCGTGACCTCAGCTCTGATACCAACTGTAGGATCGACGCCCCAACCAACTATCCAAAAGGAAGCTCCCTGTTTAGAAGTGGCGGTTTATCTTTCTTAAGTAGATAGTGCAGTAACCCCGGGCGCACGAGTCGACCCCCCCACCGAGCACCGCAGCACCAATCCAGCATACTATCACCGAGCCGGCTTTCGCCTGGGGACGAGCACCGCAGCACCATCCAATGGACGTTGACATGGCACCAGCCTCACTTTACCAGTGGCACCCACATACCCGTGGGCCCAGACCCCCCATCCGGACGAACCAATAGGGTGTGAGCTGGCCCACCCAACAACGGCTCTCTCCCTCCCCGACCCTACTGGCGTTCGATTCGGTTGAGCGAAGACCTTCCCTGTTCTCCGTCTCCGCCCCAACTCTTTTCTTCTTTTTTTTACAGTCTGGATCAAAGTTAGCTGGGCCTGCCGACTTCAGCCCAAAAAGTCCAAAAGCCCAGGGTTTTCATTCTCCCCCCGTTAAAATAATTTCGTCCTTAAAATTAGCTTGATTGAGATTTTAAACCTTAAAAGTAACCAACTTTCATATCATTCCCAAACTCCCAATTAATCTGCCTCTCAGGGTACTCGTTTCTTAATCTGAATAGTAACGATCTCAAATAACACCTAGAACTTGATCCTTTCCTTTCACAGTACATAACAAATTTTCTTGAGCTCCTTCAAAAGAATACTAATCTTTCGATGTCATTACAATTAATTATCCTCGATTAATTCCACAGAAAATGTATGATAACCCAAACCTTGGATACACATAATGTAACATCATCCTCAAGCTTTTGCATGATCCATTTTTTAGAACGTTTCTTCATAAATCCATAACAAAATTATATCACATTTCAATTCTTGCTCCCTATGATTTTATGGTACATACATAATTTTTTTAATTTCTTCCAAATGAACATTAACACCTCAACCTCAATTAAAATACAAAATTCTTTGCCCCTGGGATTTATTTCTCTTGATTAACTCTACATGAAAATCATAATCGGTCCAATCTATTCTTAACCAAAAATTTTAAAGAGGGCTTGAGCATTAGATACTTGCCCTGATCTTTAACATTCTTTCTTCTCTTAATCTTCTCCATGACTTTCAATTAGTCTTTTATCTTATAAAAACCAAGAGCACTCCTTAAATAGAGAATCATAATGTCATAACTAAAGGAGCTTGGTGCCATAAATATTCCCAATCCTAGCTAGGTAAAGATCACTTTCTTATTCCAGATTTAAAGATATTCGAAATTTTTACTAAAGTTCTCTACATTAAGGGAACCTATTGATAAAATTGCATGGCAACATCAATAAACTAACCCAAGGATCAGTAACATCATCTTTTCATCTTGTTATTGAAATTCAAATCAGTATTTCCATCATAACATTTCTAAAGTTAGAGTTAACATTCCTAATTGATTTCAAGATAACTCAATCTACCATGCTTCCACTGTGCACTATGATAAAATTCTAAATCATCTAGGTTCATTAAATGAATCCATCCAAAATTATCTGATTTCAGTACCGAGAAGATTATCTCAAGTTATTGAAGTAAAGCTACTGAGTCCCTTTATCTCAATTCACACCTCAGGCATATCATATCAAGATTTATCCTGACCCAGTTTTCATATTGAAAGTCCTTCATAAATTGCACCATCCTTTTATGACTTCAATAACTCTAATCCAAGTCTGAATTATTCATACTTTCCTTGACAATTCTATTAGGTAATCTAAATCAACCTTGCTCTTGGAAAGATTAACTTTAACTCCAACTAGTACATGACTTGTTCACATAATATAATTTAATCCGCTTATAACAATTTACCAATCTATACTTCATCACAAATATATTTTTCATTTCATATTTTCAACAATAATCCCCAACAATTATATGATAGATCCAGTAATCCAATCCGCAATTGCTATCATAGGCTATCAAGATTCTTATCAAAATATGAATGCCATTTCGACATGATATAATCTAATCCACCAATAGAGAGCTACAAAGCTATACTTCATCTTAAGCACGTTTTTTTTCTTATATATATATATATTTAATGATAATCCACATACAGATTCCTCGAAAACATATCCTTTCTAATATCATTGAACTCTTTTATAACTTATACTCTAAACATCTTCTCACAACAGTCCCAAAATTTATAATCCAATAATTAACAACAGAACTAACATGTTATGATGATCCGCATTCACATCGGTTTTAGGATTCCAAAATCATTCAAGTATTAATTAAACCTAATATAGATTCGGCATAACCCATTAATATACTATATTTTCAGGCAAGTACTCTTGATGCTTGGTCCACTTATCAAAGGCAAAGATGCATTTTATCCAGCTCTATAATATCCATCATATGATTACTTATCATGATCTCCATCCATATCAAGTTTAGGGTTCCCATATCATTCAATTAGTAATTGATCATCCATATTCAGCACACCATATTTTTCAGGCCAACACCTCTGAAGCTAGATCAAATCCATTTATCGCATCTTATCTGGCTCCGAATATTTATAATATGCTTACTTATCCTAATCAAAGAATACAAATCATTCAGCTCTTTGCATTTATCTCAGTTCAATCCCATTACGCATATTACAAACCAAAAATCGTGCTCCTTCCTTGCACCAATCATATATCAGATCTTATGCATAATACCTAAAGATTAGAAATTCAACTTCAAATCCATTCTTGTAACTTTTATCATGTCCTGACTGATCATGATACTATGTCATAATCTATAATGATCATTATCCAAATTTTGATATTCAAATCATATCCTAATCACTTATATCACAGTCCCAAGTGATCATACTCTTAACTTCGATATAATTCGTGTCATGCCCACATCACATATATCACAGTCCAAATAATCATAAGTTAAGCTTCAATATCACTCATGTCATGTCTTAATCATCACCATGTGATTTCCAAATCACTTGTATCCCTATCTTGAACAATCATGACCTGAATTCCAATGTTACTTATATCTATCCAAATCACTTATACTACAGTCCCAAGTCATCATAACCTAAGCTCTAACACTATTCTTGTCATATCTTAATAACCATCATGTTATTATTATTTGAACCACTTGTATCACCATCCCAAATGATCATAACCTAAGCTCTAATACCACTCTGTCACGTCCCGAATCCAGCTCCGGATCGGCTACGCGACCGGCCGCACAAATCCTAGAATACATTCTAGAGATCATGCAAGGTATAAGAAAATTTACTATAACTCCAAACCTCCCATAATACAATTGATCATAATTCATAAGAAATACCTAACATAAAGAAATTTATACAACTCATATGATTTCAACTTCAGTCATTCTTCAGCCATCAGATTGGGTATTAATAACTCTCTAGTGATTCATATTTCTTCATGAATCCCACTCATCACCAAGCTTAAATATCCTGTACAACTCTAAGAAGGGAAACAAATAGAGGTTGTGTGAGCTTTGCAGCCCAGTAAGGTCTCCAAACAGTCACCAATAATAGTAATAATTTGAAAATAGCAAGGAGATAAGAGTATATCATGTCATATAACGAAACAACTCAAATACCACATATGACAAAACCTTTTGTAAAATTATGTTTCCTTTTTATGTTTTCAATTTAATCATTCTTCTTCTTTAGGGTTCTGGACTAGCCACGGTCATGCTCCAGCCCATGACTGGCAACCTCATGATTGACCATTTAATCATGGTCAGGCTAGCTCACATATTAAGCCCGTGGCTCAGGCTGTCCCACGTACTATCTATCCGTGGTCGGCTATTCCATGTATAAAACTCGTGGCTCAGACTATCCCACGTACTATCCGTCTATGGCCGGCTATTCCACGTACAAAGCCCGTAGCTCAAGCTGTGTAACCACGGTACCACCATGGCATGGCTAGTCAAATACCGTTAATACCAAGGTTCCCGGTATCGGTACCAGGAACCGTACCGGTGGCCAGCCGGTGCCGGTACTGGTACGGTACCGTACCGTGCCGACACACGGTACGGCTCCAGTACGCCCTTTTTTTTATTTTTTTGATAAATTTTATGATTTTAAGTTTTAATTTTATTTTTTAAGGGTTTAGGTTTTAGAATTTAGTATTTAAGAGTCATAAACGCTTGAAATTTAGAATTTAAGATATGTCCGATTTCAAGATTTAGGACTAAATACTAAGATTTAGAACTACTTCCAATTGAAATAAGATATAAAATGATAATTAAACTAAGATTACCAGCAATTAATGAAAGTGAAATGTAGTATAAACATATAATTATATACCAATATTTAGAATCGGATAGAGTGACGATGTCCATAAATATATAGATCATTTTTTTAATTAATTTATTAATCCAAATTAATTTTTAATTTAAAAAATTATATACTTAATAAAAAATCAAGATTTTAGTATCATTGTGTAGATCTATCCTACATCTACCACATACTCTAAAATCATAGCCAACAAATAAATTTTGACAGCATTTCTTATTATTTTCTATTTTGCACGGATTTTAATAAAAAAACCGAGATGAAAAAAGGAAACGGAAAAAGAAAGGTATACGTACCTTGATTCTACCTTCCTCTTCGACTTCAACAAATTTGATTGGTTGAAATAGATTAAATTTTTTTTTAAGCGATTGTCGTTAAAAAGCTCTTTGCTGTTAACTTAAAAGATCAAACCAGCCCTCCTAAGCAACATGTCATATGGCTATAGTAGCCATGTGACAAAAACAAAAAAAAAAGCCCCACCCACCGAACCGACCCGAACCGGGCTCGAATCGACCGAACCAACCGGTTCGGGTCCGGTTCGGTCTGGTATAAGAGTTTTTTTTTTAATTTTTTGGTGAGCCATATCGTTTTATATGGCCGAACCATGCGGCCACCGGTCCGGTTCGGTATGTCCCGAACCGGCCGGTTTGGCACGGTTCGGAGAACCCTGGTTTAACTTTATCCTTCCACATCATCATATCATTTACAGTTTTCCACCAACTGATACATGGTCCAACCCATACAAATATCACATTATTTAATAAAACATGGTATACCAGAAAATAGCTAATATTAACAACAACCATACTGTTCAACATAAAAAGTCAAACTATTTCATGCAAATAAATCATGCATACCAATGCATATGCGCACGGATCAAACCATGTCATAATAAACATATATATATAATTGGTGAATAGGTCCAGAGATCCTTACCTTACTAGAGACAACTAACACTGATCCATACTCGGAACCCGCACAATACTCTTCTGCTCAGAAGGCTGCCCCCTACAATAACAACTTTTAAACATAAATAAATAATTCTAAATCAATTATAAATTCAAAACATTTTAACCAAAATTTCATCAGTGATCCTCCAACCTTCACTCCTCAAATTTTCAGAGAAAGACCTTAAAATCTTCCCTTCACTATTTTTTTATTATTTATTCTTTCTCTCTCCTTCTCTCTCCTCATCTTCTCTCTTCTCTCTTCTCGTTCCTCTTTTCTTCCTCACCGAACCGAGATCTCCCCCCCGCTCTTCTTCTTTTTTTTTCCTTTTACTCTTTTTCCCTTTCTTTTTCTTTTTTTTCTTCTTCTCTTCTTTTTCTCTCCTCCCGAACCCGTCCTTGTTCCTCCTCAGCTGGACCGAACCGAGACCCCCCCCCCCCCAATGGTTGCGGCGACCAAGGGAGGTGGTTGCCGGGGGGAGAGGGTCGGCGGCCGGAGGGAAGACGACTGCGTCATCGGTGTAGCCAGCGGTGACCCAAAGAATAAACCCACCCTCGCTACCACACAACATAAAATACAAAAAAAAACCAAGGAGAAGGGATCTTACCGGCGATTGCAAGAACACCGGCGGACGGACGGCCCCACACTATCCAACAAATCCGATCGCCGACTCACTGGCTCGTCGGAGCACACTCGCTATCACTTCCTCCTCCTGCTCTCTCTCTCTCACCTTGGCTCGGCCGAACCGGCCACCGGTGTCCAACGGACGGGTCTAAAGGTGGGGATGGTCCGTTGGCACAGGTTGGACGGAGAAGAAGGTCGAGGTGGCACGGCCACCAGAGAGGGAGGACTTGGTGGGAGTTCGCGACAACGGGATGGGGTTTTTAAAGAGAAAAACAAGGCTTCCCTCACCGTACGGGACGAGTCCTCGATCGATCAAGGCCCCCCCTCCACGACTCTCCACCGGTGACCCCCAAGCCCTCCATGGCTCTCTCTCCCCGACCCTATCGGCGTTCGATTCGGTTGAACGAAGACCTCCCCTGTTCTCCGTCTCTGCCCCAACTCTTTTCTTTTTTTTTTTTTTTTTTTTTTTTTTTACAGTTTGGGTCGAAGTTGGCTGGACCTGCCGACTTCCCAAAAAGTCCAAAAGCCGGGGGTTTACAGTAACACACAGGCTCTATTTTATAAATAACTGATAGCTATCTCTCAGCCTCCATTTCAATCAAAAAAAATAAAGCCTTTTAGTGGTTATGAATTCTGGAAGATGTTAGTTCTACTTATGATAATATAAATCATTAAAAAGTAAATAAGAAGAAATTTAATTGCAGAACTTCATAGAACACATCTACCAAACTCCAAACAGAAGAATTTTTTTTCCTAAAGAAAGTTAACTCTAAATAAAGTAAAACCCCTAAAGTTGTTGAACATGCTGTCATTTACCACATATATATTGCTCCATGAGACATTAAAATGATGAACAAATTTTAATTAGCAAACGCTATACAGAAAAAGATATGTGATCATAATGCAGTTCATTAAATAGTCCAAAAGGCTAGAAAAATAACTTTACAGAAGTATATTATATCAAGTAAAGCCTAATGCCCGAAATAATGCTGAAACATATAACAAAATCAAATTCAGTTATTCGTATTAGTCCAGATGAATCACTGAGAAGCCAACACTTTTCCAAGATGCGAGAAGAACCAAGATAGCTCAGGACAATATTGGCAGCTCCATCTCCTTTATAAGTCCAATCCTTCGCGACTTCAGCTCTTAATATCATTGCCATGTCCTATAATTAAACAGCAACGTATTTAGAATTATCACTAAACTTGGTGCACCAATACCACCGTTATTCGAAAATCTCTGTTTTTTATATTAACAAATATCTAAGTAGCTAGAATTAGGCTTGCGCTACGACGTCAACACTCAACATCCAGACCTAATGCGCCTCACACACACACACACACACACCTGATCAAGACTTCGGTCGAGAATTTGACCTCAAGTTGACTCGTCTTCAAAGTCAACTCGCTGGCCAGTGGGCCCTTATGCCTGGGTCATGAATTTCGACTCGTTTTCCTTGTCAACTCCCTAGCCTCAACGGTCGGCAAACCTACCTACCTTATTTATGATGATCATGTTAGAGCAATATCGTTGAAATTGAACGAACTGGAATTTCAAATTCGCCACTCTTCGCAAAGGTGGAAACCGCATCAACCCGGATCCGAGTCTGAATAGGACAATAGGAAGCAACCCGAATCATTTCCGCCAAAGAAAAGAATGACCCGGATCCGTGTCAGACAACTAACAGGATCCGGGCGGGCTCGGATCCAGGACGGGGATAGCAGCGGGCGAGCTACGGATGCAAATGGGCCGCCAGCGGGTTTTCAAACTTTGTCCAGTCCAGCGCGCAGGCGGTCCCGTTTGCTTCCCTGGGAGGGCAGCTGATGTTTCCTTCGCGTATTCCGTCGCGCAGAGCTCGCGCTTCGTTTTCTCTCGCGGGCACTTGGTTTACAAGCTTGCGGCGGGCTGTGTCGGAGGAGATCAGAGACAAATGGGCTAGATCGAATCCTCTCGAAGGAGCGAAACCGCGACGGCTGGAGAGGTCGCGTATGTTGACTTGGAGAAAATCAGAGAGGGTGTGCGTGAGAAATTAGGGTTTTGATTGGACATTAGGGAAGAACGGCAACCAGAAACAGAAGAGGATTGATTTTGTCGAACAAAACGGAGGCAGGAGTAGAATTCTTACCAACCCGGTGGAACCCGCAAAGAAGAGGGTCGCCGGACCGAGCCGGCGGAGGCGGAGGTCGGAGGAGACGGGGCAGAGCTGCGGAATGGAGGTGCAGATGCGGACCGGCACCCAATCGGTGGCGACGAAGAGAGAGTTGGTCATGGGTGGGTCCGCTTCTCTCTGTCGGACGTCGCCCGCACCGGGGAAGGGGGGTGGGCCCATGCCCGTGGAAGAAACCTCTTTGCCAACGGGAACGGGAGGAAGGCGTCACCCCAAAACGCCTCCGGTGGTGCTGGTCACGTGAGAAAGCACCTCTTCAATAGTAGTATTTATGGGCTGGATTAGGCTAGTGGACGTGGTTGAATAATTGGGCCAGGCTCAAACTGGTTGGGCTGCGGTGCACCAAACTTCAGCACGATCGTAAATTTGATCAGATACCTGCTGGCCCGACCTAGGCCATTGGCAATCCTGCTGGGTCCTGTTCCTGTCAAATGGATAGACCTGGATAGCAAAACTAATTTTCGTCAAGCAATCTGAACATTTGTGGGATGTTGGACTTTTCATGTTATTGGTCAGAAGGCCCTACATATGTGCTATTTTCCTAGGCATGGATAATTGGATAAGCTACTCTAGGATCAAATACTTCCACTAACTACAACATTGCTGGAATTGCTGCAGAATTTACAGGGTAGAGATTCGTTGATCCGTTCCATGACAGAAACACATAAGAGATTCATATATTAGGATAAAAGAGAGAGAGATGAAAATTACAATTTTGGATCCAGTACCTTATGCCACAAGAGATGAGATGAGATGGATGGTCATCAAAACACACATATGAGTATGATATGTGGACTGCCTTGTTTGATGGCTATCCATCCTCTCTAATAGTGGCTGATGTGGCCAGAATGCTGACGTGGCACGAGACAGTTGACGTGGAGCCCCCATCAGATGCCACACAAGCTTTCAACATGAGCGCCTTTGCCGAGCTGAGCTTCCCCGAAGCAACACCTCTGCCCGATGAAGGCAAGCTCCGTCCTCCACCAGGTCCGTTCCAGCAAGCCCGGAACACCTAGACTGGAACTGAGTCCGAGTTCCCGCCCAAGACGGACCCCTCGAGATCGAGCTCCGTGGTTAGGAGTCGAGCTCAGCCTCCTCCGCCACGAGGCGCCTCCGAGCTCAGGTCCCCTAGGCTGGGCGACACCCCGGCACCAAGCTCGCCCAGGTCGGGCCCCGTGGTCAGGAGTCAAGCTCAGCCTCCTTCACCACGAGGCGCCCCTCCGCGGCCGAGCTCAGTCCACCTCCGTCCTGCCGAGCAGCACCGAGGCGAGTCTACCGAAGGCGAGCCCTACCCCTCCCAGCTTGGCCCTCAGTTCAAACCACGCGCCAGCCTCAAGGAGCCATGCCTCTCCTCCGAGGACAATGACGATACTCCCGAGGGCCGTACGATGACACCAACCATGCCACAATTAATGCCCACGGCCATCACTCATTCCAGAAAGAAAGGAAAGCTCACATCAAGGCGCCATACCCTTTGCCGATCTGCCGTACAACCGAACAAAAGACCCTACCGGAGAGCGCGGGTCCCAAGACCGGTGGCCTGCCGATCGAGGCCCTGTCAGGTTTCCAGGAGAGGGATAGGCAGAAGGAATGTCAGAGATCTATGAAGGCTTCCCCAACTGTCAAAACAGGAGAGATGTCCCGTCTACGTCACGGTACCTCGCCGTACACGACAGCGGGAGAAGATCCCAAAGCAAACCAAGGTAGAAGATCCTGCCATAGTAAGCAAAAGAGGTATTGGCATTTAACCCAGAAAAAAGATCATCCATAGCATGTTTTTCAATTCAAGAGAGGAACCAGAGCGACACAAGGAAAAAAGGCCAGAGAGGAGGGCAAGACCACCTCGGCCAACACCACTCCCAGCTCGTCCTCATCTTTCACTCGCATTATACCTACTCCTCCTAGCATGGAGCTCATCCAGAGGGGTCGACCAGGAGGATCTGTTTCCTTGGATCGTCACTGACTTGACCGTCGGAGTGCCCCCGCCGGAATCCCTGGCCCGGGTCACTGACCTCGCTTCCTTGCAGGTCCCGAGGCGCTGGAGGCGTTCCGAGGCGAGTGGACGCGCGACCACGCAAAGAGCTGCAGGCCACGGTGATCTAGGCGGCAACAGTTTGGCGCGCCAGGTAGGGGGCAAGAACGACACTCGATCCAGTTCAAGCCCCACTTAGCTGGTCAACCAGGAAGATGGTGACCACCGGCCAGGGGGCTTCTCCCAGCCGCATGGAGGCATCCCTTTCTCACAGGAACCCACACGGTCTGGAGACGGAGCCGCTTGTCCTGGTTCAACCACCTCCACTAGAAGTCTAGCTGACCGCACTCGCTCAGCAGATGCATACTCTCACTACAACGGTGCGCCAGCTTCAACACCAACATCGGTCTTTGGCTACACATCAGCAGCCGGAGACCATCGCGGCCTACGCCACAACGCCCCGCGATAGCCTGCATTCCTTCCACGGAAGGCCTTTGCAGCCGCGGATCGCGGCAGATCCCCGGGATACCCATCAAACTCTGTCAAAGCACCTGGGCCAGATCCACTGACGAAGAAAGCTGCCACTACACCTTGACCAGGGGGCATCTAAACCCCCGTTAGGGTAAGGAGGGCAAGGTCCCTCGCCGTGGGCACCATGCACTCGTGTCGCCATCTCCGCCCCTTTCAGTGGAGGGGTCTACGGATGAAGCCATCAGGCATATGGCAGAAAAGCGCCTGGAGGAGCATGACCGCAAGCTGGCGGAGTTGTCTCACCGGTTCGCCAACTTGCCTGGCCCCACTATTGAGTTTAGTGGGCCATGAAGCCCGTCCTCTGTTTTCCCAGGAGGTTCAGGCGGAGCTGATTTCCCGTCGATTTCGCATGCCGCAGGTGGACCTCTATGACGGGACTACCGACCCCCTGGACCACCTGGAAAGCTACCGGGCCTCATGAGAGTCCAGGGAGCCACCGACGCTTTGTTGTATGTCGCCTTCCCCGCTACTCTTCATAAGGCGGCTCGAGTATGGTTCTCCCATCTCGAGCCGGAGAGCATCAACTCCTTCGTCCAGCTGGGGCAAAAGTTCGTGGCTTATTTCGACGCTTGCCGGAAGATGCCGCGCGAGGCGGACAGCCTCTTCTCCATCAGGCAACGGGATCAGGAGCCGCTGTGGGATTACGTGGCTCATTTCAAGGCTGCCGCCCTAGAGATCTTTTGTTTGGAGGAACCGGTCGCCATACTGGCCTTGAGGCGAGGGCTCAAGACCTCCCGCTTGACGTACTCGCTCGACAAAAAGCCTCCAAAGTCTTACTCTGAGCTCCTCATTCGTGCCTAGAAGTACGTCCGCACCGAGGAGGTGGATCGTACCCAGCGGGAGCTCGACGGGAAGCCACCGAGGAGGCCCGTGCACGCCGAGGTGCCTGGGGCACAGAAGCCGGCGCCATCAGCCCGGAGCTTCCGCCCTGGACCGCGGCCAAGGAGCACTCCTGTCCTCGAAAGGGATCTCACTCCCCTTCTCGCCCCGAGGACGAAGATCCTTATGGAGATCGAGGGCGAGACCTACCTGAAGCGGCCACCACCATTGAAGCCGTCCGCCACCCGTGACAAGTCAAAGTACTGCCGCTTCCATTGCGACCACGGCCACGATACCGAGGAATGCCGCGACCTCAAGTGGGAGATTGAGGAGCTCATCAAGAGAGGCTACCTCGGAAGGTATGTGGGGGGCAGTATCGTCGTCAATCAAAGCCCAGAGAAAAGTCCTCTGGCACAAAGACCTGGGAAGCCCCCAGGCACCAGCGAGCCTAGCTCCCCGGTATCAAAGCCCAGAGAAAAGTCCTTTAGCACAAAGACCTGGGAAGCCCCCAGGCACCGGCGAGCCCAGCTCCCCGGCATCGAAGACCGGACGACCTTCCGGCACCAAAGACCGAATGACCCTCCGGCACCGACGATCCCAGCTCCCCGGCAAAGGACTTGGAAGCCCCCAGGCACTCAACGCCTCCGAGCCCAGCTCCAAGGCAACATCTTCTGAGCCACGTCCTCGGATCATCAATCATCAACGTCCCTGAGCCCAGCTCCAGGATGCCAGCCTAAGACCGAAGCTCAGATCTCCAGCCAAGGAAATTCTCTCAATCAATGCGCCTACGAGCTTAACTCCAAGGCGCCATCTCAAGTCCTCACGTCCTCGAGCCCAGCTTCGGGACGCCTGCCGAAGACCGGAGCTCAGACCTCCGACCAAGGGCACCTCCGAGCCACGCAGCTCATCATCAACAACGCTTCCGGGCTTGGCCTCACGATGACAGCCAAAGCCGAACCCCATCCTCCGCCAGGTCTGCTCCTCAAGCCCGAGATGCCTAGGCCGGAGCCGAGCACGAACTTCCACCCAAGGCGGACTCATCGAGATCGGGCCCCGTGGTTAGGAGTCGAGCTCAGTCTCCTCCGCCATGAGGCGCCCCTCTGAGCTCAGGTCCCCTGGCTGGGCAGTATCGTCGCCAATCAAAGCCCAGAGAAAAGTCCTCTAGCACAAAGACCTGGGAAGCTCCCAGGCACTGGCGAGCCTAGCTCCCCGCATCGAAGACTGAATGACCCTCCGGCACGGCGAGCCCAGCTCCCCGACAAAGGACCTGGGAAGCCCCCAGGCACTTAGTGCCTCCGAGCCCAACTCCAGGATGCCAAGGTTTGGAACTCAGATTTCCAGCGCCGCAATTCCCAAGCGTCAACGTCCTTAGGACTGGCTCCGAGACACTAAGGTTCAAGACTCAGACTTCCAACACCAAGGATCTCAGCCTTCGACGTCTCCGAGCCCAGCTCCAAGATGGCGACCACTGAATTATGCCCCTCCGTAGCTGAGTCCAAGGTCAACATCCATCACCGGCATGACCTCAAGCTCAACGCTGGGTCAGTGCTAGTCGAAGTCCTTGGCTCCCCTCTCGGACCTCCCTGCACCGAAGAAGAAGCAAAGAAAGGGAGGAGAAGAGAGAGAAGGGACATTCCACATTGCAGATGATGGAGATACCATGATTGCAAAAGTGAGTTTCGTTACTGAAAGAGTTGGTACACTATCTCCCGGACCCCGACAGGCCGGGTGACTCGGTCAAGAAAAAAGTAAAAAAGTGCAAGTATAAAAAGAAGAATGATCCTATCCTAAGGGGCTGGCTCCTTCCCGGGCGGTGCACAACTGGGACCTCTCCCTCCTCTATCTTCGCAGGAGGAGCCGGATCAGCTGCCGGAGTCGCTGGGGCCGGATCAGCTGCCTCCGATTGCGGTGCAGGTGCTGCCCTCGCCACCGTCGGTGTTGGTTCCTGGGGCCGGGCGCTTCCGAGGTCACTGGAGCCCGAGCCTCGGTTGAAGCAGCTCCCTGCCTTGCTGCCACCATCATCGTTGCAGAAGAAGCCTTCTTCCCCGGGATTCGGAGCGCGACCAGTTGCTCCTCAGACATAACCCCCTACAGCTGGGACCGGCAGTATGCGAATCCTTGGCGAAGGAGTCCGTCGCCGCTTCCCGAAGTCATTGAGGTACTTCGGGGTCGCCTTGAAAGAAGCCACAGCATCAGCAGCTACTTTCTCTGCCGCCTCGGCCCGGCGCCGAACCTCCTCGAGCTCCGCTTTCAGGTGCTCGGACAGACGGACGGTTGTCCCCGGTGCCTTCTTAGCAGTTTCGGTGGAACGGTGGGAAAGAGCGGCCCTCTCCTCCGTATCGACAGCCTTCTTCTCGGCTGCAGCCACCTTCTTCTCAGTGGAGGTGGCCCTCTTTCTGGCCACCTCTGACTCGGCCCGGAGCTCCTTCAACCAGGCCCGTTTGGACTCGAGGTCACTGTCGAGCTCCTTCCTCATCCTGGCCGCATCAGCTACTTCGGTCTGGAGGCTCTTCACCTTCTGGCCAGCCTCCTGGACCTCCGCATCCTTCCGGCCTACCTCTGCCTTGAGGGACGTGAGCTCAGCTCCCTGCTCTCTGTCCCTCCTCGCCCAATTGCGGCAGTAATCCCTTATAAGGATTAGCTCCCGCCCTTGCTGTAGTGGGAAGGTCCGAGTTAGCAACAAAGAAGGAAGAAAGACATCAAGGTAAGAGAAGCTACTTACAGCATATAGCTGGGCGAATGAGGCCGTGATGACGTCACCGAGGAGTCGCCAACTCCCCTCACGCCTGTCTCATGACTGGACCGAGAAGTCTATCATGCGCTCCGCTAGGCTTGTATCCTTCATCAAGGACACGTTCGGGCCTAGCCGGAAGGGGACTCGGCGGTAGTCCCTCTCCTGTGTTCCCGCCGATTCGGCTCCTTTGGCGGCGGAAGGCTCCCTCGACGCCAATTGGGAGATTGGCACCACATCGGACTGGACTTGGGGCGCCGGCCTGACTTCTTGCACGCCCCCGTTCTCCTCCGCGCTGGCGACCTCCGGGGTGGGGGGCGCCGACCTGGCAGCAGCGGCAGCTGACCTCGCGCGGACAACCACCTCGGGCTCGGGCATCGCTACTGGCTCGTGCCGCCCGGAAGACTCAAGGATGGGCTCGGCCACCCTCTTCCGTCTGCGCTCTTGCACTGGTGCGTACACCCCAGCCAACACCGGCCTCGCCCCAACCTCAGTTCAGACTCTCTTCGGTGCTGGCTCGACAACCTCAGTGGCCTGTTCCCGCTCCTCAGAGAACGAGAGCAGCTCGTCCATCGAGAACTTCATTGCTGCATCAAGACAGGAATGAGGTCAGACCCCAAAAAAAAAGAAAAAGAAAAAGAGAGAAAATGAAAAAAAGAAAGAAAGTAAAAGGGGGTAGTCAAGTCGAGCTCACCCGACTCCGGCGCTGAGCTGATCCCAACCTCGCGAAGGTTCTACCCTGACAGCAAGACCTCGAGCGGAGGGATCTCGACCAACTTAAGCAAGTCGTACAAGTCGAGGTCGGTGGCTTCGACAGAGGAGTTCCTATTTGGAGATCGATCTGGGTCGCTCCAAACCTAGTCGATCCCCTCTATCGAGGCAAAGAAGAATCTGTCCTTCCATCTTTTGATGGAAGAGGGGAGTACAAATCTGATACCCCGAGAGCGGGAAGAAAGGGACCACCACCCGTCCTCGGTAGGGTGGCGCTTCGGGGTGAAAAAGGTCCTGAACAGGGAAAAACGAGCAACAATCCCGTGGAAATGGCACAGAACGATGAAACAAAATATCGTCCTGATGGCGTTGGGGACCAACTGGGCAGGAACATGCCGATAGTTGGCTAAGAAGGAAAGGAAGAAAGGATGTACAGGGAAGCGGAGACCCCCGGCAAAGGTCTCCTCGTAGAAGGTGATCCGCCGAGGGCCACTGGAGATAACCCACTCCCCGGGACGAGGGACAGAGAGCTGGATGGACTCGGGGATGCCATAAGCTTCCCGGATAGACACCAGGTCCTCAACGGTGATCACCGAAGCAATCCCTCCGGGACCTGTCGACCGAGAAGGCTCAGGCTCAGGAAGGGGAGCAGGAGGAAGGACTCGAGGAGCAGGAGGAGAAGACCCGGTTCCTGATGATCACCGGGCCCTGGGCAGACCGCCTACTAAACTCAAACCTCGCCGCCTCCATCTCCTCGTCGGAGGAGGAGGGAGTCCTCGCCGGGAGGGTCCGGCTTCGGCTTGGCGAGAGGGACGGAACTCTGGATCGAAGCGATCCATAGAGAAGAGAAAGAAGAAGAGAGAACGGACAGAAGAAACCCCAAGATAACCCCTAGAAAATGAGGAGGAAGGGGGGCTAACCTGCAAGAACTCTAAAGAGTCGCCGGCGGCCGGGAAGGAGGAAGAAAAGGGAGAATACTCCTGCGAGATGCCAGGCGCGCAAAGTTTGAACGAGGGTAAGCTTCGAAAAGACTTACCCCTCGTTCCTAAACTACCTATGCCCGGCCGTTCCTTTGCGGCCCCCTAGAAGGCGCCCGCCGCGTGTCGACCGTCCATTAGGCCCGCGCGCCCATCCGACCACGGTCGCTCCACTTTCGTGCCCTCCTCGATGGCCCCCCTCCTGCATGGCCACGTGGCGTCCTCCCACAAGCTCGTAGGATCGTAGAGCAAGGCGTCGCCGATTTGGCCATTATTACGCCCTATTTCTCCGCCTTTCGACGTCAGCGCCATGATTACGCCCTTCGCCCCAAGCATCGTGCATCGATGGGCCTCGGGCGCGGGGGCAAATGATGTGGCCAGAACGCTGACGTGGCATGAGGCAGCTGACGTGGAGCCCCCATCAGATGCCATGACAAGCTTTCAACATGAGCGCCTTTGCCGAGCTGAGCTTCCCTGAAGCAACACCTCTGCCCGCCGAAGGCAAGCTCCGTCCTCTGCCAGGTCCGTTCCAGCAAGCCTGGAACACCTAGGCCGGAGCCGAGTCCGAGTTCCCGCCCAAGGCGGATCCCTCGAGATCGGGCCCCATAGTCAGGAGTCGAGCTCAGCCTCCTCCGCCACGAGGCGCCCCTCCGCGGCAAAGCTCAGTCCACCTCCGTCCTGCCGAGCAGCGCCGAGGCAAGTCTACCGAAGGCGGGCCCTACCCCTCCAGCCCGGCCCTCAGTTCAAACCAACGCGCCAGCCGTCAAAGAAGCCATGCCTTTCCTCCGAGGACAGTGATGATACTCTCGAGGGCCGTACGACGACACCAACCATGCCGCAATTAATGCCCACGGCCGTCACTCACTCCAGAAAGAAAGGAAAGCTCACATCAAGGCACCATACCCTCCACCGATCCGACGTACAACCGAAGAAAAGACCCTACCGGAGAGCGCGGGTCCCAAGACCGGTGGCCCGCCGATCGAGGCCCTGTCAGGTTCCCAGGAGAGGGATAGGCAGAAGGAATGTCAGAGATCTATGAAGGCTTCCCCGACTGTCAAAATAGGAGAGACGTCCCGTCTCTACCTCACGGTACCTCGCGCGTACATGACAGGTGGGAAGATCCCAAAGCAAACCAAGGTAGAAGATCCCGCCAGGGTAAGCAAAAGAGGTATCGGCATCTACCCAGAAAAAAGAACATCCATAGCATGTTTTTCATTCAAGAGAGGAACCATAGCGATACAAGGGAAAAAAGCCAGAGAGGAGGGCAAGACCACCTCGGCCAACACCACTCCCAGCTCGTCATCATCTTTCACTCGCACTATACCTACTCCTCCTAGCGTGGAGCTCATCCAGAGGGGCTCGACCAGGAGAATCTGTTTTCCTGGATCATCACTGACTTGACCGTCGGAGCGCCCCCGCCGGAATCCCCGACCCGGGTCACTGACATCGCTTCCTTGCAGGTCCCGAGGCGCCGGAGACGTTCCGAGACAGGCGGACGCGCGACATCCGACCACGTAAAGAGCTGCAGGCTACGACAATCTAGACGGCAACAGTGGCCATCCGTAGGAATACAGTGTCATGCATGCTTTTCCACGACTTCCTCGTGGAAAAGCATTGTTCATGAGTTTACACCACCTCCAAATTCATCATGGCTAGTTGGGTGTCTATGGTCGATTAGTTGCACCTAGTCGTGAGTTTAGAACTTCATCTTCAAATTTTATCCGTCATTAATTTCTCATTAAGCATCGGTTTCGAGCTACCAGGCAGGTGGGAATTGAATGTCTCGCTTCCTTGGTGCCACACGTACGTTTACACTTGAGATAGCATGGAATAAATGAATTGGACAGTAGATCTCGTTAATAGTCTATAATAGCTGAATCACATGGTAGATCTCGTGTTAATAACAAATAATTTGACCTTGGACATTGGAGAGGTGTTGTTAGAAAATCCTTAAATGATATAGAATAGCAAGACAAAAAATTTTAAATGGCCATATCTCTTTTTCAAATTTGGACTTTGTCTTATGGAGAAAATTTTAAGCAACGCTTCATAGAGATGGTCCGGTAATTGAATGAAAACGAGATAACTTCGATTCGGATCCCTTTGAATTATTAAAGAGTGGGCAGAAAAGGTTTATAGTAGACGGCAAACACACATATCAATCTTCCTTGATAAAATGGTACGAACTATGAGTTTTTCGCATGAATGAAAATTAAGGAATGTCCCACTTCCTTGATGCCATACATTTTTACACTTGAGATAGCATGGAATAATCTGCTCTCCTTAATACTATGGAATAGCTAAATCGATCGTATGGTGGATCTCGTATTAATAACAAATAATTTGACCTTAGACATGGGAGAGGTGTTGTTGGCAAATCCTTAAATGATATAGAACAGTAAGATGGAAAATAAAAGCAGGGAGAAAACAAATATTTTTTATTTTTATTTGTTATTTTATTAAAAATTAATTTTTTTTTTATAGAGAAATGCTAATAACACTGTCAAAAAAAAAAAACACCACTTCCACTATCTTGTAGGTACGTACTTATTTCTCTTAAAACAAAACCGGGATAGTTTTATAACCTCTTTCTTTCATTAAAAAAAAAATAAAAGAAATGAGCGAGAAAATTAGTGCATGGTGAATATGTCCATGCCCATCGACTTGACAATAGATTTGAAATCAGATCGAATATGAATTGGATACTAGAATATCCATATTCATATTTATTTTGTTTGATGAATATAGATATTGATTGGATATAAAAATTTATAAACATATTTTTAAACGGATACAGATACAAATTAGATACCGAAAATATGGATACGAATATGAATATAAGTTAAATAATTAATTTTATAGGATGAAATCAAAGATATTACTGAGTAAACAATAAATCAAGTTAATAGCATGTTAATATATTTATTTTTTTTAAAAAAATAATAAGTATAATATAAAATTAAATATAGTTATAAGTTGAATCGGATATTTGGATATAGATCGGATGGTTGTCTATCTATATTCATATACATTTTTATATATATATAGATATGGAAAAGGATATAGATATCGGTCAGATGCTCAAATTTCTATCAATATCTAAATAAATTTAGATATAAAATCGGATCCGGCTGGCAATTATCCATCCCACTTTCCCCCCTAACTTGTAATCAATTCAACAAGGTCTAATTAATGGCAAAGAGAGAAAGATTGCTATGCATCTAAATTGAATTTATAGCAAGACTAGAATTTTGCACATGGAAAATTATATAGAAGAGAGAAAATTAAGGGAGCAGGGTTGTTTGGAAAAGTCTGGTGGCTTGATGAAGAATGCGGAACCTACAAACAAAATCTATTAACCGCATCATGCACATGGAAATTATATAGAAGGGAGAAAATTAAGAAAGTAGGGTCGTTTGGAAAAGTCTTGTGATCGACTTGCCGTGAAAACAAAATCTATTAATAGCTTTATGCGCATGAAAAATTATATAGAAAAGAGAAAATTAAGAATGTAGGGTCCTTTCGGATTAGTCTTGTGACTTGTCGAAGAATGAGAAAAATACAAACAACATCTATTAAAGCAGGAAGTCCATGTATAGTGGAACTCAACAATAAATTAATTAATTTGCATCCCTGGACTTGCTGTCATAATAATTGATGCATAATATCAGAAAGCAACTATACTTGTGGATCTCAGGCAATGTCACAAGATATGAAATCAGAAAAGGATCATTAGGAAATAATTAATTAAAAGATAAAAGAAATAGAAGATGTATGTTTTTAATCGAGCTGAAGAATGGTAGGCTTGCCCGCACTATCTCTCTCATTCTAATCCGGGGCATTATCCTTGATACAGACCTCTACATGGAGGAAATTAAGGAATGGAGAAACGTTTTGGCCAAACCAAGTGCCTATACGAACCCTAGGTCTTTTTCCTAAGCAAGCAATACATAATTCTTGAATTGACTATAATATCTGCACTATATCGTAATCATGGAAATTGTAATGAATAATTATATATATATATATATATATATATATATAGACCTTGTTAGGACTGTGGTCTATTTTTTTAGGAACGGTGCTCAACTATGCATCGCATGAGCTCTCTTGGTGAAGGATGTTCCCCCCTCTCTTAAGAATGACAGATGCCTCATAGCATCTGTTTCGCTAGGATTTAGGAACTCTTTTTAACAGTTAACATGCCATGGAATAATGCGGAAGGAACCACTTTTTGCAGCTCAAAAACATGAGGTAGAGAGAGACGAAGGACTATTTGCCGGGATGCGGTGGTCCTTTTCATCAGGACCAACCGATCTGGACCATCATCTAAAATTAATGATGCCATTGTAATGGTACCGAGTGACCGAAATAGTCCGTTTCATCGACGACTGTGTTTAATAATCGCTTCTGAGTTCTGAGGTAATCGGCATTGTTTTACTACTGTTATGCGTGCATGCATGTTCTTTCGTCTCCCCTTGCTTCCCTTAAATGCATCTGGCCACCGTACATGATGGGCCCTGTTGCCACCGTCTCTCCTGGACCGGGATCGGTGGACGTGCTGGAAAACTCCTCGATCGATCGACCTGCAAAAAGTTTTTGATGCCGGAGGGGCTCCGGCGAGGGATATTCCGATGCTTAAATTAGAGGATGGCTGGAGCAACAGAACGGGGAGGAAGCTCGGAAGGAGATTCTGCAGCGGGAGGAAGGACGTTACCTTTCACGGAGGTCCCCCGGTACCTTTCATAGGCACCTCTGTCACGCCCCGAATCCAGCACCGGAGTCGGCTACGTGACCGGCCGCACAAACTCTAGGTTTTACCCTAGAGATCATGCAAGGCCTGGGTACACCAAAAGTCAACCATATCAAATTAAAATTAATATTATATAAACAAACAAGTAACAAGTGTAACAATCCATTTATTTAGTCGCCTTACTAATTGGTTACTGATTTCACAAACATCATAACCGAAATTAACCTCTCCTAACTCGGCATATATGGAAATTTGTCTCACCCCAGCACACAAATCCTGTCACGCATCCCGATCTCTGAAAAATCAAAAGGTAAGAAGTGCACTTAACAACAGCCCAGTAAGGTTCCATAAGATCATTCCAATTAATAATATAATTTCTGAAATAATAAAGTACCAGTATGTTATGTCATGCATCAAATGATTTAGGCCTCATGTATTACACACCTTGATATTTTTTACATTTTTCCTTTAGAATTCCCATTATTGAACCTTTATCTTTAGGTTCTGAACTAGCCACGGTCATGTACCAACCCATGACTGGCAACCACAAAGCGACCATGTACTATGTTCGGTCCTGCTCATACTAAGCCCGTGGCTCGCTGTCCCACGTACTATCCGCCCGTGGCCGGCTCCCACGTACAAAGCCCATGGCTCAGGCTGTATAACTACGGTGCAACCGTAGCATGGCTAGACCAAAACCATATTTACTTTATTAACACTTGTCAAAACATATCTTTTATGACCTCTCGATAACCGATATCGTGGTCCAACCCATTTTAATAATCGATATCGTGGTCCCACCCTCGATATCCAGTTTCATGATTCAACCTATTTAACGATCCGGTATCATGGTCCAATCTATCCGGATATCAATTTCTTTATAACATCATGCATAAAATATCAACAATAAAACCACAATGTCTATCTCAAGAAAACAACTATGACATGTCATATAGTACCACACGTGCAAATACAAAACATATATGCTAGATCAAACCAGACCATAATAAATTCAAGCATAAGGAATGATCAGTACAAAATTCCTTACCTTAACACGCTATTCTTAGTATATCCGATATTAATCAGTACCCGAATTTTACGCGATGCCTTCCTGCTGAGTAGACTGATTCCCTACATTATAAATAATTTAATATTAAAAAAAACTAAATTCTCAAATTTCACGAATCTCGAGAAAATCCCTTATTCTCTCTCCTCTCTTCTCTCTCCTCCTTCTATCTCCTCTTATATCTCCTCCTCTCTCTCTCTCTCCTCTTCTCTATTCTCTCTCCTCTTTCTCTCTCTTCTTATTTATATTATTATTATTTATTATTTTTATTATTATTATTATTTTAATTATTATTTTTTGTCATCTCTTTTCTTTTCTTCTTCTCTTTTCTTTTCTTTCTCCCGAACAACCTTCCCCCTCCCCTGTTTCCTAGATTCGGCCGATCCGGCCTCTCCCCCCCAGCTGCCGGCAACCACTCGTAGTTGTCGCAGGGCCTTCATGGACCAAGGGCAGGCGGCGACGACGGCGAACGACCCCAAACTAAACCGAAAACCTAATGAAAACATCACAATTCTCCAAAAAAAATAGATTTAATGGAAGGAACTTACCGGCGGTTGAAACCCTTCGCTGCTCGCCGAGAAAACAACGATGGTATGAAGAATTGATGGAATTTGATTCGGCAATAGTGGAAGGAATTTTAAGAATTAACCGGTGGTTTCCTTGCCGTTTGAGGAGCAACCACCGCCAGATCGAAGTTCACTCCACCCCGGACTAGTCGCCGATCATTTCCACTCCCACTACGACTCCTCCCTCCTAGTCCTCCGGCGAAAACTTAGGCGAGCTCCCCCTCCCCTGTTCCGTCTCTTCTCCGTTCTCTTTTTTTTTTTTTTTACTGGTTTGGGTTAAAGTCGGCTGGGCCTGCCGACTTCAGCCCAAGCCCGGTATTACAGGAGCGTTGCCAAATTCTATTAGGGAGCAGGCTGGAAAAAACTCGAATATGCCCCAGGAAAACAGACATGACGACGAGATCGTGGATGGCGGCGTGCCAGATGTGTCAGAGTAGTGGCCATGCGCTGGGATTTGTTATAACAGAATGTCAGAACTGTCGAGAGGAGAAGTTTCTGGAAACCTCGGACGATCTCTTCGTAATGGATTAGCTGGCTCTTTAGGAGCCGACCATGATGATGGAAAGAGTCATCGCATGAAAGATGGGATGCCTATCAACCTTCAAAGCCCCCGGATTGATTCTTCGAAAAATTCGACCGGGATCAATCTAATCGGGAACTAACCGACTGGGCGCATCAGGCCCAGATGCCGCAGAAGCCTTAATTTATGAGGAGACATCTGCATGCCAACAAAATTTTCTCTATATGCTATGCATGACAATGACGTCTACCGAAATGCCCTGTAGGTCCATAAATGTTTCTGATCATGATTCTTTGGTAGATTTTTCTTGTTATTAATTACGATATCCCGCCATCACAAACATGTAATATATGTATATCATGGCTCGGAGAAGCAGGGGAGTGACCGGTACTTCTTCTCTCCGAACCCGTACGTAATAATAATCATGTACGTACGTTCTCGTATTGTGATTTTGTTACCTCATTGCTGCTACCAAGTTGATCCGTCCGGTAAGATTTGCATAAGCTTTGGTGCAAGCATGGGACCATGCTGGCTTGGTGAAAATATAAGAATAATGGTTGGAGTTATCCTAAATACATTATTTTCAATTAAAACATATATGGTGCATAGTTTTGTCCTTGAAGGCTAGGCTTGCATTTCTTTTAATTTTTTTTCAAGGACTCTTTTCTTAGCTTGTACTAAAAATTTTAAAATAAATTTTGTTTGTATGTTACAAAATTCTTAATATGCCCTGATAAAATAAGATCATCATCGGTATGCATAGGAAAGAAATTGTAAACCTCAAATTACCTTGTACATACAAAGTTTTTTTTTTTTTTTTTTTTTTTTTTGACAGTGTTATTAGCATTTCTCTATACAGTAGAAAAAAAAATTATTTTTTTAATAAAATAACAAATAAATAATAAAAATATTTGTAATGAAGGTTTGTTATTGAATTCCATCAATAGTTTTTTTTTTTTTTTTGAAAGAGTAGCTTTCTCAAAAAAAATTCAGGATGAATATGTTTTTCAGAAGTTGTTACCGGTATTTCTTTTAATATTTTTGCTAAAGAAGATCCAGGTTCCAAAACTTATTATACAATTTTTAATTAAAGATCATCCTTCCAAACAATATTATACATATTTTTTTTTTATATCATCTAACGCCTACAATAATAATTAATGTAATTGTAAATTTACTCCCTGCAGATAAAAAATGATATAATCAATATATCTTTAAATACAAATATAAATTTATACCCGGAAAGAATAGCCATTGTAGAAAAAAATAATACGGTGACCATAACATTCCTAAAAGAAAAAATATTAAGTTATATAATTATTTTATTACAATAATGACTTCAATAAAAAACTAAACATATAAACTGTTGATTAATTCATATTTTTTGTAATAGTACATGAAAGATAAAATACAAATTGATAGGCAGGTGATCATACTTTTTCTCCAAGAGGGGAAACAAAAAAAAAAAAACCGCATACAAAATTACATGTTAATAGTTTTATCCATAAAAATCAAAAATATAAAAAGTAATTTTCAAACAAACATTACAAGAAAATCTTTTACCAAAATAATTGAAAAAAAAAATTTTGTTTCTTTACTCTTTACAAGCAATTTTTACATAGAAATTATTCTACATGAATACACTTACTAAAAAGTATCAATCGACCGTTTTATGCAGGTAGGCTGCATATTATTTTATGCGGTCAAAGGGTGAATAATTTTTATATGCCAATGCATGCACAAAACATGTAATGCATTATTTTTATAGAACTAACTGCATAATTGGTCAATACAATTAAAGGATTAAAATCCTAAATCTACCCATCCCCCACACCATTTCATTCTTATACCTTGCCCTCCTCCCATGTCACTGTTTTCCTTTCCTCGGATAATTTCTTCCTAATTCACCCATGCCTTTTCGCTTCCCTGCCCATTGCATTACTGGCAAGGACAATTCCCTGCTTCTCAACCCTTGCATCACTGGCAAGGCTGCCAAAAGGGATCCAGGGGGTCATGGATATGCTAGGACCTCTGGGTCATCCCTTTCGGTCGACTTGTCAGTGACCCCTAGGTTGGACAAGGGCTCAGTGATGAAAGCTGTTGTTATGCATGCTGGCAATGTTTTATCCCAGAAACTGGCTACTGAGTGATTCGATCCTTCGGACTCGAGGATAGACTCGACGTTGATGGAAGAGATGGAGGAGGGATCGAAGGAGGAGCTACCGGTCGATCAAATGAGAGGAGGAGGGAAGGATCGGAACAGGAGGTTGCGGCGGATCGAGCGAATGGGATCTAGGGCTCGAACGAGAGAAAGATGGAGGGATCGAAGGAGGAGGAGGAGGAGAGGGAGGGATTGGAGGAGGAGGAGGAGAAAGTTGCGACGGATAGAGCGAATGGAATCTAGGGATCGGGATCGGAGGAGGAGGTTGCGGCGTGAATGGGATATAGGGCTTGGGCCAGGGGAAAAAGGAAATACCGGCAGTAATTGTATAGTGAACCCAGCGATGCTTAAAGAAAATTCCGGCGACGCTTAAAAACGTCATTAAAATCGCAATCTTTGACGATACTTAAAAGCGTTGGAGGATACTGACGCTTTTTAAAAGCGTCGGTGGGTTTGCGGAATCTCCCATCGCTATCTAAAAGCGTCGGGAGAAAACCGTTGCTGATTGATCCTTTTCGTGTAGTGTGGAGCTGGTATCATTAATCCAAATTCGCATAGTAGAATATTCTGATATGACCATTCTATGATGTCCAATATCATGGTAGAGTTACTAACTAAATAATATTAATTTTTATCTCTTTCATGTCTATGCCTTATTTTTTTTCTAAATCGGTAGTCATCAAATCGAGTGACTTAGAGTTGCATGGAAGTCCCTTTTGAAGGAAGAACAAAAATCATATGGAGCAAGTATTATAAAATATCATATAAAATGAATTTCATGATTTGACATATTTTTTAAATATTATTTTAAAGAATAAAGGTAAAAATCAAATATTTTTTTACTAACAAAATTATTAATTTTATAATTATAATATTCTTTTTTTATTTTTTTTATTTTCAGCATATAATTTTTATTGATATATACTATATAATTATATAATACATATTAAATAAATTATTTCTCAAATAAGTTAATACATAGTTTCTAAAATATAATGCTCTTCAATATACAGTGCATGATCAAATGAAATATACCTAACACTTACCTGCTATAACTTTTTAATACATACCTAATAACAATCCAATACATGCCTACAGATAAATTAATATATAGTTTTTCAAATATAATATTCATCAATATATGATAAATAGCTAGTTGATATACATATAAAAAAATATTTATTCGATATTTTAATATACACTTTTAGCTAAAAGGACATACAGTCTCTAGAATATGGAACTCACCAGTATATAATACATAATTAATGGAATTATTTAATGGCTTACTGATATATTCTATAAATCTTTTTGATACATATCCAGTAATGACCTAATACATATTTATAGAAAAATTGATATATAATCTTTCAAATATATTATGCATCAGTACACAGTATCTGGCTAGTTGATATATAGCTAGCAAAATATTTATCCAACATCCCAATATATATTTTAGATAAAACGATATACAGTTTCTAGACATATTTTAAAATATAGCTAGTTGATATATAGCTAGCAAAATCCATTTTATTGTATAAGAGTTCAATTATTTGTCTAAACATAGATGATCAAGAAGTTGATATCTTTATAGATGAACAGTAAAAGAAGTACGCTTCTAATCATTTACCTTTGCATGCCTCTGCATGCATGATAGAACGTCTAAATATTGTTGGTTGCCTCTTCTTAAAAGAATTGATATGAGATTGTCTTCATGAAAGCAGAGATTTTTTTCTTAAGATGGTAGATTGACTTTCATTAATTATACTTTCTGCTCTTCCAAACTATTATATGTCCATCTTCAAATTATCAAAGTGGGTCATTACTAAGATTGATCGAATGAGAAGGGGATTTCTTTTAGAAGGGGAGTGATAAAGTAACTTCCATTGTTTTGCTAACTAGAACTTGATTTGCAGGTTTATGGAGTAAGGAGGTCTTAGCCAACATCAAGAATCTTGAACATATGAATATTGCCCTTTTCTCTATGTGGGCTAGGAAATACAACCTAGGCTCTCCTAATCTTTGATGGTAGCAAGTTAAATGGGCTTATTACTCTCGAAAAGGTTTTAGGATGCATATAGCTCGTAATTGCTCTAGATTCTCTCATGTTTAGAAGGATGTAAGCAAGCATTTGGGTATCTTTTGAAATTGTATCTCATTCAAGCTTGGCAGCAATGTGAAAATAGGATTTTGGAAGAATTGTTGGGTTGGTCCTACCCCTTTAGCCAATTTATTCCATGATTTTTATGTAGCGGCTATTTCTAAACATTGCACTGTAAAATTTTAATGGTTTACTAATCTTGCTTGGAACTTAAAAATCTCAAGGCCTCTTACTCTTATGTAGTCGAATCAACTAGAAGTGTTAAATGATTTACTCTTCAATTTTAGACCTTTTAGGCTGGATGATATACTGTCTAGAAGTTGTCACAATCTAGCTCATTCATTGTTGAGCATTTTATACAAATGTAATATTCAAAAAAATATATAAATAAAAAAAGGAAAGAGGGGGGAGTCTTCCTCTTCTTCGATTTTGTCAGGGAGAAGGAGGAAGGACCGGCCAAGAACCCTACCTCCTAAAGCTATAAGAAGACCTTGTTTTCCTCCTGTTCAGCATATCTCAAACCACCGACCGTCGGTGTGGGTAGATCCTTTGGAGTCTCTAACGATCGGTCATGAGGACTTCACCAGAACCAAGGTAAGCGCCTTTGTCCCCTTCTTCTGGGGGTTGCCAAGGGGTTTCGGTCCATGAAACATTAGGTAGAAGGTCCGAATAGGGTTTTACCTGTTTTGGCCTTCCTTTTTCCTCTGGATCTGTCGATCATCGACAGTGGAATGGTCATCGGAGTGGGCTCGCTACCGCCGGAGCCGCTGCCTGTGGCAAAAATCAGAGGACCCCCACCACCGTGAACAGGAGGGAGGAGGAAAGGGGGAGTCCCCCGTTCGGCCAAGCAGAGGAAGAAGAGAGGGGAGGAAGGAGAGGAAGAAGAAAGGAGAGGAAGAGAGAGGAGAAGAGAAGAAGAAGGAAAGGGGAAAAGAAAAGAAAGAAAAAAAAAAGAGAAGGGGAGACCCCTTTTTGACGGAGAAGAAGGAGAAGAGAGGGGAACGGAAAAAAAAAGGAGAGGAGAGAAGAAAAGAAAAGAAAAAAAAAGAAAGAAAAAAAAAAGGAGAGAGAATGACAGAAAAAAAGGAAAGAAAAGAAAAGAAAAAAAAGAAATAGGAAGAATAAAGAGAAAATGAGGAAGAGAAAAGAGAGAAAGAGGAAAAAAATAATAAATATAAAAAAGGAAATCAAAAGCTTCTCTCTCTTAGAATTCATGAAGTAAGGATATCAACGGGTGGACCACTGATGAAATTCGGATAAAAGATTTTGAATTTATAATTATCCTATGATTATTTATTTACATTAAAAATTATATTATTTTAGGAGAACAGCCTTCTGAGCAGAAGGGCATTAAGTGAGCTCCGGATACAGACGGATATCGAATATATTTGGATTGACTCTAGGGATAAGGACTTCCAGACATAATCACCAGTTGTATATATATATATCTTACATGACATAATTTGATCTGTGTACATGAACATTGGCATGCATGATTATTTTCGCATTGTATAGTTTGACTTCTCATGATGAACAATATAATGTTGTTATTATTAGTTATGTTTATATATCTATGTTTTATCAAGCAAAATTACTTTTGGATAATTTAGGTCGCGATACCGATCATTGAAAAACTTAAAATGACGTGATTTAACAGTATGACATGAACTGATGAAGTGTTAATCAAGAGAAGGTGTTTGGACTGGCCACGCCACGGGCAGGACCATGGTTACTGAGATTGCCAGTCATAAGCTGGAGTATGATAATGAGATTGTTCGTTACAGGCTAGAGTGTGTAATGAGATTGCCAGTCATAAACCGAAGTGTGACAATAGATTGCCAGCTAGAGTGTGACAATGGATTGCCAGCTGGAGTGTGACAATGAGATTGCCCATCATAGGATGGAGTGTGATAACGAGCTTGCCAGCATAGGCTGAGGTATGATACTAAGATGCCATCATGGGCTGAAGCATGACCGTGGTTAGTCCATAACCCTAAAGAAGAAAAATGAGTAATGGAAACATAAAAAGAAAACATAATTTTATCAAATATTTTTGTTATACATGGCATTTGAGTTGTTCAATTGCATAATATGATGTTCTATATTTTTTTACTATTTTTAAAATTATATTATTATTGTGTGATTGTATGGAGTCCTTACTGGGTTGTGAAGCTCACTTTCCAGTCTTTTATTTTTCTTCTAAAGATGTAGGATGCATAGCAAGGGTCGGACCGGGCATGAGATCGAATACCGAAATTTTAGATTATTTAGTTAGTTATGTTTCTGATACCATGGAATAACAAGTTGATCATTTAGTGATCTTGATTTGAATGAATGAATTATTCAATTTTTATTAAATTATTTAATGATGTTTGGTTAATTAATATGATTTTTTAAAATGAACAGAATCTTGTATATTTAGACCTTGCATGATCTCTAGGATGATACTTAAAGTTATGCTGCCGTTCGCGTAGTCGATCCCGATACTGAATTCGGGGCATGACAATAAATTTCTTAACAATGGAGAATTAGTGTATCCATATTAAAGGTCATCTAGAAGGTCGCAATAAAATGAAAGTAAAAGTTTTTTTTCTAGCTTATGATTAAAAACAAAATTCGTACGAATGTGGATCTTGCTAAGAAAGAGTGGAGTATCAACTCCAGATATTCTTTGCACAAGTAGTGCCATTGAAAAAACAATTCAACATCATTTTTTAAAAAATATCTATTTTTGGTAAACAAAAAGAATGGGGAATAAATCCCGGTGTAGCTATCCCTATAGGCTCCTGTCCCACCGCTCGCACCAACTATTATGGGTTCGTGAAAAATTCCTGAATTTAATCGATTCACTCACGGGATCATGCCTCGAATTCATGATTGGTCGGTAGTAAGACAAGATCTCTACTAATCGGGCCATCGTCTCGGTGATTTTTAAATATTTGTTTGCTAAGAATGTTTTGAATGGGCTGAAAGTCCAATAAAAAATCAGAGGGTGGCTCTCTTTGTGGCCCTTTTGTATTGGATAAGATACGGATATCTTGGCGGAAAAAAAACAGAAATTTCTTGCATTGACCCACTGCACGATTGTTGGCCGCTTATTGTTGAAAAATTTAGAGGAAAAAGTAACAAAAAAATATTCTATTAAAAATTTTTATATCAACAAAACTATTTTTTTTAATTTTTATTTTTAAAATTATTTTAGAACGTTGCTGTTGTAAGTGGATATATTTTTTTAGAAAGATATTTTTACTTTAACTTGTCGCTTCCTATCATTGTTAATTGATCGAAGTATCTCTTCTCCATGCCTATTGTTCTTCTTTACATCTTCTTATGGTCTTAATTAATAAGATCAGGAGTTATGACTGTATGCAACAGAAAAAATAACGAGCAATTTTCTTTTTTCAAGATATTTTTCCTTATTTATTGTTTTTAAAGTTTAGATACTTTTCTACTATTTTTTTTTTTTTTTTTTTTTATTTGAAAAAGCTGTCAATTCTTTTCATAATTATGCCCGTGTCTTAAGACAGTGATCACGTGCATGCATCTAGTTATCACACGCAACTGGATTTCTCCTAATACGTACGTTAGATAGTACTCTATTTTCAGAATAATTCTTTCTAAGATTCTTGCATGAAGAAGAATTTCTGCACGACAAGTTTCTCAACAGCCTTTTTAAGTGTTAATTACTCGGTCCTCTAAAAAATTCTCTCAGATTCTTGTACGTGGATGAACTTGATCAGTTCCACCATGTTTCTTGTTAGCCATAATTTCCTTTGGGACGCCTTGAAAAGCCGGGTGCCTCCCGTAACAGCATGCAACCTCTAATGCTGGAACTGCATTATCTTCCCGGTGACTCCCTTGTCATTCGGCACGGTTGGCTCTGGCTTTTTTGTTTTTCTGATTTTCCTCTGCTGCTCTCCGTTCCCTATGCATGCATGGTTTTTCCTCGCTGTTTAACTACTTCTGCCTATCAATAAAAGCCAGGTGGCAGGGCTCCTGCTTCGCTTTCCACAAAAAAAAAAACAATATATATATATATATATATGGTTTTTCCTCGCTGTTCTAACTTACTTCTGCCTATCAATAAAAGCCAGGTGGCAGGGCTCCTGAAACGGCGTTCAATACTTCGGACCAGCGTTCGGTGGCGAGGAAGAGAAGAGGAGGGAGAATTCTTCCTCTGTCAGGCGGCGCTCGCGCGGAGGAAAGGTGGTGGGCCCGTGGAGCTGGGAAGAAAGCCAATACTTTTCGCCAACCGGGCATCAGGCGTCACTCCAAGGAATGAGAAAAATTTCAAAAAAAAAAAAAAAATCTATCAATATCATCTTGCACGTGGAAAAGGCTTTTTTTTTTTTTTTTTTTTTAATATAATTTTTTAAATAAAAATTATCAAAATAGGTGTTTCGAGATATATTTATCCAAATAGGTGATTTTCATCGCCGTAACAGTGATGGGCTTCTAAGTTCGTATTTTTTAAAAACGAAATTGTATTCATCTTTTTAAAAAAACGAAATTCTTATAAATCGATATTTTTTTAATTTAATTTTAAATTTAATGTGACATGTAATAATGGACGTGACGTTGAATTCGTCTCACGGAAAGACGAATTCAGTTTGAATTATCTTCCCAATAGACGAATCAAAATAATTTTTTTTTATAATTTTATAAATATTATTTTTTTAATAGAATTAATAAATTTTAATTCTAAATAAATAAAAAATTAGTATTAATTAAATTTTATATATTATTTTTTGATAATATTAATTATTATATTATTTTAAGATAATTTAATCAAAAATAATATTAATTAACTATATAAAAATAATATTAATTAAAATAATATTAATTAAAAGATATTATAATAATATATAATTATTTTTAGTCCGTCCCTCGGTGCGGGCCCCAATCCGGCAACCGGTCCGACCCCCGATGCGGGCCCCGGTCCGGCCCCAAGTGCGGCCCCCGGTCCGGCCACCCGGGTCCGACTACCTATCCGACCGCCAAGATCCTGTCACCGGTCTAGCCCCAGTCATGCCACATACCGATCGTCGGTTCGGTCGTCGGGGTCCTGCCACCGCTCCTGAGTAAGGGATCGGACTGATACCGGGCTGTCGACCGAACTGGTATCGGGCTAGCGACCGAATAGTATCGACATGATGATTATTTTTTATTTTTTAAAATTTTTTTATACTATATTATAAAAATTATAATATATAATAAATAAATTATAATATATTCATTATATTTTAAAAAATAATTATATATTATTATAATATCTTTTAATTAATATTATTTTCAATTAATATTATTTTTAGTTAATTATTATTAATTTTAAATAATATTATTTTTATATAGTTAATTAATATTATTTTTAATTAATATTATCTTAAAATAATATAATAATTAATATTATCAAAAAATAATATATAAAATTTTAATTAATACTAATTTTTTTTTTTTTTATTTATTTATTTAAAATTAAAATTTTTAATTTTATTTAAAAATAATAATAATAATTATAAAATTATTTAAAAAAATTTGGTTTTGAATTCGTCCGTTGGAAAGACGAATTCAAAACTGAATTCCTCTTTCCATAAATCGAATTCAACATCACGTCCATTTATTACATGTCACATCAAATTTAAAATTAAATTAAAAAAAATATGGATTTATAAGGATTTCATCTTTTCAAAAGACGAATCCAACTTCGCCTTTTGAAAAGACGAACTTAGATGCCCAGTCACCACCACATCGATGGAAATCATCTATTTCGATAAATATATCCCGAACACCTATTTTGATAATTTTTTATTTAAAAAATATTATTTTAAAAAAAAATTATGAAAAAGTACATAGAATAGAGAAAACAGGAGAGCAGGGTGGTTTGGAAAGGTATTGTGACCGCCTAAGAATAAGAAAAATTCCAACAAAATCTATTATAAAGTAGGAAGTTCGTATAGAGTGGAACTCAACAATAATTCGCATCCCTGAATTTGGTGTCATAATAATAGGCATATATATCAGAAGGTAACCATATTTCGTAAGATATGAAATCAGAAAAAGGTCATTAAAAAACAATGTACATGCGTGTCAAAAAAAAAAGAAAAAGAAAATAGTAGATGCATGTTTTTAATTGAGCAGAAGAATGGTCAGCTTGCCCTGTTCTTCTCTCTCTCTCTCTCTCTCTCTCTCTCTCTCTCTCTCTCTCTAATTCGGGGCATTCTTCTCGGTACTTACGATGTTCTACATGGAGAAAAGGAATGGAAAACGTTTTGGGCAATCCAAGTGCCTAGCAACCCTAAGTTTCTCTTAAGCAACCAAAACATAATTCTTGAATTGACTATGATATCTGCAGCATATTGTAATCAGGGAAATGCGATGAATAATTCGAGATATTTGGTTTTTTTAGAAGTATTTAGACCTGATCATGACTGTAGATTATTTTTTGGAACGGTGCTCCACCATGCAGCACATGAATTTTTGGTTAAGGATGTTCCCCCTCTCTCAAGATTGATAAATGCCTCGTAATAGCATTACTTCGCTAGGATATAGGAACGGGTTCATCCATGGAAACCCCGTTCGTGCCTTCCTACCATTTGATTTATTGAGATTGGGATTGGCAACAATTCCAATGCAATCAGATGGTTGAATTAAAGATGCATTGGTAAATGCATCCAGGCTTTTCGAAGTATTTCCCTGCAGGAACTACTTATAGGATGATACAAGAAGGACCATTTTTTGTAGCTCAAATCATAGATTATATAGACAAAGGATTTTTGCTGCGACGCGGTGGTCCTTTCATTAGGGCCAAGATGTCACGCCCCGAATCCAATATCGGAAACGGCTACATGACCGGCCGCACAAACCCTAGGTTTTACCCTAGAGATTATGCAAGGCCTAGGTACACAACAATTCAAATGTATCCAAAGTAAATGAATATTGCATAAACAAATCATTAACAATGTATAATACATAATTAACTTGAGATCATAAAATGGTCCACTGACTCAAACGTCAGTAACCGGACAAACTAACTATATATCTCAACAAACATGATGCTCCGTCTCACGCCCAGCCCAGATCCTCCTTAAGTTTCCTGAGTCTCTGAAAGAAAACAGATGGTAGGGAGTGAGCTACATAGCCCAGTAAGGGTTCCAAAATAATCACCATAATAATTACATGTATATGAAAGCAGTAAACATTACCATGACGAAATCAACAAATCCGATTTCATGTTTAAAAAACTTTGGAAACTTTTATTTTTCCTTCTTATAGAATTTCCAATTATTTAATCATTATCTTTAGGGTTCTGGACTAACCACGGTCACACTCCAGCCTGTGACTGGCACACTATTGTCACACTCCAGCCTGTGACGGGCACACTGTTGTCACACTTCAGCCTGTGACGGGCACACTGTTGTCACACTCCAGCCTGTGACGGGCACACAATTGTCACACTCCAGCCTGTGACGGGCACACTGAGAAACCACGGTACCGCCGTGGCATGGCTAGTCCAAACACCAGTTCTCTTAACACATTATCATTTCTCTTCACATAATCGAATCATGTCACTTTCCAGCGATCGCTATCACGATCAAATACATTTCAGGATCACATGGCAAATACAAATAATACTAACCACAACTTGATCCATAACCCGAAAATCAAATCATGCTATCCGAAAACCACTATGCATGAAAAATATTTATTTATGCTCGAAACACATCAGATCATGTAAAATATATTAATAAATACGGTGATTAGGTTAGATTCCTTACAAATCAGCTATTCACGCTTGTACTAATCCGAACCCAAGATTGGTGCGACGTCTTCCCGCTCAGAAGACTGATTCTCTACATAGATAAATAAATTTTAAATTAAAACTAAATTCTTAATTTTTTTTTTTTTTTTCACGAATATCTAAAAAAATCCTGATTTTCTCTCTCTTCCTTCTTCTCTCTCTCTTCTTCTCTCTCTTCCTTCTCTCTCATCTCTCTCCTCTCTCTCTCTCTCTCTCTCTCCTCTCTCTCTCTCCTTCTCTCTCCTTCTCTCTCTCTCTCTCTCTCTCTCCTCTCTCTCTCCTCTCTCTCTCTCTCTCTCTCTTTCTCTCTCCTCTTTCTCTCTATCTTATATAGAGATATATATTATTATTTATTCATATTATTATTATTATATTTTTTTAACTAATATTATTATTTTTTTTTCTCTGGCCGTACATGACCCTTTTTTTTTCTTTTCTTTTCTTTTTTTTTTTTTTTTTTCTTTCTTTTCTTTTCTTTTCTTTTCTTTCCTTTTCTTTTCTTTTTCTTTTTTCTTTTTTTTTTTTTCCTTCTTCTTCCTCTTCTTTTCTTTTCTTCTCCCGAACACCCCTCTTTTTTTTTTTTTTTTTTCTTCTTCTTCTTCCTCTTCTTTCTTCTTCGGCGACCACCATCTCAACCCCCCCCCCCACCTGCCGGCAACCACATCGTGGTTGTCGCAGGGCCCTCCCGACCAGGCGAAGCGGCGACGACGGCGGCGGCGGCTGCAGCGGCGACTTCCCAAACCAAACCGAACCCAAATTTCATCCAAAACTCACAAAAAATTGTAAATAATAAAAAAACCTTACCGGCGGCGTTGAGGAAGCTTCCGGTGTTCGTCGGAGAGGGAGAGAGAGCAGGATCGTGGTTCTAGGGGCGGCGGTGAGGGGTTTAAAACGAAAAAAACACGAGATCCCCTCGCCGTTAAAACCCTACCACCCGTCCCAAACCCTTACGGGTCTTCCGCCGAACTCCTCCCTTGCCTCTCACGGCTCCTCCCTCCGAGTCCTCCGGCGAAAAATCCGGCGAAGAACCCCGTTCAACTCCGCCTCTTCCTCCCCTGTTCCGGCTTCCATCCTTTTTTTTTTTTTTTTTTTTCAGTTTGGGTTGAAGTCGGCTGGGTCTGCCGACTTCAACCCAGGACCAGTGTTACATTCTCCCCCCGTTAAAATAAATTTCGTCCTCGAAATTTACATACCTGGTATTTCGAAAAGCTGTGGATATTTTGTTCGCATCTCTGCTTCTAGTTCCCATGTAGCTTCTCTTTCACTGTGATTGCTCCATTGCACCTTCACATAGGGTATGATTCGGTGTCTCAATTCTTGTTCCTTACTGTCGACAATTCGTAAAGGCACCTCCTCATAGGTCAAATCCTCCTGAAGTTGCAATGGCTCATAATCTATTGCATGATTAGGATCAGGAATGTATTTTCGTAACATAGATACGTGAAACACATTGTGCACTCCGGATATAACTGGTGGCAGAGCTAATCGGTAGGCCACCTCACCAACCTTATCCAAAATCTCAAATGGTCCCACAAATCTCGGGCTCAACTTTCCTCGTACACCAAATCTCATCACACCCTTTGTGGGAGACACTTTCAAAAAGACATGATCACCAACATTGAATTCCAGCTCTCTTCGTCTCTTATCCGCATAACTTTTCTGTCGGCTCTGAGCAGTACGCAAACGTTCTCTGATCATTTGTACCTTTTTCACTGTTTGTTGCACTATTTCTGGACCCAACATTTCCTTTCTCCCACATCATCCCAGCAAATAGGCGATCTACACTTCCTACCATATAAGGCCTCAAAAGGCGCCATTTGAATGCTAGCTTGAAAACTATTATTGTAGGCAAATTCTATCAACGATAGATGACAGTCCCAAGCACCACCCAAGTCCATAACACAAGCTCTCAACATGTCTTCCAGAATCTGGATGGTTCGCTCAGACTGTCCATCAGTTTGGGGATGAAAAGCTGTACTAAAACTTAATTTGGTCCCCAATGCTTTATGAAGACTCTTCCAAAATTGTGAAACAAACCTACTATCTCGATCCGATACTATAGAAATTGGAATCCCATGTAGTCTCACAATTTGTTCTATATACAAATTTGCTAATTTTTCCAGAGAGTCCGATACGAAAAGATAAGAAATGAGCTGACTTCGTTAGTCGATCCACAATCACCCATATCGCATTATTTCCTTTAGGAGTTTTGGGTAACCCTGTCACAAAGTCCATAGTAATGTGCTCCCATTTCCACTGAGGAATCGCAAGAGACTGCAATGGCCCAGCAGGTCTTTGATGCTCAGCTTTTACCTGTTGACACACCAAACATTGAGCCACATACTGAGCTATATCTTTCTTCATACCAGACCACCAAAAGTTTTCACGTAGATCTCGATACATTTTTGTACTACCCGGATGCATCGTATATACTGAACTATGTGCTTCTTCCATAATTTCTTTCTTCAATTCTGAAAGTTTAGGAACACATAATCTGTTACCAAATCTTAAGGTACCATCCTCATATATAGTAAATTCTGATTGTACACCAGACTCAACTGTCTCTTTAATTTTCTGAAGCTCTAAATCTTCCTTCTGAGCTGATTTAATTTTGTCAATCAGGATAGGTTGTACCATAATATTTGCTAATTGCATCCCAGAATTATGAATTCGTATCTCTATCCCTGATCTTTCCAGATCCATTAAGATGTGCTTTTGATTAGTAATTAAGGTTGCCAACTTACTCGGGTTTTCCTGCTCAGGGCATCTGCTACAACATTTGCCTTTCCTGGATGGTAGCTGATAGTCAGATCATAATCCTTTAATAGTTCCAGCCATCTTCTCTGTCTCAAATTCAATTCCTTCTGAGTAAATATATATTTTAAACTTTTATGATCTGTAAAGATTTCACAACGACTACCATACAGGTAATGTCTCCATATCTTTAAAGCAAATACTACAGCTGCTAACTCTAAGTCATGAGTGGGATAATTTGACTCATATGATTTCAGCTGTCTAGAAGCATAGGCTATCACTTTTCCATTTTGCATTAGCACGCAACCGAGACCCTTTCGGGATGCATCACTATATATGCAAAACTCCCCTGTCTCTGCAGGAACAGTCAATACTGGGGCAGTGATTAACCGTTTCTTCAATTCTTGAAAACTCTGCTCACAATCATCTGTCCATTCAAATTTTGTTCGTTTCTGGGTCAGGCAAGTTAAGGGTATAGCAATAAGAGAAAATCCTTCAACAAACCTTCGATAATATCCTGCCAATCCCAGAAAACTACGAACTTCGGACACATTAGTGGGTCTCTCCCACTCTACCACTGCTTCCACTTTCTTTGGATCCACAGAAATACCATCCTTTGATATAACATGGCCAAGGAAAGAAATTCTGTCCAACCAAAAGTCACATTTTTTTAGCTTGGCAAATAATTTCTCCTCTTTGAGTATTTGTAATACTATCTTTAAGTGCTCCTCATGTGCCTGTAGACTTTTTGAATATATCAGTATATCATCAATGAATACTACTACAAATTGATCCAGATATGGTCTAAACACTCGGTTCATGAGATCCATGAAAACTGCAGGTGCATTTGTCAGACCAAAAGGTAAAACCAAAAATTCATAGTGTCCATATCTAGTTCTAAAAGCTGTCTTTGGTATATCCTCTGTCTTAATCTTCAATTGATGATAACCAGAACGAAGATCAATTTTAGAGAATACTTGTGCCCCCTGTAATTGATCAATAGATCATCAATCCTTGGTAAGGGATATTTGTTCCTTATAGTCACTTTGTTCAATTCTCGATAATCAATGCAAAGCCGAAAACTTCCATCTTTCTTCTTTACAAATAAGACTGGAGCACCCCAGGGAGACACGCTAGGTCTGATAAATCCTTTATCCAACAGTTCTTGCAATTGCTCCTTAAGTTCTTTTAATTCTGCCGGAGCCATTCTATAAGGAGCTTTGGAGATGGCACCTGTACCTGGTATAAGATCGATAGAGAACTCAATCTCTCTATCAGGAGGTAATCCTGGCAGATCATCGGGAAAGACCTCCGGAAATTCTTTCACAACTGGTATGTCTTCCAGCTTTAGCTCCTGCTGTTGAGTATCTATCACCGTTGCCAGAAATCCTTCACAACCTTGTCTGAGGAGTCGCTTGGCAATAAAAGCCGAAATTATTCTCCTCATAAGAGTTAACTTGTTTCCCTTAAAACAGAACTCTGACTGATCAGGAATTTGAAATTTTACAATTTTCTCAAAACAGTTGATGGAAGCATGGTTTGCTGTCAGCCAATCCATTCCAAGGATTATATCGAAGTCTTTCATATCCATGACTATCAAATCGGCTTCCATTGATCTACCTTCGATATTCAATCTACATTTCTTGCAGATTTGATAACCACAAAAACATCCCCACTAGGAGTGGAAATACAGAGTTCAAATTCTAAAGATGTCGGGGTTAACTCATTATTCTCCCTAACCAATCTAACAGATACGAAAGAGTGTGTAGCACCAGTATCAAAAAGAACATAAACATTACTGGAAAATAATTTGATCATACCTGTCACTACAGAATTTGAAGCATTAGCATCCTGCTGGGAGAGTGAATAAACCGTCCCTGAGTTACTGTTTTCTGTTGCCCTTCAATTGCTGTTTTCCACGAGTAACTGATGCTGTGACCCCTGACCAGATGGACATACAACTGCCTTATGTCCCGGTTTACCACAGTTATGGCACTTCCACTCATCTGGCCACGTACAATCCGCTTATAATGAGAACCACCACACTTAAAGCACTTGACATCTTTCTTTGGTTGGGTCTTGTCATCAGAAGTAATATTGTCAAGCTTTCTGGTTTTTGCATTGGTTCCCTTATAGAATTGGCCTTGATTCCCTCTTGTTCCAGATCTCTTCTTTAATGCTTTCTCCCTTTCAGCTTGAGCCACATCCAATCCCCTTTCAATAATTAATGCTTTGTTTACAACCTCTTTATAAGTTGGTAGCTCAAAAGCAATCACTTGATGCTGGATCCGACTTCTGAGTCCATTTTCAAATTTCCTGGCCCGGATTCCTTCATCAGCTAAGAGTGATGGAGCGTATCTCGACAATTCCTCAAACTTTGAGGCATACTGAGAAACAGTTAAAGTACCCTGCTCCAAGCGATCAAATTCTCGAAATTTTTGTACCCGAACACTTTGAGGAAAATATCTCTCAGAAAAACCTTTCTAAAATCTGTCCAGGTAAAAGGTGTATCATTTGGTCCTTGTTTTCCGAGCTCCAGTTCCCACCAAGCAGCTGCCTCATCTTGCAATAAAAAGGTAGCGAATGTAACTTTCTCCTCTTCTGGACACCGCAAGGCTTGGAAAACTTTCTCAACTTTAAGCCATCCCTCTGCCTCCATGGGATCAGCAGTCCCCTTGAATGCCGGTGGCGCATACTTCTTGAAATCTATTAATGTAATTGGCCGTTCCTGAGGAATTCTGACTTCTGGCTGTTGTCGTTGTAATAATAATTGTTGCATAAATTGCTGCTGTTGCTGTTGGGCTTCCATAAATCTTAGTGTATCAGCTCTTGCAGTAGCTTGCTGCTGCACTAAATTTGTAATAGCTGAGGAAGACCCATCTGGTCCCCAGGCTGAACTCCAGATCCACCCGGTGTTCCTGTTTCAGCAGTTCCAGTCTCCGGGGTGTTATCCAAAGGATTAGGCACTGGTTCATGATGATGCTCCTCATTACCAGTGTTGTCCACCAGATTCGGCATTGGGTCCTGTGGACGTTCCTCATTATCAGATAAGGCTCCAGCATTCTCATGCTGCTCAATAGGATCCCAAGCATTTGCTCCACTGCAAATCTTGGGCCTCCTAACACGTCCACGTCCACTACCACGTGCCATGGAAAACCTACACCAATGTTGTTAGTAAACAACTAACACTCAAATGGTCAAAACAATCATGACATAATATCTACCCCACATATGGATCAACCCACACACTCTCTCGTTGAGCTTTTATCCTAAGATCCTAGAACCTGGTTTGCTCTGATACCACTCTGTCACGCCCCGAATCCAATATCGGAAACGGCTACGTGACCGGCCGCACAAACCCTAGGTTTTACCCTAGAGATTATGCAAGGCCTAGGTACACAACAATTCAAATGTATCCAAAGTAAATGAATATTGCATAAACAAATCATTAACAATGTATAATACATAATTAACTTGAGATCATAAAATGGTCCACTGACTCAAACGTCAGTAACCGGACAAACTAACTATATATCTCAACAAACATGATGCTCCGTCTCACGCCCAGCCCAGATCCTCCTAAGTTTCCTGAGTCTCTGAAAGAAAACAGATGGTAGGGAGTGAGCTACATAGCCCAGTAAGGGTTCCAAAATAATCACCAGTAATAATTTACATGTATATGAAAGCAGTAAACATTACCATGACGAAATCAACAAATCCGATTTCATGTTTAACAAAACTTTGGAAACTTTTATTTTTCTTCTTATAGAATTTCCAATTATTTAATCATTATCTTTAGGGTTCTGGACTAACCACGGTCACACTCCAGCCTGTGACTGGCACACTATTGTCACACTCCAGCCTGTGACGGGCACACTGTTGTCACACTTCAGCCTGTGACGGGCACACTGTTGTCACACTCCAGCCTGTGACGGGCACACAAATTGTCACACTCCAGCCTGTGACGGGCACACTGAGAAACCACGGTACCGCGTGGCCTGGCATGCTAGTCCAAACACCAGTTCTCTTAACACATTATCATTTCTCTTCACATAATCGAATCATGTCACTTTCCAGCGATCGCTATCACGATCAAATACATTTCAGGATCACATGGCAAATACAAATAATACTAACCACAACTTGATCCATAACCCGGAAATCAAATCATGCTATCCGAAAACCACTATGCATGAAAAATATTTATTTATGCTCGAAACACATCAGATCATGTAAAATATATTAATAAATACGGTGATTAGGTTAGAATTCCTTACAAATCAGCTATTCACGCTTGTACTAATCCGAACCCAAGATTGGTGCGACGTCTTCCCGCTCAGAAGACTGATTCTCTACATAGATAAATAAATTTTAAATTAAAACTAAATTCTTAATTTTTTTTTTTTTCACGAATATCTAAAAAAAATCCTGATTTTCTCTCTCTTCCTTCCTTCTCTCTCCTCTTTCTCTCTCTTCCTTCTCTCTCCTTCTCTCTTCTCTCTCCTCTTTCCTCTTCTCTCTCCTCCTTCTCTCTCCTCCTTCTCTCTCCTCTCTCTCTCTCTCTCTCCTCTTCTCTCTCCTCTTTCTCTCTCTCTTTTTATCCTCTTTATCTCCTCCTATCTTATTCATATATATATATATATATTTTTATTCATATTATTATATTATATTTTTTAACTAATATTTTTTTTTTTTTCTCTGGCCGTACATGACCCTTTTTTTTTCTTTCTTTTCTTTTTTTTTTTTTTTTTTTTTTTTTTTTTTTTTCTTTCTTTTTTTCTTCTTTTCTTTTCTTTTTCTTTTCTTTTTCTTTTTTTCTTTTTTTTTTTTTTTTTTCTTCTTCTTCTTCCTTCTTCTTTTCTTTTCTTCTCCCGAACACCCCTCTTTTTTTTTTTTTTTTTCTTCTTCTCTTCCTCTTCTTTTCTTCTTCCGGCCGACCACCATCTCACCCCCCCCCCCCACCTGCCGCAACCACTGTCGGGTTGTCGCAGGGCCTCCGGACCAGGCGGGAAGGCGACGCGAAGGCGCGAGCGGCGGCGGCGGCGACTTCCCAAACCAAACCGAACCCAAATTTCATCCAAAAACTCACAAAAAATTGCAAATAATAAAAAAAAAACCTTACCGGCGGCGTTGAGAGAGCTTCCGTGTGTTCGTCGGGAGGGAGAGAGAGCAGGATCGTGGTTCTAGGGGCGGCGGTGAGGGGTTAAAACGAAAAAACACAAACGAGATCCCCTCGCCGTTAAAAACCCTACCACCCGTCCCAACCCTTACGGGGTCTTCCGCCGAACTCCTCCCTTGCCTCTCACGGCTCCTCCCTCCGAGTCCTCCGGCGAAAAATCCGCGAAGAACCCCGTTCAACTCCGCCTCTTCCTCCCCTGTTCCGCTTCCATCCTTTTTTTTTTTTTTTTTTTTTTCATTTGGGTTGAAGTCGGCTGGGTCTGCCGACTTCAACCCGGACCAGTGTTTACACAAGACGCCCTGGACCATCATCTCAAATTAATGATGCTCTTCTAATGGTAGAAAATCTATTTCGTTAGATAAATTGTTGGTTAAAATATTTCATCATGTGTATGTTGAATCATTCGATAACAAGTCATCATATCATTTATTATTTAAAAAAGGTGCATTGTTATGCAATCAGTTTGAAATCTTTCGATGAAAAAAAAAAAAAAATCTATTAATTACGATGGACCAGCTGACAATTTTTATTATTTCGAATAAAAAAAATATTTTATTGAATGATGTAACGATTTATTATTGGATGATCCACATCCACATGTGATAGGATTGTTCTAAACAATATATACATTGGCAATACATTGACTACTAGATAGCGGTCATTGTTTTACTTGTTATATCTATATATTATTTTGCCTCTCCTTGCTTCCCTTAATTGCATCTGACCACGGTATAAAATAGGCCAAATGTAGTAGAAGCCTTGATTAATTACGAGATCTCTATGCTAAAATTTTTTTATCTATATGCTATGCATGACAATGAAGTATACCTAAATGTTCTGTAGGTCCATAAATGTTTCTAACCCTGATTCTTTTCTAGAATTTTCTTGTTATTAAGTTATCCCGCTACATCACCCAACGTAATACATCATGGTAATTACGATAAGCGGGTAGTAACCGCGCACTTCTCCCTGAGTTGCAGCAACGTGTGACGTAATTAATCATGCACGTTCTCGTATTGTTAATTTTGCGCGGCATTGCTGCAACAAGGTTGCATCTATTTTAAGATTTGCATAAGTCTTAGTGCACATATATATTATATATATATATATATATATATATATATATATAATAATTAATATCCCTGACCCCCCCTCCCCCTCCCCATCTTTTTTTTTTTTAAATTTTATTTTAATAAAGTGATTATCATCTTTTGGTTGCAGGTGCAAATTAACCGCTATACCAGTCGGACTGACGCGAACGAATTTTAGCCAGTCGGAGCGGTACCAGTCGGACTGAACGTGGACAAATTATAAACAACGTAGCCACATGGGCCCGGATACATATATCGCATGCTCGGAAAACATTTCTAGGCTTTTTCACGTGCGTGCACGCTCGAACTCGTTAGCTGAAAAGAAAAAGCTAGCGGAAAAGGAAGGCCCAGCATTAATGCTATCTATCTAACCATCTCTAATTCCTACCCCTCTATATACTCCATGCAACACATATCCACACCTATCTGCAAGAACTAATTAGTTCTCACCATCCCCTAATTTCCAGTGCAAGAGCAACCTGAACCCTTGTTCCTTGATCCAATGGAAGTTCAACGAGTTCTACACATGAATGGCGGCGTTGGCAACGAAAGCTACGCCAAGAATTCCACCATTCAAGTATGTATATATGCGTGATTGATTCCAAGGAACATCCAATCCTAATGGTCTCTTTGCTAGCTCTTCCCGAGAGATCTGGCTACCTAACTCGATCCCCATTCCCATTTCTCCTTGCAGAGCACGATACTGTCATTAACAAAGAGCGCGACGCAGGAGGCCGTCATGGACATGTACTGCACCACCTTCCCCACGAGCATCATGACCATCGCTGACTTGGGCTGCTCGTCGGGGCCCAACGCATTGCTCGTGGCCTCCGAGATCATCGAGGCGGTGAAGTGGAAGTGCCACCAGCTGCGCCGCCGCCTGCCAGAGTTGAGTCTGTTGCTTAATGACCTTCCAGGGAACGACTTCAACACCATCTTTAGGGCTTTGCCCGATTTCTACCGGCGGAAGGGGCTGGACCAGGGGAACAACGGGACAAGGCATGGACACTGCTTCGTGTCGGCGGTGCCTGGCTCATTCTACGGGCGGTTGTTCCCCGGAAAGAGCTTGCATTTTGTGCATTCTTCTTCTAGCCTCCATTGGCTCTCTCAGGTTGGTTTGGATCCTTTCATTCAGCCAAGTCTTCACTCTCTCTCTCTCTCTCTCTCTCTCTCTCTCTCTCTCTCTCTCTCTCTCTCTCTCTCTCTTTTTTTTTAAAAATTTTTTTTTTTTATGAAACTTTCATTTAGGTAAAGTCGATTGGGTGTTCGTACCTGCCGTAGGTTACCAAGCTTGCTTTCTCTTGAAAGGATTAAAAAAAGGATTGTTTGTTTAAAAATCTAAAAGGAAGTTTTAGCCACTCGGTTTTTATTTGATAAGTATTTTGTGCATGGTATATATATTGACCGAAGGGAATGGTGTGGTGTGGTTTCCAGCCTTCGACAAGGTTGGTCGCCTTCAACATTTGCTTGTGAGCACTTTTAAGATAGATCCTTCTGATATTTTTGATGGGACTGAAATGAAATGATGTACCCATCTAATAGAGAATATTGAATTGCCTTTGAATGATTCTTCGGTGAATGAAGTTCCTTGTAATCACATCCAGAAAAGATAGATATGTTAGAAGCTCCCAATCTTTTTTTATTTTATCAAAAAAAAAAAATTTAAAAAAAATCTGCAGTCACAGAGCATGCCTCTGCCCGACACCCATGTTTGGATGAAAAGCCCTTTTGCTTTGCATCTGTCCGTGGTCATCTCACCGCAAATCCTCCTCATGCAAGGATTATATATGCAATGGATTCGCACGGAATAATATATTTTTATTTAAAAAATATAAAAATTTTATCCTGCATCGCATGTACCTATATGGCCATAAAACATGCCTATCAATTTGTCTCTTTTCCATACGTTAATCACTTTCGCATCATAAATGAAATCTACAGGCATATTAGTTGATTGACATAGTACACGAGTGCTATGTAATTAATGTGTATGATGTAGAATATAATTTTTTGAAAAATATGAAGTTAAAAAAATTGTCCTGAATCCATAGCTAGCAAAGAAACTAATAATTGAGATCGAGATGGGAGCGGATGGGTGGGGGGTTGTGGGGGGCGGCATAGAGCTGTTACCATTTATCCCATATAGAGAAAGAAGGGGAGGTCCTCTACAGCTCCTATTGAGATGAGAGGGGGACCATTAATTAATCCAAATTCTTGTAGTAGGATATATTGAAAATCAGTCAGTAAAAAATTTCTGAATATAATTAAAAATATTAATAAAATTAATAATTTTATTAAAAAATTAAAATTATTTATCGCACAATGCAAAACTAAAAATAAAAATCATAAAAATTTTAATTTACTTGCAACATCCTCAAATGTCTTAAAAAGACATTAACAAAACTTTCCGTATATAAAGAATTCAAATAATTTTTCCACTCTCAATGTAAAATTCAAAAAATTCAAAATAAAATAATTATAAAAAAAATATTTTTAAACATTTATTTGAAAACTTTTGAGATTTTTTTTTTTTGGTCTTTGTTAATTACATGATATCTCTACCATGATCCATGATACGTGTGATATACTAACTAAATAATATTTTTATCTCCTTTTCACGTGAATGTCTAGGTGACCAAGAGATACATGCATGGCTTCTCTGTGGTAGCCCCTTAGAGGGATCTAATGCCACAGTTTGGCCAAGCCAAGTGGGAATGTGAAATATCACTATTCCGCATAGAACACTCGCTAGATGACCTCCGGCAACTTGTCCAGGACAAGGCTTGGTAATATCTCTTGGCCGCTATCGTTCACGTGCCATCAATTTGTTTAAGGTATATTTTTTTATATAAATTTTTTTTTAAAAAAAAAGAGGGGTTAAACTCGGTATAGCTATCCGTAGATCTTGTCTCATCACGTAATGTTCAATGCAAGACACTTAGATTTTTGTAATCTTTTCTATCTATAGATGAATATGCCAACATGATACTATTAAGATTCTGACCGGCAGAACGGGGACAAGAGAAAGAATCCTAATCTTCCATCCAATCTAACCCGTCATAGGCTCGAGGAAACAGTTATTGGATTTAATCAAGTCATCACGCATGGATCATAATTCAAACCCGCGACTGGTTAGATTTGAGGCAAAGCCTCTACCAACCGAGTTACTGTTTTAGCGGTGTTTAAGTATATATTTTGTAAGACCCAACTAACATAACCGCCATAAAAGGAAAGATACATTGCATTTAAAATGTTTTAAATTTTTTTTTTGATTTTTTGGTGAAAAAAAGGGATAGGGGATAATCCGACGTAGCTATCCCCGCAGGTCCCTATCCCGTAAGGAAATGTTTGATTCAATGCGCTCGATTTTCGTAGCTTTTTTCCATCTAACCACTAAAATGCCAACTGGATCCCGATCTCTCACTTACTCAATCATCATGGACATCGGGGGTAATCCTTGAATTTAATCAAATATTTTGAAGAGTCACATCTTGAATCCATGATTTGTTGGTTGTAAGGCAAGATCCTAACAAGCTATGCTATCGTCTTGATGGTGAATATTTTTGCTTGCCGGCTAACTAGCAAGTGATGTATATATTATTATAATGGATAATAATTACACGACGTGACACTTTAATTATCTATTTTTATTATGAAAGTAATATTATTAATCAAAATATTTTAGAATAAAATATACTATCATTAATAAAAAAGAATACACTGTAGCTACTTTGTGCACGAAAGGGATTTGGTTACATTTTTGCTTGTTATAATTATATCATCATGGGAAAGGTACATTGTATTTGGAATGTTTTTGTTTGCCAGCTAACCAGCAGGTACTGTATATATCATTAAAATGGATAATAATTACATGATGTGACATCTTAATTATCTATTTTTAGTATGAAAGTAATAATATTAATCAAAATATTTTAGAATAAAACATACTATCATTAATAAAATAAAAACATACTGTAGCTACTTTCTGCACGAAGAGGGTTCGATTACATTTTTGCTTGTTATAATTATATCCCTTAAAAGTTTGCGGAATAGCATGCAACCTAGAAAGCAATTAACCAAATTGAAATAACTAAAGATATAACTGGTACGTAAAATGCCATAGAGAAATTAACATAAAATTCCATGAAATGTTCCTCATAATCGCTGGCAGAAGGGGATCCATATACGGTGTTACGCCACTAGAGCACTTTCGACCTTCCTCATCAAGAAATTTATTTCATCCTTGCACGTACAATTTCAAATACGACTTCCAACTCCATGCGATAGTCTCTGTCTCTCCGGAGACCTTTCCCGTGCTTTGCATGCAACAATTTCTTAATTTTTTTAGATGTCGAGAGGTCATGAACATCTTCTATATATCATCCACAATTTCAAGAATGGTAGTTAAAAATTTTATAAATTGATTTTCTTTTTTTTTTTTTTGGTTTGCTTAATCTTTTCCTCAAAGATATCATTTGTTTCAATATTGAACTTTCAGAGATCTCCTCAACAAAGAAATAAATAAATAAATAAATTTTTAGAGAAAAAATATCATAAATGCTGAAAATTCTTTTCTTGACAGAATGACATGTTTCAAGAATTTTAACATCGCTAAACCTCTAAGTTCTTTTTATGCACCAACGTGGCTATTGGCTCGGGACTATATGAAACTTCATGTGGACCATGATTTTTTTTTTATTTGGAGTAATTCATGTATACTATGGTTATACATTCTTTCCACAGCTTTGGGATTGAAATCCAATTTCAAAGAAATGTAAATGCATGTGATATGCCACCAGTCTTAGCTGTGCTGGTCCAGGTTCAAGATTGGTAGAGGTACGATTTCCATACTACTTGTCCATAAATGAGAGAAAGAGGGGAGGGGGAGGGAGGAGAGCCTGGGATGCGTTGATTAATTTAGGTCATTTTTGGTTAGTTATTGATAGCCCTTGTGTAAGAGAAGCAGAAATGGATCGAACACGTATAAAAATTGGTTAGGTCGAAAGTATCAGCCCTGGCTAGGGTTTTGTTTGGCGGCTGGATAAATTAAGCTATAAGAGCCCATGAGGGGGGTAGACCCAAAAATCCTCCCATTTTGAAAAATAATTTTTCAAGAAAACTTTCCTGCAAATTGGTCCACACAGGATTTCTGTCTCTGTTTTTTCGGTCTATTATAACACAGTTCGCCACCATTATCATTAAACACTAGCTTTCTGCTGATAGCTGGAATTCTTTGGTTTAAGCTATCGATGGTTTATCCGATAGCTATCATTATCAAGGATATCAATTATGTGAACTGCGTCCCCCGGGAGTTTTTTTTTTTTTGGGAAAATAAAAGGACCTCACCTCACTTAGGTTTCTATAACACTTAAGTGAGGTGTGAGATCTTCTAGACAGATCTCACATCACAATTACGCAACCACCCGTCTGTATTTAAAAAAAAAAAATAAAAAAAAAAAAAAAAAAAAAAAAAAAAAAAAAAAATCTCGCATCTGAGTACATTACGTAATGCTGACATATTCCATGCGGCATATCTTTTCGACGTGCATGACATCAAAACTCCTTTTACCATCACAGGGATATGGAGATCATTTTGGCATTACCGTCGTAGAAACCTCAAGTGCAAATGTTGAGTATAAATTTCCAGGAAAAGAAAATTTGAGTATCGCTACCAAAAATGTTTTTTTTTTTTTCAAAAAAAAAAAAAAAAAAAAAAAAAAAAAAAAAAAAAAAACACTCTTGATGGTTGACGTGTTTAATTGTAGCATTGTATTGAAATTAAATTTAAGTATTTAACATTCGTCTAGATTTTATTACAATTACGATCGACCGCAGGTGCCTCCCGAGCTGCAAAGTGGATCCAACATGCCATTGAATAAAGGAAATATCTTTATTTCCAAGACGAGTCCTCCTTGTGTTTCGGACGCATATGCAAAGCAATTCCACAGGGATTTCTCATTGTTTCTGAAGTGCCGTGCCGAAGAAATAACCACGGGAGGCCAAATGGTGCTAGCATTTGTGGGCAGGAGAAGTTCGGACCCTGTAGTGAGGAGCATAGCTACCTTTGGGAACTGTTAGGACAAGTTCTCATAGAGATGGCCTCCGAGGTATTCTTTTTTGCTGTACATGATATTCCTTCACTTTAACTTTGCGGAATGGTACTCGCTCTTGAAAAAGTTGCAACATATTCTAATTAACAAGGCTCGACATATATATATATTATATATATATATATATATATATATATATATATATAACCAACAGTCTGTAGATCATTATCAGCCACATGACAAGGTCGCATAAGAATTTTTTTCATCTAATTCCAACCATATATTGTTCATTTGGTTAAATCCCTTTCCAGGCTTGGAAGATGGGCTTGATGAAATTTATGGATTAATTGATAAACAAATATTGCAAATAAATATGCAAGAAACAATCCCTTGTAGAACCCAAAATGCAGCCTCACGAGTTTGGAAGACGGGAAGAATAGAAAATAAAATGTTGCTGCGACCAACCAACACGCTGATGCTTTTTTTTTTTATATCAAAGCCTTCTCTAGCGTACATGATAAAAATACTAGAACTTTAATTAAAACTGGACTCTTGAAACTACCAGTGATAAAATTAAAGACTCATTGTTCAAACAAAATAAACAAATCAAGAGACCAAAACATCTCTCTCCGAGTTTTCTCTCTTCTTCCACTGGGGTTAGAGAAGACTTTGACCTTAAAATTTGTACCGCTCTTATAGGGCATTATTGAAGTGGAGAAGGTAGATTCCTTCGATGCTCCCTTTTATGCACCATCTCCAGATGAGCTGAAGCATGAGATTGAAACTGAAGGGTCGACATTTGCCATTAAAAGCTTAAAGCTCTTTGAAGCTAGCTGGGAGGCAACCCACAACAATATTCAAACTGGTTATGACAAAGCCACCAAAGAGAAGGATCCTATGCTCGAGGAGCTAAGCACTGCCCAACGCGTAGCCAAGGGAATTCGAGCGGTGGTTGAGCCCATGCTAAAGAGCCATTTTGGAGAGGCTATGATCGAAGATTTCTTTTCCAGGTATTGCGAACGCCTGGAGGACTATTGCTCTAGAAATGACGCCAAGTTATTGAATATAGTGCTTGCCATGGTAAGGAAGTAGAAAGAGACTCTACAATACGCTTGTATTCCTTCGATCTATTGACAAACACAAGTGTCTAGTATGTATTCAATCTTATGGCTGTACTTGGTGGTTTATGTTGTGGTTTATGTTGCAGTAAACACAAGTGTCTAATCCTACTCCTGAGAAAGATGTTATAAATGAGAGAAAATTTAAAGAATAATGTAAACAAGCATATAAAGTATAATTTTATTTCTCGGAGGTGTATCTTGATATAGCTACATTCGGTTTAAATAACCCCCTTAAACGGTTATCCTAGTTCCGCCCACTTTCTCGTAGCTATCTATTTCCAAACTATTTTCAGTGGCATTAAATTTCATATTCCCATACCTCTCATGTGCTTAATCTTCTTTCACCAGGCCCCTAACTATTTAATTATGTAAATCCGAAACAACTTATTATATTATTTTTTTTGGTAAACCGGTGTATTCATTTCACTGGACGAATGTGAATACAACTTAAAAAGTCAGCAAGTAAAATATCCCTAAACTGTACAGGGGCGGAGCGCCAGTCAAACCATAAACTGATCCCGAATGCTGAGCTACAAAGGAGGCTACCCAGTCAGCAGCCGAATTACCCTCCCTATAAATGTGCCTAATGAAAATAAAGCTACAACCCTGCAGCATAAGTCTGATATCCCGGACTATAGGGTGATCCGTAGCCATAGAAGAGGGATGCGCGATTCAAGAAACTACGGTCGCTGAGTCACCCTCGATAACCAGGCGATCATGACAGAGAATTTGCCGTGCATATCTAATACCAGCCCAAGCCGCATAAAGCTCAAAAGTCGGAACAGAGAAGTCCATAAGTGACATGCCACCGGCTGCAAGGAAGCCCAAGCAGGAATCCCTAATAACAAAACCAGCACCACCCATCCTTCATCGAAGGCTTCCATCAAAGCTGACCGTAACAACTGACGGAGGAAGGGGTACCCAGGAGATAAACACCCTCCGGGTCGCTCGAAGAGCAGACAGGGAACTCCAGGTCTCCGTCGTCAACAAGTAAGCTCTACAATACTCCATAGCCGCAGTCCTAGCTCCTCGACGATCATCCGTGGAGAGGATCTGTTCTGTCGAAGATCCTCTCATTTTTGGACGTCCAAATATAGTAGGCCAGATAAGCAGTAAGGGATACCTGAAGTATCAGGGCCGTCCGTAGAAGATCAAAAAACACATCAGGCATGGTGTCGAATGAAACTGTAGGATCAAGGAAGCCCACCAAAGTCCAAATCCTCGTCACTCGAGGACAATGAAAGATAGCATGAGTCTGAGACTCGGACTGCATGTCGCAGAAGGGACACCCAGGAGGAATATGAATGCCTCTGGAGTTGAGCAGCTCCCAGGTGGGGAGACGATGCCAAGCAAGCTTCCAAATGAAGAGAGAGACCCTAGGGTAGACTGGCAAAGTCCAGATCCAGCGATAGCTCCTGGAATAATGCTGACCAGGCTGGGTCCTTTGAATGATCTCAGAAATAGGAACTCGGGAAGACGTCATATGGTGCCACACTCTGATGTCCGGACAAGTATGAACAGGAAATGGAATACAGAGAACCCTGGCCCCAATAATAGCACCAAACGTGGTAAGCACCATGTTAGTATCCCAATCGGCAAGTTCTGGTTGCCAAAGATCAGCAATGGTCATGGAGAAGGGCACGAGAACCGAGATGAAAGTGGGCCATCGAATCAGAGGAATGTCAGAAATCCAGGGATCCTGCATGAATTTGATGGAACGGCCATCCCCCACAATCCAAGAGATATGAGGGATAAACAGTCGGTGCCCTAGCTAAGAGGTCCCGCCAGAGCATCGATGATTCTCGGAGTAGGACAATGTCACGACCCGAATCCAGCACCGAAATCGGCACGCGACCGGCCGCACAAACCCTAGGTTTTACCCCAGAGATCATGCAAGGCCTAATTACACCAGAGTCAACATATCAAAAGAAAACTTATATCATATAATTAATCAGGTGGCATCCATTTATTAAATCAGTCAACTATTGATCTACTGATTACAACAAGTATCAGTAATCGTAACTAAACTCTAACTCTAACTAACTCAGCATGTATAGGTCTTCGTCTCACGCCAGCCCAAATCTTGTCACGTGTCCTGAGTCTCTGAAAATTTAAATGGATAGAAAGTGAGCTATATAGCCCAGTAAGGCATCTATATGATCATTCCAAATAATAATATAATTTTTTGAAACAATAAAATACCAATATGATATGTCAATGCAATCAAATGATTTCAGCCTCATGTATTACAAACTTTGATAACTTTGCATTTTTCCTTTAATATTCTCATTATTTCACCTTTATCTTTAGGGTTCTGGTCTAGCCACGGTCATGTACCAGCCCATGACTGGCAACCACAAAGCGACCATGCATACTATGGTCGGTCCTGCTCACGTACTAAGCCCGTTGCTCGGCTGTCCCACGTACTATCCGTCCGTGGCCGGCTCCCACGTACAAAGCCCATGGCTCAGGCTGTATAACCACGGTGCAACCGTAGCATGGCTAAACCAAATACCGTTTTTACTTCATTAACACTTGTCAAAACATCTTTTATGACCTCTCGACAACTGGTATCGTGGTCCAACCCACTCGATAACCGATGTCATGGTTCAACACATTGTATTAACCGATATCATGGTCCAACCCACTCGATATCCGGTTTCATGGTTCAACTTGTTTAGCAATCCGGTATCATGGTCCAACCCATCCGGATATCAATTTTCTCTATAACATCAAGCATGGAATACCGACGACAATAATGTTTAAAAAAAATACATTATCTATCACAAGAAAATAACTATGCCACATAATATATATTATACGTGAAAATGCATATATAAACTCATGCATAAAAGAATGTTCGATACAGAATTTCCTTACCTTATCGCCAATCCTAATATATTGGACACTAGTCAGTACCCGAATTTTTGCTCTTTGCCTCCCTGCTCAGAACACTAATTCCCTACATTAATAAATAATTTAATTAAAATCTAATTTTCTAAATTTCATGAATTTCGAGAAAATCCCTGGATTCTCTCTTCTTCCTCTCTCTCCTCTTTCTCTCTCCTCTTTCTCTCTCTTCCTTCTTTCTCTCCTCTTTCCTCTCTCTCTTCTCTCTCCTCCTTCTCTCTCTCTTCCTTCTCTCTCTTCCTTCTCTCTCCTCTTCTCTTCCTCTTTCTCTCTCCTCCTTCTCTCTTATTATTATATATTTATTTATTTATTTATTTTTATTTTATTTTTTTTTCTTCTTCTGGACCGAACCAAATATATATATATATTTATATATATACACAACATATAATATATATATATTTATTATTATTATATATTTTTTTTCTTTTCTTTTCTTTTCCTTTCTCCCGAACCCAAAACCAACACCCCCCCCCCTTTTTTTTTTCTTTCCTTTCTTCCTCTTTTCTTCCTTCTTTCTTCTTTCTCTCGAACAACCCCTCCCCTTGCCTCGCCTGAACCAAACGGTCGGCCTTCCCCCCCAGCTATCGGTGACCTAGGAAGAATGTCTCCGGGAAGACGTCTCGGCAGACGGCGGCAGCGAAGCCACCCGTGGATCCACAGTCCCCAACTGGAAATTAGGTTCGCCCCCCCCTCTTTTCTTTAAAAAAAACTTATAAAAACCCTTACCTGACTTCGCCGGACTCCTGGATGCTCGCCGGAGAGGAAGAAATGCCGTGGAGGGAGCCCGATGAATCTGTTTCGACGACGGTGGAGGGGATTAAAAACAAACTCCCGACGGTTCCTTCGACGTTTGGGAAACGAACTCCACCTATCGGAGTTCCATTCCAACCTTACTACGGCTCCGTCAACCTCCCTCTCCCCCCTCCGACTCCTCCCTCGAAGTCCCCGGCGAAAAAGCCGGCCGGATAAGGGTGAGAAAACCTCCCCTGTTCCGGCTCCATCTCTCCTTCGTTCTCCCGTCTCTCTTTTTTTTTTTTTTTATTTGGCTGGGTCGAAGTCGGCTGGGCCTGCCGACTTCGGCCCAAAGTCTAAGTATTACATCTCCCCCCATTAAAATAATTTCGTCCACGAAATTAGCTTGATTGAGATTTTTTTTTTTTTTAACTTTAAAAAAAATAACCAATCCTCATGTCATTCAATCTTCAACTTCTAATTAGTCACCTCTTAAGGTATTTACCTTCCAAGTCTTATTCAAAACTTATCCTTTCTCATTTATATTTCAGATCAAATTTTTGACATTCAAACCATATCCTAATCACTTATGTCATAGTTCTGAGTCCATGTTATGTCTTAACAACCACTAGGTGATTTCTAAATCACAAATTTCCAGTCTCGAATAATCATGACTTGAATTCCGATATCATTTACATCTATCAAAATCACTGATACCATAGTTCCAAATCATCATAATCTAAGGTCTAACACTACTCTTGTCATATCTTAATAATCACCATGTCAATATGATTTTAATCACTCGTATTACCATCCCAGATGGTCATAACCTACTCATACCTGTCACTACTGAATTTGATGCGTTGGCATCCTGCTGGGTGAGCGCGTACACCCGTCCTTGGGTACCTAACTTATGTTGTCCTCCTTGTTGAAGTCCGTCACGCGATGCTTGAGGCGCTTGACGCTGTGACCCTTGACCAAGACGACATACAGCTGCAGTGTGACTCTCCTTTCCACAATTGAAACATTTCCCTCCTGGCTAGGTGCAGTCTCGCTTAAGGTGTGGTCCACCCACCGGTAGCATTGGATATCATCCCTTTGTCTAGTTTTGTCATCTGGTGCAGCGGTGACAAGTTTCCTTGCCTTTGCACTGATATTTTCATTAGATTGATCCTGAATTTCCCCTGATCTGGATCTTTTCCTTAAAGCTTTTTCTCTCTCTGCTTGAGCAGCATCCAGTCCTCTTTCTACTATCAGTGCCTTATTAACCACTTCTTTATAGGTGGTAAGTTCGAATACAGACACCTGATGCTGAATCCGACCTCTCAATCCATTTTCAAATTTTCTGGCCCGGATCCCTTCATCCATTATCAGTGATGGAGCATATCTCGATAATTCTTCAAACCTTGCTGCATACTGAGAAACAGTTAAACTACCCTGCTCCAAGCGATCAAATTCCCGGAATTTTTGTACCCGAATACTTTGAGGAAAATACCTCTCATAGAAAATCCTTCTAAAATCTGCCCAGGTATATGGTACATCAGTTGGTCCTTGCTTTCCAAGCTCTAATTCCCACCAAGCAGCTGCCTCATCTTGCAATAAAAAGGTAGCGAAGGTAACCTTCTCCCCTTCTGGACACCGCCAGGCTTGGAAAACTTTTTCAATAGCTTTCAGCCATCCCTCTGCCTCCATAGGATCAGAAGTCCCCTTGAATACCGGCGGCGCATACTTCTTGAAATCTATTAGTGTAATTGGCCGTTCTTGAGGAATTCTGATTTCTGGCTATTGTCGTTGTAATAACAACTGTTGCATAAATTGTTGCTGTTGCTGTTGGGCTTCCATAAATCTTAGTGTATCAGCTCTTGCAGTAGCTTGCTGCTGCACTAAAATTTGTAATAGCTGAGGAAGACCCATCTGGTCCCCAGGCTGAACTCCAGATCCACCCGGTGTTCCTGTTTCAGTAGTTTCAGTCTCCGGGGTGTTATCCAAAGGATTGGGCACTGGTTCATGGTGATGCTCTTCATTACAGTGTTGTCCACCAGATTCGGCATTGGGTCCTGTGGACGTTCCTCATTATCAAATAAGGCTCCAGCATTCTCATGCTGCTCAATAGGATCCCAAGCATTTGCTCCATCCGCAAATCTTGTGGGCCTCCTAACACGTCCACGTCCACTACCACGCACAATGGAAAACCTACACCAATGTTGTTAGTATACAACTAACACTCAGATGATCAAAACAATCATGACATAATATCTACCCCACATATGGATCAACCCACACTCTCTCTCATTGAGCTTATATCCTAAGATCCTAGAACCTGGTTTACTCTGATACCACTCTGTCACGACCCGAATCCAGCACCGGAATCGGCACGCGACCGGCCGCACAAACCCTAGGTTTTACCCTAGAGATCATGCAAGGCCTAATTACACCAGAGTCAACATATCAAAAGAAAACTTATATCATATAATTAATCAGGTGGCATCCATTATTAAATCAGTCAACTATTGATCTACTGATTACAACAAGTATCAGTAATCGTAACTAAACTCTAACTCTAACTAACTCAGCATGTATAGGTCTTCGTCTCACGCCAGCCCAAATCTTGTCACGTGTCCTGAGTCTCTGAAAATTTAAATGGATAGAAAGTGAGCTATACAGCCCAGTAAGGCATCTATATGATCATTCCAAATAATAATATAATTTTCTGAAATAATAAAATACCAATATGATATGTCAATGCAATCAAATGATTTCAGCCTCATGTATTACAAACTTTGATAACTTTGCATTTTTCCTTTAATATTCTCATTATTTCACCTTTATCTTTAGGGTTCTGGTCTAGCCACGGTCATGTACCAGTCCATGACTGGCAACCACAAAGCGACCATGCATACTATGGTCGGTCCTGCTCACGTACTAAGCCCGTGGCTCGGCTGTCCCACATACTATCCACCCGTGGCCGGCTCCCACGTACAAAGCCCATGGCTCAGGCTGTATAACCACGGTGCAACCGTAGCATGGCTAAACCAAATACCATTTTACTTCATTAACACTTGTCAAAACATCTTTTATGACCTCTCGACAACTGGTATCGTGGTCCAACCCACTCGATAACTGATGTCATGGTTCAACACATTGTATTAACCGATATCGTGGTCCAACCCACTCGATATCCGGTTTCATGGTTCAACTTGTTTAGCAATCCGGTATCATGGTCCAACCCATCCGGATATCAATTTTCTCTATAACATCAAGCATGGAATACCGACGACAATAATGTTTAAAAAATATATATTATCTATCACAAGAAAACAACTATGCCACATAAATATATTATACGTGAAAATGCATATATAAACTCATGCATAAAAAATGATCGATACAGAATTTCCTTACTTATCGCCAATCCTAATATATTGGACACTAGTCAGTACCCGAATTTTTGCTCGATGCCTCCCTGCTCAGAACACTGATTCCCTACATTAATAAATAATTTAATTAAAATCTAATTTCCTAAATTTCATGAATTTCGAGAAAATCCCTGGATTCTCTCTTCTTCCTCTCTCTCTTCCTCTCTCTCTCCTTCTCTCTCTCTTTCTCTCTCTTCTTCTCTCCTCTTTCTCTCTCCTCTTTCTCTCTCTTCTTCTCTCTCCTCTTTCTCTCTTTTCCTTCTCTCTTATTATTATATATTATTTATTTATTTATTTATTTTATTTATTTATTTTTTTCTTCTTCTGGACCGAACCAATATATATATATATATTTATAATATATACACATATATATATATATTTATTATTATTATATATTTTTTTTCTTTTCTTCTCTTTTCCTTTCTCCCGAACCCAAAACCAAACCCCCCCCCCTTTTTTTTTTTTTTCTTTCCTTTCTTCCTCTTTTCTTCCTTCTTTTCTTCTTTCTCTCGAACAGCCCCTCCCCTTGCCTCGCCTGAACCAAACCAGTCCGGCCTTCCCCCCGGCTACCGGTGACCTAGGAAGAATGTCTCCGGGAAGACGTCTCGGCGGACGGCGGCGGCGAAGCCACCCGTGGATCCACAGTCCCTAACCGGAAATTAGGTTTGCCCCCCCCCTTTTCTTTAAAAAAAACTTATAAAAACCCTTACCTGACTTCGCCGGACTCCTGGATGCTCGCCGGAGAGGAAGAAATGCCGTGGAGGGAGCCCGATGGATCTGTTTTGATGACGGTGGAGGGGATTAAAAACAAACTCCCGACGGTTCCTTCGACGTTTGGGAAACGAACTCCACCTATCGGAGTTCCATTCCAACCTTACTACGGCTCCGTCAACCTCCCTCTCCCCCTCCGACTCCTCCCTCGAAGTCCCCGACGAAAAAGCCGGCCGGATAAGGGTGAGAAAACCTCCCCTGTTCCGGCTCCATCTCTCCTTCGTTCTCTCGTCTCTTTTTTTTTTTTTTTTATTTGGCTGGGTCGAAGTCGGCTGGGCCTGCCGACTTCGGCCCAAAGTCTAAGTATTACAGACAATCACCCCGGTTCATAGGGATATCTCCATATTTGGCCCTCATGAAGGAGGACCAAAATGTATCAGGACTTAAAAAGAATCTGGCAGCATGTCTGGTCAAGAGCGCCTCTCTCCTATGAAGGAGAGAGGGAATACCCAATCCACCCGAATGAGTAGGAGTGCAAACAACGTCCCATCTCATCAAATGTATCCTCCGCCCATCAGAGGAGGAATCCCAGAGGAAAGACCTGATCATCTGCTCCATCTTGATAATTACTCCTTTCGGGATGAAGGAATTAGAGAGCATATAAACAGGTAGCGAAGCAAAGACAGAGCGGATAAGAGTAATCCTCCCCATCGCTGAGAGAGATCTGGCCTGCCAACCTGAGATCCTATCGGCAATAGAAGCAAGCAAAGGTGAGCAATCCCGGTTGGTTAGTCTGGCACCAGAAATAGGAATACCTAGGTAGTGGAGAGGTCCGTGACGCTCCCGAATACCCAACATATCTATAATCCTCCCGTGAAGAGTAGGAGCAATTTTTGGACTGAAATAGATTCCAGACTTGCTGAAATTAACTCTCTGACCAGAAATATGGCAATAATGCTCCACTACATTCCTGAGACCCCTGGCATTAGATAGAGAAGCTCGGCCCAGTAGAAGACAGTCATCTGCAAATAGAAGATGAGAGACTGGATTGGCCCCAGGCGTAGCAATATAAAACTGGATACACGAATCCCGGACTACTGCCGACAGGGATCTAGATAGAAAGTCAGCCGAAATAATAAATAAATAAGGAGACAGAGGACAACCTTGTCAGAGGCTGTGGGACGATTGGAAGTGCTCAGTAGGGGAGCCATTTATCAAGATAGAGAACGTTGGAGCCTTAATGTAGCCCATAATTTTAGAAATCCAGGCAGAATGAAAGCCAAAATACTCCAGAGATTTGCAAAAATAGATCCAATCAACACAGTCATAAGCCCTCTCTATATCGAGCTTGATAGCCATCTGGCTGTGGCGCTTCGATGCTCGATGCAGATCGGTCATAAATTCCCGGGTAATAAGAATATTATCAGAAATATTACGCCCTCCAATAAAAGCTGCTTGCTCAGGACGAATAAGATCCGGAGTATCAGTCTCATCCTGTTGGCTAATAGTTTAGCACAAACTTTATATAGAGTATTGCATAGACTGATAGGCCGAAAATGAGAAGGCAAGGATGGATTCCTTCTTTTCGAAATTAGAGTGATATAAGTCTGCTTCCAATCAGGATTCATGGTGGCCGAATTGAAAAGAGTTGAATAGCAGCAACCAAGTCAACCCTCAGAATATTCCAGAAGACGAAAGAAGAAAGGTGGAAACATCAGGGCCAGGAGCTTTGTCCTCAGCGAGCGACCACAAGGTGGATTTGACTTCATCCTCAGTAACCTGCTTCAGCAATTGAAAGTTCTGGATAGCAGTTACAGAAGGCTGGGGGGGATCAGGAAAATGAAAGGATAAACAGTATTAGGAACAGTCCACCTGGTTTCAAAGTAGTGGAGGAACTGCCTCCTGATGTCCGCCTCGTCCTAATCCAACCGTCGTGGTCCGAATAAATGGCTTGAATAGTGTTGGTGTGCCTCCTTATGACGGTAGCATGATGAAAGAAGCGGGTGTTCCTGTCCCCTTCCTTTAACCATTGACTCCTAGATTTTTGCCTCCAGAGGACTTCCTGGTTCTGAAGAAGGGAGTGGTGGCGAGCAAGATTTAACCGGAGGGCATTGATATCAGCATCAGATAGGCTACCTTGGACATCCTCCTTGGTTTGCAGATCTTGGATAGAAGCTTCAACCAACTTAATCTGATTAATTAGATTGCCAACCTTCACCTCGTTCCACCAAAGAAGGCGTCTCCTCAGCAGAAGTAATCTTCTGAAAATCCTGTAGGCCGCATCCCCCCGAACCGGAATACGCCAGACTTCCCTGGCAATGTCCTTGGCCTTAGGATAAGACAGCCATAACTTTTCAAATCTGAAGGGCCTGGCTCTAGGAGGAACGGTAATAGAGAGGATGATGGGGGCATGATCCTAAGCAATTCTGCTGAGGTGGCGAACATTGTAATCCAGAAAGAGAGAGAGCCAGGAGGGCATCGCCATATATCTGTCAAGTCTCTCCCAGACTCTAGCCATACCCATCCTGTTGTTGCACCAGGTATGACGGGGACCTTGAAAGCCTAAATCAATCAAACCACAGTCATGGATAAAACTGGAAAATTTCCTGATGCCGACATCCTGGATGAAAGGTCTTCCACCCCTCTTATCCTCTTTCCTTTCAATGGTATTAAAATCTCCTGCCACAACCGTAGGGATACCCTGGTTGATTAAAGCAAAAGCTTCCTTCCAGACCACTCTCCTTTCAGTGTAGGAGGTACTCGCATACACTCCACAGAGGAGCCAAGAGGGTCTATCCGGTTCAGTAACAACAATCGCCACCAGCTAAGAAGATCTGTCGAAAATATCAATCCTAGCCGCCGTAATGTCCCAGCTGACAATAATTCCTCCCGCCCGGTCTTGGGAAGGCACATAATAGAAACCCCAGTCCTTGGACAAACGATGCTTAAATCCTTGCAGAGTCGGACCAGTAATCCTTGTCTCAAGTAAAATATATATCTGAGAATGATGTAATTGAAGTATCTATTACAACTTGCTATTTTTAAGTACTTAATTTTAACCAGTATAATAAATGCCGATGCTTAGATTTGGATGCTTGTCCTTGTTATTACCTACTACATAGGTCATTATTGCAGTTTAAGCTTTTCACGTGAGTGCATTCCCAGTGGTTGAAGATAATTTTGGAAGGAGTGTCATTTTGATGAGGAGAAATGTTGAGCATGCGTTTTTAAACAAAATTTAAAAAATAACATCGAGCATGGCACATTAAGAATAAAATTTTCATTAAGAATAAAATTTGATGATGCCAGCTTAATGTTCTGGTAAAGTTGTAGAATAATTAAATTCCATCTTCACCACCAAGATCCTGTGGGCAGAGATGTTTGGCGGAGTGCAACTTTTTTTAAAACGCCTGGCTTTATATCAAAAGTTCCGTATCTACCTATTATTACTTGCGTCATATATACTTTCGTTGGTTTCTCTTCTCCCATTTTATCAATGAATGCCAAGGATAAGGGGTTTTATAATTTTTTTCTCTTCTTCTGCTTTCTTTCTTACTTTCTTTTTGTTTTCTTCTCTCTTCTTCTTCTTGGCATACCATTTGGTGGAGCCGAAAGCATTCAATGATAAAAGATTTTTGATGTTATTAGATGGAGTATGGTTTGATGATGCATTCTAATTATATTATATCATTATCTCACATATCAAAGAAGGATGATTTTTTTTTTTTTTGGAGGAATGTGCTTTCGTAATTTAAAATAATTCATCAATTAGCTTCTTTCCAAAATGACTAGTTATATTAGATTTAACTACTACTTTTTGTAGCATTTGTGTTAGCATGATTTTAGAGATTATATATTAGTACATAACAATTTTTTTTATAAATAGAAAGCTAGTGGCCTTTAATTCATCCATTTAGGTACAAGCATGCATGGTACTAGAACTTATCTCTTAATCTAATTTTGGGGTACTATTCAGTTAGATTTTTCTAGTTTTGTCGGATCATAAAACCTTATCTGATCAGTCCCATCACTTTTTCTATAAAAATAAATTAAAAATAAAAATTTTAAAAATATTTATTATTATCATTATTATTATTTAATAGCGATCTATCTTTTGATGTTTGATGATGGCCATCGAGAGCTGCACCGCGCTTTGCAATGCTCCCTTTGCACCATCACCATCAAAGACCTTCGCTCATCTTATAAAGGTTGCACTTGGACGGGAGACCTGGGTCTGAATATACTTAATTACTTTAGTTGAGCTCCAGAGAAAAAAATGTGAAGTGTTGTGTCCAGATAAATTACAATGATGCTTGAGCTTGAACCAGATCAAAGAGAATCGAATTGAGCTAGCAAATCTTCATCTTCTTAGAGGCTCTGTGTGTTGACCTGCTTCCATTCTCAAGCTCGTTAATGGTGTCCGGACTAGACAGATGAGGTCTGAAAAAAAGTTAAGTGAAAGGTATTTCAGAAAAAGAATCTCCCTCTCCATCGCGCTCACTGGTATTTATGGACCTTAAACTTAACAGATTCCAGCCAACTCCAGCTGTAAACGGTTAGTTTGTTAAGGCATCAGCCTGTGCAGCAAGCATTATCCATAGTTGATAAGCTATTTTTCGGACGCTGAATAATCTTGCATCACTTGAGCATTGATCAGCTTTATGCCTCTTGGACATTAATCAGCCTTATGCCTCTTAGCATTGATCAGCTTTATGCCTCCCAGACGTTGATCGGCTTTATGCCTCACGGGCATTGATCGATTTTATGCTTTCCGGGCGTTGATCGGCTTTATGCCTTTCGGGTGTTGATCAGCCTTATGCCTCTTGATCATTGATCGACTGTACGCCTCTTGGATGTCGATCAGTTTTATGCCTCTTGATCAACCATATTCAACCCCCACCAAATCAATATAGATAGACCAAACGTGTCGTATCCCAACACTAAGAAAATAAGAGACCAAGAATAGATGAGATTCAGGTGATGCTTGTCAGCGACAAATGCATATCAGCACCCAGCAATCAGAGCTTCTATGGCATAATAGGCCATCCTAAAAAATAAAAAATGGTGGATAATTTTATTTCATGTCACAAATGATTTTGGACCAGCGGCGCCCCACGCCCGCGACCCACGAAAAAAAAACACACGTGGGGCCACCAGAAGGAAATCCAGAAGGAGACAAAATCTACATGGATCTCAACGCAATCGACGGTCACGAGCAGTGTTGCAATCAAATTGCGATTGGAAGAGCTACAGGACTCCGATTTGGATTCTGTTTGGACCATTGGACTTCTAGTGAGATACTCTACGCAGTGGAGGTTACAAATTCATCTGTAAAGACACAGACAGAGGGAGGAGGACAAAAAAGTGATGAGAGGTCTCTTGTAGAGGGCCTGATTGAAGTTTGAGAGAAAACTTCAGGATTTCTTGTTGAGAGATACTTGTACGGGGTTGAGATAGAGTTCAATTTATAGATTTATTTCATAGTAAAATCTTTTGCATACCCCAAAAAATTATATTTGTTATCTTTTCTTCTTTCTCTTATGATATCGACAGCGATAATCGACAATCCTGTTTCGCTTCCGCAACAACCAGTATCAGAGTAAGTTGATACCGATCCTAACAACTGGTATCAGAGCCCAGGTTGTCCGTGGTTGATCGAGATCTAAGAAGATGGAGAAGACATGTGCAATTAAAGTGGAGATCAGCAGGTTCGATGGGAAGAGCAACTTCTCCCTCTAGTACAAGCGAGGGTGAAAGACGTGCTTATCCAGCTAGGGCTGATCGACTCTCTCATATGCGAGGAGAGACCAGATACCATTGAGTAGAATACCTGGAAACGATTTCGGATGTAGACGGTAAGCACAATCCGCTTGTACCTGGCGGATAATGTGGTGATCCATGTACTGAACAAGTCTTCCTCAATGATATTGTGGAAGAAGCTGGAGGAGCTGTACATGACGAAGTCCCTCACCAACATCTTGTTCCTTTGGAAGCAGTCCTATCAATTACGGATGGTCGAGGGATAGAGTGTGCAGAGTACCTGAGCAATTTCCAGAGGATCCTCACTGATCTCCTCAGTGTCAGTAAAAAAGTTGAGGAGAAGACCCGGGCACTTGTATTGCTGTCATCCCTACCGCAGTCCTTCGAATCCTTGGTGACTGCTCTTCTAGTGGGAAAGAGCACCATCAAGATGGAAGAGGACATCGGCGCTACTTCAGAACGAGGTTCTCAAGAGAGAATTAAGCTTCGAGTTCAGGTGGGAACTCAGCGTTGACAGTTTCTGGAGGTGCAGACGACTGGAGGCGGAGTGGCAAAGGATCGCAAGAAGGACGGTCCAAGTCAAAGGATGCCAGCAAGATTAGGTGTTTCCGGTGCTATGAGTTGGGGCATCGTGTCAGAGATTGCCCATAGCTCAGGGATCGGATGAGGGCTGTTATGGTGGTGGCCGATAACGGCGACGATGGATACACAGTGATGTATTCTCGATATCCCCTTCTTCCCAGTGGATTTTGGATTCTGTCTGTCCATACTATGTTTGTTGCAGGGAGGAGCTGTTTGACTCTCTAGATAGTAGAGAGGGTTCCGTCGACATAGCAGATGGATCGAACTGTGTAATCGTGGGCATCGGGACAGTCAGCTTGAAGACACATGATGGGACAGTAAGAAATTGGATGAGATCCGATGCATACCCAGTTTTATCAAATCTAATTTCCCTCAGCAAATTGGACTCAAGCGATTACAGGTGGAGAGTTGGTAATGGAGTCCCAAAGGCCTTGCATGGCAATAGGATTGTTCTGCAAGGGAAGAAGCATGGGGTCACTACCTCTTGACAGGGAGTCCAGTGCGAGGTGGAGTCCCTGGTGCAAACAGGGTCCAGTGCGAGGTGGATCTCCGACAGTAGGTGGATCGGGCACGGAATGCGAGACTCGGAAGGACAACAGACGACATCGCAAAGTGAAGTTTCTATTGTCGCAAGAGACTTTCCCGAGCAGGTCTCAGGTCGAGACGAGCACAGCACATGATGGAAATGGGATCGAGCAGTCTGGCTCGACTCCCATGTTTGCCCATCCATGATTAGGCTATTGTCCCAAGGCATGGGGGCGTTAGAGTCCTTAGAAGCTCTCAAGTCAGGTGAAGGCGATGCGTTGAGTCGAGGTGGAGGTTGTTGGACCAGCAGCGCCTCAATGCCCACGCGACCCATGAAAAAAACACACGTAGGGCCCAGCATAAGAAACCCAGAAGGAGACAAATATGCACGGCTTTCAATGCGATCGACGGCCACGAGCAGTGTTGCAATCAAGCTGGGATTGAGAGAACTACAGGACTCCTATTTAGATTCTGTTTGGACCATTGGACTCCTAGTGAGATACTCTATGCAGTGGAGGCTACAAATTCGTGGGCAGAGACATAGATAGAGGAAGGAGGACGAAAAAGTGATGAGAGATCTCTTGTAGAGGGCTGATTGAGAGCTTGAGAGAAGGATTCAGGATTTCTTGTTGAGAGAGTTCAATCTGTAGATTTTCTTTTCATAGTGAAATCTTTTGCATGTCCGAAAAAATTATTTATTATTATTTTTTTTTTCTTTTATGGTATCGACATCGATAATCGACGATCCTATTCCTTTCTATAATAATCAGTATGAGAGTAAGTTGATACCGATCCTAATAAATAATTCTAGGATACAATTAGAGATGGAAAAGCATGAAAAGATCAGTTGCGAACTCGATGTACGAGAAAATGAGTTGCTGGAAGACCATATATACAATGGAAATAAAGCTAACAGAACTTGCGGGGAAGAAAAGAGGTTTTTTTTTTTTTTTTTAAATTAATTTTTTTAAAATTTTATTTTCCAGATTAATTTCAGTTAAAATTTATTTATCGATTTAGATGTACGGCTTGCAAAAAAATTTTTAAAAAAATGAAAAAAGTGAAACCGTTTGTTCGTCCCACGATTTTAAAAAGAAAACAAAATAAAAATAAAAAAATACTTGAAAACACGATTTGGATCGCGATTTATTCTCCATCTTTTTATTTTAAATTTTAATAAATAAAAAAATAAAAAAAAATTTAAAAAAATTTTAAAAAAAAATTTAAAAAAATTTTAAAAAAATTTAAAATAAAAAATAATAATATGATACTATAATAATTTTTTAAAATATTACAGCATGTGATTTCACAATCCGTCGCCGATTCGGTTATCGATCTGATAGATAGTCCGGCTTCGGTCATTGATCCGACAACCAGTTCGGTTGCTAGGTCGGTGCCAGTCTGATGGCCGATTTAGCTGTCAGTCCGACCACCGGCCTGACGGTCGATCCCGATTTGATGGTCGATCCGGTCGCCAGGATCTGACCATCGATTCAACCGCCGGTCCGGCCACCAAGGTCCGGCCGCTGGTCCTTCTGGCCTGACCCTGGTGGCCGGACCGACGGCCGGATCCTGGCGATCGAATCGACCGTCAGACCAGTGACCGACCGTCAGATCGGTGGTCGGACTGACAGCTAGACCGACGATTGGACTGGCACCGACCTAGCAGCCGAACTGGCTGTCGGATCAATGACCGAAGCCAGACTGGCTATCAGATCGGTAGCCGAATCAACGACCGGACTGCAAAATCACAGGTTATAATAATTAAAAAAATTATTATAGTATCATATTATTATTTTTTTATTTTTAAATTTTTTAAATTATTTTTTAAATTTATCTTTTTATTAAATTTAAATAAAAAAGATGATGGAAATCGTGGGTTGGATTAATGATTTCAAGAAATCATGGGTTGGATCCACGATTTCTTAAAATCGCGTGGTCCAAACCGCGTTTTCGAGCATTTTTTTATTTTTTATTTTTTATTTTTTTTAATTACGTGTTGAATCCGTGATTTTATTTTATTTTATTTATTTATTTATTTTATTTTTAAAAAACCGTACATCTAAATTGGAAAATAAATTTTAACTGACATTAATTTGAGAAATAAAATTTTAAAAAATATTATTTAAAAAAAAAACCAAGAAAAGATAATGAAGTTGGTAGAAGGGTAGCTTCAAAGGCATCATCATGATACGCCCCCCGAGTGGGTCTATCTCATTCACCATCATTACTTTTGATAAAAAGGGACAGACATCCCAGCGATCGGCTGATTTCTTATCTAGATAGCGAGCCTATCTCTTCCCACTAGACGGCCTTCCACTTCCTACGGAAGAAGGCAAGGGAGAGTGCAGCACCAAATAATCCACCACTGGCTTTTAAATTGGAAGAACCCATGGGGATGCCAGCCATTATTAGTAAAGATGGAGAAGATGATGGTGGACTTCCTCTCTCACCTACCTCTTCTCCTCGTCCATCTACTTTCTTTATCTTTGATCGCATGCGTGGTTCTTTGGTGCTGAAGGTCTTGACAGAAACCTGGGCGACCAGGGTTGCCAGTTATCCCCCAGGGAACAGAGGAATTCCTTGGATTGGAGAGACATTGGCGTTTATGGCGGCAAACAATAGCAGCAAAGGATTCTATGATTTCGTTGCGGCGAGGCATATCCGGTAACAGCACCTTGATTGTTGTTTTTATTCATGGAAATCTTTTCCTGGATAGTTCCTAGTTTTGTAGGAAAATTTTGTATATTAATCACTGTCCGCAGGTTTTCTTCCACTCTCTCGATCCGAAAGATGAGAAGAATTAGGGTTTAATTACTATTTACTGGTCGAAATTTTAGAGACAGAGAGGAGGGCGAGGACGGGAACAAAGAAAAGGCTTCTTTGTAATACTAGGGTTACACTTCTTCTCAGAAAAAATATTAGGGTTAACTTTGTGTAGGTTTTTTTTTTTTTTTTATTATCTGTTAAAACGTTTCTCCATAGACTCAACTAGTCTCGGCATGCCGCGTGCCGTGTAGTGGTTGGAACGTGAGGCCAGCATAACTACGTACATGTTCCTATGGAACGTATTTATTATAGAAAGGCTTACCCGATATGGAGGTTTGTACGTATAGATTGAGATTGAACGAGTGTCTTCATCGGGCTTGCCGACACCAGCTCAACTTGACTAAGCTCAAGAACATCTAAATCCCTATAGAGGGTAGACATTATATCACCCAGAAAAAGGGCTTCTTGGTAATATTAACACAGGATTGGAAGTTTTTTGTGAAAATTTCTTCACTGCAGTCTGAATCAGTCTCGCAGGTCTCCTGCTGTGACTAGCTGGACATAAACATGTTTGCATATAAGCCCCTAAGGAGCATAAATATTACATAAAAATATGCTTATTGCCCATTTATCAGGAACTAGTCCCTTCCCTTCGACCATCCTACCGGACTAGTTCGAATTTGACATAAGAGCATTTACATTTAATTTCCTATAGAAGATAATTATTTTATAATCTTCGTTTAGTCATGGTGGCTTGTGGACATGTTTAGTTTGAATGATCCCGGTCACCTGATGTGTGGGGACCAGTACAAACTAGAAGGTATGCACATTCACATTATAACTCCTTGCAGAATATACGTATCAGATGTTAGTGTAGGTAGCGTGGGGATTTATACGTGTCCCCCATGTAGAAGATCCAGCACTAGTCCACAGATAGGAAAGATTAGGGAACTCAGCTTTCCTACTCCATGGAACAAGGTTTCACTTGGTTCCCAACCATATATGTCCTGGGCTGAAAGAATTAAACCCAAACCAAACTTAGGTTTTGGCTAAGACTTGGGCAAAGCCTCAAGTTTATTGATTTTTGCCATTTTTGTCTCTGGGTCATTTCTCTCCTTTCCCTTCTGTAGGTATGGAAATTGTTTCAAGACAAGCATACTTGGGGAGACACATGTTTTTGTGTCAAGCATTGAAGCTGCTAAAGCTATCCTCAGCTGCGACTCTATTTATTTCTCAAAGAGGTACATGAGATCGATTGCACAGCTCTTGGGGGATCAAAGCTTGCTTTGTGCTTCTCATGAACAACATAAGCTCACCAGACATCGAATCTCCAACCTCTTCACCCTAGATTCCATGGTATCATCAATCAATATGTTTGATGAGTTAACCATAAAGACTTTATGCAGTTGGAAACGGAAAGGAAATGTGGTGGTGTTTAACGAAGCTTTAAAGGTGTGTTTGGTAGGGCATATATATAGCTCCGTCATTCATATTTGAATTTCATAGCAAATTTGCATGTGACAAGCTAGTATGAGAACTTGACACCCCAAATAATTTTAAAACTTCTAATAAGCCTTTTTTCACTCATGTCATGCAAAGTATTGAATTTATTATTATTTTCCTTTAGGTAACCTTCACTGCAATCTGTAAGATGCTAATAAGCTTAGGAAGAGGATGAACTGGAAATGCTAAGGAAGGATGTCTTTGAAGTAAGTGAAGCAATGCTAGCATTCCCTCTTAAGTTGCTGGGAACTAGATATCATAGAGGTGTCAAGGTAATTATATTCTTATCTCTGTCTTCTGTTAGCCTTTCTTGTCTTTTTGAGAAATAATATTTTACTTATCAAAAAAAGCAAAAAGAAAGAAGTAGTTGATTATGTTAATACGAGAATGTTCACTTGATGAGGCAGGCTAGGAAAAGGATTGATAATAAACTAAGGAAAATTATAGCATCAAGGAAAAAGGGCTTGGAGTGTCATGCAGACTTCTTACAATGCCTTCTTGTAAGGGATGAATCTCTGCCTGATGACCTGTGGACAGATGCACAAATTCTGGATAACATTTTGACACTAATAATTGCAGGTAAAAAATGAAAGATATCTCTATTTTTAATATTTTATACTTTTACATTGAAGAATGCATGGAGAATAGAGGATGGGGGCATTCCTTAAGAATTAATGCACATGCAGGACAAATTACAACAGCAAGTGCGATAGCATGGATGGTCAAGTACCTGGATGAGAACCACGAGGTCCAGGAGAGACTAAGAGTGAGTTAAAAATAGATGAATATGTGTGCGTGTGTGTGCATGCGTGCTTGTGTGTAAATAGGTTTTTCAGTTAGTACTTTTTTTCTGAAGAACAATGAATAAATAGGTTTTTTAGTTAGTGACTGTCTGAATTCAATTATTCATGTGGTTGTGGTTAATAAACTTTTATTATGACAGGCATTGCATTTGGAGTTAGCACTCAAACTGTCTCATTTTCCTCTGGGGCTTGAAGCACTTAATGATATGCCATATGCCTGTAAGGTATGCTATCTCAACACTCTTTGATGGTTCACTTGGTCTCAGTGAACCTTGGAAGTGAAATGATGTTGTAGATTTGAGGTTTTGTGGTGCCGCTTAAATATGGTGTGGGTGTGTGTGTATGTATATATTTCTGATAGTCATCATGAGATTGGGGCAGTAACTTGGATAAGTATGTTATCCAAAAAAAAAAAACTTGGATATGTATACGCCATAAGAAGGTTTATGTATTTAACATGCTCTGATAGTTTGCAGAAATGAGCCTAGATGTATTGTTTCTAATAGTGAAACACTCAGCGTTTATTGTTTTAGGTATCAATATATCTATGATTTCACATTGCATTACATCTTGCATGATTTATACAAGTAAAGATTATTGGCATGTAGATTGTAAAGGAATCCTTAAGGACGGCTGTGAGATGTGGGCTTTTTGGTCTGAAGTCAGCAAGCCCAGCCGGCTTCGACCCGAATTGTAGAAAAAAAATTGGGGGAGGCGGAGTCGGACAGGGGAGCTTGTTCTTCCCCTTATTCGGCGGGAAAGTTGCCGGAGGAGTCGGAGGAAGTCGAGGAGGAGAGGGACTCCATCGGCGTCGTATTTGGGATGGACTGGGACTCCAACCGATGCGGTCTCTCTTCCTTAAGGACAAGGAGACCATCGGTGGGTTTCCTTTAAATCCCCCACACCGCCGCCCCATCGTACCCTTCCACGCCGTCGTCCTCCTCTCCGGCGAGCATCCGAAAATCCGTCAAGGCCGGTGAGTTTTCTTTTATTGTTAGGAGGGTTTAATCCATATTTTTTGGTTTGATTCGGTCGGTTTTGTCTTGGGGCCGTGGACAGCCGTGGCTGCACTGGCGTTCACCTTCGATCCGCTGAGCCCATCCCGGTAACCACCTCCCATGGCCACCGCCCGCAACCAGGGGAGGTGGTTCGGTCTAGCCGAGGAAGAGCTCAAGGAGGAGTTCGGGAGAAGAGAAGAAAGAAGGAAGAGAAGAGGAAAAAAGGAAGAAAAAAAAGATGAGAAAAGAGAAAAGATGAAGAGAGAGAAAGAGAGAAAATAAAATATAATAATAATAATATATTATTATAGAAGAGAGGATCGGAAAACTTTATTCTTCGAAATTCGTAAACTTAGGATTTTGGATTTGAACAAAATTATTTATTATTATAGGGGATCAGCCTTCTGAGCAGGAAAGTATTGAGCGAGCTCCAGATACAGACTAATATTGGATATACTAGGACTAGCTTCTGAAAGGTAAAGATTATAGACTTGATCATCAGTTGTATATATATATCTTACATGACATGATTTGATCCGTGCACATGAGCATTGACATGCATGATTTATTTTTGCTTGGTATGGTTTGATTTTACATAATGGATAGTATGATTGTTGTGGTATTAGTTATGTTCCTGTATATCATATTTTTATCAAGTAAAATTATTTTTGATGGTTTGAACCGTGATGCCAGTCATTGAAAATTTTGAGATTTCATGGTTTGTCATCATGATATGAATTGATAAAATGATAATTAAGAGAATGAGATAATTGGACTAACCATGCTACGGGATCGTGGTTACTGAGATTGCTAGTCACAGGCTGAAGTGTGACAATAAGATTGCCAGTCACAGGCTGAAGTGTGATAATGAGATTGCCCGTCACAGGCTGAAGTGTGATAATGAGCTTGCCAGTCACAGTTTGAAGTGTGACACTGAGATTGCCAGTTATGGACTGAAGCATGATCGTGATTAGTCTAGAACCCTAAAGAAGGATGACTATGAGAATACTAAAAGAAAATATAGTTTTATCAAAGATTTGTTATACATGATATTTGAGTTATTTGATTGCATGATATGATATACTAGTATGTTCTGCTATTTCCAGAATTATATTGTTACTGGTGTGTTGTATGGAAACCTTACTGGGTTGCAGAGCTCACTCCTTATCTTTTGATTTTTTCAAAGACTCAGGATGTATAGCAAGGATCGAACTGGACGTGAGACTGAACATCAACATTGTTTAAATAGTATAGTTAGTTTTGGTTGTTTTTTCGGTTACTGATACTTATTATGAATTAGTGGACCATTTAGTAGTTTGATTTGAATAAATAGATTATTTAATTATTATTAAATTGTTTAAATAATATTGATATAATTACTGTGATTTTAAATGAAGTATTCTTGTGTACCTAGGCCTGGCATGATCTCTAGGATAAAATCTAGGGTCGTGCGACCGGTCACTTAGCCGATTCCGGTGTAGAATTCGGGACGTGATAGAGTGGTATCAGAGAAAATCAGTTATAGGATCTTAGGGTATAAGTTCATCGAGAGATTGTGGGTTGATTCTTAGGTGGGGTAGATAATGTAATATACTTTTGATCATTTAAGTATTAGCTGTATACTAACAATGACCGGTATAGGACTTCCATGGCGCGTGGTGGCGGGCGTGGATGTGCTAGGAGGTCCACAAGATTTGCGGATAGATCAAGTGCTTGTAATTTCTTGGAGCAGCAAAAAGATGCTGGGATCTTACATGATAATGATGAGCATCTACAGGAACCAATGCCCAATCCCATGAACAACATCCCGGAGATTGGGACCGTAGAAACGGGAACTCCGGAAGGACCTGAAGTTCAACCTGGGAATCAGGTTGGCCTTCCTCAGCTGATTCAACTACTGGTGCAACAACAAGCTACTGCGAGAGCTGATACGTTGAGATTAATGAAGCGCAACAGCAACAACAATATTTACGACAATAGCGACAACAACTTATGCAGCAATAGCAACAGTTCATGCAGCAACTATTGCAATGGCAACAAGAAATTTTGCAGCGATAGTCGGAAGCTAGTGTCCGACAGGAACGTCAAATAACGTTAATAAATTTCAAGAAATATGCGCCACAAGAATTCAAGGAAATGCCTAATCCTATAGAAGCCGAGGGTTGGTTGAAAGCTGTTGAGAAAGTATTCCAGGCCTTGAGGTACCCGACAGAGGAAAAGGTTACTTTCACTACCTTCTTGTTGCAAGATAAGACAGCCGCTTGGTGGGAGTTGGAGCTTGGAAAACTGGCACCGAATGATGTATCTTTTACTTGGACAGATTTCAAGAGGATTTTTTATAAGAGGTATTCTTTTCAGAGTATTCGGATGCAAAATTTTGAAAATTTGACCGCCTGGAGCAAGGTAGCTTGACAGTTGCTCAGTATGCTGTAAAGTTCGAAAAACTGTCAAGGGTATACTCCGACATTGATAGTAGATAAAGGGGTCCGGGCCAGAAAATTTGAAAATAGACTTAGAGATCGAATTCAATAATAGGTGACTGCCTTCAAGCTACATACTTATAAGGAGATTGTCAACAAGGCACTGATAATAGAAAGGGGTTAAAAGTTGCTCAAGCAAAGAGAGAAAAGTTTTGAAGAAGAGATCCAGATCAAGAGGATATCAGGGTCAATCTAATAAGCATCGGTGCAAAGACAAGGAAGGTTAACAATGCTGCTCCATATCACAAGACTCAACAAAAGAATGAGATTCAGTGTTATAAGTGCGGTGGACCTCATTATCAGCGATATTGGACTTGGCCAGGAGAAAAATGCTACAAATGTGGCAAGGAGGGTCACAAGGCTATTTGTGTCGTAGCATTCAAGGGTCACAGCATCAAGCATCCCAGCATCTCGTGATGGACATCAACAAGGAGGACAGTAGAAGCCGGAAACCCAGGGACGGGTGTACGCACTCATTCAGCAGGATGCCAACGCTTCTAATTCAGTAGTGACATGTATGATTAGATTATTTTCTAGCAGTGTTTATGTTTTGTTTGATGCTGGTGCCACATATTCTTTCATATCAGCTAGATTGGTTAGAGAAAACAATAAGTTGACTTCAACACCTCTAGAAATTGATCTCTATATTTCTACTCCAAGTGAGGATGTCATTTTGGTTAACCGAATATGCAAGAACTGTAAATTGGACATCGGAGGTAGGGAGATAAAAGCAGACTTGAAAATTTGGATATGAAAGACTTTGATGTGATTCTTGGAATGGATTGGCTCGCGGCATATCATGCTTTCATTGACTGCTTCGATAAGATGGTGAGATTTCGGGTCCCTGGTCAGCCAGAGTTTGACCTTATGGGTAGCAAGTTAACCTCTCAGCGGAGGGTGATCTCAGCTTTTAGCACCCAGTGACTTTTCAGAAAAGGTTGTGAAGGGTTCCTAGTGACAGCGATAGATATACGATAGCAAGAGCTCAGGTTAGAATATTCTTATTGTAAACAAGTTTCCGGAGGTCTTCCTCGATGACCTGCTAGGATTATCTCCTGACAGAGAAATCGAATTCTCCATTGATCTCATACCGGGCACTGGAGCCATCTCCAAAGCTCCATACATGATGGTTTCGGCTAAACTGAAGGAGCTTAAGGAGCAATTACAAGAATTATTGGATAAAGGATTTATCAGACCCAACGTGTCTCCCTGGGGTGCTCTAGTTCTATTCGTAAAAAGAAATATGGTAGTTTTCAGCTCTGTATAAACTATTGGGAGTTAAACAAGGTGATAGTAAGAAATAAATATCCTTTATCGAGGATTGACGATCTATTCGATCAACTACAAGGGGCACAAGTATTTCAAAGATTGATCTTCGTTCTGGTTATCATCAATTAAAGATAAGGGCAGAAGATATGTCTAAGACAGCCTTTAAAACCAGACATAGATATTATGAGTTCCTGATCATGCTCTTCGGTCTGACAAATACACCTGCAGCTTTCATGGGCCTTATGAATCGGGTGTTCAGGCCCTACTTGGATCAGTTTGTAGTAGTGTTCATTAATGACATACTAATTTATTCGATGAGCTCCCAAGTACATGAAGAACACCTAAGGCTAGTATCGCCAACACTCAGGAAAAGAAGTTTTATGCCAAGTTACAAAAGTGAGAATTTGGTTGGATAGAGTTGCCTTTCTCGGACACGTCATCTCTAAGAAGGTGTTTCCGTGGATCCCAAGAAAGTGGAGGCTGTGGTAAATTGGGAATGACCCATCAATGTATCTGAAGTTCGCAATTTTCTTGGAATGGCAGATTACTATCGAAGATTTGTTGAAGGATTCTCCTTTATCACCATACTTTTAACTCGACTGATCCAAAACGAACAAAATTGATTGGACGGATGAATGTGAGCAGAGCTTTCAAAGTTGAAGAGACGGTTGGTGACCATCCTAGTGTTGACTGTTCCTACGAAGACAGGGGACTTCATCATATATAGTGATGCATCTCGTAAAGGTCTTGATTGTGTCCTAATGCAAAATGGAAAGTGATAACTTATGCCTTTAGACAATTGAAGTCGTATGAGTCAAATTATCCTACACATGATTTGGAGCTAGCAAGAGTGGTCTTCGTTCTAAAAATATGGAGGCATTACTTGTATGGTAGTTGTCGTGAGATTTTTACAGATCATAAAGTTTAAAGTACATCTTCACTCGGGAGTTGAACTTAAAACAGAGAAGATGGTTGGAGTTGCTAAAAGACTATGATCTGATCATCAACTATCATCCAGGCAAGGCAAATGTTGTAGCAGATACCCTAAGTAGGAAGTCTCCAAGTAAATTGGCAGCTTTACTTATAGATCAAAAGCATATCATAATGGATTTGGAGATATCTAAGATTGAAGTATGATTTCATGATCCTGAAATGCAACTAGCAAATCTTATGGTACAGCTTACCCTGATTGAGAGGATTAAATTAGCTCAAAAGGAGGATCTAAAGCTACAGAAGATTAGGGAGACAGTGGAGTCTGGTGCTCAGTCGGAATTTTCTATATATGCAGATGATACCTTGAGGTTTGGTAGCAGATTGCGTGTTCCCAAGAAGCTCTAGAATTAAAGAATGAGATTCTGGAAAAGGCGCATATTTCAGCATATACGTATGGATGGCAAATGGTTGGGTTTGGGTCGGGTCACCCAAACCCATACTCATCCCGCTAAAAATTATCCGCCCTATACCCGTCCCATAACCGTCCCAGGTCGGGTCGGGTCGGGTATACCTGGTCTCATAAAACTTAGTTTATTTAAAAGCTAAACGGATCGGGTCGAGTCGGGTCGGGTCGGGTATATCCGTTCCATATTCAATTTACTTAAATTTTCATAAACATAATTTTTTTTTATATATAAACGGGTCGGGTTCGGGTCGGGCATACTACTACCGACCCGAACCCGACTCTGGTTTTTTCTATATAATCCATATCCGTTTATAAATTAGGTGGGTCGGGTTTTACCCGCCCCATTAGGGTCGGGTTGGGTCGGATACCCATCGGATCGGTAAAAATTGCTATCCCTAATATATGATGCATCTCGGTAGTACAAAGATGTATCGAGATCTAAGAGAACTTTTGGTGGCCTGGAATGAACAATGACGTAGCATAGTATATGGCTCAATGCTTGGTATGTCAACGGTGAAAGCCGAGCATCAAAGATCTGCCAAACCACTTCGATCTCTTGCGATTCCTCAGTAGAAATGGGAACACATTATTATGGACTTTGTGACAGGCTTGTCCAAAACCCCCAAAGGTAATAATGCGATATGGGCGATTGTAGATCGACTGACAAAATCAACTTATTTCTTACCCTTCTAGGTCGGTCTCTCTCTGGAAAGATTAACAAGCTTGTACATGGAACAGATTGTGAGACTACATGGGATTCCGGCTACTAAAGTATCGGATCGAGACAGTAGATTTGTTTCGCAATTTTGGAAGAGTCTTCACAAAATCCTAGGAGTCAAATTAAGTTTCAGTACAGCCTTTCATCCTCAAATCGATGGACAATCGGAGCGAACCATCCAAATTTGGAAGACATGTTAAGAGCTTGTATTATGGGCATCGGTGGTGCTTGGAACTGTCAATTGCCATTAATAGAGTTTGCTTATAACAATAGTTATCAGGCCAGCATACAGATAGCATTTTTTGAGGCTTTATATGGTAGAAAGTGTAGATCTCCTATTTGCTGGGACAATGTAGAAGAAAGAAATTGTTGGATCCGAAAATAGTGCAACAAATGGTGGACAAGATACAAGTGGTCAGGGAATGACTGCGTACCGTTCAGAGCCGACAGAAAAGCTAATTAGATAAAAGACAGAGGGAGCTAGAATTCAATGTGGGCGATCATGTCTTTTTGAAAGTTTCTCCCATAAAGGGTGTGATGTGATTTGGTATACGAGGCAAGTTGAGCCTGAGATTTGTGGATCCATTTGAAATTCTGAATAGAGTTGAGGAGGTGGCCTACCGACTAGCACTATCACCAGCTTTATCAGGAGTGCACAACATTTTTCATGTATCGATGCTACGAAGGTATATTTCCGATCCCAGCCATGCAGTAGATTACGTGCCATTACAACTTCAGGAGGATCTGACTTATAAGGTGCCCATACGGATCATCGACAATAAAGATCAAGTGTTGCAGCACCGAACCATCCCATGCGTGAAGGTGCAATGGAGCAATCACAGTGAAAGGGAAGCTACATGAGAACTTGAAGCGGAAATGAGAGATAAATATCCACAGCTTTTCGAAACACCGGGTACGTAAATTTCGATGACGAAAATTTTTTTGAGGGAGAATGTGAGATGTGGGCTTTTTGGGCCGAAGTTGGCAAGCCCAGCTGGCTTCGATCCGGATTGCAGAAAAAAAAAGGGGGGGGGGGGGGGGCGGAGTCGACAGGGAGCTTGTTCTTCCCCTTATCCGTCTGGAAAGTCGCCGGAGGAGTCGGAGGAAGTCGAGGAGAGGGACTCCGTCGGTGTCATATTTGGGATGGACTAGGACTCCAGCCGATGCGGTCTCCCTTCCCTAAGGACAAGGAGACCGTCGGTTGGTTTTCTTTAAGTCCCTCACACCGTCGCCCCATCGTGCCCCTCCATGTCGTCGTCCTCCTCTCCGGCGAGCATTTGAAAGTCCGTCAAGGCCGGTGAGTTTTCTTTTATTGTTATGAGGGTTTAATCCAGATTTTTTGGTTTGATTCGATTGATTGTCTTGGGGCCATGGACCACCGGTGGTCGCGCCGTCATCCGCCTTCGGTCTGTCGAGTCCATCCCGGTAACCACCTCCCATGCTCACCTCTGGCAACCAGGGGAGGTGGTTCGGCCGAGCTGAGGAAAAGCTCAGGGAGGAGTTCGGGAGAAGAGAAGAAAGAAGGAAAAAAAAAGGAAGAAAAAAAGATGAGAAGAGAGAAAGAGGAGAGAGAATAGGAGGGAGAAAGAGGAGAAAATAAAATAATAATAATATATTATTATAGAAGAGAGGATCGGGAAACTTTCTTCTCTGAAATTCGTAAAGTTAGGATTTTGGATTTGAATAAAATTATTTATTATTGTAGGGATCAGACTTCTGAACAGGAAAGTGTTGAGCGAGATCCAGATACGGACTAATATCGGATACACTAGGATTAGCTTCTGGAAGGTAAGAATTCTGGACTTGATCACTAATTGTATATATATATATCTTACATGACATGATTTGATCCGTGCACATGAGCATTGACATGCATATTTATTTTTGCATGGTGCAGTTTGATTTTGCATAATGGACAATATGATTGTTGTGGTTATTAGTTATGTTCATGTATATCATGTTTTTATCAAGTAAATTTTTTTTTTATGGTTTGGACTATGGTGCCCGTCATTGAAAATTTTGAGATTTCATAGTTTGTCATCATGATATGAATTGATAAAGTAATAATCAAGAGAATGAGATAATTGGACTACCATGCCACGGGATCGTGGTTACTGAGATTGCCAGTCACATGCTGAAGTGTGATAATGAGATTACCCGTCACAGGCTGAAGTGTGACAGTGAGCTTGTCAGTCACAGGCTGAAGTGTGACACTGAGATTGCCAGTTATGAACTGAAGCATGATCGTGGTTAGTTTAGAATCCTAAAGAATATGGATGACTAATGAAAATACTAAAAGAAAATATAGTTTTATCAAAGGTTTTGTTATACATAATATTTGAGTTGTTTAATTGCGTGATATGATATACTAGTAAGTTCTGCTATTTTCAGAATTATATTGTTACTGGTGTGATTGTATGGAAACCTTACTATGCTGTAGAGCTCATTCCTTATCTTTTGATTTTTTCTGAGACTCAGGATGCATAGTAAGGATTGAGCTGGGTGTGAGACTGAATATCAACGTTGTTTAGATAGTATAGTTAGTTTTGGTTATTTTTCGGTTACTGATACTTATTATGAATCAATGGACCATTTAGTAGCTTGATTTAAATAAATAGATTATTTAATTATTGTTTAATTGTTTAAATAATATTGATATAATTGCTGTGATTTTAAATGAAGTGACTCCTGTGTACTTAGACCTGGCATGATCTCTAAGGTAAAATCTAGGATCGTGCGGCCGGTCACCGATTCTGATGTAGGATTCGGGCCGCTTAAATATGGTGTGGGTGTGTGTGTATGTATATATTTCTGATAGCTGTCACAGGATTGGGGCAGTAACTTGGATAAGTATGTTACCCAAAAAAAAAAACTTGGATATGTATACACTATAAGAAGGTTTATGTATTTAACATGGTCTGATAGTTTGCAGAAATGAGCCTAGATATATTGTTTCTAATAGTGAAACACTCAGCATAATCTGTTTATTGTTTTAGGTATCAATATATCTATGATTTCACATTGCATTACATCTTGCATGATTTATACAAAGATTATTGGCATGTAGATTGTAAAGGAATCCTTAAGGATGGCAACAATAGTTTCCTGGTTCCCAAGAGTGGCACTGAAGGACTGCGAGATTGGAGGTATGTATGCATACCTAGTATCTTGGAATTGCTATATTGTTTGAGAATAGGAAGCCTTTCTTGATGAAAAAAGATCAAGGATCTCTAACTCTTCGAAGTATTTTCATAATTTATCCCACTAAAAAGAATGAGTAGGCTGTCGCTTTTTGATATCTCCATCAATGTTGAATCATCTGGTGGCCCTCTCAGTTCACTTATTATGTTTTGCCTATTTTTTCTTCACTCTAAATCATAAAGATGCCTCTAAGCTTGTTATTGAAAATATATAAAACTAATTCATGTATATACATGTCATCTCTGTGGGTGTTGGGGGTGGGGGGGGAGTGCACATGTGTGTGTGTGTGTGCACGCATGTGCACCAACACGTGTGTCACTCTGTCTATCTGTGCATTTACGTGTGCATGTGGCTGGGGAGTTTGAATGTTATCAAGAAGACTTTACAAATCAATATTAGGAGTATTTAGTTCTCAGGCCTAAGTTATTTATGCATGGTATAACAGTTATTAATATAAATTAATTTTTTGAAGAAAAAATATTAATTTAATATAAATTATATACAAGGTGACTTGAACTTGGTTAAAAAAATGAATTTAACCTTTTCTTTCTTGTGAATATCTAGTACCTTTTCCTGTCACTAGTAATTCTTAAATCTTCTCCCCTTCTGTCTTCTGGTTATTTTGGACCCATCACTTACATCATATGCAAATCTTATCTGCACATATCCGTTCCATTCTTGGTGAGTAGTTGGATGTTCCTTCTACTCTCCAATTCATCAAAAAAAAAAAACCATTCTATTAATTTCTCTACATAGTAATGCACTGGCATCATCTACTGAGGCTATAGAGCTTGCTTGTCTCAATTACAGGATTTCAGATTAAAAAGGTTGGATTGTGAATGTTGATGCGAGATCTATCCACTATGATCCAGCTGTTTATGATGATCCAATCAAGTTTGATCCATCAAGGTTTAATGTAAGTAACCTGAATTAGAGATGACCATGAATTGTTTGTTTTTTCTTTTCCTTTTTTTTTTTTTTGGGAGTAGAACGGTCAGGGCTACCTGCTGCAGGGTGGGGAGAGGAGGAGGTTGTAGGTCAGCAACTAACCAACAGGTTAGTGAAAACGGGAATTGAACACAATATCATGAAAAGCAGCAGTCACTGCATTCTGGCCTTTTACGTTTTGTAACATGTCGCCATCTCCATTGTGTGCATCCGAGCTGTGTCTTTTTTACTTGTAGCAGCCAAACAACGGAGACTGCACAGAAGCAAGCACCATATGGAGGAAAAATTATTAGTTATGGCTGCATTCATTGGAATTGATCTAAGTAATGCTCGGTACCTTTGTTCCAGTCCTCCAGTAGATATTAAGTTCAGCTTTTCTTCCCACCAGGAAGACCCCAAGCCCTACAGCTTCTTGGCCTTTGGAACAGGAGGAAGGACCTGCTTGGGAATGAATTTGGCCAAGGCCATGATGCTTGTCTTTCTACATCGACTTGTAATAACTCTTAGGTAAGTTTATCTGACTCTTCTCTAGGGACTTGGTCACGGTGGAATTATTTTGCGCATCACTTATACAAAACAAGTAGGCAAGTGCCCTACTCTCTAAACTATATTTTGAATATATGGTTGGATTTTGAATACGGTATATGGTAGTAGTTATATCAGAACACTCAGGTAACTTGCTCGTTTAGGATAACATACTGTGCCTCATCATTCTGTACAATGACATGCTATGACTTCTGACTTCTAAAACATACCATGCCCCATCTTTTGCATTTAAAAAGAAAGAAAAGAAAAGGCATACCGTCAGATTCTGTAAACTACTAGCATGGAATTGCGTTGTCGGTAGAAGTCCATGAGGATAATGGAAATCGGGGCAATCATAGATTTTGGGGATATTATAATTATAAGCATTTGGGAAATTGGAATCATCTATTAAACCTGTGGCTTTGTTATTATAATTTTTGAGTATCTGGGATATTGAAAATCATTTCTTAAACCTGTTGCTTGTTATGTAATCTCTGTCAAACTCAAATAAGCAGATATCTGGACATGGACTGATGAGCTAGTTTTGATTAGGTGGAAGGTGACTGATCCAGACTCCAGCCTAGAGAAATTGGCAATGTTTCCAAGGCTAAGAAGTGGGTGTCCAATTCATGTGATTGGAGTCAAAACCGAGTGTAAATTGCCGTAAAACTCATTGTGACTGCTTGGTCTTATAAGGAGAACAGCAGCTCCATTGCTTGAAACTTTAAATAGCAATCCCCGTAGCTACTTATTTTTGGTTTAATTGAGAGGAGTTAAGACTCCCCGTTAATTGTTGAAAGTTGTTAAACAATCACTGGAGCTTTTGTACCCAAAAAAAACATAATCACTTGAGCTTATAAGTAGCCTCGTCGGATTACGAATGTAGGATTGTGAGCCCGATGTGGAGTATCTGTATTACATATTTTTCTTCATGGCATCATTTACATATTTATCTGGATAGCATCATTGCATACTTATCTTCATATTTATATGTGGAGTATTTGTATTACATACGTATCTTCATTACATCATTTTCATTTACAATTGAAGTATTAGAATCCAGCCTGTTTCAACTATACAAGTATCCCATGTCCGATGATGACACTAGGTTTCTCTTCCGTTTATGCAAAGTGAAACAGTTGTGTTGAAATTATATAAGGAATAGGCTTTGGTGCTTTCCATGGCAATGGCAGCATAAGGTTTGCCATTTTTAATGCCTAAACCAAGGCCAAATGGAAATCAGAATAGAAATAGATTGCGAGGGGAATTAGAGTAGCCATATGCCTTGGTGTATTTCGGTTCGTGACTGAAATAAGAATCGAAATGGAATTTGAATACCAAGAAAGATTCAGGTTTGGGTTGAGGAGTGAAGGTATTTATATTCCTCCCGACCAAACGACGGGAATAAGAGTTGATTATTCCAATTCATCGCCCGGCCTAGGCACCCGCCCCAAACCAAATATGCTCTAATCCTTTCTCAGGACAACTATATTATAATACCGCAAATCCTAATCACTGCTTTTTAGGGTTGGCTTTTTTTAATATCCTCGTTTGTCAAGCATTCCTTTAAAAAACGGTGGGTTATGAATGTTTCCGGGGAGGTTTCAGGGAAGACGAGACCTTTTCCTGAAAGTGTTATTATCCATCATAAAAGTTATATCCATGATTCTATCACGATTAGCTGACCGATCGATTCCATTAACCATCGACGCCTTTATGTCTGGATTAAATAAAATGAAAGGCATTGATGGATAACGAGATTTCCATCTAACAAATTATCTTCTAATAATGCTGGGAGGTTTCAAAAATTCCACATCGAGAACCTGATGCGAGCTTCAAACTGTAGGATTCCTTATAACGCTGACGGCACTGAACAGGAGAATAGATACCCTTATGATCTAAGTATTTGGATATATCTTGTCGTTTCGGTCAAGGAATGGGACTTTTGGCAGGCCTTAATGCTTGGTGAGTCAGATTATGCTGGAATAATATCAGTATATGCCTAATAATGGATGGATATTTGGGACTAGAGTTGAAGCCAGTTTATAATTGAGAGCATAGATCCCTTTTCCATCGTCTTATTTATGTCACCACCACCCCCCCCCACACCTTTTTTTTTTTGAATTGGAATTGGAATTGCGGGGAGGGCGTTGGGTGCCGGAGACGGAACCTCCCTGGAGTTGGAATTACAAAGAATAAATAAGTAATAAAGGCCAAGTGCTTCTTTTGCCTTCGTTCTCATACAAGATAAGACAGCTTGGGAGGTAAAAAAAACCTCTCTAAAAAAAATGATATGCATGGAGCTAAGAAAGAGAATCTTTGAAGTATCAACTATGGCAAAGCATTGGATTGAGGGAACTAATTGGCGAGCCATTAGCATTACCATGTCAGAGCCACCTTTGAGAATAACATGTACAACAGGTAGGTTTCCCAGGCCGCTTGCAATTCACAAGTGGTGAAGAGCATGCAGGTAAATCTTTTGACCTGACATGAAGAACCGACTGTCCAGGGACCCAATTTCACTATCATTGCATAGGCACTGCAGCATCAAAATTGATCTTAAATAATCGTGGAAAAAGGATCTAAATTAACGAATGAAATAGATTGAGAGCCAGTGTCCAGCATTGCCGATTGAAGAGCCTTGCTAGAGAGTTGAGAGGTTGTAATATACTTTTCTTTAGAAGTTCTTCATACCAAATCATCTATGTTATATGATACAAGGCAATACAGTCCCCTGCATGCATAGACAATGAATGTAAAAGATTATCAGGATTTATATTAATGTGACTAACTTTTAATATTGATAGAGTTGTTATCATTCTCAAAACTTTTATATATATATATACACCCTATATATTATCATTCTCAAAATTTTTGATGATGCCAATTTATGTAGATGGAATTTGGAGAGGGGAATGGAAGTTTGTCCAAGCTTTCTCACGGTTGGGTGGTTCGCATGTGACCACGTGAGACGATGACAGCTTAACGGCATCCATAGGATGTGAAGACAAACTCAAATATAAAGAAAGGGTTTTTTTTTTTAACTTTGGGAAAGTGGACAGCTGTTAGCATATTTCCAGGACTGACCTTAGAATTGCATCTGGGTATGGCTGCCGGACACCCTCTACTTCATTGCAGGGCACAGGGGAGTTACCAAAATATTAGATTTTTGGCATATGGGCAGAGCCCAGCATCAGCAAATCTTGGAAGCTGGCAGCTATGTGCGACACCATCAAATCACCGGATTTTCTTAATCGGAAATATTTTGGCATATGTCATGGAGGCGCATTTATGCATTGGTAAATTAAAAATGTTGGATTCTATATGTTGGTTAAACTTTTTCAAACGGTTTATTTTGGGAAGAAAATTGTTACTGACTCGTACTTTTGTTGGCATTTCAAAGTAGTGAAAGCAATATTTTACCCAAGTAAAGAAGAGAGTGAGGAAGTAACAAAATGAATAAACAAATAAAATCAATAACTTTAAAAAAAGAACCCGAAGAAAGTTTCGAGAGTGGTGGGAAAAGTGGAAGGGTTCAAAATCGGAAGAATTTAAAAAGCAAGGGAAATGCAAGAAATGATCACAAACATTTTTCAGAATTTTTAAAGAATATTTAATTCGACCTCATGACATAGAATTTATGCGGCTTTCGGTTAGATTGTTGAGATAGAAATCATATAAATTATGCTTGCGTCAGATTTTCATGAGAACAATCTTTTCTGATGTAAAAAGAAAGTGGATGTATACCGAGACTGTAAATTTACATAAAATATGGATTCAAAAAATAATTTCTACGTCATATAGATTCTTTAAAAGCCTGGGGACTTGCTGCCGAGGGTCCACTCCATTTGGTTGCAACTTGCAACGCCGTAGATTTGTAACTTTTTTTTTTTTTTTTTTTGAGGGGTGGGGTTAGGGAATAAAATATTTTTAAAATTATTAAGAACATCTAACCAGGTTTTCGAAAGATAAATCTCGTGTGTTTAGTCGCAGGTGTCGCCATCCCCATCCACGTCGCCTCTTAGGTTTCATTGTCCGTATTTTATAGAGTTTTCTTCATCATTTCCTGATAAAAGGGCATTCACGGGAGCATAGAAAGGAAGGAAATTTAGTAAACATCCTCTTTAACAAGCAAGATTGCGGACGAATGAAACTCAAATAAACATATAATAATCAAACCGTAAGAAATGCAAGCAAGTGTACTAAAAAAGCATGGTGTTTACGCACCCTTAACTAAAATTGTAAAAAAAAAAAAAAAATGTAAGCATTTTTCTCTAACGATATATTCTTAAATTTAGTGTAGACCAGGAAAGATGGTGCCCAAGCACCAGAACTTGCGGAACAAGTAATTGGCATTTTGCATTATTACTAGATTAATTCAGAATGCATCACAATACTATATCTTTCAGAGAATTGACCGATTAGAGCTAAACTAATGATGTTTGCTTTAATCTGAGAAGGGAGAAGAGCACTATCTATCTGCGGAGTATACTGACAACCACTCAACCAGGTAACTGAGCGCCTAAACACTTACTTCGCTCTATCAATCTATCAATCTTCCTGAATACCAGGTAACTGAGCGCCCAAACCACTTATTTATCAAAAATGCAAACGATGGCCAAGACATGGACGGACAAACAAGCATTGTAAACGCTCCAACACAGACGAAACCTAACTTGGAGGGGTTCGGGAATAAAAGCAGACACTAACCTCATAAAATGCACATCTTAGACTACGTCGATCAACAGGAATTAAAGAGGGTTCGGAGGTGATCGATGAGATCGCGGATGACGCTTATTAATCTAAGCCGGTTGTTTTCACATTAGTAGCTTTAAATATTTAGCAGGAACGTACCAAGAAACGACTCACCGGGGCATGAAATATATATATTTTTTTTTTAAAAAAAAAAAAATACACCCACAAGGAAAGGAAATATGAGAAGAAGACATGAAATTACGAAAACATCCTCGGGCCAATAATGATGTCAAGATTTTTTTTTTTTTTTTCCTCCAAAATGAAGCTCTTTCTCTGAATAATCTACAGCTTTTACAAATTTTATGGAGAAATATAAGCGAGAAAGAAAAGGACAAGGATTTTTCAATTCTAAGTTTAGCTTCTGGTATTATTTTTATTTATTCGATTCTGCTGTTACCGCGGAGGAGACAACGGGCATGGACATGTACTCCTGCCGGTGGACCTCAGCTGCTTTGCGATAAACGCCTCGACCGTACGCCGGAAATCCTCCGCATCCTCCTCCGACGCCACCGGCTGCTTCTGGCTGGAACCCTCGACCTCCGTCACCGACTGCCGGCACTCCGGCACACTTGAAGCCCGCTCAAGTCTCTCCGACCGACTCGTGCGGCACGCTCGCCCCTCGTCGACGCACACATTCTTGTCCTCGTACACCACCTCCGCCGCCGAGTACTGCAACATCCGACTCCGGCGGTCCACGAACTCGTCGTAGATGTCGCCGGCTCCAGCAGGGGGAGAGGCGGCGGCGGGGGGAGGAGGAGAGTGCCCGGACTTGGCGAGGAGGACGAGGACGATGGCGTTGCCAAGGAGGAAGACGAAGCGGGGGCTGAGGAGGAGGGCGGCGAGGTGGCGGAGGAGGTCGCCGGAGAGGCGGGCGGCGGCATGGAGGCGGGCGGAGGACCAGGAGAGGAGGAGGACGACGGCGAGCGCCTCCACGCACCGGAAGAGGCACTTCATCTCCTGGAGACGGCGGTTGCGCCACATCGCGTTCACGGCTTAAATCGCCTGACCGACGGCGAGGATGCGATCACGAGCAGGAAAGAGGCGGGATTTGAACGCGTCAAGATTACGGGAACCGGAAACTGGCATTGGACTACGGTGAGAAACAGGGAGTGCGCCGTCTGGAGAATGCAGGCCCGCCCCTTCTATAGATGCCGGTAAATGCAACTTTGGACGATCTCTCACCACCCGTCAACTTACCGCCGAACGTGCTACTTTATGAACAACGAAGCGGCCTTGCTCAGCCGAAAACGATGGAACGGCCGTTAAAATATTTTTACATTATTTCATCGGACTTTAAAATAATATGCAGTATTTGGTTTTTTACATTATTTCATTTTGTGTTTTCATTTCATTATACATTGTAAAATATCATTTTTGTATATATTTCAAAGTATACACGTATTTTAATCATAAAAGCAATACCACAACTCAAAAATGACAAATCTAACGCAAACATTTTTTATAAAAAAAGAAAATTTATTTTAGTGTCATATTTAATGAAGAAGAGTATTTTATTTTTATTTTGTATATAAAGCGGTTTGATTTGGAATTTTGTAAAAACTATTTTGTTCCTATTTTCTAATAAATACTTAAATATTGATAATGAATGCACACGTTTTTCTTGAAAAATATAAATATAACAGAGACAATTAATATGTATTTTTTAAAAAAATATCTTTGTAAATAGCTACCGGATTGGGGATATAATAGTCCAATAAAATTTAAATGAACCATTTCAATATATAAAATGAATGCGACCGCTTTTTACAGATATGTTTATCAGTTGGGCGTTTTTTATAAATAATATGATCACTTACCATAAAGGATAGACAGATAAGAGCCCTCGTTTGGATTATAACAATAAATTAAAATGATAGCGAGGATCCTTGAGAAAGGGTAAATTGCAAACGGCGTTATGTATTAGCACGTTGTCGGGACTCGTCCCGTCGTCCGGATTCTCTGGAGCAGGCGGTCATCATGACGCGACGGAACGGCGTTGCTCCTTCCGCGCCGTTAAAATTTCCCTCATCATTTCGCTACGTGTCGCGGCTGTGTTTGCTCCGAGCCGGTATCCTACTTCGTTCAAGCTAACCGTCGGTGAGGTGGGATTCTGGCGCTCCCTCCTGCAGTCGCCGGGTTCCCGCCGGGGATTCGCAAACCTTGTACGGCAGCTCTACGTGGAAGGATGGATGGCTGGCGATTGCTGGATCCCACCGCTGGATGGGAAACTGCACTGATCGTACGGCTCCGATCACGTGAAAGAGAGTTTAATGAGGAATGTCCGGCACGAGATCTTCTATAGATTAATTGAGAAGCACGACTTTTTCGTTCTTTAGTTTGATAAAATAATAACTAATCTGTAATTTATTTCATTTTTTTGGAGTAAATAAATCCCTGGGCCTCAATTCTCGGGCGGCCAATGGAATGGGCTGTCCTCCTGTTTCACGGATAACAAAATATTTTATTACCATTCCAACAGATAATATTAACAAATTAAATATTTGTTAAAATGTACAGGTTTTTTTAAAAAATCTACGGTATCGATCCGTGCACCGCACGCCGATGTTTCGTTGATAAAAAAAATCGTGGTTAGAGATGAGCCCCTCGTGGCGTCCCGGTTCCCGTAATTGATTTTGTTTATAATTTTATAATTTTAATTATTTTTAGGAGAAGAATTAGATTTCTTTCTTTTAAAGGCTCGATGCTCTTAAACCAAGAAAAGGCTTATCTCGATCTCTCCTTCATATAGGTTTCGTGTTAGAAGTGGCATCCATTCGATGCAAAATACGGCATCGATTTTGGTGGGCCCAAAACGTTCATTAATCGAGTTCCAAGAAAAGCTCCATCAAGCATTAACTTATTAAAATTGAAAAGAATTTTAAAAAAGAAATTCTCAAATGCAAATTATTTCATGGTGAATTTAACATAATATTTAGTTTATATATCATCAAAAATTTTAAAATATTAAAAACTAGTTTAGATCGTTAGTATTTTAATTTATTATTGCTGGTACTCGTCTAAAACAGACTCACGTCCAACTTTATAGTAGCTTCTGTGAATTTCATGGTTTATAGAGCCAGTAGACTATCATGAGTAAGTGATTTGGGATGCTAATATCGCATCCCTTGTGGAGAGATCCAATGGCCCATATTAATTAAAAGGCACCGGCCATACACGATGTTCGCTGAAATGTAAATGAGCTTGCCTTGCTAATTGGCCACCATGGGCTTGTTTGCTGGTAGCCGAGTACCAACGAGTAACGAGGAAGCGGGAAGGTTAAACTGTGTTAGCTACCGACTTACCGAGCTGCTCCATAAGTTTCGTGGCAGACCTTTTAATGTTCGGGTAGCTCGGCCGGTATTTCTGCAACCTAATAGATAATTAATTTATTAATTACTTATTTAATTTATAATTTTTATTTTTTTCAGTCCGAGGATAGTGAAAAGACTGGGCCTGCATCCTATAAAAATTACTTTTTTCAGGCTACCCTACCATCTAGACCGTAGTGGCGTTGTCAGTAAAAGCACAAAAATCGTACGGTACGAGCACCGTAGGATAGAGTAACAGAGGGGCATTGTTTCTCATGTTTTCTTTTTCATAAATTTTTAATTTAAAATTAAATAATATTTTTATTATAAAATTATAATTATATAATTATAATATTTTTTTAATTTTTAATATAATTTTATATATTATATATAATAAATTTATATTTTATAAATTATATATCGATTTATCTAAAATATATATTAAGATATTAGATAAATATTTTGCAATATGTATATCTACTAGTCGTATTAGAGGACACTATATACTATATACTATATATAATAAATTATATGTTAATGAATACTATATTTAAAAAATTATGTATTAATTTATTTATAAATATTTATTGAATTATGATTGTGTATATCAAAAAAATTTAAAATATATATGTACATGATCAAATAATACATACTTAATGATTTACTAATATATGTTATAAACTTTTTAGATACACGCATAGTAGCAATCCAATACATAGTATATGGTCAATCGATATATACTTGATGGCTTACTGATAGATACTATAATTTTTTTTTATGATGCATGCCTAATAATGATCTAATATATACTTATATATAAATTAATACATAATTTTTTGAATATAATATTTCAATACTTAGTATATGATCAATTGATATATACTTGATGACTTAGTGATATATATTGTTGTGGCTAGTTGATACATACTTAACAAATATTCATTTAATATTCCAATATACATCTTTAGACAAATTGATACACAATTTGTAGAATATATATTCATTAATACACGGTACATAATCAATTGAGATATACTTGATGGCTTACTGATACATATTATATATCGATAAATGTATTAGTGAAAAATAAAAAAAATAAATGTCATAATTATAAAACTATAACCCTATTAGTATGGAAGATATTTGGATTTTATGTTTATCTTTTAAAATTGATGAAAAATAAATATGGTAAATAATGAAGCTTGCCTTATATAAAATTATATAGTACCGTCCCATATGATATTTGTTCGTTGGTAAAGTTGCTGGTTCTAACCACTGGTGAGTGGTGCAGTTGGTTGCGAGACTTTTCTCACAACCAGCTGGCAGGGGATCGAGTCTTGGTTTAGACATATTTCGACAAGAAAATCCGAGAGTAAATAAAAAATAAAAAATAGTCCAAAATAAAATCAAAAAAAGAAAAAATTAATAAAATAATCCTAGAGTCCCTGTTGACTGGTGGTATATCGAACATTTCCTGACTGGGATTGGGGAACCGTCTGGGGAGGGCCATGCCCGGGGTCTAACTCATCTCTTTCTTTTTGGTTCATAAAAAAAAAAAAAAAAATTGCTGGTTCTAGTACCGTTTATGTTTTTCTTTTATAAATTATATATTATTGAGAGAGTTTAGCTTTTTACACTTATGAATAAAACTATATATATATATGCTATATAAAGTATAGGATTTTAGTTTTCGCATGACCTAAATTGATACCTAATGAGCTAAAAGTATATAATTCTGGTACATCTTTTATGGACTGGGCCAAGGACCCTTAGGAACAGTGCCTTTCAAAGTGCATGCGTCTGCCCAAGCTTTTGCTGTTTACAAAGTAAAGCACCGATAGCTAGGACTATCAAATAGGCTAGAGCTCATGGACCAACCTATTTGATCCTATAAATAAATTGGATTGGGCTGAAAAAATTGGCTCATTTATGCAACCAAGCTTTTTGGCTCGGTTCCTGTGGCCCATGGGCTCAAGAGTGTTAGGATCGGATCAACCCATGGGTCAAGAAAAAAATATTTTTTTTTTAAAAAAATAAATATTAAAACTCTAACCTGTTTATTTTTTCGACGATCCCACTTTCATGTTCCTATTCAGTAACTTATCCAAGGCTTAGGAGGGCTTTGACAATCTGGCAGAGAAGAAAAGAATATTCGGTATCGGTAGTGACAAGGAAGCGAAGAAGGAGAGAAGCAAATGCAGCGTGCGACAAGCCGGTAGTAACGAACACAGCGTTGGACGGTGAGTCCTCTATCTTCTTTTTTTTATTTTCTTTTATCGGAGCATCAGACTATTAAAGACAGAGGCCAGGTCGTCAATGGGGATACTGGCCTGCCAGGCGGGCTCACCGGGCTAGGTCCTCTTCCTCTTTCGCCACCGCATCCATTGTCTAAGACCTGGATGAGTTTAAGGTCATCAGCCACCGTCCTTGACGACAACAGAGATGGAGGTGGCCCCGATATCGAGATTGTTCTCACTTCTCTACTAGTTTTTTTATAGCCGATGCAGGCCGCTAGATCACCTCCCCTAATGCAATCTGGTTCACCACCAACTCGTCCAACCATCAGATCCTCGATGGTTCCATCGTCTATGCGATGGATCCCATCGCCTACTCAGGCTCATCAATCTTTATAGTAGAAAAGAGACAAGAGACTTTTGATTGGAGGGAGGGATGGTTTGAGAAGAGGGAAGTGCAAGTGGGCTTGCCCGGCCTTAGCCCATGACCCATATAGGGCTAGGCCGGGCTAGGTTTTCATAACTCATTTGTGCAAATAGGTCTAACCTGACTTGGCCCATATAATATCAACCCATATGGGTTAAAACAGGATCGGATCAGGCTAGTCCACGTTAATAAGTCTATCGATAGCCAGCTCCATCCTTTCAATTTATGGTAGTTTGCAGCTTCTACTTCATTACCGGTGTCTATCATGGGCCAAGTGCTTTGAGGTGGGCCGAGTCTCTCAATTAATAGACCACAACATCTTTCTTTGCATCGATATTCGATATGGGGCCAAGATTTAGAAAAATCTATACTTTATATACAGTTCCTCACTATAGAATACCAATTTTTTTTTAAGTTGGATGCATATTATAAACACTCGATTAAATCAAGTCAGCCTATCATAATTATGGACTCATTTGGCTTGCAAAAAAAAAATATATTCTCACTAGAATATTTTTTCTATAAAGCTGAGGTTTAGATATATGGTACTTAACAAGTGATTTATATATATTTAATTGATCCTGAAAAAATATTACATTTCATAATATATTATTTATAATTTAAATATGAAAAATGATGTCCAAATATATGATCCCATAATAGGCCGACCATGGAAAGGTCAACCTACTACAACTAAAGTTTTTCACTCATTTAGCTTACCACCTCAAACCTAATTTCCATGAGAGTGAGCTCCCCCAGCTATTGGTTGTAAAGGATAGCCCAGTGACCTTGTAATTTAGATTATCCATGTGAGAAAAAAAAAAAAAAAAAAAAGTTAGGAGCCGTAAAAGATAATATGTCATCATGGAAGGTAGATATATAAATCTTAAATAGACACTTCATCCATTAAGGCAGTAGCCAGATTGATAAAGTTTAACCTCGCATTCTCAGATCACGGTTTCAAGGTATGATCTTGCGGGTGACTCGATAAAATTCCAAAAATTTTTTGGATACATGATCGAGGTGGTGAGTGAGCGCACTTCTCTAACGTCTTAGTGGTATCAGGCCGACTCGATAAAATTTCAAGAATTTTTCTAGGACACGTGATCGAGATGGTGAGGGAGCGCACTTCTCTGATATCTTAGTGGTATCGGCTGATGTACTCACCGATGGTAAAGAGAGTACGCATAAATTTTTCTGGGACACGTGATCGGGATGATGAGGGAGTGCACTTCTCCAATGTCTTAGTGGTGTCAGGCTGATGTACTTACCGGTGATGAAGAGAGTACGCATAAACGTGCGGCTCTTGTAGGGTTAGGGCTGCCCGGGTTTATCCCGCCCTCCTTTTCCTTATCAAAAAAAAAAAAAAAAACAGGCACTTCATCCCCCTCCCATCATGACATGCCATGTTGGAGCTCATGAGACATCCTCCTAAATTCTAATAACATATGTCGAAGACAATGAAAATATTATAAAACAAGAAGCATAACATTTTTTAGGCATCTCTGTATATGCTCTAATTGATTGTCATAAGAGCTATTACTATTATGCCCCGAACCCAATATCTGAATTGGCTACATGACTGATCACATAAACCCTATAACACGTCTTAGATATCATACAATGTCTTTAAAAATCTACTACAACTTCAATTTCCAACAATACAAATATTCACATTTTATAAGAGAATATCTAATATAAAAGAAAATAATATACTCATATAATTATAATTTGATCATTCTGCAATCATCTGATCGGTATCAATAACTCTATATTTTTATCATTTCACTTGTAAATCCAATCCACTGCCAAACTCGAATATCTTGCACAATTATGAGAATGAAGGAAAGTGGGAGTATGAGCTTTGCAATCCATTAAGAATCTTCATACACTCATACTAATATAGTACACTATAATTCAAAAATAATAGTAAACAATATTAATATAATAAAATATCAAAATCTTATGTCAAGTAATTAAGAAAACTAATATTGATATATGCAATTGCATGCATCAATTAATACCAAATAACCATCTCATTCAAAAGTAAAACACCGTATATGTTATCAAGTAAAATTTCTTTTTTACTTAATTATGGTTTCACCTCTTATCACCCACATCTCATTAACATGATCCAGATCAGTTACTATTATCTTTTAAGATTTTGGACTAATCACAGTCACTCTCCAACTCGTGACTGGCAATCTTAAGATCGACCATGTATTAACCACCCATGGTCAGGCTAACCTATGTATTACTATCTATCTGTGGCTCGGCTATTTCATGTATTATATGTCCATGGCTTGGCTATCCTATATACTATCTACCTGTGGCTCGTTATTCCATGTATTAAACTTATGGCTCAGCTATCCCATATACTCTCCCGCTCATAGTCGACTATTCCATGTATTATTGTCTGACTCGGCGATTCTCTGTTTGGCATGGATAAACCTTTGTCTGACTCGGTGATTCTCTGTTTGGCATGGCTAATCCAAAATCCCTTCTTCCTGATTATTATTTTATCAAATCTTAATCATATTATCATCATGTTCTTTTCAAGATTTATAATAACCGATATCATAATTTAAATCATTTAAAAATAATCATGTTTGATACAAATATATTATATGAAACTATGAATAATCATATCGATAACTTGTAAAATAAATATACACCACGAGAAATAAAATCATATTATATATAAATAATTATTCATGCCAATGATCATGTCCAAGGATCAAATTATGTAATGCAAAAATATATATATAAATCGGTAATCATGTCCAAGCATCCTTATCTTTATTGGAGACAGATTTAACATACCGGGTACCAGTTTGCACCCGGATCTTCAATCTAGGTACTACGAAAACTTGCTCAACACCCTCTGCTCGAAAATTTCTCTCCTATAATAATAATCTTATTTTTAAACAATTTCATGGTATAGTAGTTATAGGCCTACAACCCTCTATCCGAGTTTCATCAATAATCCACCTACCGATCTCTAATCCCAATTTCATCACTTTCCAAATTCCTAGGGGAGAAACTTTTAGAGTGAGAAAATTATAGAGAGATAAAGTAGAGAGAAACTAAAAAGAAAAGTGGAGGGAGAAAGAAAGAATTTATTTTTCTTATTTGTTTATTCATTTTTCTTTGCTTTTTTTTTTTTCTTTTCTTTTCTTCTTCCACTCGACCCAAAAAGGGAAAACCTACTGTTGCCGCTGAGACCGTCGTGGCCCATAGCTACCGCGTCGGATTGCGCTCCTCCCGCCGCCTGCCGCGCTCGGCTCCTGGGTCCCCGCCTCCCGCCGTCCGTGGTCCTTTGCTCCAGGGCCTGCGAGACAATGGTTAGAGACCCGGGCTGGGATTTCTTGCAGGGGCACTCCGACGATCAAGTCAGTGACGGTCCAGGAGAACAGATCCTCCTGGCCGGGCCCCTCTTGATGGACTCCGCGCTAGGAGGAGTGAAAGATGTGTGTGGAGGTGTGAACATCGCAGGGGGAGATTGGTAGCGGGGACAGAGGGATGCTCTGTCCCTCCGCCTCTCCTTGAGCCCCTCGGTTCCCTCCATTCGTGGTGGTGATGGCCTTTTGCTCTTTTGGTTGAGCTTGCCTTATCTTGGTGGTGAGTGGTCGTTCTGTTTTGTTTTTATTTTTTTTTGTTACCTCTCCCTCCTTGGGGGTGCCGATCATTCTTTGTAACTGAAGACTGGCCGTTGGTGATGCGGCACACGATGCCCCGATCAATATTTATTCCAAGGAGAATGGACCGTTGGTCGCTAGGAAACGATCCTAGGCTAGGCTAAACCAAATTTATTTTTTTTCCAATTTTTTTTTATTCAAATAAACTTTTTTTCATATTTTTTCCTCTTTTCTTTTATATTTTTTTGTCTCCTTTTTTTTCTTTCTTTTATTCACTTTCCCATTTTTTTTTCTCCACGGTTTTTTTTTCTTCCCTCTTTTTTTTTCTTTCCTGCTATTCCTAAAGTCGGCTTAGGTGGGCTTTGAGAACCGTGCATATTTCCCCTCCTTGCATTCACGTTCGTGCGGGATGCTACTTCCCCACGAACGGAAGCCAGAGACAGGGAGGTCTTCGGCGTGGATTACGGCGAGCTCTCCACCGACGATGGCAGCGAGGAAGGAAGATGGCCGGTTGGATGGGGTTCCGGTGGCTGGCGTCATCGTGCGGATCGGGCGGGGATGGCTGCAGAGCGAAGGAGATGGACGACCGGCCGGCTGGGAGCGGAGGAGATGGCGGATGGGCACTGGACAGGAAGAAGGAGGCAGTGGCGTGCTCGGTCTCGGGCGGTGCGACATCGCGTGGTGGCCGTGGAGGGCACGGCAGCAGGGGCTTCGGCCTCAGTGACAGCTTGCACCGGCGGACTTGGGAAGCCGAGCGGGTCTCGGTCACGAGTGGAGAGGAAGCCGAGCGGGTTTCAGCGGCTCTCCGGATCGGCTGCAGGCGTGGGCGATGGTTTGATTCCGGAGCTTGATGCAAGAGGAGGATTTCGATGGTTGCTTTGATTGAGTGGCTTGGGATTTAAATAGGGAGACTAGAGGCTTTGGAAAATAATCCTCGGGGAGTTGATTTCTCAGTAATAGGGAAGAGAAAGAAGAGACGGGGAAAAGAAGAATAGAAGGAAGAGAGCCTAGGAGGAAGAACTCAGAAAGAAGCAGAAGGAAAGTCCAGGAAGGAAGCACCAGAGAGGAGAAGAAGGGGAAGGAGAATCCGAGAGGAAGAATTAGAAGAGAGGGGGAAGGAAGAGGAATTCGAGAGAGAGAACTAGAAGACAGAAGAGCCAAAGGAAAAGAAGAAAGAGAGAGAAGAGTCAGAGGAAAAACAGAAGGCGAGGGAGAAGCGGACACACTTTTCTCAAATATTCTTCATCATCGCTAATTTTTATTCATGAACAAACATCTTTAATAGACTAAAATATAATCGGAACTTCTCTACCGAGAGATCCGAATAAATGATAAGATAAATCCTAAAACAAATATTCAAACTAAGTAATCAAATTCTAAAAACAACCGATAAATCAATCATAACAACAACTGATAAGATAAGATAATATTCTTGAATTTAATTCAAGAGTCCTGCATCAGGATTAGTGCTTATCAAGATTTGGACGGCATCAACTTCAGGATCTTGGGCCCCCAGGGTTTGGACTGGTCTGGCTTCAGGTCTGGGCTGGGCTTCAGGTTCTGGGTTGAGCTTTTGGGTTGATCTGGGCTGCTTCAGATTCTGGGCCGATGTCCCCATCAGTTGGGAGCATGTCTCGGGGTTCCCGCCAGGCTGTCAGACACGCGCGGCGATGTCCCAGGAAGCCCTTTCCTATTTCATGATAAGGTGCTATCAGGCGCTCCGACACTCCTTCATGATTGCCTTGTTCCGGGAAACCGAGGACGTCTCGAATGGCGGCCGCTGCCCGGGGTTCGAATCTCCTGGATGGTCTTCTTTCCTGGGTGATCTGAGTGGTTGGTGAGGAATGTGGCACCTCGATCGGCACGTTGCTTGCCTTTTTGGTGTAACTGGTGGTGTCAGGTAGTCAGTACGGCCTGAGAGGCATTCTGGTAAGGTCCTCGGAGGCTCGCCGGTGTCCTCGGCTGGTGAGGACTTCTTTCGGGTTGGGGCCGAGCTGGGACGGCAGGGCTCGCTCCATCCTAGGTGCTCCGGGCTTTCGGGGACGGCCAGGTGGAGAAGGGCGAAGTACGGGCCCGGTCTAGAGGCGCGCACTCAGAGAGGCTCGACCTCGGTGGGTGAGCTCTTGGCTCGACCTTGACCGCGGGGCACTAACCTCCGAGGGTTCCTCCGAAGGGCGGATGTCGGCGGACCCGGTCCAGAGGGCGCGCACTCGAAGAGGCTCGACCTCGACGGTGAGCTCTTGGCTCGACCTCGACCGGAGGGGCACTAACCTCCGGGGGTCTCCTCTGGAGGGCGGATGTCGGCGGACCCGGTCCAGACGGTGCACTTGGAGAGCTCGACTGCGGTGAGCTCTTGGCTCGACCTCGACCGGGGCACTACCCTCCAAGGGTCTCCTCTGAGGAGAATGTCGGCTCGACCCACTCGAGCTCGACCTCGGGGTGACTCGCTCTCGACGGGAGGCTCGACCTCTGGAGGGTGATGCTCGTGGCTCGACTCCGGTCAGAGGCTCCTCGGAGGGCCAGGAGCGAGAGTCGTCGTGCGACCCGGTCGAGCGTCGCGCAGGGCTCGCTCGACTCGCGGCTGGATGAGCTTCCGCCTGGTAGGTGCCTCCTCGCAGGACTCCTTGCTGCGGTCTCGGCTCGGCCGTCGCGTGTCGAGCGGCTCGTCTGGCTGGCTGGTCCGTCGCCTGTCTCTGCCTGGGGTCTCTCTATCGAGGCGCCTGACTCGGCGCTGCGGCTCCAGTCCACGGTGCTGGTAGTATTCGGCTCGGACTGCAGCTCCTGGCCTCCGCGCACCGTCGCTCCTTGCGTGAGATGCGAGATGTCAGCGGCTGCATATGGACCGAAGGAGGGAGTAATTACAGTGCTGACGTGGAAGGTAAAGATCGGTTGCAATGATGGCCGTGACTGCTGGAGCTTCGGGACCGCTCCTGTGGGCCAATGCGGCGGCGCCACCTGGCCACGTCCGAGGAGCAATTAATGCTGGCGCAGAATTCAGAGCAGCCGGATGCCATTCTCTCCGATGGATGACACGTGGGCAGATCTGTTGGTGAGCGGCTGACGCGATACGGACCCCTTGGGTCATTTCGGAGTAAATGGAGGGCCTTACTCGAATAATCTATTCTTTTTGAATTCTCCTCGCCTGCTGTTGCCGCGCCCAGGCTTCTTCTTCTTTCCTATCGCCCCAAGTTTCTTCTCAAGGCAACAGGTTAGCTTCTTCCTCTTTCTTCTTCCCGATAGAGTAGGGTTCCCTCTCGGGGTCTGTGGTTTCTTCTTCGGTCTTCGACCTTGTGTTTCTCTTTTTCTTCTTCTTCTTCTTTGTTTTTGAGGATGTCCCGTTTTGGTCCGGGCTTCCGTCCCTCCACTGATCAGGGTGAGGCTGGTCCTTTCCGAACGAAGGCCGGCGTCTTCTTCCTCTTCTTCTGATGGGGAGGGAGGTGTAGCTCGCTACGAACTCGATGGGAGGCGTCCTCTCGGCCCGTTCTTATTAGGGAATCGGGGTCGGGCTCTTCTTTTCCCCCTCCTTCTGCTCCTGTCCCTGAGTCACTCGGTCTGCAGGTCTCGGTGGGTGTCGCCTCCACGATCACCGCCGGAGAACTCAGGACTGTCCGGGATGTCTATGGCATCCTTCATTCTGTCCGGCTTATGATCCCTCGTCCAGGGGAGCGGGTTACTTCGAGTGGCCCGGGCCGTCTTGCCTTCTATGAGGGGACCTTCTCTGGAGGTCTCCGCTTTCCTTTCCATCCCTTCTTTTTGTCAGTCTTAGACAACTATCATTTGGTCCCGGCGTAGTTGGTACCAAACGCTATTAGGGTTATCTTCTCCTTCATTGTGCTCTGTCACCTTCACGAGTTCATGGCCCGATTTTCTTTGTTCAGGGCCTTCTTCGCCGTGAAACGTCACCCACCGAAGACGGCTGGTGGTCTTTATCTTCCCGCCCAAGGGGCATTAAGTTTGAGCTCCCCTCTTCCGTCAAGGATGGAAGAGTAAGTTCTTCTTTGTCGAGGTTGAGGGAGTTGACTGGGTCTGGAGTGATCCAAACTAGTCCCCTAACCGAAACTCTGCCATCGATGCGGCTGACCGAGATGACTACGAGCAGCTCTGCAGTGTGCAGATTCCTTCTCTCGAGGTCCTGTTCTGAGCAGAACCTCACCGACTCTAGGGTCGACCCAGCGAATGGGTCGGGTGAGTACGGCTTGAACATTGCTATTTTCTTTCCTTTGCGTGATCTTTGTGCAGTTTTCCACAGGTTCTGACCACCGTGTATATTGTGTGTAGGTATGATATTCTCCGAGAGCGATCTCCTGGCCATTACCAAGAAGAGGTGGCCGGCAGGATTGGCCGCGGAGCCCGCTTCCAGGTGGCCCCGAGATGAGTGCACACCTACAGCTGCCCCAGTGGTGGTTGGGCTGAGCTCGACCGCGGCTGCCGACTCGAGCTCAGAGATGACCCGCGCTGCTCCTGCGCTAGTGGAGAGGGCAGCTCCCATGGCCCCGGGGCCATCCCAGCAGATCCCTGCTATAGAGCCCGAGGTAGTGGTCCGTGCGAGAGCCGCTGCCGTTGTTGCTGCGCCCTGCCCCCCTCCGAGTCCGTCCGCTGCTGATGCCAGGGGTGGGGAGACCCGGGCTGCTTCAGAGGCTGCGACAGTTGTGCCGCCTGCGTCTGCCCCGGTCTCCCAGCCTGCCCCCGGGGGGCCTTCGATCAGCGATTCACGGCCGCCCCGCCATAAAGAGAGTCGGAGGGAGGAGGGACGACGTTACCTCCCTTTCCGAATGGGGCCGGGGAACTCAATCCTTCGGAGCCTTGAGCTCGTCGAACGCTTGATGGACTTCTCCATCCAGGCGTGCGACCGACAAGACATGGCCGGAATGCACATGACCGATGTCTTCATGATCCTCTTTTCTCAGTTGTACTAGGTGAGTTCCTTCGCCTCTTTTGCTTGCTCTTCATTTTCCTCTAGTCACTTTCATTCATCATTTTCATTTTTTTTTTGTGCACATCGATGCTGAGGCCCTCTTCCTCAGGGAACACTTTCAGAGCTGGGATCGCCTCAAGCGACAATGAGTCGCCGAGATTGAATCTTTGAAGACTGACCTGGAGGAGAAGGCCGGCGCCAGCGGGGCCCTTGAGTTGAAGATCAAGGATCTTGAAAAATAACTCACCGATGCTGAGGGGCGAGCGAAACGACTCTCGACGGCCTGCGATCTGGAGCGGAGCCATTCAAAGAAGGCAATCGACGACCTCTCCATCATCGGAAGAAATTGAACTAGTACAGTGCTGAGGTCGACAGGCACAAGGAGACCGCCCAGGCTGCCCAGGCGGAGCTGGTGGGCGTGAGAGAGAAGCTTGCCACTGCTGAGAAAGCGGTAGAGGCGGTGGTCAGCTCGGTGGAGGCAGCCAAGTTGAGGGCTGTCGAGCTGGAGAAGGTGGTTGCTGCGGCCGAGAAGGATGCCAAAAGCACCATCACCAACTTCAAGGCTTTGGAGGAGTTCGTCGCCGACATCCAGTAGATGGCGTCGGACTCCTTTTACTAGGGGTTCATGTACCTGCACGGCCAGGTCGAGTCATTTGTCCCTGACAAGAACCGCGACTGCCTTAGATACCCCTCAGCTTCGGAGGAGTCGATGAGGAGGTCGTCGGGTCAGAGCCTTCGACACCAGCCGAGGGTGGTTCTCTTGAGGCTGGGGCGACTGAGCCGGAAGCCCCTGAGGGCGGGGGCAGCTAGCCTCTGGACCCAGCAAAAAGCTAGCCGGCGCGGAATGACTTCTTCTCTTTTCCTACTTGCTTTTGTTTGTACTTCTTTGTTTCTTGTACTTGTTCGGATCTTCCGGCATGTCGGGGCCCAGAAAATGCGTGTAATTTGTATTTGATCAATAAAGCTTGGATTGCTTTGTCAGAGACTTTTCTCTATCCTTCCCTCTTCCCCTCTCTCTCTCTCTCTTTTTTTTTTTTTGCTCGGGGACTTCAGAGAGAAGGGCTTCTCCTTGTCTGAGGTTGAGGCACTCGCGGGCCGCTAGGCTCGAAGATGTCGTTGGCCGACGGTCGTGAGATCTGAGCTCCGGTCATGAGAAGATATCCTGGAGCTGGGCTCGGGGAGGATATTGCTGAGAACGAGTCGGCTCGAAGTTCCCTTGGCTGGAGATCTGAGCTCCGGTCTTGAGAAGATGTCCTGGAGCTGGGCTCTAGGACGGAGATTGCTGAGAGCGGCTTGGCTCGAAGTTCCCTTGGCCAGAGATCTGAGCTTTGATCTTAAGAAGATGTCCTGGAGCTGGACTCGGGGACGGAGATTGCTGAGAGCGGCTTGGCTCGAAGTTCCCTTGGCCGGAGATCTGAGCTCCGGTCTTGAGAAGATGTCCTGGAGCTGGGCTCGGGGACGGAGATTGCTGAGAGCGGCTTGGCTCGAAGTTCCCTTGGCCAGAGATCTGAGCTCCGGTCTTGAGAAGATGTCCTGGAGCTGGGCTCGGGACGGAGATTGCTGAGAGTGGCTTGGCTCGAAGTTCCCTTGGTTGGAGATCTGAGCTCCGGTCTTGAGAAGATGTCCTGGAGCTGGGCTCGGGGACGGAGATTGCTGAGAGCGGCTTGGCTCGAAGTTCCCTTGCCGAAGATCTGAGCTCCGGTCTTGAGAAGATGTCCTGGAGCTAGGCTCAGGGACGGAGATTGCTGAGAGTGGCTTGGCTCGAAGTTTCCTTGCCGGAGATCTGAGCTCTGGTCTTGAGAAGATATCCTGGAACTGGGCTCAGGGACGGAGATTGCTGAGCCGTAGTTTTGATGGTGCTGTATTTTCTTCTCACCCCCTCTTTCTTTCCTTCCACTCTTCTTTCATTCATCTTTCTTTTCATTTTCATTTTCTTCTTCCTTTTTTTTTTTTTAGAGTGGGGAGATCAGAAGTGAGAATGCTGGCTGGACCCCCATTTTTGCTCTCTTTCTTTCCTTCCCCTCTCGCCTTCTTTTCAAGAGGGGAGATCAGAGAGGAGGGCTGCCGAGCATTCCCCCCCCTTTGTTCCCTTTCTTTCCTTCCCTCCCGTTTTCTTTTCGAGTGGGGAGATCAGGATAGGGGGGTTACTGGTCTTGGTTGCCTTGGAGCTAGGCTCGAGGCCTTCCTGGACGTGGAGCTAGGCTCGGGCCTAGGGATTGCCTGAGATCTTGGCTCTGGTCTTTGGCGCCTTGGAGCTAGGCTCGAGGCGTTGACGGGAACTACGTGGCCCCGTGATCCCTTGGCATCTCGGAGCTAGGCTCGAAGGTGTTTGAGATAGAGAGCTGCTTGGCTCGAAGTTCTTTTGGCCGAAGATCTGAGCTCCGGTCTTGAGAGGGCGCCCTGGAGCTAGGCTCGAGGAATCTTGAAATTGGAAAGCTACACAGCTCAAAGTTCCTCTGGCATCCTAGAGCTAGGCTCGGGGGCGCCGGGAAGTGGGAGCTACGTGGCTCGAGATTTCTTTAACATCCTGGAGCTGGGCTCGGGGATGCTTGGAGTTGGAGAGCTACATGGCTCAAAGTCCCTCCAGCATCCTGGAGCTAGGCTCGAGGGCGCCGGGAAGTGGGAGCTACGTGGCTCGAGATTTCTTTGACATCCTGGAGCTGGGCTCGGGGATGCTTGGAGTTGGAGAGCTACGTGGCTCAAAGTCTCTCTGGTGTCCTGGAGCTAGGCTCGAGGGCGCCGGGAAGTGGGAGCTACGTAGCTCGCAATTTCTTTGATGTCCTGAAGTTGGGCTCGGCGACGCTTGGAGTTGGAGAGCTACATGGCTCAAAGTCCCTCTGGTGTCCTGGATCTAGGCTCGGGGCGCCGGGAAGTGGGAGCCACGTGGCTCGAGATTTTTTTAATGTCCTGGAGCTGGGCTCGGGGACGTTGTTGACCCTTTCCTGCAAAACATGCATACACCCATGCAAGGGAAAAAATCATCATCATAATTATTGGTGAGGGGACTTACCTTATCGGGAGTGTCTCTGCGGGCCGTGGGCTCTCCGCTCTCGGGGAACCTCATGCCGCCAAGTCCTTCGAGGTGATGAACTTCTCATGGTGGGACTTGGGCCATCTCGCAGGGGTCTTCGCATTGTGGTTCGCCACCGTCGTGTCATCGATCGCTGCCTCCTGGTTTAGCTTTCTTCTTTTACTTTCTCCTTGTCACGTGGCGAGGAGGTTATCCCGGGGCTTTTCGCCCCCTGAGTCTCCTTGGGTGCATGTGCAATTCTCCGGGTGATAACGTCCGCCGCTTGCACAGTGGTGCGGCTGTTGGCAGTCGGAGGCGACGGGGGACCGGCAAACGTTCAGGGCCCCTGCCTGGAGTCTGCCCCCTGCCATGAATCTTGAGAGATGGGGCTCCTGTTCGGCGTTGCGACGCCTTGTGATATCACTATGGCCGGTGAAGGGCTTCTCCAGCAGTGGGCACTGCAGCCCTAGGGCCCGACAGCTGAGCCCCGTGCATTGACGGTCCAGCGGGGGGGGAAGAACCCCACCAGCTGGTGCTCATGCTTCCTCAGGCATACTTTCGCCACGTGCCTAGTGGTTTCGTCAACAGCTTCCCCGTCGAAGGGGACAAGGGAAGCGATATACTACGGGGGGCTGGGAAAGGTCACCTGTCTATCGGCCTTTCCAGCCTGTGTCGTCACCGCTCTTCTGGGGCGTGTTGCCCTCGGGGTGGTGAAGGGATTAGTCATACCCATCCTCATCCCCCTACCTGGCGCGCCAATCTATTACCGTCGAGACCGTCGTGGCCCGTAGCTGCTGTGTCGGATTGCGCTCCTCCCGCCGCCTGCCGTGCTCGGCTCTCGGGTCCCCGCCTCCCGCCGTCTGGTGGTCCTCTGCTCTAGGGCCTGCGAGACAATGGTTAGAGATCCAGGCCAGGGTTTCCGGCGGGGGCACTCCGACAATCAAGTCAGTGACGGTCCAGGAAACAGATCCTCCTGGCCGGGCCCATCTTGATGGACTCTGCGCTAGGAGGAGTGAAATGTGTGTGGAGGTGTGAACGTCGCAGGGGGAGATTGGTAACGGGGACAGAGGGATGCTCTGTCCCTCCGCCTCTCCTTGAGCTCCTCGGTTCCCTCCATTCGTGGTGGTGATGGCCTTTTGCTCTTTTGGTTGAGCTTGCCCTGTCTTGGTGGTGAGTGGTCGTTCTGTTTTATTTATTTATTTTTTTGTTATTGCTGTTGTTACTTCTCCCCCCTTGGGGGGTGCCCATCGTTCTTTGTAGCCGAAGACTGGCCATTGGGAGCTTGTCTCGGGGTTCCCGTCGGGCTGTCAGACACGCACGGCAGTGTCCCAGGAAGCCCTTTCCTATTTCATGATAAGGTGCTGTCAGGCGCTCCAACACTCCTTCATGATTGCCTTGTTCCGGAAAATCGGGGACATCTCGAATGGCAGGCCGCCGCCCGCGGGGTTCGAATCTCCCGATGGTCTTCTTTCCTCGGTGATCTGAGTGGTTGGTGAGAATGTGGCACCTCGATCGGCGCATTGCTTGCCTTTTTGGTGTAACTAGTGGTGTCAGGTAGTCAGTACGGCCCGAGAGGCGTTCTGGTACGGTCCTCGGGAGGCTCGCCGGTGTCCTCGACTGGTGAGGACATTTTCCGGGTTGGGGCCGAGCTAGGACGGTAGGGCTCGCTCCATCCTAGGTGCTCCGGGCTTGCGGGGACGACCAGGTGGAGAAGGGCGAAGTACGGGCCCGATCTAGAGGGCGCGCACTCGGAGAGGCTCGACCTCGGCGGGTGAGCTCTTAGCTCGAACTCGACCATGGGGCACTAACCTTCGGGGGTCTCCTCCGGAGGGCGGATGTCGGCGGACCCGGTCCAGAGGGCGCGTACTCGAAAATGCTCGACCTCGGCGGGTGAGCTCTTGGCTCGACCTCGACCGGGGGTCACTAACCTCTGAGGGTCTCCTCTGGAGGGCAGATGTCGGCGGACCCGGTCCAGAGGGCGCGCACTCAGAGAGGCTCGACCTCGGCGGGTGAGCTCTTGGCTCGACCTCGACCGGTGGGCACTATCCTTCGAGGGTCTCCTATAGAGGGCAAATGTCGGCGGACCCGGTCCAGAGGGCGCGCATTCGGAGAGGCTCGACCTCGGCGGGGAGCTCTTGGCTCGACCTTGACCGGTGGGCACTATCCTCCGAGGCTCCTCTGGAGGGCGAATGCGGCGCCAGGGGTCCTCCGGAGGGCGATCGGACTCGTCGGGCGGACTCGTCCGAGGGCGCCTCGAGAGTGGACGTCGGCGGGGGAGGGCCTCTCGACCTCCTCGACCGAGGGGCACTAACCTCGGAGGGCTCGGAGGGCGATGTCCTGGCCGGTCCGCACTCGGAGAGGCTCGACCTCGGCGGGCTCGACCTCGCGGTGAGCTCTTGGCCTGACCTCGACCGGGGGGCACTAACCTCCGAGGGTCTCCTCTGGAGGCGGATGTCGGCTCCGGCCTAGGCACCGAGCTCATGAGCTTGGCCTGGCGAAGGACTGTCCGTCTGCTGCCATGGGGGAGTTCGGCTAATCTCGGTAATGGGATCCGAGCTAGAGGGTCGACGTGGCGTCCCTCTCCACATGGCGCCCGCAGATTTCTTCATGACAGCGGTCTTGCCATATCATCTACCCAAACCTTATCTTCCTCGAACCCGACAGCAAGAAGGTTGGCTGTGACCCACATGGCATCTGGCAGTAAGACGGAACTCTCGACGGCAACCACGGCCAGCGAGGATCGAAGAAACAATATAGGAAAAAGAAATGCAGAACATGGAGATCCTATTTATGCCCAATCCAGGTTGCTGGTATGAATCTAAGCAAAGATGGTGAGTAGGAAATCAGGAAAAGAAAAACAAAAAAGGGAAGGGAGGCTATCTCGATCTGATGATGTCCAGAGATAAGAAATCTAGCAATCTTTTCAAGAAAATTCAAATAAAAATCTGAAAAGAAATTCAAAGATTAGTAACGATCTCCTAGAAAATCGTTGATGGAGCCAACAAAACAAATGAGCCCCTCTTTATATACTAGATTTCACGGTTTTTAGGATTAAATTTGAGATATTCTAGAATAAATTGGACAACCCAGGGAGTCGTCGCATGCTGTGAAATATGGTTTGTACAGTTTTATTTTTTTTTAGCTGATCTTGTTCTCTCTTCGAAGATGCAAGAGCTGCACGATTCCTTTTAGCCTCTTTTTATTTAAAATATTTTTTTTTTTAAAAAAAAAAAAAAAAACATAGAGTTCTGCCAAAAGGCTAGTTCGAGGAGAGAGGAGGTGTTAGAACGTTTTTTTAAAATATATTTTTTAAATAAAAAATTATTAAAATAGGTGTTTCGGTATATATTTATCGAAGTAGATATTTTGCATCGACGTGGCGGTGACGGGACTAAGTTTGGCTTTTCAAAAGATGAAATTAGATTTCGTCTTTTGAAACGATAAATTCTTATAAATTTATATTTTTTTATTTTATTTTAAAATTTAATTTGACAGGTAATTAAGCGATGTGATGTTGAATTCGTTTTTTTTGGAAAGACGAATTCAATTTGAAATTCGTCTTTCCAACGAACGAATTCAAAATCAATTTTTTTTTATAATTTTATAAATATTATTATTATTTTAATAAAATTAATAAATTTTAATTTTAAATAATAAATATAATAAAAATTAGTATTAGTTAAAATTTTATATATTATTTTTTGATAATATTATTATTATATTATTTTAAAATAATATTAATTAAAAATAATATTAATTAACTATATAAAAATAATATTAATTTAAAATTAATAATAATTTAACTAAAAATAATATTAATAAAAAATAATATTATTAAAAGATATTATAATATATATTATATTATAATTATTATTTTATATTCTAAAATATAATGAATATATTATAATTTTATTATATTATATATATAATTTTTATAATATAGTATAAAAAATCTTAAAAAAATAAAAAAATAAAAAAATAATCATCATGTCGATACTATTCGGTCGCTAGCCCGGTACCAGTTCTCGGTCGACAGCCCGTGTCAGTCCGATCCCTTGCTCAGGAGCGGTGGCAGGACCTCGACCCGGACCGGCGATCGGGTCTGCGGCATGACTGGGGCTAGACCGGTGACAGGATCTTGGCGGTCGGATAAGTAATCGGACCCGGGTGGCCGGACCGGCTGCCGGATCGGGGGCCGTAACTGGGGTCGGACCGGGGGCCGGATCGACGGCCGGACTGGGACCCGCATCGGGGGCCGGACCGGCGGCCGGACTGGGGCCCGCACCGGGGGCCGGACTAGCGGCCGGACCGGGGGCCGGATAGGATCGACCCGAGTGGCCGGACGGGGGCTGCAACTGGGGCCGGATCGGCGGCTGGACCGGGGGCCGGACCGGAGCCCGCATCGGGGGCCGGATCGGGGACCCCGGTCCGGCCGTTAGTCCGGCCCCCGATGTGGGCTCCAGTCCGCCCCCGGTCCGGCCCCCGATGCGGGTCCCAGTCTGGCCGTCGATCCGGCCCCCGGTCCGACCCAGTTGCGGCCCCCGATCCGGCAACCGTCCGGTTACCCGGGTCCGATTACTTATCCGACCGCCAAGATCCTGTCACCGGTCTAGCCCCAGTCATACCACAGACCCGATCGCCGGTCCGGTCGTCGGGATCCTGCCACCGCTCCTGAGCAAGGGATCGGACTGACACCGGGCTGTCGACCGAACTGGTACCGGGCTAGTGACCGAATAGTATCGGCATGATGATTATTTTTTATTTTTTTTATTTTTTTATAAATTTTTTTATACTATATTAAAAATTATAATATATAATATAATAAATTATAATATATTCATTATATTTTAGAATATAAAATAATAATTATAATATAATATATATTATAATATCTTTTAATTAATATTATTTTCGATTAATATTATTTTTAGTTAAATTTATTATTTTTAATTAATATTATTTTATATAGTTAATTAATATTATTTTTAATTAATATTATTTAAATAATATAATAATTAATATTATCAAAATAATATATAAAATTTTAACTAATACTAATTTTTTTTATTTTATTTTTTTATTTATTAAATTAAAATTTATTAATTTTATTTAAAAATAATAATAATATTTATAAAATTATAAAAAAAATTGATTTTGAATTCGTTCGTTGGAAGGACGAATTCCAAATTGAATTCGTCCTTCCACGGACGATTTCAACGTCGCATCAATTTATTATATATCAAATCAAATTTTATTACATATCAAATTAAATTTTAAAATAAAATAAAAAAATATTGGTTTATATGAATTTCGTCTTTTCAAAAGACGAAATCCAATTTCGTCTTTTGAAAAGCCGAACTTAGTGCCCGTCACCACCACGTCGGTACAAAATACCTACTTCAATAAATATATCCCGAAATATCTATTTTATAATTTTTTATTTAAAAACATTATTTTAAAAAAAAACTCGGAGGTGTTAACCGAAACAAATGAAATTCCAAGGGTCTAATCATTTTGATATAGACGGACAACCACAGCAGGTGCGAGCAAAGATCTCCCTTCACGGAAAGAATCAAAAGGACAAAGTTTACTTACGAGGGGTTGGGAAAGACGAAAAAATTAAAAAATACAAAACAATCAGAGTTGAAAAAAAAATTCGAAAAATTAAAAAAACCGGCTACCACTATGATGGCAGATAAATTTTTATAAGCTCGTTACGAAGGACTGTGTCATTCAAGTATTGCATCGAAAGGGATATTTATTTATTTATTTTGATAAACGAAAAAAAGAAAGAAGAGTTAGTTCCTGGGCATGATCATTCCCACATATTTTTTCAATCTCAACCAGAAAATATTCGATATACGGTATATATTAATTTTCTCGCAGCCATTTCCTACCCGAAAATAAGTACGTTAATCTAATTATCGTCGGTATCAGCCGAGTGAACAGAATTTATTACATATATCTCTAACTTTTTTTCATTAACATCAATCAACAGGATTCCAAATTATTTTATTAATTTTATTTTTAAATTATTTTTTATTTTTTTATTTTATTTTTGAATTTTCTGGTCGAAATATATCAAAATGATGGCTCGGTGTTTATTTTTTTAAAAGAATTAAAATTTGGTCCGGACAGCTGAACCCCCCACGTGTTTGCATTACATGGTAGCAAGTGTCGAGCCCTCGACCAGTAATCAAGTCCATGCCGTGTTCGGGAAGAGTAGGTAGGTTTTGAAAGCATCGAAGTCGTTCTCAGCTTAAAATAGGTTTGTCTCGACTGAGGTCCGCTTGATTTCAATCGTCGCAGGCTCGTTCTCCAACTTGAGTTATACGGGAACACAGAGGAACCAAATTTTCATTTTTCTTAAATAAAATAATTTATCAAAAAAATAAATTAAGAAAAAAAAAAGATAGCGGATAAAAAATAAATTAACAATAAAATTTTATGATATTAAAATATATATAAGTTCATTTCTTAATACGTACTTATAGATTCTATTTAAAAAATTAAGAATTTCTTGCATATTACATCGTACATTTTGCGTGCATTAATGATAATCTATAAAAATTAAATCAACCTGAAAATATTATAAAAAATATAAATGTGGCCAGGAGTTGAGAGATGGGCATAACCTTTTTTTAAGATGAAACGACTAACCTTAATTTTTTTTATATAAATTATTATTTTTTTGAGAAGAAAAATATCATTTAATAGTTAGAGGCTGTGAAATTATAATCTGAAAGGGCCCCAAAATTTTTGCTGATAGTAAAAGGTCAATGGACTTTACTAAATGATAAAAGAGTCAAAAGGGAATCTAAGCATATATTCTCTTGAATAAAAGATAGCGAACATGTATATTTCTTTTCTAATTCTAATTAAAATAATTGAAATCAATTTTATGAATTGTAGCTAATAGGAAGTTGACACATGCCAATTTTAAAACAATATATAATAAACTACTTTTAAATAATATTTTTGTTAATGTCTATTATTTTAAAATATAAATACTAATAATAAAAATAATAATAATAAAAGAAGAAGTAACGTTCCGCGAGCTCCCATCCTGGGCAGAAAAAGGTCCAGTACGCTATTTCACGCACGAGTAATTCTTTGTGCACCGCGTGAGCATGGCCCGTACTATTTATTTTTATTGGTCAATATATTCATTATGATATGACGGGACATGAGTTAAGGTGACTAACATTAATTACCGTTCAGCTTAATTTTCGTCCAGACTAAAATACTCTTACAATATCCTAGTTCAAAAACTATGATATACAGTTCAAAACCTACGACATCCTATTTCAAAAAATGATCTGAAATAGTATTACGATATCCTAGTTCAAAACCTATAATATCCTAGTTCAAACCTACGATACCCGTTAAAAAAAATCCTAGTTCAAATATAGAACACTCTAGTTCAAAATCTACGAATCCTAGTTCAAAAATGATCTGAAACAGTATTATGATATCATAGTTCAAACCTACGACATTCTAGTTAAAAAATTATAAATAGATCTCAAATAGTACTTACGACATCTAGTTCAAAACCTGATCTACAAATGATTTGAAACAGTATTACAATATCCTAATTTAAAATCTAGGACATTCTGGTTCAAAAATGATATGAATAGTATTATGATATCATAGTTCAAAATCTACGACATCATAATTCAAAATATATGATACCCAATACAGAAAATATAAATTAAAATCTGAAACAGTATATATAGTCTAGTTCAAAAGCAATGATATTTTAGTTCAAAATTTACGTATCCTGATTCAAAAAATTAAAAACATAAATATTTTAATTTTTAAAAAAATTTTAAATAAAATTATATAATAATTAATATTAATCAGTACAGCTTCTATCTGGATATGCTATCGTGGAAGCATGCGCACGCGGTGCACAAAGGCTTTTCCGTCTAGCAGATATCTTGTCCAATTTCTGCCATGTTCCGTTGTTTTCGATCACAGCCAACCGGAATCCCCTGCGTGCGCCGCCGGCAGCGCACGCGGTGCACAAAGATTTTTCCTGTCTCGCAGATATCCGGCAGCGCACGCTTACAGATATCTTCTCCAATTTCTGTCCTCTGCTCTGTTCCGTCGTTTTCGATCACAGCCAACCGGGAATCCCCTAATAACCCTCTGTTCCCCCTCACCTCCTTCTCCTTAAGATGCCCTTCTGTACCTTCCCTAGACTTCCCCTCCTCTCTGCTGCTAACCCCGCGGCCAAAAGATGCTATCACCCGTTCTCCCATCGGCTCTCCGTCCTCCACCCATCAAATCCCTAAATTCCATCCCGTTTCATCAGCTTCCCACCTTTAAAAATCCGATCTTGATGCGGGGATTGAGTTCAAAAGGCAGTCTTGGTGGACGATTGAGGGCTTCCAAGTCTAAGGGCATCATGGAATTGGCCAGGGCTGATGCTTTCGAGAGCAGGAAGAGTGTTGGGGGAGGTGGAGAGGGTGAAGCGGAGGCGATTCTGGACAACAGGCCATCGGGGTTCGCTTGTCATTTTTCATGTGGAGACCTCGAATCGACTATGAATCGATTGGTTAGTGCAATTTGGTGTTCTGAATTATGACTTTTTTTTTTTTTTTGAAAATATCCAATCTATTATCGGCATTTAGTTATCTTATTGTAAAGTTTTAGATAAGATTTGACATATATTTGTTATTGTTTCTCTAAGATGTGGCTAGTGTAATGAATTTTTGGTGAATTCATAGTCAGGATTGATCTTTTTCTTTTTCTTTTTTACTTTTAATAAAAATGACTTTTTGAACATTTGCAACCCCAAAAATGAGTGCAACCAAATCTTAAATTACAATAGAACATTTTATTAGTTAGAAATATTAGGAAAAATTTTAAATGTCCTTCGGGATGTCCCTAAGACACCCAACTAGGATGTTCTTAAAAAACTGAAAGAATTCCAACTAGAACACCTGTCCAGATGTTGATCTTTCACCACTTCCCTCCTTGTTAGGAGCCAAATGTTGGTCTACCGACCATCGCTAATAATTTCAAATTTGCTGCTGTTCAAGAACTCCGTAACTAAACATATGATCCTTTATAACTTATATCCCATATGCCATATATGATGATCATGTTAGAACAAAGCTTTAAAATTATGAATGTAATTTAAGAAAATTAACAAATATTTTATTATAGAAAAAAATTATAATAATTTATAGAAAAATGTAAAACCAAAATCAGAATCTGGAAATGTGTGAGGCATTATCTTAAGACATATTTTCATTTCTCGTGTAGGATTAATTACAGCTACCATCCAAGATATGCCCGAGATTCCTCTGCTTGCAAGCACAACCATAAAGGAGGTTGATGAAAATTTTTTCAGCACCCAACAGATCAACAAGGAAAACTTTGCAACTAAAAAATTAGAAGATAAAACTCTAGAGGAGAGGGATGAGGGGAAATAGTTTTGGATGGTATATTAGATAAGGATTGAAGAAGATCCTTTTCTAGCCATCATTGTTACCATTAAGACTTTTACTGTCATATTAAAACTTGTAATTAGGTGCCCAACAATCAAAATTAAAAACAAATAAAGCTAATAATTAGTATATAAAAACATGTTTAAATTATATGATAAGATTTTTAAATTGAGTTTTTCAATTTAAAATCCCAACAATTTTTCACAAAACTCAAAACTTTTCAAAAATAGTAAAATAAAATATAGATTCCCAGGTCCTTATACTATGTAATTGGTAACGTATCTTTGTAAGACTTAATCTTAGTATGAATAGTTTTCATCTGAAGAAATCGGAGTAAAGTAGGTCTTAAATTACGTTCTTTTTATCTAAATTTCAATTACCACATATATGGTACAAAATTTTCATCGCAAGTTTGTGCATTAGTGGCTCTACACATGTGTTTTAATTCTTTATGAGAGTTACTAGAGATAACTCATATCTCATATAGGATATGCATGGATACTTTCATATAAGTGAGCCCTTCCAGGAATATGTTTAGTGTCACATGTCGAAGAATATTTTTCGGGTTTTATTCAGAGATAAACTTTTTTTAACTACTACTTAAGAGCATTAATTATCATAGGGATGGATTGAAGTTTATGATTCCTATATTAGATAAATCATATGTGCTTCCTGACTAACCAATCAGCTCGTTATTATCACATTGAACATTCTTCAAGAGATCTTCTATCACAAAGATTGTTGCTAGAAGATTTTTTATAGACTAAGTCCCAGCTTCCTCGATGACTCCAGGACCTTAATCTTATTTAAATCTTTAGAAAGATAGACTCGTGAAGAGCCTTCCTCCACAAGCTTTGAGCTACACCAGAACTTGTAATCATGGCAATGATCATATCCTGTAATTATTCACCATAATATTAGAATAAATGAAATAAAAAGTGAGCTGGTTAGTCCGATGATCATGATTAGACAAGCTGGATTCCTTTTTCTTCATTCTAATAATCATGAGCATTTTTTTTTAACCTTTTATATCTTCAACCAAGATTATAGGAGATTGATTACTTTAAAAACTTATTAGATGCCAGATGATGCAGAGCTTATTAGTGATAAATAAGTAATTCCGTAAGGCATAGGGTTAACTAAATTACAAGTAGCAGAAACCAATATGAAGTAATATGCATATATGTAAAAATTACTAGCGTTTATGCAATTTTAAATCTTTGCTGACACATGAATGTTTAGGCCATAACTACAAACATCAGTTTATTCTTTTTTGCAAAAATTGAAATGGATGTATGGGACAATCCTTGAATTGCATATGAATGCAAACAAACAAAGCTTTCCAGAAATATGAAATTATATAGCAATGTTAGACTATTCATAATCCAGATCAAAGTGACCTTAAATGATATGGATCTCATCTAAAAGGGGAATGAAAAGACGAAGGATAACATAGACACAGCATAGCTATAAATGAGTGTATGAAATAGAGAATTGTAACTAGGATGTTTATGCGATGCATTTAATTCCCAGCAACTTACAAAATTTTCTGTAACACTGATGTAATTCAAAAAATAATTTCAATCAAGTCTCACATCTTAATCAACTGTAAGTTCTTCTTGAAGCTATCATAACAGAAAAGTTGTGAGCAATCAAAAAACATCGTGGACTTCCCAAATATCGATGTAACTTGATGATTCCAGTTTGGCAATATATTCTTTTAAAACTTCGATAAGGTTTAAATTAGATTATACAAAAGATCTACCTGCAGTGTAATCATTGATAATAAGCACTAAACATGTCATAATGTGTGAACGGCTACTGACCAAATAGTACATAAGTTATTATTATTGGAGAGGGCAAGAATTAGAACTTAAAAGTGATACTTTATAACAATCAAAATATTTATTATAATAATACACTTCCTGATATAGTACATGACTATAATAAATTGCAATATAACTAATTTAGAATTTTTCAATGATCAAGAACTCATGTTATTATGATATATATATATATATATATATATATACATATATGATATAATTAAAAGGAAGTGTTGGTAAATATGATATAATTGGAATTAGTTGGTATAGGATCAATAGAAAAAAGGTAACTTATGGACTAACAGTTGCAGCTCCGCCAACTACAAATCTAAAGCATAATGAATATGTAGCTAAGAGATGAAGTGCTAAGCCTAGAGCTATATAAATATCTTAAATAGCCAAGTAGGAAGATTTCAAAACCAAGCTTGATAAAATCAATACATACATGTGACTTATTCTAGATAGTTAAGAAAAGATATCGGTAGAAGAAACAGAAAAGGTGATGTAATATACTCATGATCCTTTATCCCTTTAACAAATCTAAGTTTAGTGGTCCTGCTGGTTGACTGATGCATGAAGAGTTTGAAACCAAACTGTGACCCATAATCCAAGGAGCTTCTTCATTCCAAAAGCAGAGATCTTCATGAATAACTTAAAACAGTTAAGCAATGTAAGCCACAGTTACATAGTTCTTTGGGTTTTCTTCCTTCAGAAATATGCATTGAAATGCTTCTTATCTTAGCCATCAATAGCATCAACTTTAGCCAACCTGCTTAAATAAGATTCAAATTTTAAATTATGAAGAGAAACAATTGCATGCCCAAATAACCTGATATTCCTCTTGTGAATTGGAACATGGGCACGGATCCTCTGCTGTACCGCGATGCAATGCACGGTGCGGTATATTGCATGCACCGTCCAACGCACGATGGATGGCTGCACACGGGCACGTGCGGCATGCATCGCACGGCCCGCATCCACGCACGTGGACAGTGTGTGCGGTGCACCACACTGTGTGGTGCACCGTAGAGGATCTGCACACATTGGAACACATGCTTGGAAAAGACATGTATTAAATTATACAGTATAATTTTCATAATAGAACATTTTTCAGAAAACTGCAATCATGAATAAATTAAAAAGGTAGGAGTTTTATTTGGTATTAAAATGGTGACTATTATAGCATAAAATAATATCAATAATAGAAAATATTGGTATTATTGTCCAAATCAGGTGGTAGAAACTATTTTAGGAAGGAAAATTAGTAAAAAAAATTGAGATTTATAATAACTATTTTATCGTGGAAAAAGAAAAATTGTCAAATAACAGCTATTAGTTCTGTTATATAATGGCTGTCATAACTCATAACATAGCAGTGGTCACATAATGGCCATTATTTAATTATTTAAATAAGCAAAGAGATCTCCTTCAAAACCATTATAATGGTTTTTATAATGTTGTAATGGTCATTATTTAAAATCATATCTGCAATGGTTGTCATGCCGCTAGATGATTTTAGTTGCCTCTAGAATAAGACATTATATTCTACACAGAACATGGAAATCAACAGTGGAAAATCTCACATGAAATGGACAAGGTTCTTAGGTTATGGTTAAGATATGTTTGTCAAGCAAGCTTTTCAAACCATCATATTTTATGCATGCTTGTGTAGCAACAATTTGTTGATAAAGTTCAGGTATATGCTATTAATATAACAAAAACGTTCCAGACCTGATCTAGAATTGAGTTTTCATGCAGATGAAAGATTTCCACTAATATGAAGGCATGAAAAAAAATCATGAAAAATAAACCATGCCTGCAATGCAAATCGTGTACCGTAGCCTTCATAAATAAAAAAACATGAAAGCAGAATCAGTTACTATCTTATCTATATTAAGATGAAATATTACCAGCACTTTTGTTTACTCCTCACTACCAGAGTATCAGGCCTTATATATTAAAAAAAACTGAGAGGACTTGCTTTTGAAAATCACAATATGATAATATTATTGAATGACCTTCCACTATACTTGGATTATGTTTTAATCTTAGAATAACACGCTATTGGTTTTTTTGTTTTAATCACAATCCAGGAAATATGCCTTAGACTGTTAGAACAAAGCTATAAAATTATGGATGTGATTTAAGAAAACCAACAAAATTTTTATAATAGAAAAAATTACAAAACTTACAGAAAATCACAAAACCAAAATCAGAACCTAGAAGTGTGTGAGGTACTATCCTAAGACGTATTTTCGTTTCTCATATGGGAATAACCAGAAATACCATTCCAAATGTGACCGGGATTCCTCTACCAGTGAGCACAACTATGAAGGAGGTTGATGAAGAATTCTTTTAGCATTGAGCAAAGTAATAATGAAAACTTCTTAACTAAAAAATTAAAAGATAAAATTCTGGTGGAGGAGGAGAGGAAATAGCTTTGGATGGCCTACTAGACAAGGATCCAAGAGGGTTTTTTTATAGCCATCAATATGACATTTGGGCTTTTACTAGCCCATTAAAGATTGTAAATAGGTGCCCAACGGACAGAAAATTAAAATTCATATTAAAGTCCAATGGCCTGAAATTAAAACCAAATAAAGGAAATAATTAGTGTATTAAAAACACATTTAAATTAAATGATAAGATTTTGAAAATCAGAATTTTCCTATTTAAAATTCCAATAGATAACTTATTGTTATACTTTTAACCACTTCATATTTCGTAGTCCCTTGTTTGACATACCTTCCTATTGCTTTCTAGTTATACAAAATGACTTGCTGGTAGCTTTTTTGTATTGTTGTTTTTAAAGCACACAAGCCCTGGCACATAATGCAAGCATCGGGTATTGATCTATGTATTGGACTCGAAGTTCTGTTTTTCTTTCTCATCCTTGATTAGGATCTCTATTCTTACCTGGTCACTTTGTGAGAGCTCCTTCTGTTTGGTATCAGAGCAAGTGGTTAGTGGCTGGTCTTTTTGGCCTCATCATACTGTGGAAGCATGATGCTGAAGCCATGTGGGCTGCAATGGGATCAGTTGTAAATGCATGGCTTTCAATTACTTTGAAGCAGCTACTAAATCATGAAAGACCTGATTCTGCTTTGAGATCTGATCCTGGAATGCCGTCGTCACATGCACAGTCCATCTTCTATGCTGCATATTTTGCAATTCTGTCATGTAAGTCAGTGTTTGCAGGGCCCATATCATGCAATTTACGTAGAGGGCATGCCTAAAAATGGTCAATTACTCACCTCTAGCACATGCTTGCACACCTAATTGGTTGAAAGAAACCTTCCTGTCTGTCCTAATGCACTAGTTATGCATCTTTTAATTATGCATTTATATATTTGCACTTTTCAATGTTATAAAGTATCGCATCTATTTGTTCTTTTGATTATGCCAGATGAGTCTGCACCAATGATATTGTCAGCTTTCTCATTCTTTCTACATCTGACCATCCTTGCTATTTTCTAAGTTTGTGTGGGAAAGCCAATGTCCATTTGTTTAATTAGAAGAGAGGCAGTCTTATGGCCAGCTGATTAGGCAGTCAAAATGCTGTTCAATCCAGAATAAGAAACATTCATACATATACATGTTTAGCAATAAAGAATATGTCGAATTACAATTTTGGATGGAATGGTTTTTTCAAAGAAAACCTATGATTTTGTCAAGAGTTGTCTGATTTGGTTGTCAGGCAACTCATAATCCTGGAGGAGTGAACTGAATTAATCCATAGGGGCCAGTGCCAGAAATGTAAATTATACTCCTTAAGTTTGTTGTACATTTAACTTGCCAGTTCAACAAAAAGCTGGTGTTACAAGTGACATTAACTTACGACATGCCAGATTTTAGAATGCTAAAATCTTTTCTTGAGCGGCTGTGTTTACTCAGGTAAGAAAGAAATGTAGTAGTTGATAATGGCACATTCTATAGTTGCACATAAGCATCATGTTTTCTAATGATTGGGTCATTGTAATGATAATAATTAATAGGATGAAAGATTGGTAAATATGACATGTTCAATACGGAATCCTCATTGTACATGCAACACCCTTAAATACCTTGTACATTGGATTTGCTGACGATGAAGGAGGAACCATGAAGTATGAGACTTAATGAAGAAATGAGCATTTTGACGAGCAGATGAGAGAACGGTTAGGGTTATGTCACAACGTGCAAAATTGATATATGCTTAAAGAAGTGGCCGAGTACCATCCTGGGTGCTGCAGAATAGGTGTTAGGTATGGTTATATTAAGCTCCATGCTAAGAAATGTGTGTCGAAGCTGAACAATTTAAGCATGTCTTGGTCAGCCAAAAGTGCACATAATACACCTTAATACTTCAGTTGTGCTATGACCTATTCTTTGCTTTCTGGAGAATAAGAAAATTTTATGAAAATGACTGGTAATTACTTGTCCAAAGATAAAAATAAATACATTGAAGCTTTAGAAACATGAAGAATATAAGAACAGATCATAGGTGATACTATAATGAGGATGAACAAGCCGGCCAAATGAAGTGACTCAGTTTGCTATTCAGCTGATGGTAGTTGGAATTCAAAATTTCTCACCACTGTTTGGTCAAAGTTTCACATGAAGCTCAACAGACAATAGGAACATATGTTTAGTTCTCAATTGATTGCTTATCGATTTACTTGTAAACTATGCTGCAAGATGCTTAGTAATGAAGGATTGCGAGAACATGCTCTCTTTATTTTTCTTTAAGACTAAGAATGTTTGAGGATATGCTGCAGCTACATTGACTTAATGCACCAATGATGTAATATCTTGATGAATGAAAATTTTATTATTTGTCTAACCATCTATTCTTATTTATACAAGTTTTGCTGGAAGGAGAAACTGTTATTAGCATGCTAATTCTTTTGGTAAATCAAAGATAAAATTGCATTATCATGTTGTTGTCCTGTTGTTTGATTGCTTTCCAAACTTCAAAATAGAGTATGATTTTCTTCTATGTTTTTGTGTGACACAGTGGTCCAATGGCTGGGGATAAATTTATTTACAGTAACTGTTGGGATTTTTACCTGACTGGCAGCTGTTATCTTGTAAGAGCCATTACTTAAATCACCATGTTGCATTTATGAGCTTTTATTTAATTCTGTGACTTGTAGATCAGTTCCAGAATTTCCTTCATTGAAGATAAAGTTAGCTTTATTATTAATTTTAAGTAGCATTGTTACTTGTTAGGAAAGACATGCAACTCCCAGATGGCTAGTTATTTGCATCGAACTTCAACATTTTAACTATGTGGAATAAATATAATTTGTTTGTTAGTATCTGTTTGTTGCCTGATTTTTTCTCGAATTTCTTAATTTGACCTAATTTAGAAGACAAAAATATAGATAATTCCACCAACGATCACAATTATCCATATAAGAATAATGGGAGAACGTGATGACACAAAGGTTAAGAAAAAGGAAATTTAGAACCAGGATAAGTCTATGCCTTTTGTTTTATGCTCTTGTACTGCAAACTAGAGGAGTTATAAGGAGAAAGAAAAACCAAGACATGGTATTTTTCAACTTTAATGAAAGCATAGGAAAGAATGACACTGTAATTGGTTACCATTGAGCAGGGACTTTATGCTTAAAGTGTGTTCTTTATGATAAGGACATTAATGGAGTTGCAGTAATGTGTTGGATTTAGTTATAGCGACACGTAGAATCTCCAGTCATGTGCACCCTGCATCAAGAATTCTCTAAGTGTACATCTCGTCATGCTTATAGATGATCTTACATTTGATACATTGGAGGTGAACATGGTATATGTTACTTGCAGTGCAAATAATATGATGTTAATTAATGATAAAGGAATAAAATTGAAAGTAATATCAAGAAATTTGATGGATAAGATCAACCCTTTCCTATCGACATGGTGTCAGTCTAATTTGAGAAGGTTCCATAGAAGGATTTTGAGCTGATTTCTCTTACCAACTGTTGACCTGGTGACAGTCCTCATGATTTCAATTGGCAACGCGTCATCCCAATTCCCAGGTCCTCAGCATAATATATATATATATATATATATATATAGCCTGCCTGTTTAAGTCTTGAATTTTTTAGGATAAGCATGTTAAATCAGTAATGATACACGAAGAAGACTTGGTTCGGTGCTTTGGTAGCGATGCAATGCATGTTTAGTGGAAAGAAAGTTGAAAATGATGCTGAAGCCAAAAACAAAAAATGATGGCTGAAAGATAGTCGCCATCATTATTTTTGATAGCATAGGATCTGTCGCACAGAAAATCGAGAGACTTAAGAAGCTATATAGAGCCGTGTGGATGACCCAGAGAGGTGATTCTAGAGTGTAATGTGAATGACATCTCTGCGTCTAATAAAACCTTATGGAAGTTTCATCAGGGCCTGTAATTTGTACGGTGCACAATGTTAGGTGATATGGAGGTTCCAAGCTAATAATATGTGTATCCGTGTTTCTGTACTCTATTTTATTTCTGCAAACGCTTTTAAACTTTTTGCTAGTCATAATATCGTGTTTTAAGATCTTCTCTACAATTTACTTTTCATCCGTGCAGCAATTTGTGACTGCTTTGGACAGGATTTTGTCAAATCGTTATATAAAATATTTTTGTCGCAATATAATTGTAAGCTAGATAGCCTCCAAATTGTCTAGCCAAGTCTTATGGTTCAGATCCACATGCCATCTGTCTTGATATTACTGTTATTCTCATGTGATTTTGCAGTCATGGCTTCGGGTATCCCAAAACTTCACACTGTCAGCCAGGTCCTCGTCGGTGCTTTGTTGGGATCCACCTGTAGTATTTTCTGGTTCTGGATGTGGCATTCTTTCGTATTAGAAGCATCTGTTTCCTTTCTATGGTTCGGATCCTGGTGATTCTCGGTTCAGTAGCATCGTGTGCGGCCTTCTTGCCTCATGTAGTTCGGCATTGGCTCAGGGATGAGTGATAAATATCATGGACAAAGTAAAAAGATTATTAGAAATCAAGCAATGCAGTTGTTTTGTTCTTTGATGCATTATATTACATGTGAAGAATTTTGACGTAATCAATAGTGTACTGGAGCTGGAGCAACCATCATAACAATACTCCGAGAGTGGTAAGAAGAGATCAGGCTTGAAACCTCGGTGGTTGCTGTCTGGAATGCCTTGGCTTAGAGATATGATGCCTCTTTGTTAAGGTTCGTGATCGACCCTAAGCTAGCAGCAAATAAGCATATGCTAATCGCAATGAGAGTAAAATATGATTTTTCATTTTCCTGTTAATGCTGGAAAGCTGTAGAAAGGATATGGGGTAGTTTTAAAACTCAATTACATCAGATAATCCCAAGTTAATTTCTGGGTCTTCTACGAGGATTTTGAAAGCATCAAATTAAAGGAAGGAAGGTCGGTGTCAGCTTTTCTTTTCTTTTTTGAAGAAAGCTAGACTAAAATAAAGATGAGTGTGGGATTTCAACCTAGATAATCGGTGTCCAATATCTAATGATTTTCTTTCTTTCTTACTTTCTTTTTTGTTTTTCGGACCACGGGTGGAGGATGGGAGCAAAGGTTTCTTCTCTCTTTTCAGGAGAAAGCTCGACTAAAATCAGGACTAGGTCAGAAACTCGAACCTAGCTCATTGGTGGGTAATGCTTGAGTGATAGACAACTCATAGGGATGAACAAGTTTCGTCGTTCTACGGATGACCTAGGAAGGGACATTGCCTCTTCGCTAAAAGGACTGGCCTTTCTTATTTTGTCCAGATGCATAAATTCCAGAGCCGATAAAAGAAAATGTAGTCTAATTCACAAGAATGAATCCTGAGCACTTGGAAGCATCATCTATAGTATGATCACAGAATTAGTTACTTAGCTTGAATATACGTGTGTGCTCTTAAAAATCACGCTTGTATGGTCTGACAAACCACTGGTGTCTTCTGCCATACGGGAAAAGCGTGATTCCGATTGGTGCAAGGCAACCAGGCACATCTTTAGAAGTACACGCTCTATATAAAATACATCGGAGAGAAGCTCAGCAGGAATCCAGAAGTTGAAAGAAGAGAGGATATATCAGATTTTCCCTAGAAAGAGAAACTCTGAGAGATGGTAAATAAAAGAGTTTTTTTTTTATAAAAAAAAAAAAAAAAATCCTTGTAGCAAAAAGTCCAATCTGATACATTTCTTTGGTTTATGAATGACTTCATCAAGTACTACTTATTGAATCCGCAAAATTTACGCCACCTGTAAACTAACTCTACGATCTCAACAGAAATTATTAACCGTCATTGAAAACCACAGCAAGCACCGCACGCATTCATTTTATTTGCTGCTTTGCTTTGTTAATACCGAAGAAATGTGCATGATAGGAATAACATTAAAAATGTGCCCGCTTAATTAGACATCCAATCACCATTTTACCTTAGCATTGGTAAATTATAGAAACAACCAAAAAAGAGGAGTTTGCTTTTTCAAAAGTATGCCTTCATCGGATGATAGGCTGGCTAACAAAAGTCGCAGTAGGTCCTTCGATGATTTTAATAATTTAATTAATTATAACTTGTTTTAGCCGACCCCAACTAGTTTGGGATCATGGCTTAGTTGAGTAAAATTAATTATGGCTTGTTTAACAGTACATGCTACATACACAACCACGTTAATATTGCATCGTTCACTCAACGTTACAGAAAATAATTCCCGATTTGACTTCGCATGTTCATCTGAAATATGAAGTGATAAACTCAGCAAAAAAGGTTGCAAGACGTTGTATCTGTTCAAAAAATGCTCACCACTATATTTAAATTGTATAGCATGAATTTAAAATGGCTATGTTCCATAATATATAACTTGTACCATAATATGACACACAAGCATCAAACCTTCACTTTATAACCTTATCCATTGGGAAGCATCATCAATTATACACCAAGATGTCATCATTATAAATACGCAGAAAAACAACAAGTTTTCACGACTTAACCTTTTCACGTTGCAATAGAAGATTCAATCGAGGAGAGGGGAAAAAAAAAAAAAAGGAGAAAAAGAGTTGCAATAGAAGACAGAAATGCAGAAAGCTCACTTTTTGATATGCTCTCCACAATTACTATTTGCTTGAGCAGCAAAAGAAGAATAATATGTAGCACTTAACAAGACCAAGCACTAACTTGGCCCCTGCACATTATACACAAGGGAGCAAATAAAAAGGCTCATGTTTGCCATCATTAAAGGGCCAACCTCATATATCTTGTATAACTTCAACTGGCCCTATAGACTATTCCTGTTAGGAGAAAAGATATGAACTGATTGAGGAAGTGGCTATTAGCATTTGGCTGATTTCAGTGTTCATGGCCGTCTATGGTATTGCCTTCAGGTGGTGGAGGCTTTGATGCTGGAAAATAGGACCATGCAATTGCTGCAGCACCCAGGGTAACAACAAGACCAATTGAACCCCAAATCCATTTCTGCCTCTTCTTCCGCCTATGCCGCTGTTGCCGTGCCATTTCTGCAACAACAATTAATATTAGACATATTCAAATTGAGCCACATCTCTTCATTTTCTGATGGTTTGAAGAATAAGTCATATTCAATTCAAAACCTATTCAGATAAATAATTGCATGATATTTGCAGACAAAGGTTTGATCAAATGAGCCAAATAATTCAGGAAATATGGCATACAAAAATTGGAATATTTGCCAAACCTACAAAGAAATAATAGTTTGTATGGTAAAGGTAAGCATGCGATCTGCTCGCCAACAATTTATTAAGCAAAACAACAATTTTTTCCAGCCAGTCACGACTAAATAAATAAAGGATGATCGCATAGGCTGCTTACAACGATATATATACATACACATATATCTGTATATGTGCGTATGTGCATGGTAAAAGTTTGCTTATTTGCCAAGTAGTTAATCGTGGTAAGTTTGCTTATTTGTCAAGTAGTTAATTGACGTTTACAAGTAACTCAAAGGGATGGCAAAACAATCATAGCATCTTGTGAATTGAACTAAAGATGTGGCTAAGGTGAAGTAGACCGATGTAAAACCATTGGGCCAGAGAACTCTAGGAAGAATGCACAGGAAGCACAACATCAAACTCAGTGAAGTTTTAATTAAGAATGTTAATTTACGCATTGATAATCGAAAATGATTTGTTCAAATGATTAAGCCAATTAAAGGTCATTTGAGTAAAAATAAAGAAGCAATAAGCTAAAAGTTTACCAAGTCAAAGCAGGTCCACAGAAGGTAAACATGCATAAACGGCTTCTGTGGTTCTAAGGTTCAAAAGTATGTTTTTGCATGGTGCATTTATATAGCAACTACTGAACCAGCAGTTCTGAAGGTTTCAGTATTCTAAGTGCAATGGAGTTTGGAATGGTAATGAAAACAAAGACTTTACTGCTGTCATTTTACCCAAAATTGGCAGATGTGAGGTACTCCATCCACAGATGCCATGAGACACATATATCTGAAGTGAATGTTAAATCTTACACACGTTCTTCTTCTTCTTGTCATCCCTTTAGTTCTTTTAAGAGGGGGATACAAAGTAATAACTATTTAATTTCATGAACAGAGAAATATTAGACTTTGTTCCCTCTTTGCTAAATTTTTATATACACAACTTAGGAAAGCAACTACAATGCCTCTCTTAGGCTCTGTTTGGCACGGAGAATAGATTGTCGAAAGGATGGATGAAAAAGGAAGGATGGATGGATATCTTTCTGAATGTTTGATGAAATATAGAAGGATGAATAAGAATGATTCCATCCTATGTTTGGTATAGGAGGAATGAAAGAGAGGATGGATAATATTATATGGATGAAAAGGCATGAGCTCTTAAAAAAGTATTCATTTATGAGGGATAATTGGATCATTATAACAATTTATTACCCTATCTATCCTCTCTGCATCCTTTCAATTAGGACGCAAATTTGTGGGCCCGGGTGAATGGATAATCCATATTTTTTATCCATCTTCTCTAGCATTTTTTGAACTAAACGATGGATGGAAACCATCCATCCTTCTAATCCCATCCTTCCTTCCATTACCCCAACCAAACACAGGGTTAGTGCTGCAAAGCAAAATCTCCATAAACCTATCTGTATAGATATATAAAAATCTTTCAGCACTCAAAATCACAATCTAAAATCTAGTTCACTTCTCCTCCTGCCAAGACATCATCCTTTTGCATTGCAGCTTCCTCAACACATCACATTAGCTATCCTTTTGCATGCACCTGACATCACTTCTCATTTCTAACATATCCATTTCAAATTCTTAACTTCATCCAAATCTCTATTAATTCATTCTATAATCATCATTCACTCTATCATCTTTAACATTCTCCTTCTATTCTATATCATTCACTTTTCACCTTTTCATCTATCCTATATCATCACTATATTCACTTTTTTTCTATCATTTTCATTCATTCTTTATTTCATTTTTTTCATTTCTATCATTTATATACATATATTTACATAATCAGCTCATCCTATTCATTCCTTAATCCTATCCTTATATACTATTTGCCATTACCATACTTTGCATATATACAATTCATCTTGTTTTCGCATGGATGCCCTCCCTTTATATTTTGGCTAACTGTTTTAAGTTTCATTTGACACTATTAACCATTTTGTCTCAATATCCGCAAAAAAATTTAACATTCAATTTATATTAAAAGAGCTATACTTTTACATAATTTTGTCAAGAATATTAATACAAAAGGGTACTAAAGTTATTTATATTTAAAACAGGATATCAGTTAAAAATCTAATAAGAGGGGTATACATGCGAACAATGATTTTCAGAGGGCAGATATGCAATAAGCTACAATTGAACGGGTATATAAGCATAAAATCCTTTTTCAAAAACATAAAGATAAATTACTGCCCATATGTCATTGCAAGAGAAACTACTGTACAAGGAGAGGAAGGGGAAGAACAAATATCATGACCAGCACAGCAACAGAAAATAAACTTCCAGGTGGAAACAAACTACAGTAACCTGTGAGCAGAATAACCAATATATATCAAGAATTTAAAAGGCATTTCTTTCCGACATGTTTTAATTTGGTTAACCTGTGGTATCTTTGACTGAGTTCAGGAAGCATGCATAATCAAGGCCCATCCTGTTGCTGTCCAGCAGTAGCTACAGTGCAACTACCCAAAGAAAGGAGAAAAGGTATGGAGGGGAATAATCTTCTGTTTTAATTTTTATTTTTCCTTTTTTATTTTTTTTGTTTTGAGATTAGGAGGGGCAAACCCTACCTGCTACACTATACCCACCCCACCACTTGAGAGCCAATGCCACCGTAATCAAACACCCTCCCCCTTGCCCTAATGTTCAAGTTGATCAATTTTTCAGTTTAAAATCAACAATCACATAAAGCAAAAAGGGACCAATGAGCAAATCATGAAGTCCTTTAAACTAAAGACCATATTGGACTATTCTAGATGTTGATGCCACTGATAGATTGACATATAAAAGACAGGAATTCACTGCTTGGAGTTAAATATCATTAGAGGAGAGACAGGAAGAAAGAATAAGTTTAGCATGCTCACCAACAGCTTCCTGATTTCTTTGAGACATCTCCCTGTTTGCAGCTTCATAATAATGAAGCCGATCCCACAACCTTGCTATCTCAAAGTTCTTTGCCTCAATCTGAGGTTCCAACTCCAGCTCAACTTCAGCACGGGAATAACCCCGTCCCAAACAAGCTGCCACAAACCGTGCAATTTCAATTTGTTGGCACAATTCCTCTGCAGGATCACACATGATTGTTCATCCTTCTCTTCTGTCATGTTTGGGGGGTCAGGAAGCCTCAATCCCACAAGTGAGAGGTGATGGCTAAGCATCTGCCATTGGTTTTGCAAGTTCTTAACTGCTTCTTCTGCCTGCTTCTTCCTTTCAATTTCCAACAATAATTTGAGTCTCGTCGCATGCAGTTCATCCTCAACATTTAGACATGCAGATTGTGAGGCACCCTCACTAGAAATCTCTACAGTACAGAAAGAACAGGAGTGAGCCTAATTTGCTAAATTTCAGTAGTGTATATTACAGTTGCGTAAAGACTAAATCCATAACAAAGATGCGGTATGACAGTATAACTATGTAAAGTGCTCTAAGCTTGTAAATAGAAAAGATGCTCCATTATTTCCTTAAAAAAATTGCTTGATTGCTCAAGTTGTTAACCAAATGTATGCTGCTGATCAAACAATGGACAGTGCATTAAGTTTATTATATCTTCTCATTTAAGGGTTAACTGTCAGTGAAAAAAAAAAAATCAATGCAAGTAACCTATCAAACCTCATTGATCCAAAATGTGATGGTGATGTTCAGCAAACAAGAATGTCAGTTATGCAAAATGGTTGTTGGTTAACAAAAAGGTTTTTTTGGATCTAAATAGTTGAACAGCTAATAATGGCAGAGTTTAATCTCATTGATCCAAAATAAGCCACATCCACCAAAGCATTGTTTTATTGGTCTCTGCATTTGAACTGACAAACTGCTTTCAACTTTTCCCTTTCCTGCTTTACTTTTCTTTATTGTTCTTAAAAATTAGTCTTCCACTTAAAACCATGGATGAAAAGACACATATTACCTTACATTTCCAGCCCCGATGACGTTAAGTTCGTAAAATTCCTCTGCTTGTCGAAACATGATCAACATGTCAAGCCCAGTGCAATTGGTATCTTCCACGTCTTCCAATGGATAATAGGAGCAATTTAAGTTTTTATTCGGCACTACATGGACTCTTAATTCATCAGTATTGCATAAAATATCATACACACATGTCAAGACTTCAAACATTCGATTAGAAAAACATAAAACTAATGAAAAGAGCATAAAAACATGCAGAGAAAGGAAAGAGAGTGATGGATCAAATCAAATATCTAAACAAGATAAAAAATGGCAGGAAGGATACCTTCAAAGGCATCAAAATACTCCCCTAGAGGGGTACTTGGCTTCCACCGCTCATCAAGCTCAGTATTACTGGTTGTTGCTCACGAGTCTTGCGGATCGAAGAAAATCTTCCTTCTCCCCATCTTCTCCGATCAACAGCAACAACAAGCGCCGCTTCTTTAGATGCAATAGATCCACCACTAAAAACAGAATCTTGAAGCTTCCCCAGATGGAATTCAATGGAACAGATTCACCTCGACCTCCATTTCCACTACATCCTTTGTTCCCACTCCAGGAGCTCATGATGCAAACCATTCTCAGTCTCTTCGACACCCTTTTCATTCACCATGTCAACCTTCTTCTTCTCCACTTCAGGTGGCGGCGGCGGCGGCTGGGACCCAGCGACATCGTTCTGGGAGAAGCTCTTGAGAGGCGGGGCCCGCGTCTCTTGTGGTTGATGATGTACGGGGACGGAGGGAAGGAAGACGGCGAGTCGGGAAGGGGAGTGGTCTCCGGAGTGGCATAGAGCGCCGGTGAAACATTGGGACGAGGGAATGCTCTTCTTTCCAGAGGGGCTCGGAGGCGCCTTCTCCACCTTCACCCGGCGGCAGAGGAGGCTTCATGGTGGGGTTCCGAGATGCACCGGGCTCCAACAGCCTATCCAAGGCGATTGCCGTGAAGGTTGGCATGGCTCCCAGAGATGAAGTCCCTACCAGATTAAAGATCGAACCTTCCCGAACATCCAAGACCTAATCCACAAATATTCAATTACGAAACCTTGTTCAGATGAATTGAATCCTCTAACCAAATACCGAATTATAAGCGACAGGAATCTGTCCTTAATCATAAATTTTTAGGGTTTCTTCTACTATATTGAAGTCGAGACCACGAGGCTTCCTCCTCCTGGCGAAACCTAATTCCGAATGTGTTTCGATCGAGACCATGCAATTATTAGCTCCGAGTCCTAGAAATCCAGGTAGACCATTGGTCGGATGTGGAGGAGGGGGGGAGGATCGAGACCTAGCTAGTTCTCAGCCCTAAAAATTGGAAATTTCGATCGAAGAAATAGCAAAAGGAGAAATCTTCGTTGATTTACCTCGATCGCAGATGACTTCCCGAACGCCTTAGCTGATTCGGCTTCACGAATATTTTCGTTTGCCATAAAAAGAGAAACCTTGTAGCGGGGCAACCGCACGGGTTTTGCTAAACTCACCTGCCTTGACACCCACGATGCGCTCGATCCTTTGACCAGTTGGTGGGTGCCAGCGTTGAGGTCATTGGGTGGTGAATGGGTGGGTGGTTCCTTACGCGGTACCTCGCAACGTCTGTCACCACGTCCTCCGAGAGTCTTGGATCGGAAGGACATCTGTTGTTGCACAAACCGCGAACGGTGATCGTGAGCTAGCTGACGCGCTGTACAAAGAGTGACCTGTCTGCAAACTAATGGTTGGATTTTGTGTTTGGCGAATCGGGAACTACCGGATAGCCCGCAGCACGTTGCGGTGGCGCCCTGTGGCACCGCCAGTGCTAACTGGTGTCCGATGGCCTTATCGTCAAAAACCGTCGACATGAAATTTTGCATGTGGGCTGAGGGTGAAAGCGAACGGTTATAATCTACCCGTGTCCATTGTATACAAACATATGTACAAATTTCAACAGCTAACTAATATCCATAATAATATATATCTATATTCACTCACCTATCATCAGTGGCAGCCAGGTTAACGTTACACATCTTCGAATGAAAACGATACGAAAAATAATATACACCGTGTATCGAACATTTCCTGATTGGGATGGAACCATCTGGGAGCAACAACGCCTGGGATCTTACCCCTTTTCCCTTTTATTACAAAAAAAAAAAAAAACTAATATTCATAATTTTATGCATATTCATCGATACACATCTTGAAGTCGACTTGCGTGGCCCATCGATCAATTAGAGCTGGCACAAATTAGCCGCACAAACCCTTCAACCTCGCGTGACCAGCCCTTAACATGCGGTTATTTCGAAGGTACACCAAGGCATTCAAATCTCCTTCCATTCAATGATATATAGTTGGCCACAATGTTGGAACGTGCCATTAACCAAGAGATCTAAATCTCACTGGACGCATCTTCTCTCGCGTGCGAGTTGTTATCTCTGACAAACATCTCGGGTCTCTAGATTGTAATAGGCACCAACCTTCATCATATATAAATCTTTTTCCAATGGACCCTCCAGCTGAGTTGAGTAAGTCCAACTGAGTCACTCCATCCTATCCATGAACTTAGAGGAGACCTAAACAGAATTTTTCATAAATTTCAGATCGAGTATAGTTTCAATGAGCTTCTTCTAAACTCACAGAACTCTCTCTCTCTCTCCTCAAACTCTCTCCACACACCTTAGCTTCTTTCACTTACTCTCGCTCTCTCTGCTTAATTCCGTTCAGAAACTTTTTTTTTTACTCTGCACCAAGATGATCTAACTTAGATATGAAGGGTCCTTGCAGGATAAAATGACAAATGAACTTTTTATGTTTGTGGTGTTTCAGGGTTGATGGGACATTGGAGTGAGATTCAACTATCGTTAACAACTTCGAGATCGTTGGCCAGCTACTTAGATCCCTCCATCGCTACCCTCAAGTCTCCAACTCACCTCCAGTTCATTAGTCCGTAGCCTAGTCATTCTTAGTGGCCACATCTATAAAAAAATGTTGAATATAGATGTGGATAGATAATCATCTTATCCAAATAGGAATATTCAATTATACTTATCATCCTATATCATTTTTTAAAATATTCACATACTTTACCACATTAACATATTATTAATTTAATTACCTTCTACTTGATAATATTTTTGATATAATGATTATAATGGGTCAAAATGATTTATATAATATATTACATTGTTTTTCACTATCTAATTTATATCCATATTTGGTTATATAAATATGATATAAATTTTGCATACAACTAACATTCACACCCATACTCAATAAATAAAATAAATATAGCTATAGATATACAGTATTCGATATGTTTTAGTCATAAGATATAATCTGTTTAATTTTTATGTTTGTTTATGGACTCTTATCAAACCATTTTCATGTACCATAAGATTTTTGGATACTAAAATTCCAAGGTCAGGTAAAATTCTAAACGTTCGTGTAACTAAATGGTTTCGATCTTCTAACAAAATTATTTTTAAGTCATGCCATGACCTCTTTTGTTACTTCGATCATGTTTCTTAGCATGCTTTAAATGAGTGCCACAACAAATTTTGTACATGATGGAAGTGATTCGTAAAAGATTTATTGTATATTGCATTTTCCACGATTACCAAAAAAAAAGAAAAATGAAATAGTTGGGGTATTCTTGTAGAAAAATCTGAATCTTCTAATAGCTATCAAATTAGCAGTTAAGTTTTAGGGGATTATAGGCATGTGAAAAATTTTAGATTATAATAACCTAGAGCGGAAGCATATTTCAAAACTATTTCCAAACATAGATATTGATCTATTCATAAATTATCTAGTGATCTTTTACCATGCTAAAAATAAATTCTAGATTTTAAATTTGAACCAGAAAAATTTAAAAGAAGAAAGATCACATACTTACCTAATTTGCTATTCCTTTTCCTTGTTGGATCAGATCCGATGGATGTTCCGGATTTTTGTTGGAGCTACGTAAAAATCCAAACCACTACAAATATCCACGTAGAGTCAAAGCCTGATTAAAGTATCAAGATCTCTGGAGTGCTAGTACCTTGTAGATTTCACTTCTCTACTTGGATTAAACTCTTTCTTCAAGAACTAGAAGACAGAAGCCCCTGCAGAATCCTTTCATGCTGATTCAAGGGAGATAGCTGATAGGAGGCCAAGAGGAAGAGACATCCTTTCTTCTCTCTTATTTTCTCTCTTAATTTATCTCTCTTCATGCTATTTTAAACATGTAGAATCATGAAAAAAAGGGAGGAAGGGCAGTAACAAGGAAGTGGCGACATGGAGAAAAAAGATGAGAACTTATTAGTGCTCACCCTAACTTCATGCCCTCTTTATGTTGTAGCACAACCTAAGAGTCCATGCCAAACCATTGAATAAAATCACTATAATGATTCCAATTTAAAATAGCATTTAATATAAGATAGATTTTATCAAAAGGAGAGAGAGAGAGTTCCTAGATAGTGAAGGGGCACCAACGCTTTGGTGCTTACTTCTTTTTATGCACACAGAAGAGGGGGTGTAATTTCAGCACCCCTTCTCATAATTTGTCACCAAATGAAGAAGAATTTCAATAAACTTGGATTCAGGCTTCCTATTCTAATTGGGTTTGAAATTGGATTCAATTTGAATCCGATTTAAAATCCGATTCGAACCAAATTCGAAAGACTGTCAATCCTAATTCAATTAAAATTCGAATCTAAGTTTCATTAGGATTATAAATCCAATTAATCTCAAATTAGGTCAAGCCTAATTAAATTAAATCTGATTTAAAATATATAGGACTTGATCTATAATTTAATTAAATTCAATTGCATTGTAATATTTGCAATTAAATCCCTTTGCTTATAATTAGCAATTACTAAATATGTAATCCTTACATAATTAGCAGTTTTTAAATTCAAATCATTAATCCAATTGATAATCTGATTATGATCCAAGCTCTTGATATGGTCATGCTCTTTTTGTGTGTGACCCTAGAGGTTCTATTATATCTAGTAGTGAGACTACCATAATCACCATCATAGTATATTAAAATTCCTTCTGATGAGCTAGAACAATTTCAACTCACCTCAATAAGGATTGTTGATCCGAAAATGATCCTATTGAGTTCTCACAATCTACCAATGATGCTAGTAACATATAGTGGCAATCTAGCAGATCAGAAAAATCTAAATCCCTAGGTATAGTTACCATGTGATCAAATTCTTTTATCAAAAGTCCTGATATGATGTAGATTATACAACCATGTAAATTCTAAGCATCAATCATATGCAAGACTTAATTAACTTGAGTCCAATCATAAATTCCATGAACACTCTTTTCCATTATCACGTTACTATGGCCATGGACTAAAGACTTAGTTTCTTAGGTCATATAGGACTACTTCTCAACTACTAAGATCTATAGATCTTTATAAGTGTACTTCATATTCCTACAGCGAACCTACTATAGCTAACGAATACCGTAAGGACCCGAATAGTTGGGTTATGTGTTGTCAAACTATAACAATCCCATTATGAGTAGTCGAGGCATTGTAAATTTAAGAACTACATGTATAAACTACTGTATCGGAAAGTCATTGATGAGTAAGTAAAATTTTAAGAAATTCTTATTCTTGGTCATGCTTAGTACTATTGTTCTTTAACAACCATTTGCATTCTCGCTCTAGTATCCTCTGTACTATAAACTCGAGACTGTCTATCTGAAAGGGAAGCGATCCATATACCAATCTTGATAAATTGGTCACCGTCTCTGAATGATCTAACGATCGAGAATAATTTAGAAATTAATCTATAATGATACATGTTCAAATCTTCAATCTTGAAAATATATGTCATTATCCATTAATTTCTTGGACAAGCACAAACACACTATGTATGAATGGATAAGAAAATTATCTATTTTATTAATTTAAATAAATCAAGTACAAAAATATATCAAAGAATTATTATAATGGCTATGCTAACTTGATTTCTAGGATATATATCTAACATTCACAATTTAAATCCTAGCTTGTTAGCTTATTAGTTTGTAAGAAAAAAAATCATAGAACTTATTTTTCCTTTCCACATGTTTTAGGCCGAAAATGTTGAGTTGATATAGGTCATGATCAAATGGACTTCTCAATCCACATATTGAGTAGAAAATTATCCAAATCTATTGGATTATCTAAACAAGCTCTAAGAGGTACATAAACCATTTCCATTTGTATCACTGTTTTGTTGTATTTCAAAATTAGAACGGAAGTGGGCAGGTCCAAGATTAGGGCAAGAGGATAGAGCCCAAACTCACGAGTAGGTCCTAGAGTTTGGTCGATAATCACTCGTGAATTACTTAACAGTTTTAGGGCCTATTTAAAAGTATATTTTAGCTGTCTAAAAAAATATACACATGTAGAATGTTATATAATCAAAAAGTTTTTTAATTGGTATTGTTGGGATATCCTGGTTCAGCTGAACCAAGCTCCGGTTCGACTTATCGAAGCCCCGGTCTCTGGACTACGACTTCGGACTAAGCGAAGGCAACCGCAAGTAACTCAAGGCTTCATACCGAACTACAACATCCGAAGGCCAGTCCTTCGGGTAGCACCTTCGACCCGGCCGAAGTATGAACTATTCATCAACTTCCGAAGACACGAACTTCGGTCCCCGCCGTAGACATGATCTCCGTCTCGGGGAAATACCAAGCCTTTGGCCCATGCAAGGGAAACCCGAAGCTTGAACCACAATCTGTTCCAAAAAGGAAACTGTAACCAATGGTTACAATCGACACTCATCATGCCATGATCATGGCGCGCAATTCCTGCAGCCACGCCTCCAATATGGCAGAACAGCTCATTGATAACCCATGATCACCAATCATGGGAGATATTGGCTCCCCATGATCTTCGGGAAAAAGAGCGGGCCACAGACCGGATGCCATCTTTTAAATATGGGTAAGAAGGATGGCTCGAGAGGTACGCTGTGAACAATCTCGCACACATACACTTTCAATCTTCAAGAACTCTTTTTCTCTTCCACTCTCGATATCTTCCCCATTCTGTGGTTGGAATCCGCCACTGACTTAGGCATCGGAGTGTCCTCCGCCAGAATAACTCCGGCAAGAGACCTATTTTGCAGGTGAACAGGGAGTGGTCCTGTGACGCAGCGGCTCCGACCGACCATCCGGGACTCCACACCAACAGATTGGCGTGCCAGGTAGGGGAAGCGTTATTAAAATTGTGTTAAGGTCCCTCCTAGACAAGGGGAAAAAACAAAGAAGTTTTTGATGGCAAGTGAAAAGCTCAAAATGCTTCTACAAGCCAGAGTCGTTCTCCGTCTCAGGGGGTGCACCCTCGGAGGAGAACGATGTTTCACCTCCCACAGTTATTGTGAGAGCACAGCAGTCGAAGCTCTTATGAACCAGGTCGCCAACCTGACGGCCATGGTTCAAGAGTTCCAGACAGAGAGCCTTTCCGTGGCAAACCCACCGGCTGTTTCTAGACATAGCTCTCTCGATCCCGAAGAATGAGAGCACTACGGGAGGATTCAGCGCATCCCTCCCCCGTTCTCGGCCCTCTCCCGAAGGCCAAACTTCGAGACTGCCTAGGTCTGCCGATTCCCCGCAAAAAGGGAAAAGGCCTAGGCAAACTTCCTCCTCCTCCGAAGACTCCACTCCGATGGAGAGAGCGCCCCAGCAGACTCCCGATTATGACGGGAGGTTCAGAGTCATTGAATCAGAGATGGCAAGGGCGCGAGAACCAAGAATGCGGGATCAAAGAGATCCTGATGACTTGATTGTGGGTGATCTACGTTCACCCTACACCCACCGCATCATGGCTGAGACATTCCTCGGCACTTCAGGGTTCCCCAGATGGAATCCTAAGACTGGCACCTCCGACCCCCTCGACCATTGGGCAGCTTCAAAGCCCATATGATGATCCAAGGAGCTTCAGATGCAATGTACTATTTGGTGTTCCTGGCTACCTTGAAGAAGTCCGCTCGGATGTGGTACTCGAGCCTGCGCTCAGGTACCATCGATTCCTTTTTCGAGTTAGAAAATTATTTGTCTTGCATTTCAGGACCTGTCGCAAGACTCCTCGAAATACGGACACACTATTCCTCCTTCACTAGAATGAAGGAGAGAGCCTGAGAGATTACATCTCCAGGTTCAATGCGACCATGTTTGAGATCCCCGATCTCAACGCGCACGTGGCCATGTCAGCACTGAAGAAGGGGCTTCGAACCTCCAGGCTTACTTTTTTCCTAGACAAGAAGTTTCCTAAAAGCTATGCTGAGCTCCTGTCAAGGGCTCAGAAAAACGCTGATGCTGAAGAGCAGGCGGCAATCGATGTTTGATTGAAGGAAACCCCTTTCAAAGAAGAAGAATAACATGGGGCAAGGCCCCCAAACTTCCAATAACAACGGCGGCAGATATACAACCACCGAAGAAGCCCTCTCAAGCCTAGAGCATTGGGAGGAAGATTCGACTCCTACACCCCCTCAACCTCCCTCGAGAGAAGATCCTAATGGAGATAGAAAAGAAACTATCTCCAATGCCCATCCATGAAGGCCTCCTCTTCCGCAAGGAACAGGAAAAATTCTGTCGATTCCCATCGGACCACGCACCACAACACAGAAGAATGCATCCAGCTGAGGGAGCCTATCGAGGATCTCATCAAGAGAGGATACCTGGATGGTACATCGGTCGCTAGAGACCCCGTCGGAACGAGCAACTGTTCCCCAGCCACCTCCTGAAGAGACCGAATTGCCAAATCAAAGACCCACCAATGGAGGTGTAGGATGATACAACCCGCCCCACCAACTAAGAAGGGATGAAGATGAAGCTTCAAAGCGACTGAAAGATAACAACTCCATCCTCTTCTCCGACGACGACCTTGCGGGAGTTCGGCTCTCGCATGACGACCCCTCTTGTAATTTCGGTCGTAGTGGCCAATTATGATGTACAGAGAGTTCTTATTGATAATGAAAGTTTGACTGATGTTTTGATGTACGATGCATTCTCCAAATGTTTTTGCCTAGACATCAACTGCAAAGATCCCCCATACCCTCTTCCGATTTTGAGGGCAACCAAGTTATGCCGAAGGGGAGAGATAGTGTTGCCTTGCTACCCTGGCTCTGGCCTCGACAAAGACATTGTCGATCAACTTCCACGGTGGTCCAGATCCCCTCAGCATACACATTATTCTGGGGAGGCCCGTCTTGAACAGGTTCCGGACCGTGATCTCCTCTCACTACCTCTTGGTACGCTTCCCCACCAGGATGGTGTTGGAGAAGTTAGAGGGAACCAGAGGACGGCACGACAATGCCTAATGATTGAAGACAGGCATTTCAAGGATTCGACTACTCCAGATCAGCTGGATCCGAGGGATTCGACCACAAAACCTTGGTGAACCCATGGAGAGGACCATCCCGATACCTTTGAAAGAGGAATATCCCTCCGAGTTGTGTAGATCGGGAGCGCCCTTGATAAGGAAACCAAAATGAAGCTTGATCGTTTTCTCAGGGACAACGTCGATGTCTTCGCCTGGTCGGCTTCGGACATGCCCGGGATTCTCGCCAAAGTGATTACTCATCGGCTGGAAGTAACCCCTGGGTACAAGCCGGTGCGATAGAAGAAGAGAGCTTCATCCCCGAAAGACAGCAAGCTGTGATGGAAGAGGTTTGCAAGCTCCTCAAGGCAGGGTTTCATCAGAGGCCCGCTACCCCGATTTTCTGGCCAATGTGGTAATGGTGAAGAAAAGCTAACAGCAAGTGGAGATCTGCATCGACTGTACGGACCTCGACAAGGCTTGCCCAAAGGACAGCTTCCCACTTCCAAAGATTGATCAACTGGTCGATGCTATCGCCGGCCACCAGTTGCTGAGCTTTATGGACGCCTTCTCCAGCTACAACCAAATCAGAATGGTCCGCAAGATGAGGAGAAGATGGCATTCATCACTGACAAAGGTCTCTACTGCTACAGATGATGCCGTTCGGTCTTAAGAACACGGAGCAACATTTCAAAGACTCTCAATAAGGTATTCGAAAAGCAACTGGAAAGAAATATGGAGGCCTATGTTGACGACTTGATCGTCAAGAGTCTCCACCGGAGAGACCACATCCGCGACTTGGAGGAGTCATTCAGCGCTCTCCGGCACTACCACATGAAGTTAAACCCGGCGAAGTGCACCTTCGGGATCACGTCGGGTAAATTCCTGGGCTTCCTTGTCACCAAACGAGGGATTGAGGCCAACCCCAAGAAGATCCAGGCCTTGAAGGATATGAGACATCCCTCCTGTAAAAAAAAAGTCCAACAGTTGACAGGGAGGATTGCCTCCTAAGCAGATTTATCTCTCGTCAGCCGAGAAATGTCTTCCGTTCTTCAAGGTACTTCGGCAATCAAAGGGCTTCGAATGGTCCGAAGACTGTCGCGTTGCCTTTGAGGAATTAAGAAGTATTTGGAGACCTCGCCATTACTCTCCAAGCCAAAAGAAGGCGAGGTCCTCTACCTGTATCTCTCTACTTCAGACGAAGCAATGAGTTCAGTTCTTGTCCGGAAGGAAGGAGACGGGTCCCACAAGCCGATATTACATTAGCAAGATCCTGCATGACGCAGAAACGCGATATGCAAGGATGCAGAGAGCTGATCTACTCTTAGTGATTGCAGCAAAGTGACTACGGCCATATTTCCAGGCCCGCTATCGTGGTGCTGACTGATCAACCTCTCAAGACCGTTTCTCAATCATCGGACACTTCTAGAAGGATAGCCAAGTGGGCTAGAAGCTAAGCGAATTTGACATTAGCTTCCAGCCCTGAGCGGCTATGAAGGCCCAGGTGCTCTCCGATTTTCTGGCCGAGTGCACCTGGAAGTCCGAAGATGAAGCCTCTTCGGAAGAAGAAGAAGCCCTGAAGGAGACGAAGTCTGTTTGGGTACTTCATATAGACGGAGCTTCCAATGCTACCGGGTGCGGGGCTGGACTCATGTTGGCCGAACCTGACGGCCAGATCATAGAGTATGCACTCCGCTTCTCCTTCCCACGCCTCCAATAACCAGGCTGAATATGAGGCCCTACTCGCTGGACTTCGGATCGCCAAAGATCTGGGAGTCCGGGAACTCCGAACCTTCTCCGATTCTCAACTGGTTGTGAATCAAGTCAATGGAGAGTACGCAGCCAAAGATCCAACCATGGTGCAATACTTGGAGAAGGTTCATGCTTTATCCTCCCAACTGGAACATTTGAAATTATTCATGTTCTCCGATCAGAGAACTCCGAGTGGATGCACTGTCTCAACTGGCAACTACAGCACCGGAGTCTCTCGGATGCACCTTTGTTGAACATCTTGAAACTTCAAGCATTGTCGAAGAGGCTAAGAGGTGTGCCAGTTGATACTGAGCCAAGCTGGATGGATCCCATCATTAGATTCCTGAATGAAGGAGAACTGCCCGAAGATAAGGCAAAGGCCAAAAAGATCCGCTGGATGGCGTCTCAATACGTCATCTTAGACGGAACCCTCTACAAGAGATCGTTCTCCAACCACTATTGAAATGCCTCGGACCCACCGATGCAAATATGTATTGAGAGAGGTCCACGAGGGAATATGCGGGGATCACTTGGGAGGCAGATCTCTAGCATACAAGATTATTCGTGTCACGCCCCGAATCCAATACCGGAATCGGCTACGTGACCGGCCGCACAAACCCTAGGTTTTACCCTAGAGATCATGTAAGGCCTAATTACACCAGAGTCAACATATCAAAAGAAAACTTATATCATATAATTAATCAGGTGGCATCCATTTATTAAATCAGTCAACTATTGATCTACTGATTACACAAGCATCAGCAATCGTAACTAAACTCTAACTCTAACTAACTCAGCATGTATAGGTCTTCGTCTCATGCCAGCCCAAATCTTGTCACGTGTCCTGAGTCTCTGAAAATTTAAAAGGTTAGAAAGTGAGCTATACAGCCCAGTAAGGCTTCTATATGATCATTCCAAATAATAATATAATTTTCTGAAACAATAAAATACCAATATGATATGTCAATGCAATCAAATGATTTCAGCCTCATGTATTACGAACTTTGATAACTTTGCATTTTCCTTTAATATTCTCATTATTTCACCTTTATCTTTAGGGTTCTGGTCTAGCCACGGTCATGTACCAGCCCATGACTGGCAACCACAAAGCGACCATGCATACTATGGTCGGTCCTGCTCACTTACTAAGCCCGTGGCTCGGCTGTCCCACGTACTATCCGCCCGTGGCCGGCTCCCACATACAAAGCCCGTGGCTCAGGCTGTATAACCACGGTGCAACCGTAGCATGGCTAGACCAAATACCGTATTTACTTCATTAACACTTGTCAAAACTTTTTTTTTTTTTTTGTGATCTCTCGATAACCGGTATCGTGGTCCAACCCATCCGGATATCAATTTCTTATAACATCACGCATGAGATATCGACAATAATAATGATAAAACCATAATATCAACACAAATCTCAACTCTTCCATTGACCGACATCACGGTCCAAATCATCAAAATAGAACTTTTATCCGATAAACACGATATCCGGAATATAAAATAATAACAATCATAATCAATTGTTCTTCATAAAACTCAACTACACCATATATCAATAATTCATGCATGCCAATGATCATGCACTCGGATCAAAACCATGCATATAAAATAATATATAAACTGGTAATCACGTCAGAATCCTTACCTTATCGCCAATCCTAATATATAGACACTAGTCAGTACCCGAATTTTTGCTCGATGCCTCTCTGCTCAGAACACTGATTCCCTACATTAATATAAATTTAATCAAAATCTAATTTCCCGAATTTCATGAATTTCGAGAAAATTCCTGGATTCTCTCTTCTTCTCTCTCTCTTCCTTCTCTCTCCATTCTCTCTCCTTTCTCTCTCTTCTTCTCTCTCCTCTTTCTCTCTCTTCCTTTTCTTTCTCCTCCTTCTCTCTCCTCTTTCTCTCTCCTCTTTCTTTCTCCTCCTTCTCTCTCCTCCTTCTCTCTCCTCTTTCTCTCCTCCTTCTCTATCCTCTTATCATATATTTATATATAATATTTTATTATATATATATATATATATATTTTAATTTTTTTTTCTGGCCGTACATAACCCTTTTTTTTCTTTTCTTTTCTTTTCTTTCTCTCTTTTTATTTTTTTTTCCTTCTCCTTTCTTTCTTTCTCTTCTCCCGAACACCCCTGCTCCCATCTTTATTCAACCGAACCCCCTCTCCCCCGGTTGCCGACGCCGGCCACGAGAGACGATCACCGAGAGGAGGGCTCGGCAGACCGGAGGTGAACCGAAGGGAGGACGGTGGTGTGGCCATCGTCGACGTACGGCCAAGCAAAATCGGAAGAACCCAACCAAAATCTCGACAAGTCCTCCCCTAAAAATTAAATTAAATGAAGAAAGACTCACCGGCTTCGACAATTTTTGGATGCTTGCCGGAGAGGAAGGAATACCGCGGTGAGATGGTTCGATAAGCGGCGGTGTGGGGGATTTTAATGTGGAACCACCGACGACATCTCATCGTCTGGGAAACGGAGATTGCGTCGGCCGGAGTCCCGATCCAGCCCACCACACACGGCACCGCCCAGCCTCCCTCTCCTCCCCGACTCCTTCCCGATGTCTCCGGCGAAGACCCCGGTCGGAACAAGGGAGAAGTAACCTCCCTATGGTGTCCTCTTTTTTTTTTTTTTTTTTATTTGGCTGGGTCGAAGTCGGCTGGGCCTGCCGACTTCGGCCCAAAGTCTAAATATTACAATTCGACAAGGGTATTACTGGCCCTCCATCCAGAAGGACTCAGCTGATTTCGTGCGTTAGTGCGACCAATGCCAGAGGTATGCCAATGTGCAGACATAACCTGCGAGTCACCTGACTCAGTTGGCAGCCCCATGGCCCTTTGCCCAGTGGGGGATGGACATTCTTAGCCCGTTCCACCAGCATCAGGGCAAAGGAAGTTTCTCCTAGTGGCCATCGACTATTTCACGAAGTGGGTGGAAGCCGAACCATTGCCCAATCACAGAGGGCAAGGTAAAAGTTTTATAAAAAATTCCATCATCTTCAGGTTCGGCATCCCACATGTCATCATCACAAATAATGGAAGACAATTCGACAATCCGAAGTTCAAAGACTTCTATGCTCGGTACCATATCCAGCATCGGCTAACATCCGTTGCTCATCCACAGTCCAACGAGAGAGCCGAAGTCACCAACCGAACCATTCTCCATGGTCTGAAGACAAGGTTGAACACCGCCAAAGGGCTTTGGGCAGAAGAACTGACCTCCATTTTTTGGGCGTACCGAACTACCCCAAGAGTGGCCACGGCGAATCTCCGTTCAACCTAGCATACGGCACCGAAGCCGTGCTACCTATCGAAGTCTCCCTACAGTCCCTGAAAATTGACAACTATGAAGAGCCTGAGAATTCCGATCGTAGAAGGATTGATCTGGATTTGCTATCAAGCACCAGACTACATGCACAAATAAGAATGGCGGCATACCAGCAAAAGGTCGTCAAGTACTACAACGCAAGGGTGAAGGAGCAAACTTTTCGCACGGGGGACATGGTATTGCGAAGAGCAGAGGGTGTCCAGGCAAACGAAACAGGATAAACTCTCCCCCAACTGGGAAGGTCCATATCAAGTCGAAGAAGTCATTCGACCAGGGACATATCGACTCAAGACCCTGGAGGGAAAGACCCTGGAGGGAAAGACCCTATCCCGGTCATGGAATGTACAAAACCTTCGCAAATACTATCAATAAAAAAAAGTTCCAAAAAACTCCTGTGCAAAGCTCCTCAACTTACTCAACTCAGAATGGCTAGTTGCATCGACTGAACGACAATAGCCCGAACGACCTGATCTAAAAATCGGTCAACTGCGCAAAGGAGAGTCTAATCCACTCACCTTATCGATATGCCCGACGAGCGCAATGGATGGCCTAACCAGGCCACCAAAAAGATCAAAGGCGCAGGGATGGTTTTCGTAACCTACCCTACGGTGAATCCAAACACGCGCCGAGGCGGGCATGAATAGCCTACCTTAATCACGACAGAAAGTGCACAGGGATGGTGTAAACACCCTACCCTACGAAAATCCGAACACATGCCTAAAAGGACCACTGTTGTCCTCTCTGTCAATAAAAACACTCTCAGACGGTCCAACGGACCCTACTTCTTCCCTACAGACCGCAAGTGGTCTACGGAGTCTACATTATGGACAAATTGTGATGCAACATATCGCAGAAAATACACAAAAGAGGTAAAAAAAGATCTTTCATTTCTTTCAAATTTTTACAAAAAAAAAGAAAGAGAAAAGAAAGAAGACTCTCCTAAAAAGAGAGTAAGAAAAAGAAAAAAAACTCTCCTAAGAGAGATATAAAAAAAAAAAGAGCAGCAACAGCAACAGCAAGGTTGGAAAATTTGCATTAACTTCCCGACGGGTTTTTCCCGTACCGTCGGGGAGAGACCAGATGGAACGACGAAGGGCCCCCGGGGTTCTTGTCCGAACTTGAGTCCGACTCCTCATCAGAGTCAGAGATCGAATTCGTGGCTGGGAAAGAGAACGGAGGGTTTGATATTATCCAAGCCATTCAAGTTATAAAACTTGGAGGCTTTCCTCCGGCACTCCCAAAACCCCTGGTGGAAGGAGTCCAGGACCACCCCGATGAGCTCATCTTTGAAGGCGGCAGAAGCTCTGAAGTTTGCAACGGTATCCGTCGCCTCCTTCTTTGCCTCCTCCACCGTCGTGGTCTCCATCGTGACTTGGGCCCATGCCTCCCTCAACTGAGCCTCCAGAAGGCGGACTTTCTTCTCGAGACGGTCCACTAGAGGCTCCTCCTCTTCGCCTCCAGGCCCAGATGACTCCGGACTTCGCTTCCTCTTGGGGTTAATAGCCCTCCTCTTCGCTGCACGACGGAGCTCAGAAGTGCTGAAACTCATGGCTAATGGAGGGAAGACACCAACAGGAATGATAGCCTTCGATAGCAGGGGACAGGGTCTTATTTATAGAAACCCTACGCCCATGACCGACTGCGGGGAGGCGCGTCCCACTTCTTTCCCGGCCGTTTGAGAAGGCACCACGTGTCCGGGCGATGCTTCGAGAACCAGAAAGTCTCTCGAAAGCCATCCCCAGGATCGCAACCGCCATCGCTTCGAATCCGGAGAAATCCACATCGTGCGACGGCATCATTAATGGTCTCTTTTTGGAAAAAAGAGGCCCGGCAGCTCATAAGGCGCAAGAGATTACGACTGTACAAATTTCGACGTGCCACATGGATAACAATGATCCTAAATCAAATCTCCCAAATCATGATTGGCGGGGAGATGACTCCTGTCCGCCCCAACGGACAAGCTCAACATCCGAAGAAGGCAACGCAACGGAGTTTTGGTCCGTTCAAGGGTTCATCCTCACCGACTGAACGGCCTTCGGCCACGACTATTCAACCAAGCAGAAAAGAGAATGGTAAAAACGGTTCCTATCGATTGAACGGCCTTTGGAGGCTATCGTTCGACTAGGCAAAAGGAGAAACGATAGAACCGTTTCAGGCTACACATAAGGCACAACAATGCATATGCAGAAATGAGAATTCATTCCAAAATCTGGAAAAATTGCAATACAAAGTTCATTGACAATACAAGTAAGAAAGGAAGAAAATACATTCAGAGTGATGCAGGTCACTCGACATCAGCAGGAGAGGCTCCACACCACAGGACTGGAGCAACTTGTCAACTTGCTCAGAGAGGATCTCATCAATCTGGGCCGGGACGGGAGACCTTCAGCCTGGACTCCTCCAGCCTGAGTTGCCTCCTGGGCCGAGATTAGAGCTGGGATCACCTCCGAATTTTCTACTGGGGTAGCAGCCTCCTCCACCGGACATGGCGACTCCTCGACCTCCCCTGTGGCTTCAGCCTCCTCCGCTTCTCCTCCTCCTCCCAATTATGTTGTAGGAGGGATCATCGAAAGGTCGAGGTGAGGGAGGGTCCCCTTTACCTTGGAGAGCCCGTCATTGAAGCCGTAATGGTAGGCATACAATGCTTCATCCATCTCTTCTAAAATTGCGAAGACATCTTGAAGTCAGCCACGGCATTGTCTATTCACTTCCTCAAAGCTTCAGACTCCCTCTTGGCGGCTTCGGCCTCCCTCTTAGCGGCTCTTCGATTCTAGGGCTTCGGATTCTAGGATCGCCTCTCGGCCCCCTAGAAGCCTCCTCCATCACCTTGGATAGGTTCTCCATCCTCTCCTGATCCTCCCTGGCAACCCGCTCCGGGATTCAACTTCCTTCCTGCTCCTGTTCCATCTTGCCTCTTGTCCCACTATCCTCGAGTGGGCGCTCTTCAACTTGTCCTTCAGGTCATGAACTTCATCAGTTACCCAGACAAGACGGTCCTCCATAGATTGCTTCAGCTCTTCGGCTACTTCCCTGGCAGCCCTAGCAGTTTGAAGCTCCTCCTTGAGGTCATGGATGAGGCTGTCCACGTTCCCCAGGCCTTCCTCCATGAAGGTGAAGTCATAGACCAACTACATCAAAAAAGAAGAATCGAGGGTCAAATAACTCTCAAGGCAAAGGAGGCGATGATAGTCATACATGTTGCAGGGCGACGACCGGAATTAGACACCTTGAGAAAGCTCCAGTTCCGAAGAATTGCCAGGTTATGGGGCTATATCGTACCCTTCAATGCCTGCCTGGCTTCCTCCGGGACCAGCAGCCCTCCCATAGGCGGAAGCTCCGAAGAGTTCGTCGAACGGCCTCGGCTGAAGAAGCCCCGTAGCGGACGGACTCTCCTTCGACTTGCCGTGCTTTGCCCTTATCAGCGTGGAGGGACAAACAGGTGGCACATCCACTCCTTGAGGCGGGCCCCCCGTTGTGTCGACTAGGGAGCGACCGCCGGTAGAGTCTCGACTGGACAGGGCCTCGGTGGAGCCCCTTCCGCAGTCACTGCATCTTCCCTCGAGGCACCTCGGGAGGACGAAGTGCTTTGGTCCCTTCGGGACCATCCCTCCGAGCTTTTTTTCGAGCTGCAGACCTGGTGGAAGGGGCCTGTGCAACCCTCATCTCCGAAGTCTGGCGAAGCCAGCTCAAATTGCGCTTTATCCTACCACCTGTAGGCAAAGAGGATCACCTCAGTTAAAAGAGGTTACAATAAAATCTAAGTAGAGGAGCAGAAATTTTCACCGCTATACCTGGTAAGGGAAATTTACTGATTCCCGCTCGATGGAGGTTCCTCTCCTCCAACAACTCCCAGATAGGGCAACTTCCAAGTTGGTCAGAAGATCATAATCCAACTGATCGGACCGCTAAGACTTTCTTCATCATTGGCGGTCAGGCGAGGCTTCTTCCATATAGTGTCGAAGCCCCATGGGTCAAAGACAATACAAATATGAAGACAGGTTCCGTTCCCACCCGGATGGCACTCGGCATGTTCTTAATCACCTTGTGGCCCGATCTGGGGCCGATCACCCCACCATCCATTGCTGTGGAAGTCCACTCTTGAGGACGAAAAGGGCCGTGAACAAGTTGGTCCTAGGCTCTACGTTGGCGATGCTGCACATAACCAGGAACCCACAGATGTTCCTGATGTGTGTTGGGGTCAACTGCGCTGGCACCACTTGGTACAACGAAAAATCTTAACAAGAAGGGGTGCCAGGGGAAACCGAAGACCAGCCTTCAGGTGATCTTCGTATACACTAGTACCCATGGGGAGCTTTGTTCGCCCGCTCCTCGGGCGCAGGGAGACAAAGGAAAACTCCTCAGGATGCGGTAGCATTCCCAGAATGGTTGCCTTGCTCTGAAAACCGAGCTGGGACGGACTCCGGACCTACTACATCTCCGGCCCCGAGGGCCCAACCTGCTTTCCCTGACTCTCTACGTTCTCTTCCATGACAAGGAATGAAGCAAAGGAGCGGAAAGAGGATTCTACCTACCTGAAGAATAGACTAGTATCCAGAACGGTTTGGGCGGAGAATGAGACGAGATTGAAGAAGCTTCCTTGCCCAGACCTTCATCCTTTTTCCAAAAAAGTTAGGTTCTCTGGACGCCCATCGAGGGTTACTTTGACTCAAGGTTACCCTAGAGGTAACCCACTTGCGAATGACCGCCAGGATAAGATCTATCCTTCATCCAACAGGCGGAGAACAGCCACCACAACTATCCAAATCCCAACCAAAAATATTGCCTCAACCACTGTGCACGGATGAGAAGAGTTAGCCTCAGGGCACCTATTTTTCCCATCCGGGAATGGCACCTATCCACCATCTGATTCTCAGATCGTGATGGACAGCCCAATAGAGGTCCCGTAATCATTCACTGCACCATCTCTCAGAAGAAAGCAACAAGGCCATAATACTCTTACTTCTCGAGGCAGATCTTCGCTTCGACAACTGAGAGTAGGGAGGCAACTATTGGGATATCCTGGTTCAACTATGAACCAAGCTCCGGTTTCGACTTATCGAAGCCCCGGTTTCTCTGGACTACGAACTTCGGACTAAGCAAAGGCCAACCGCAAGCAACTTAAGGCTTCACACACCGAACTACAACATCCGAAGGCCAGTCCTTCGGGTAGCACCTTCGGCCCCGGCCGAAGTCTGAACTACTCATCGACTTTCGAAGACACGAACTTCGTTCCCCGCCGTAGACATGATCTCCGGCCTCGGAAAAATACCAAGCCTTCGGCCCATGCAAGGGGAAATTCAAAGCTTTGAACCACAATCTGTTTCCAAAAAGGAAACTGTAACCAACGGTTACAATCGACACTCATCATGCCAGATCATGGCACGCAATTCCTGTAGCCACGCCTCCAATCTGGCCTGAACGAACCGCTCATTGACAACCCACGGATCGTCAATCATATAGAGAGATTGGCTTTCCATGATCTCCGGAAAAGAGCGGGCCACAGACCGGAGGCCATCTTTTAAATATAGGTAAGAAGGATGGCTCGAGAGGTACGCGTGAACAATCTCGCACACATACACTTTCAATCTTCAAGAATCTTTTTCTCTTCCCCTCTCGACATCTTTCCTATTCTGTGGCTGGAATCCGCCACTAACTTAGGCTTAGTGGACTGTCCTCCACCGGAACAACTCCGGCAAGGGACCTGTTTTGCAGGTGAACCAGGAGTGGTCCTGCGATGCAGCGGCTCTGACCGGTCGATCCAGGGACTCCACGCCAACAGGTATGATGTTGTGGCAACAAAGAAAAAAGAAACTGTGTATATCATCGACATTCAAAGCCGACAAGATGCTGATGAGGTAGATCTCTTTCTTACAAGCTCCTACAAGCTAATGGCTTCCTCGAGGCTATACAAAAACTAAAGGCTTCTCCTACATGCCTGAATTAGGATTCTATGCTTAAAATGCTTTATTATCACAGCATAGAAGCCAAGCCAAGCTTTCTACGTTAGGATGGTTCGTTAATTTTAAACATTAGAAAGTTGCTTCTGCCTAGCCTTCACCTCGACCAGTTTCCATACATTGACTGGAAAAAGAAAATTAAGTTTAAAAAAAAAGAAAAGAAAAACTTTGATGGATGGGGGGGGGGGCCATCACGTCCAGATGACATCTATAATTTTATGCTTTCTAATTAAACTGCAAGTCTACAGTGCTATGACATGCTGGAATTATCTCACATCCATCCTCCTTAGGCATGCTAGCTACCGGAGATTATACACCCAAGATATTATTTTGGTGATACTTTTAAAAACTATTGAAAATAATACTTTGCACTATATTTGTGCTAAATTGACAACTATTAGCTAGTTTGTCGCCCATTTTTATTATAGTATCCATAATATTTTTTTAACAATATTTTAAAAATAGAAAAAGTACTTTTTTTTTAAACTTCCAGGTACTCATCTTTATTATAGAATCCACATTATTTTTTAGTGGTATTTAAAAAACTAATAGAAAATAGCACTTTCTCTCATATTTATGATATATTACTGTGTATTTGTTTGTTCAAAATAATTAAAAATATTGGCTATGAGTATTAAGTTATATTAGCTCTTCAAGTTTTCTATCATTCTCTAGAAGCTCACTCTCTATATAAGTTATATTTAGTTATAAATGGATGGAGAATTTTATTTTTTATGTTAGTAAAGTCCAATCTAGATCAGTTTGTACTCTTTTCAAATTAAAAGAGGATACAAATTCTTATAAAAAAGATACAAATTATAAAATAATAAAAATATTAAAATTTTTTTTTTTTAGATATAAGTTAGTTCTTGAGTTCTACATTAATTATGTCTTTAATTGAATTGAGTTGTATATTTCACATGATAAACTTTTACCATCTACCCGCAACACAAAATTATGAAGCTCACATCCTGCTTTTAAAGATGTGCAAAGCACGATCCAATGATTGAAGTTACAAAAGAAGATCCATCATTCTTTCAAGTGAAAGATACAACTCGATTCCATCTTCAATTATATTGCCATATTCCTATTAAATTTGATGGTATGGCTTTTGAAGTTTCAATAGTCAATGAATACCTGGATATTACATAATTATTTACAAAGATCATGATGATGCATATCCAATTTGTTGATCTTCTTAAATCAACAATACATGGTTGATTTGAATCATTGTCAACTTAATCCATTCAAAATGTTTTAGTAACCCATCCACAAAAAATAGTTCTTGCTTAAAAGTCTTGCTCTGAAACTAATCATAAATTTTGTATAGAAAAAGAAATTTTTTTAATATATATATATATATATTAGAGTTTGGCTTTAGAACTAATTAGTATTATTTCCAGCTCGGTCAAATAAGGAAACTATGTTATTGGTGACCAATAAAAGCTTAACCTACTTGGGCATTATTTTCAGCCTCAAAATGAAGGCCCAAACAAAGCAGGCTATCCGAGCCACACTAGGGATCTCTTAACAGACCAAGACCTTTACTTATCTGAATGTTTCTATGATAAGTGGAAGATTTTGGAGGGCTGAGTGCAGGTTCATGGAGTGTAGATCCATGATCGTCTCAAGGACTAGTAGACTACTACTTTTTTCATAATATGCAAGCTTATACTTATCAGATCTGTCCTGAGTTCTATCCCAGTTTACCCCCTGATGAATACTATTCTACCTAGCTCTTATCTTGGAGATTTGGAGCAACTCTTCCGAAACTTCTTGTGAAGTTCGAGACATGATAGTTGTGGACTACACTTGATGTCCTGGGAGCTGTTTGCCGCCAGTGATGGATGGTGGTCTTGAAATTCAATCCTTTCTGGTCAGAAGGAATGTGCTGATTACTAGACATGCTGCGAGATACCTTCTTCAGCCTGATTGCTTGTAGAGCAAGATGATGAGGATCCGTTACGGAGCTTGGAGCTAGGGTTCTCGGTTCAAACTACCCATGACTGCTCCTTTATATGAAGGAGATCTGTGCTCGTGACCTTGCTGTGCTAACCCAAGTTAGATGGTTGATTGGAGATAGGACTACGATTGATGTGAGTCAGAATGCATGGATCTCCAGTATACCTTTGTCCCGGTGGCCAACCTTTGTTAGCATGGAGGTGGATGACCATCTTCGAGTTTGCGCTTATTGATAGTTGATGGTACGAGCTGAAGAGCTCAAGAGGTCATTGAACTTTTTGGGATCCATCTTGCTGATTGGATTCTCGCTATCTCAATTCCAATACATTGTAGTAGGATCTGAGGATGTGGGCTAGTTTTGTACCCTAAAGCTTTTTCTAATGCCCTTTTTGAGTTGCGCAGGATCCCTTCTGATAGAAGGATCGTAGCCGCCTAGCTCTGGGAGTGTCTCTAACCTTATGGTGCACCTGTTCTTTTGGAAGGTTTCCTGGGATCATCTCTCGATGCAGGTATCACTCAAGGCAGAGGTGTGGATTTGTCGGTGCTTTGCCTGGTTTACATGTTGGAGGATGAGTTCACTAAGTACGTCATCTTGCACTATCGCAGGACGAGATCGATTAGAGGATGTCTAGGTGCTAGCCATGGGAGGAGGGTAATGGATCTTGGCTGTCCCTTTCTCGACATGATCCAGGAGGAGTAATGGATCTTGGCTGTCCCTTTCTCGACATGATCCAGTAGAGTTCGACTAGGATGGATGGTCAGTTTATCTATTTATCTATCATATTTGGCTATCCAGAAGTAGCTTGGTATCCAAGGCAAAGATCACACCTGCACATCGGGTACTTCAGAGAGCTATTTTCATTGCATTAGAGTATCACCACTATGATGCTGCCAGGTTCCTTGAAGCCCTGGAATCTTGGGACTCCTGTACTGTCTCGGTAGCGATTCGGAGGGTTATATTTATTTCTTGGGAGCCCCTTCCTTTGGAATTTGTCAATGTAAGTTTTAATGGCAGCATTCATGGTGAATTGGGTAATGCTGGATATATTATCTGAGATGCTAATGGTAGGTTGCTGGTGCTGAGGGATCCTTTTTCTTTGAGCCTTCAATTTCAGAAACTGAACTCAAAGTTACTTGGATGGGCATCACCTATGCTAGGTAGGAGCTATGTGCATCAAGAATATTTATTGAGGAAGATTCTATCACTGTCTTCAGCTGGATATAAGACGGGACGAAGAAGCATCAAACCCATCCACTCTGCGATATTTAGCAATCCTTGGTTCTTCCACGATGTTGTCTGTTTGCCACGTCTTTTAGAAGGGAATAATGTAATTGACTGAGTTACTTTCCTTGTGACGGAGCATTATGGAGACTTGACCTAATAGCAAGATGATGGTATTCTATAGCTCTATAAATTTTTTTTTTTAAACTTGTATGCTGCTCTTATACTAGAATCATGTGACCACTCGTATATATTAAAAAACAGTATAGTCCATCCAGAAAGTCTGAACAACCAGTCTTATTAATTAAAAAAAATCTTGCACAACAAATTTTTTTTTTTTTTTTAATTTTTTTGCCGGTAGGACTTCACAATCCTTCATTTAAAACTCAATCATAAACCTATCAGGACTTGAGATTCATACAAGGTCAGTGCCACCTGAGTATTCTGGCTGCATAATTAACTTTTTTTTTTTTTTTTGGGGGGCGGCGGTGCATTAGAGTCGAGTCAGGACAAACTACGATGCGACCACTTCCAGCGACCACCGCGGTAGACCAAATCCTATCATATCTAGAGGAGTACCTCTTTTTAAAAATAAGGAGGGAACAAGAGGGTAGGAAGAAAAATTAAAGAAAAGTTGGGAGACCGAAGTTTTGTAGTCTCCAATAAATATTATGGTGTTGTTAAGTTGCTTCTCCTTTTCCCTCCACCACCCTGCTGGAACTCTGCACGCTAAAGGAAACCCTCTCTGGCTTAGTAACAAATTAATTAGCTGGCAAGATCATTGACCACCTAACCACGGAACCTCAAACAACTATTATATATTGTATCTGCCGTAGCTAATATACGTAATTCTATAGCTAATAATACTAACGATAAATTTTTATTTTTAATATTTTTTGTTAATAAATATTATTATTGGCGACAGCTAGCTGTTGCTAGTAATGTAATTTTTTTATAGTGACCATTTTCGGTAATTACAATGCCCGATAAATTTTGACATCAATAAATATTATATCAGGATAATAACCGGTTAGGGTATGTTTATCAGCATTATCTTACATAACTGGCCTTAATCAATAACCCGTGCGGCCGTGCCGAGCTACGCGGCGAGATCATATTGAACAACGGGAATAACAAGCAAGAAGATAGTGATAAATAATAACAATTATAAATTATACCGGATATTAGAAATTGTAGAACACATTGATAAATTTGTTTGAGGTGATCATTTTATGAAAAGTTGCTATTATATACAGATATAGATGGTGTCCAGTAACTCATGCCATCACTCTTTAGAATGAGAATTTACTTTTTATTCTTACAAATGCAATATCTTTTTTTTGATATAAATCTTGGTTAGTTATTGTTAATCCGCCTTTCAATTTTTCTTAATCAAAGCAAAAACTGGTCATCAATGCAATATATTTGTAGTTCATGTAACGGCATCAAACAAAATATAAGCAGATTGGCTTTGAAGAATAAATAACATAATCAAATAATTTTAACAAAATAAAAGAAAAAAAATAGTAATCATGAAAGTTTGTGTGTAATCGGCATAGAAATAAAGTGTTAAATTCAGTAAATCTTGTAAAAACTTAGAAAATTAAGATAAAACCGTAGAGTCACGTGCAAGGAACAGAGTACGTATTAGTAGTCCACTCCAATTTTCATTTTTTGTCAAAAAAAAAAAAAAAAAAAAAAAAAAGCATATCAAATCAGTAGCTAATAAATGATGTGATGTTTGGTGAAAAAATTCATATCAAATCAGGAGAATCCATGTTCTCGTATCTAAATATTCCATTTCCATTACTCGCAACTCGTTCCATAACCAATCGGTCACATACTCTAGAAATGGTTATGGAACACTTCAAATCTTTAAAAAAAAGCCATAAGTTTTGCATCTTACAAACCGTTATATTCTATAAAAAAAAAAATATTAGATAAAGTTAGTGTACAATAAAATATATTAGTAAAAACATATCATAACACTAGTATTTGGGATGGTTAAATAAATGTACCGGGATGACTGGTGCAACCATTATGATGTATATAATTTTTTATCGACTTAATCTATGTATAATATTTATCGTAGAAGCTAGTCTTCGGATGCACTAGCCGTGGCGATGGAGGTAGCGGATTGCGGCTCCCTGTCTGATGGTTAGCATTTGCCGAGGTCATTTTCGATGGCGCTGCCATGCTCTCTCGTGGACACGAGACCTTTTTTTTTTTTTTTTGGGCAGCTCCGATGCCTTCCAGTACCGGGCATTTATACGCCGAAAGTTTCGAACACTTGGAATGCAGGGTCCCGCACCATTGGACAACTACTTTAATCCGGAATAATGTGACCGTAGTTTGGCACAAAGCTTCCAAACAGCCGGTCGCGTTCAAGGTCGCACTGTCTTTACTTTTTTTGACGGTTAGGTGATCGAGAGCACGCGCCCAAAGATCGAGTTAGGTGGGAGGAACCTTATACGTATAAATAAAATCCACGGTCTACATATAGAGAGGCCATGGCCAGGCACCGATCGATCATGGCAGGCCGCATTCATTTTAAAAGAAGAAACTCTTTGTTTTCTCTTCCTCATCCTGTTTTAATTTTAACTCCTACTCCAAATTAAGATGGGTGAGAGGGGCACTGTTTGCGTTTCCGGAGCTGCAGGCTTCATCGGATCGTGGCTCATCATGAGGCTCCTCGAGCAAGGCTACGCTGTGAATGCGACAGTTCGCGATCCCAGTTAATTACGATTTTTATACTTGCATGCATCGTTTGGTTATCTACTTATTATTGTAGAATTAATTGTTCGTAATTATAAATGCAGCAACTTAAATTTGCATGAAAGTAATAATTAATACACTATTTTTAACTCTAGCAAACAATACCTACAAACAGAAGCACGTACGTACAAGGGTGATTGATTCTCTGCTGCGAGTCTGTGACTCGGAGGTTAAAAAGCTTTATGGGGCTCTTCCTAAATGCAAGAAAATGGTTTATATATATTGTCTTGCCATGCACCCCCTGGGATACGTATAGTTAGATGTGTACGTAAATGCATGCCGTTTGCTGTTTCTGTATAGTAGTTTAAGCTATTAATTTCACAAACAAGAATTATCATCACGTGCTAGCTATCGAATTCTCATATTGTTATTTATCTAAATATATAGCGATTCCCATCTCTAATCTCTCCGGAAGCAGGACAAACATATCTCATTTAGCTGCAGCTTCAAGCAATCGCTTTCTGACTCACAGAGACTGGTGGGTAACTAAAATTGTTGCAGAGAACGTGAAGAAGGAAGCATTTGCTGGATCTTCCAAACGCCGGCACCAGGCTGAACCTATGGAAAGCTGACCTCATTGATGAAGGGAGCTTTGACGAGCCCATCCAAGGATGTGTTGGCGTCTTCCATGTTGCCACGCCCATGGACTTCGAATCCTCGGACCCTGAGGTGAGATTTTTTTTTTTTTTTTTTATAGCATGGATTAAAAGTTTATATCAGTAGTTAAACAAGTCATGCTACTAAAATTTATAGTTATTATTTTATTTTATTTCTACGTTTTCAGAAATATGGTTGGGACCCTGCAGCCACGCACCTAGGGTTTCCACCCGGTACCTGTCGCATGGGGAAAAGAGGGATTCCATCCGGGTTTAAATTTAAAGTTTGAGTTTTTTTTTGATAAAAGAGGAAGGTGTGAACCACCCTAGTTTTTTTATTGAATATGGTTGGATGGAAGTGTTGCAGGATGTGGCTTCAAGGTGCGCACAGCTATATATATAAAGGCTAGTTGAATCGAGGGACTTGATAAAATAAAATACTAGTTACACCTGAAAACGAGTTCCACGATAGATGATGACCTTCTTTTAGTGTTTTGACGTTCCCTGCCAATTAACCAGCTCTCTTCAGACTTTCAGTTGATTAAAATTTTGAAACTTTAAGTTGAGACAGATAATTTGGTTATGATGATGGCCTATTATACATAAGAAACAAGCGTCCAATCACTGTAACTTGGACTGGCCAGCTTAGAATTTGTGTTAGAAGAATTAATATATATATATAATATATATATATATCAATAGTCTCTAAATGATGCACTTCTCAGAATGAAGTTATCAAGCCAGCGATTGATGGAATGTTGAATCTCTTGAAATCGTGCGCAAAGGCAAAGACAGTTAGGAGAGTGGTCTTCACATCTTCAGCGGGAACTGTCGCCGTTCATGAACACCGCCAGTCAATGTACGATGAGGATTCATGGAGCGATGCAGACTTTTGCAGGGCCAAGAAAATGACTGGCTGGGTACGTATAGCATATAGAACATAAGAATTTGGTGCATATATATATATATATATATAACCTAATAATGCAGCGTTCCGATTAATTATTTTTTTTAATTTTTTGTGCATTATAGATGTACTTTGTTTCGAAAACTTTGGCGGAGAAAGCTGCATAGGAATTCTGTGACAAGAACAATCTGGATTTCATCAGCATCATACCAACCTTGGTAAATGGGCCATTCATCATGCCCACCATGCCCCCTAGCATGCTGACTGCACTAGCCCTGATAACAAGTATGGTTAATTTTTCATTAAAAAAATTATGTGGTTAATCTCTTGCTATAATAATTAGCACTTAAATGCTCGTGATTAATAGTTAGTAAAATTGATAGTGACCTCCGATCTCTTTATTATTATCAGAAGAATGATGCTAATATATTGGACTATTGTGATGTACGTAACTAACGTTGATGTGAAAAATGTCCCATTATCATGGCTTTTTGACAAGTACGTACTGCCCATAACCTATGAAGCCTTGCTGAAGCGTAGCAGGGGCACCAGACAAGTCGATGGTTAAGAATGCATGATATATCCTCCTCATTTCATGCATGAACCAGACGGGATAACATGAATGGGAGAACGAATTATATGCATGTCCCATCCTGTTCAAGCGCTCGCCTTTGCTCGATACGCAGGCCGGCAGGTGATTCAACTCGATCACCCTCATGCTCGGAGAACGCCAGGCGTCCTGCGGTCGACGGCCAGCCAGTCATTTCCCTGCGATTACTTTTTATTTTTTTATAAAAAAATATTTTTTAATAACCCACAACGTTTTAAAAATATATTATTTAAATTCCTCAAATAAATTCATATTTATATAAATTAAACATAACCAACCCAAATAAATTCATGTTATATAGTACTGCCTCCTTGTCGATATGTATCATAAACCAATTAACCTACCATAATACTATTTATAAATGCTATAAAATCTTATTAAAAATTAATTAAAATTATTATTAATTTTTTTTGATTCTATATAATTCAATATTTTTTTAATATATAATTAATATAGAACTACATACATATTTTTAAAATCTTTGAACATCCATCTGATTGCAGATGGAGGTATTATTATTGTATCAAATTATGGTCCGACGAATATATTTTCCTCTATTTTTTTTTTTTGATCGAGTCTCGACGAGATAGCCCTGAAAATTTAAACCATAATAATACGAGGAAGAGCACCAAATTATCCAGAACCTTCGGAACTCGCCCTCCCGAAAAAAAAAAAAAAAAAAAAAAAAAAAAAAAGAAGTGAACACCACCAAATCTGACCGAGATATGATGCCGAAGTCGGCTAAACATGCATGCATGCCAGCTTTAGGTCCAACGGTCAAATTTGAGATAAGTCAAACTTGCTGCCCTGCAGGATGTAAAATTTGAAAATCCTTGTACCATTCTTGCTTTTTTTTATATAAAAACTTACTCCACCAGAAGATAACAAAACTAAATTCAAACAATCCTGATTAATATAATTATTTTGACGGAAAAAGGAAATTATTATTTAATTTGTTTTGGAAAGCTGGACTATATAGTTTTATTATAATCAAACCGATTTGCAGGGAATACACCACATTACTCAATTTTGAATCCGGTCCAGTTTGTCCACCTGGATGATCTTTGCAGAGCTGATCATATCTTCTTATTTGAGCACCCTGAAGCAAAGGGAAGATACATTTGCTCTTCTCATGATATTACCATCTCCGGTCTTGCAAAGATGTTGAGAGAAATGTATCCCGAGTATGACATCCCTACTGGGTAAGCTCCATCCACCATGCAACCTTGTCTAGTTTTCTCTTCTCCATGTATCGTGGACAAAATAGTTAGAACTAAGAAGCCTAAGAGCTCATCAAAAGCCAACAATTATTTATCAATCTAAGTGCATTTTTGTATGCCATGATACGCAGGTTTGAGGGCATCGATGTGGTCTCTGAAGTAATCAAGTTCTCGTCCAAAAAGCTTACCGAGCTAGGCTTTGAATTCAAGTACAGCTTGGAGGATATGTACGAAGGAGCTATCCAATCATGCAGAGAGAAAGGGTTGTTACTGCTTGATACAAATAGGGGCCATGCCAGCGGCCATATAGATCGAGAGAAAAGAACTATCAAAATTTAAGGTGCATGCGATGCATTTGCTACGTAGACTTTGTGATATCTTCCTTTTCTTTATGGAGGGATAGTTACCCAAAGTCTCTGCCCTCGTACTTAATTGTGAATCGATCGGTCTGTCACGTTTCGAATCCAGCATCGAAAATGGCTACACAACCGGCCGCACAAATCCTAGATTTTATCCTAGAGATCATGCAAGACTTAGGTACACAAGAGTTACTCTAAAAAATCTCATTCATCACCAATATCTGCACAACTCTGAGAAAGAAAAGTAAATAGAGGGTTTAGGTTTCCATATGATCACACCAGTAACAATATAATTCTGAAAATAGCAGGAACATACTAGTATATCGTATCATGCAGTTAAACAACCCAAATATAATGTATGATAAAATCATGTTTTTCTTTAGAGTTTCCATTAATCAATCTTATCTTTAGGGTTCTGGACTAACCATGGTCATGCTCCAACCCATGACTGGCAACCTCATAATCATATTTTGATATCTGCCATGGCCAAACTAGCAACTCATAATCAGCTATTTGATATCTGCCATGGCAAACTAGCTCACGTACGCCCGTTAATCAACTTTTTATTCGTGGTCAGGCTAGTCTCATAATTAATCATTCCTCGTGATCAGGTTAGTCTCATAATCGACCATTTCTCGTGGTCAAGCTAGCTCACGTACAAAATCCGTGGCTTAGGCTGTGTAACCACGGTACCACCGTGGCATGGCTAGTCCAAGCAACATATTCTCTTTGTTATCATTTTATCAAATCAGGTCATACTGTCAAATCATGTCATCTCAAACTTCTCAATGACCGGCATCACGGTCACCATCAAAAGATAACTTTCTTCTTGGTAAAACATGATATATAGGTACATAATTAATAATCTCAAACATACTATCCATCTCGAGAAATCAAAATATATGATGCCAAACAAACATACATGCTAATGCTCATATATATGAATCAAATCATGCCATGTAAAATAATATATAGAAGTGATGATCATGTCTGGAATCCTTACCTTCATTCGCTAACCCAAAATATATGTTATCAATCCATACCCGGAGTTTGTTCAACACCTTCATGCTCAGAAGGTTACTCCCTTATAAAATTCTAACTTCACGAATTCCAAGAAAAAAGACTTTCCAATCATCTCTCCTCCCTCTCTTCTCTTTCTCTCTACTCATCTTCTCTCTCTTTCTTTCCTCTCTCCTCTTTCTCTTTTTGGCTTTCTAGCTCTCTGCACTCGAAATAACTCTCAACGTCTCAGTGACCCTCGTTAAAAAAGAACAAATTAGTCCAAAACCATCTTAAACCTCGTCTCAGAAGTCCAGAAACACCAAGAAATCTTTCCGTTGTTAGATCTGAGATCGATGCCTTAAACCGCATCAAAATCCGAATCCAAAAGCATCTGATCAAGCCTATTTTCCTCGAATCCATCTCAACCATTCGATCAGGCGATCGGACGGTCCAGATCGATTAGAACCCCATGGACCGCTGTGAGCCGTGTGAAACCGATGGGAAACGGTGGGGAAATGTCAAGCGAAACGCTTCTACGGGCGCCGCTTCCGATTGGGCCGAGCCCACGCGCATGGGCCTAGGCCGCGCCTCGCACGCCAACGCAATGGGCCGTGCTGCGAACCGCGCGCCCGCCCGCACTTGCCTACCCCCGCTCGCTCTCGCCCGCACCGCATGCCGTGTCTTTCTCGCACCAATGCACTCGCTCGCGCCCACTCACACCCGCGTCTCGCTCGCCAGTGCTCACCCGCTCGTCCGCGTTGTGCCTGGGTTGTGCCAGCCAACAACAAATCTCTTTTTTTTTTCTCTTGGGGTATTACAGTTAGGGGAACCATATTCTAATGATTTAGTTGCATTGTTATGTCGGAGAACATGATAACACAATAATAATAAACAGGGTGGACCGTACCAACTTTTCTAGACAAAATCAAATAAATATATTATAAATTTTTAATTTAAAAATATAAAAATTAATTTAAATAAAATTTTTTAGAAGAGATCAAGAAATATAAATATAAAATATTAAGAAAATTAAAATTAATTTAAATATTTTTTATAAATATTATTTGAATTGTACTGATATCGTTTCATAAGATTAAATTCATTAATAATAAAATTTATCGGAAAATTTTTAGCTATCTTTTTATTGATATAAGTGACTAAATAATCAACAAAAAAATCGCCTTCCATCTTGTTGCACAATTTGATCTTGATAATCTTCATTGTTGAAAATTTTTTCTCTGGAACAGTAGTTAAAACTGGAAGAGTCATAAATACCACGGACTCGTAGAAGATACGCGTGCACTGGTTACGGTGGTAGCGGCATCATGCTAAGTACCATTGGTGCCACAACAGATGGGATGTCTACGAGTGATGGAGCCAAAGGTGATGGGACACGAGTGTAGTAGCATCGGTGGGAGCTTGGGGCATGACGGGTGCTCGCCTGCCCATGCCCCCTAAGACCTGATCATGCTACGCGATGAGTTCGGTCGGTAGAATGGTGCGTGGCTTCACCGCATGCGGCATCCATCGGTACGACGAGATTGACGGAGGCCATCGGGACTGCAGCCATAGACTAGCGCATCGGTGGTATCCGCCTTATATAATATGTGCAACTATCAGATTCCTCGGGTTGGAGCGGTTCCCATCGATCGCACCATATGACAGGTCCGGCCGCCATCTCATCAATCGATGCGGCGAATGGGATGTGCTGGTTGCATGCGGTTGCTTCGGTTACGCCAGATTCTGCAGATGGATACCGATCGAGCGATAAAAAAATTCTTTATTTTCTCTATAAAATTATGAGAAAAATAAATAAATAAAAATAAAAGATAGTTGGAAGTGAAAGCTGATTTATGATATTTATTTTATTTTAAAACTTTTTTTTAAAATTTTTTGAGTTATATTTAATACTCCCGATTAAGTATAACATCCTTGCTGGGTAAATATATCCGACTCGCCCAATAACTAGCGGTTACTAACAATGTATGTCAAATAAACCTAGCTGATTGAATTTTTTTTTTTTTTTTTAATTTAGATCATATTTATTCATATTTGGCATTATGACCTTAAAATAGTATTTTAAAAATGTTGTATGGACACTATCATAATTATCATGCACATGGGGAAAAAAGGTGAAAAATCATTTGATTCTTGAGTTAATCATTTTCATGACAATCTTTTTTTGTTTTATATATAATTCGAAACACTGTTTAGAATTACGGCATTATCAGGATGCACTAAAATATATAACAAATGATCAATCCCCATAATGGTAGGGAACCATATTCTAGAGCACGCCTCTCTCCCTTGTTGATAGCCAATTCACAACTTGGTTTTCTTCTCAGCAGATATACAAAATTCATATATATTTATAAGAATACAGTAAGCCAACAAGCACCTCCTACCAACAGACGCGAAAATAACGTATAATTTTTTTCGAGTAATTTGAGTGAAAATGGGCGCCAATTTCATGTTGACCGTGCCTATCGCGGCATCAGCCTTCAACGCACCGTCAATATAGGCTCCATCAAAAGACTACGCCCAGGATAATAAAAAATTAAAAATATATAATAATTTCCATTAATGCCAGGTTGATATACTCATTTTTTATAAAAAATAACTACAAAAATTAATATATATCGTGTATCAAACGTTTCCGTCCAGTCGAATGTGCCAATCTGTTTTTGGGTAGGAAGGACTTGCCCTTGACTTTCCGCTTTCGCTTCGTGATCGATAAAGAGCAGGATATAATGAAATTTCCAGGCACCGTGTGACCAAGTACACTTGTGCATGCTAGTAAGCCGTACTTCTCACACAAGCAATGTATTTACTTAGAAAAGATAGTCTGCTTTGGTGTAAAAACAGAAGAAACTAAAAAAACGTCTCGTGATTTATCTTAGTTGCATATTTAATCGACTTTATCAGTTAAGCAGATGGAGTACCAATATATTTCGCATAAGCATGGCAGGAATTTCGTCTTGATGGTCCTGGCAAGTGCTTAGAACCTGCAAGTTAGCATCATTGGTTTTTTTTTTTTTGGGGTATATATCTATGGTCACCTCCATTGAACCTGAATTCTTGATGAAATATCCATGATGAAACAAGCAAAATCCTGACCACCACCGCTGATTATTATGTCCTCAATGAAGGCAGTTAATTTATCTGACAGTGTGCAACTTTTCTTTGTCCCAGATATGGTCTTAGCATCTAATTAAGAGTGTCTAAATTCTTTGCATCGCTTGGTAGTTTAATGAAGCCTCGATGGAGATGGCAGGGCCGAATGCAAACACCGAGAATGCCATCATGCGTCCGTCTCCTCACAAGCTTCCATAGAATAAAGATCCGAGTTGGCTGCTTGATGGGTCTATCATTTTTGCCCTAGCTGAATGTCGATGTCAGGTCTGAAACGGAAATATTGTGCTCTTAGATTCGTCGGACCTCTGTCCTCTCTCACATCAGAATTTCATATTTCAATTAATGCCACAGGGATCTTCCTAACAATCCATGCTACTGGGAAAGATATAAAAGGAATGTTTTAAAGTACAGTTGACTTGTAAATTAGTTGCAATAAAATTACGACAGTGCACGGTGATCAACAACAAAAAGCCCATGCATTGGAAGGTTGTGCAGTGTGACCGTTATCGCTCTTCTGAATTGAATCTGTTCCAAGCGTCCTGCGGAGAAAATGAAAAAATGGCAAAGGCTTTATGTCAATGGAGATTGAGATAATTGCATATCCTTATTTTGTCAAAACTAAAAGCTTGTTGGATAGTCTAAGCTTTCCAATATTGCCATGAGCTTTAGATAAAAAAGGTTATGGTGACTGACTCTGGATTTATGCCACCAGGTTATTGCCCCAGCAAAAATTTTAGAGAGATATATCTAACTCACAACACCTGCAGAAAAAGAATATTGTTTGCTGAACAGGAAATGCCAACCATCAAAGGCAGAAGGATGCAGCAATTTTCCTGGAGCAAGATTTGAAAAATAAAAACCAGACATCTGTAACTTGGCAGGACCAGATATTCTGCTTGTCTGATCTAGCTAGCAAGGAGTATATAGCTAAAGGTCATTGAGATATTATTACATTCAGTATATTTCATTCGGCAATTGAATGTAGATGACTGGGGAGGGCTACCTCCTATGGTGTTATCACATTAGCTATGGGCCTGTTCTAATTTTGAACCCCCATTCCTCCCCTCTTGTCTAATAATATCTGTTTCAGTGACCAAAAGCAAAGATGGCTTAACATGCAAGAACCAGTCTTTTGTATGATTTTGCTTGTCTGAAGTAAAGTTCTTCTGTAATAATTTACCTCTATTATCATTGCCTCACAAGATAAGTTATCACCCAAAGCAACATGTTATGGATGAGATTCCGGCTTCTATGGGAAGCACCCAAGTGAACACAAATTTGGTCGCAGGCAAGAATTAATCAATAAATAACCCCAGAACAATGAGAAAGACCTGGCACATACCTTGAGGAGATCAAAAACCTTCTCGCATATGTATTTCTGGTGAATGCTTGCACCTCTTTGCTGCAATTTGTCTGGATGAACGTAGAGAGTAGCCTTTCTGTAAGCTTTCTTTACGGCAGCAGATGTTATAACCTCTGTCAATGGAATTGGCTGCCAACCACTATCAGACCCAAGTATCTGTAAATGTTTTAGCAAGTCAAACACTTGTCTGCAGCAGTTCACTCACCATGCTGATGTTAAAAAACCGGTTACTTGCACAATTATTTAAGTTTCTAGATGTGCAATGTTAGTGTTTGGGCAATTAGGCCCATACAGATTGGATGAAGCATGTTAGCAAAAGTATGATATCGATGCAGTTTTTTTCAAGAAAAACACAAATAATAGAAGAAAATGAAGTGTTAACATAAGTTCAGCTAGAATAGAATTTTTGGGAGAAATTGATAGTTGTTAAATGAAATTTTCAATCAGCATGAAAGAATCTTCACAAGTACCGACTAATTCCCAATGGAGTGATAAAAACTCTCAAAGGGGCTAAGTTGAGGCATCATCTTTCTAATCAAGCAGATTCATGGAAGGATGCTTGTACACATATTGCAGTAGCCTATAATTGATTCCATTATTTGTCAGAGTACCGCACTGCAATTCTGCTTGGTACAAGTAGAATATTTTGATGTGTTTGCTCAGAAAACTACAAATAAGAACAAAGAAGAGGACAAAGTGAAAGTGAAACTGATGTCCTGTTTCAGAGTTTGCAAAGCTAAGGCACTTGTGCATACAGAAGGCTTTTTCTTTCTTCCTTTATCAGGAGGGTATAAACCCATGAATCTAGCAAAGGTCACTGAGATGTATTGATCATTAGCAGGGTTTACTATACGGTATTGGATACATATTGTTGCTTATCACTCAACTTCTGATAGTAAATGAAAAATCCATGAACCATATGTCTACATTTACATAAAAGACTATTTTGGGCTATGAATTTTAGCTAAACAGTCCCAGCTGCATGTATGTCTTAAATCTAACTATCAAGAACTAGAAAAAAAATTTAGAATGCATACATATTGAAGAGTGGATAGCAATGCTCGCAAATTCCCTTCTTTTCCATTCGACCACCTTCTGACTTCAGCATCAAGGGACTCTGCTAACCTCTGCAGCCACAGTTGGATCAACTATGGTCAGATGGGAAGGCATAGACAATGATTTCCAAAAAAGCATGATGCTCATGTTGAAATGCATCCTACATTCTCTCTGCTTGCTCTCTTTGAGCGAGCATATCACGCATATTCTTCTCTGCAAGAGCTTTTGCCTGGAATTGGTAAGCATTTCATTAAAGAAAATACACAAGAACAATCAACTTACAGAAATGGCATTTGCACAAAGAACAAAAAAAACATTTGCAAAATTCAACTACATACTGCTCGTTCAACTGTTCGTCGATGCCTCTCTAACCTTGCTTTACGCCTCAGGGCTGATTCACCCTCAGTGCCTTCAAATTTTCCAGCTGAACAGGTGCTTCAAGATAAACAGAAAGAGTATATTAACTCAAAAGCAAATAACAAAAGCATTCTCAAAAGTACCAAGCAGGTAAAAATAGCAGGTTCTAGGAGATGCACGCATGAGGTTATATGTTACCTTGATTAACAAAACCAGATTGTCTTTGAGTGCCATTTGAAGCATCCTGCATGTCCTGTCATAATGAGAACCAGTTAACATAGAGAGCATAACAAAAGAAAAAGTATCCATGAATGCTAGGGGAGACCAATATCAACTCTCACTTGTTTACTTACAGTAGGTTTTTGCCTTGATCTCTCAACACGTTCTCTTGCTTCTGCAGCTGCTTTCTCAGCAGCACGTTCCCAAGCCTCTGCAGTAGCTCGCTCAACTGCAGCACGTTCTGCCCTCAGTTTGGCCTCCCTAGAAGCCTTCTGAGCTAATGACTTCTCCGAGGCTTCAGAAGAAGCTCTCTCAGCTTTCTCTCGGACCTCTGCAAGTGCTCTTAGTCGAGCTTCTGCAGTGACCCTCTCCACGGCAATCCTTTCTGACCTTTCCCAGGCTTCAGCAAGTGCCCTTTCAGGGGCTTCATGGGTAACTCTTTGAACAGCAATTCTATCTTTTTCTCTTTCCCTCTCTCTCTCTTTTTTTTCTTCCTCTAATTTTCTTGCCAACTCCTCCCGTTCAGTTTTTCTATTAATTTTTCCTTCAATTTCCCTTCGGTCGTCTTTCTGCATATCAGCAGAAGTATTATCTGTTTTGATACAACTCTCATTAACATCTAGGGCTTGATTTGTTATGTTCCTTTTCTCTTCCAACAAATTGGCTTGTTGGGCAGCTTCCAGGTTTCTGTTTTCAACCCCCTGGCAGAATTCTCGACCTACATTTGATCCCATATTGCACTTCGCCATATGTGATGCCACCTTAACTTCTTTAATGTGATCAATATCTTGCAGCCCTTGCTCTTCTTTATCTGTGGCCAACCTGCTTCCAAACTTTTCCTCCTCATCTGTCATCTGCACTACTCTTTGTTTCTTTCCAATTCGCTGATGCTCCATTGAGTTTCCCTTGTTTTATTTACAATGTTGTGTTGCTGGCAGGCCTCTTTTGCAGCTTCCAATTCCTTTTCATTCTCTGCATCTCCAATAGCACTATCTAGTGCTACTTCAAGTTTCTTCTCATTTTCTCCATCTCAAGGTCTTCTAGAGCAGCTTCCATGACATTCTCATGGCTCAATGACTCATATGACTCTTGAGTTCCATTTGATTTCTTGGTTTCCTTCTGCTGAAGTGTCTCACTGGTGCCTTCTAATTTGTCTTCATGCACTTCGTGATAATGTGAAACATTAGCTGGTATGCTTGACTTCGCATTTTCTTCACATTGGCTAGCCTTGGAAGGTGCATCCATTTTCTCCTCCACTTTGTACAAGCATGATCCACGAGGCACACCAACCTCCCCATTGTTTTCATCCTGCCTACCTGACTTGCCACCCAACTTCATCCTATAGTAATCGTCAGGTTCTGATGTTACAATTTTGTATCCACTTCCCTTCCACAATCTATAATTTACCAGCTAATGGTTTCTTATATTCCCCTTCACATCGATAACCCCATCAATTCTACAAGCCTCCTGAAAAGCTTTTGATTCCCCATCCTCATCTTCACATGGAAAAGCTTCTTCAGCATCATTTGATTTGTTCTCTGCACAAGCGTGTTCTTCTTCCTGCTTCAGTTTCTTCTCAGATTCCCCTTGCTGACTAAAATGCATAGCATCTTTTAGGCTACTTTCATTTTCCTGCGGCACAGAAAACTCTGAAGGTACCTCTAGTTCATTGTTATTTTGTTCTTGGACGGAAGCATCTGGTATTGCATTTAGTATCTCCTTGACTGCTTCCTCACTGGCAGCCATAACTCCAGATCCATGCTTATCGTACTCTCACCCCATTCACAAGACTCCTTAACTGCATGCAACTTCTCATTTTTTTTGTGCTCATGCACCAGTTTTGCCACTTCACTCTCATATTCCGCATCACCATTGGCCTTTTTTAATACTTCTAATTTGTTACTGAGGCATTCGTGCTCAGAGATCTCTTGAGCTGTTCTACAATCAAGGGTGCTTCAGTATCATTTACCTTGTCTTCCTTGGTCTTTACAGCTGCTATTGATTTCTTCTCAAAGCCTTCATGCAGAGAGACATCATCAACGATTTTGAATTCCTTGTCATTGTTTATCAGCTCATAGAACTGTTTATCTACTTTCCACTTGCCATTCCTCTCCTCCAATTTACTCATGGTTGAGATGATCTGGCTTCTCTTTGGGCTGTTGTTTGTCTGGCTTTTTCAGCTGATGCTGTATCTGTTTCGTTATCTTCATGATCTGGAGTTACCATGGGTGCTTTTATGGCATACTGTTTTTTCGTTGACAGTTACATAATTTACCTCTTTACCATCCTTTAACTGGTCTCTTGAGTCATCCCTTCAGTAAAACTTCTTACTTCTTCTGCAGCTATATATTCCTTCCTCTCCTTACAGTTTACATCATGGTGACCAAGCTTTTTGCGGCTTTGAAAGTTGTCCCGTTTTCTTTCCATCAACTCTTTTGCACTTTTCAGTCTAGCCTGTGCTTGTTCCATTGCTTCTTTCATGGCAGCAGCAGATGCAGCAGCAGCCGAGCTAGCATCCACCTCCACATCAAAGCAATAAGATGAACTCTCCTTTGCAGCTTCATGAAGTACATGGTTCTTATAAGCATCCCCACCATGGTGAGTTTGACGATTTAGCATTTTCTTATATAAATTTCCTTCATCTAGATCAGCTTTGGACTTGCAGGTATCTTAGTTTTCAAGGGTCCCTGCTTACTATCTGCTTTAGGTGGTGGTCTTGATGGTGGTGGCACTTTCAAGGGTTGTGTTTGAAGGCTAATGTCAGATACAGTTAAAAAGGTGTAATTAGGTTGAGATATTTCTCTCACTGGATGTTGATTGATAGCTCGAAGAGCGTGAGTGATTCCTTGTATTTGTAGGTCTGTCCTCTGATGCAAGAGGTCTGTCGGTGAAATGCTTCTGATCTTCTAACATGTCATGTTCAAAGCATTTTGCACCACCACTGGAAGAGATATGTGAAAATATTTTCTCTTGTTCTCCTTTTGTTTTCCCCCCATTCAAATCCGACTGAATCTGAGATCATTTCACCATATTTGCATGGTTATCACTTTCTATATTTTGTGAGGGGGCGCATGCATCAGGTACAAAAATAGATCCAGAAAAAGCATGAGATTGAGTTACATATGCTTTCCCATTTACAGAATCCAACTTGCTTACTTGGTGGCTTGTCTTGTGATACGACATGTCATATTGAATTGATTCATCATTTGAACTATGGGAATCCAACAAGATTTGATCCCTTTCCAGGCATGCAACATGACTCCCATTGGGTCCTTCAGAAGGCAAATCAGATATTGCTGTTGTCTGCTGGAGGAAACCTATTTCCTTTGGGATCCTAAAAGCAAGTGCAAAGAAAAACTATAAAAGAATGAATAATAGATTCCTAGTTTCTAGAAATTTAACAGTTCATAAGAAACTAAGATGCGAATGAAGATTATTATGAATGAAGCTAATTTTTTTGTATGCACTAACCAATGATATTATAGCTCAAATGCAAATGAAACCCCAATAAAACAATAGCCAGGTAGCTGTATTATTTTAAGGTGATTATTTTTATTATTAGATCTAAATGCATGTGAGTATGCAAACACATGCACAGACAAAAAGGAAGATTTAACATATGCAGTAGTCCAAGCATGGCTTGCATGGTAATCTTCTACATGATGACTGGGAGTTAGATGCATGCTGATGGACCCTAAACAGGAAAAAAATACAAAGCTAGAAACTTTGTATGGGTGAAGCGATGACATATGGAATAATTACATAGAATGAGTTCCAAAGATGGTGGATGGATATGTGGTAAAACAAGAAAGATAAAGAGTCAGAAACTCAGAATGGTAGTTCATTCCAATAAGTTCCAAAGACGTGCAATAAGAGCAGATCAATGCTATCTAATTCATTCTACTGTAGGAAAGATGTCCTAAAGTAAACAGTATAATTTGTTGTTGTTTCAATTTAACAGTCCAAATTCCAATTCCATATTCAAAAACAAGCTGCTATCACTTGCCTATTCTCATCGCTGTGTAACCAGAAATTCTTTTCCTAGGTAGTCACTTCAACCAGATCATGCTACATCAAATCTTGCTTGCTATAAGAAAAACCAAAGGTCTTCTAAGATCCTTTTATGTAAAGCGCCCAAATGATCTCCTTTAAATCCAATCCAAAATATGATTGAATACTATTGGGTAAGCTTTGTTTTGCCATGTTCCACCCTCTCTACAGCTTATTAAACATCTTGATCTACATGAGGTGTCAGGCAGTCTACGTAAATCTTGCCATTTTCTGAGTAGCTTGCCTCACATTAGTCATAATAAATGCAGAACGCATTTTTACAACTGTTTCTTTTATGAAAACTGTAAAATAACCTATTATCTCTGTTCTCATGAATCTTTCTTATTTGTTAATTAATTCATCTTGGTCATTTTCAAGGCATGTAAAGGCTTATTATCATTTTATTTGGCTACACAGGATCTACTTTTAGTCACCGTTTTTATGCTAGCCGAAAAATTAAGATTTTATTTTCCCTCTTTAGGCCCTCCAAGTTTCCAACAACTGTTTTCAGGGTTATCTCTTCTTTGATGCTGTGACGATCTTTTCAATCTCATAAATCTGGCCCATAGTCCCTCTTTTCTTCTTCTTCTTCTTTTTTGAAAAATATGGTAGTAACATGCCACCACCAAGCACCTGAGGGTGGCTGGAGCAAGTCAGCATCATTGACCTTTGATTACAGGACTTATCCTATTCGTTGATAGCTTGCTTTTCTTTTCCATTATTTGTCCTGTCCTGTATTTTTTTTTTTTTTTTTGGACCACAATCTTGTTTCATAACATTCTCGTCACCAGGCAAGCATCTGTACCCTTAGTTGCCAACCTAGCTTTTCACTCACTCCTGTCAAGTTCCCACAATCTTGTGCGGGACCTTTTTGATGTTTTCTTCTTTAACATGCATTGCATTAACCAGTATTTGTATTTCTTATCGCAGGTCAGCTACATCCACGCAATTACCCCATCAACACCTTCTATGACATTTTGATCGATCGCAACCCGTCATCAGCCCACATCATTATAGGTGTTGTCCAGTACCCCATTTAAATTTCTTTCTTTCTTGGGCTGTCAGAAGGAACCGTGTTGCTTTAACACATTCTTTAGTGATAGTTCAGTTAGCTTCCATTCAAAAACCAGGACTCTTTTTCTCTTTATGCATGGTTTTGTGGAGTTTGTTGTTGCTTAGTCTTTATATTTTGAAATCCAGCATACAATGCTTCACCCTTTTGACTATAAAGTTTAACCATCTGCAAATATAATACTCATGGTTGGTCCTACAGCGAAGTATGAGAATATATTTTTATTCAAACACTAATAAATTTATTGAAACGATAGCCTACAAAACCAAGAACACAACAAAGGTAATGAACAAATTATCGGTTCATAATTACAGATTTTTGATACCGGCACATGCTTTCATGATTATATGTCCCATCTGAATCGAGAACAAGCAAACGACAAAAAAGGTTGGATTTTAACATCTTCGAATCGATCAAAATCACATGTCGCCTGCTACCATTCTAGTGTTTTATATACTGATCTTGCTTTACGATTAGCGCTACCATCCACAACTCATCTAAATCTGAACTTGAAAAACAAAAAAAAAAAATGATGCTTACAAGATAAATAATTACAGCAACAAAAAGGAGAAATCTTTTTTTTTTAAAAAAAAAAGCCCTAAATGTTGCCATTGGAATGAAATGTGATAGGAATAGAAACAAACAAACCTCTCGTTCGAGGAGAGAGTCTTCTTCTCTGGCCTCTTGGACGCCGCTATCAGCTCCTCGTAGGATAAGGCGAAGTCTCCGCCGTCAAAACCCCCGAAGATGTCGGCGTAGTCGAAACCGGAGCTCCGGGGCCGGACAGAGCGTCGTCGCCGCCGTCGATCGACGGTGGGAGGTCGAGCACGGGGATGGAGCAGGAGGTTGCGACGCCTCCAAAGATCTCGGCGTAGTCCTCCGGCCCGGCGGGGAAGGCCGGCGGGAAGACGTCGACATAGGCGGATCTCGCCGCCCCGTTGGTGGTCTTCTTGGGGACCGCCGTCCCGCCGTGTCTCTCTAGGAGATAGCTCGGGGGATCCTCCATGGTCAGGAGGAGAGGTTAGGGTTTTTCTCTCGTTTCGCTCGGAGGAGGAAGAGGAGAGGTGTCTCAGTCCCAGAGAGAGAGAGAGAGAGAGAGTGGGAGAGTGTGAGCGATGTGGAGCTGAAAGCTGGCCAGGGAGCTACTGGCGAGTAGCAGCAGCGCCAGCTTTTTATTTCCTCCGTTTCCAAGGGTTGGCGATTTTTTTATTTTAGTATTCGGGGACAAAAGAATTTGCCTGTTGGAGCCGCACAATGACCATTCTATCCTTGTTTTTTGCTAGCCGCGTGCTTTTCCCAAAAAAAATAATTAAATTATATTAAGAAAGCCAAACCAAAATTAAAAAATATTCAATGAATAATGTAAAATACGTAAATACTCAATTACAAGGATGCGCTGCAGCCACCACCTTTATGAAGGAAAGGGATAACCATAAACCATTGCGACATCCCATGCAGAATTTATTTTTCCATTATTTTTGCTTTCCAATTGAAATGTAGCTTTCTTCTTGGACATTCTTGGTGGCAACATTCAAATTAGTACAAGAAGACATGTTAATTGATTATTAATTTGGTATAGTGGTACTGAAATAATGAGAGCTGGACTAGAGGGTGACTGTGGAGGAAACAAGAAAAGAGAAGAGAGAGAAGAAGAAAGAAGGAAGAGGGTGGACCGTGGAGGGAAAGAAAAAAGAGAAGAAGAAAGAAGGAAGAGGGAGGCTGAGGAAATCCTGACCCTTGGAGAGAGAGGAGAGGGAGTGAGAGAGGAGGTAGGAAAGAGGGTGAAGGAAAACCTAACCCTTGGAGCGAATTAAAGAGAAAAAGGTATCGAAGGAAGGAGGAAAAGAGGGAGCTATTTACTGGTGTTTATGGGGGGAGGACGGCGTCCAAGTCCAAGAGCCATTCCGGCCACCGCAAGTGGTTGCCAGGGAGGGGTTCGGAAGTGGGACCGGAGAGCAGGCACCTCTTAAACATCAAGATGGTTTAGGGCGGGACGACAATTTGTCACTCTTGAACCATTTCAAACTTAGTAAATGAATCGGAGGTAAATCGATAGAGAGATTTTATGAACCAACTAACTTGACTGGATTATTTTATTTTGACCTGGCATCAATTCAATTCGATATGGACTGAACCATCTCATTCGGATTTGTTCGACAAACCATATGCTTAGTAATTATGGTAGTAAGTTGCACACCTAGCATATTTTTTAAAGAGATTTACTAAAATATACTAACACGCCTCTTTGCTGAGTTCGCATACAACTATGGAGGCTGCATATATTATTCTCTACCTCAAAAGACACTCCTATTTTGCTGGTCTATATATATAAAAGCATGGATCCTATGCGATATGCATGCAGCACGGCAGGACATTCATGCATGAATGCCATCTATTATAAAATAGACATTCATCAAACTGGTACGGACATCGGCATTCGGAAAAGATTTCAAGCAAACCTAATCAATCCGACTTCTTATGAATTACCAGTAAATAAATCATAAATTACAGCCGAGAGAAAGTGAGTCAAGTCAAATTTGATTTCAGCAATAGGTATTGTACTTGATTCAAGTTGAGCTGAATTTAAAATGGTCAAATGGATTCGAAATAATCAAAATCAAAGATCATTGGATGAAAGTATGGAAGTATCAAGATTGGAGCCAACCACCCAACCTCCTTCAACCACTTCAACTTCCACGAGTTGGAATGCTACCTTAACTCCCTCGACCGCCATGCCAAATTGAAATGCCACCTCACCTTCCACCAAGGGATGGCATATCATCAAGGCCATATCACCTCCATCCAGGCGCCTACTTGCCATACTTAGTTACAACCAACAAACTACCTACTTTGTTATAACAAATTATCTACTTTGTTACAATAAACTTAGTTACTTTATTACAACAAATATTAGTTACATCAGCCTTATCTCCTCGTAAACCGAATTCTAAGGAACTTGGGAGGCCTGTAAATATCCCCTAATTCCTCTTGTAAGATGATATGATATGATATGATGAATGAAAGGTTGTATTCTTCTTCCCTTTGCCATGTGCATTGCCGCTCCATGTAGGAGAGGGTGCGAGGCCCAAGCTTCTTCTTGTTTATTTTCTTCCTTTGCCATGAGCATTGCCACTTCATAAGGGAGAGGGTATGAGGCCCAAACGACTTCATCAAGCTCCTCCAGGCCGTATGAAGTGCCACTCATGAGAGAGAGGGTGTGACATCCAAACCAAGTCTTCCAAGCTCCAAGAATTTTCTTACAATCTTTTCTCTTCCCTTTCTTCCTTCAATTTATTTCTTCTCCTTACCTCCATTCCCCTAATAATCTCATTTGCAGGTTCTCTCCTTATTCTCGAGTTAAAGATGAAGACCTCCTTGCCTCGAAACCATCTACATGCGAAGTCCTTAGTCAAAGGAGTGTCAGTCTTCTAATCCATCACCATTCCTTGAAGTGTTGAGAGTAACCACCACCAAATGTTTTAGCACTCATTGTTGATAAGAAAATCCATCCTAAACTCTTAAGGCCTGATTGATGAAGGTACTTATCCTGATTAGAATGGGTTTCCTAAGCATAAGGTCCTTTTTCTTTTGATCGAACAAGAACTATTTTGCGGGTAATTCAACTTTAATCTAGTATTCTCTTGCATTAAATTTACTTACCCTCTCTTATGCTTCAATTTTGTTAATATGTGTAAGAGTCATTGTTCATTTTAGATTGCTAATGTTATGAGCTAAAATTTTTATCCAGCATCCCACGTCAATTCAAACAACATGCATCGTACTTCCATGCTTGTGCACGGCAATCCATTTACAGGGCGAGCTAAAAATTCAGTGTACTAAATATTCTAGATTTCCAATAAATTCCAAATGACGGATCTCCGTCTCCTCTTTCTTGCTTACTTAGGTATCCAATACGAAAGCTAGCCATGCAAGAAATCATTTATTTATTGCATGGATGGATCTGAAAGCCACACCGGCGTGCGGGCCTCAAACAATTACTGTAGTAACAGAAGTTCATCCAATTAGAAGGCTTTTTTTTTTGTATATATCGTAGCAGATCTTCTATAGGTCTACTAGTTAAATTGAAGCAGGAAGAATGATCGAACCGTGAAATCCAATCATTAATTAATTGAAAGACTACGAGCTTCATACACCTAGGTAGAATATCTTTTGTTAGTTTTTTTTTTTTTGTGGGTAAGCAATGTGTTGCAAAATGGAAAGGTTGGTTCGATCCTGCAGCTCGAAAGAGATCGTCAATTATTTCGAAGAACATGAGATCGATGACTAATGCTAAAATGGAAGGCAGCTCTCTCTCTCTCTCTTTTTCTGTGTCTCCATGAACAAAAGTGTAGCTATCATGCATTGAAACTTAAACATTGGATACGAACCAGCACCGACACATATCTAAGGCGACTTTACGAAGACAGCTTCAACAGGGACCATCTTTCCTTACGTGGAAAAGTGGTATGACTTCACGGGCATGAGAGTCCTCTACGTCGATGCTCTCGGCTTTTCTTTCCGATTGCACATGGAAACAAAATATAGTTTTTATAGGTTGGGAGGTGCATTTCTCTTTGGCTCATAGCCTAATTTCAACGTATTCCCCTTCGCAATTATGTAATATCGATTCGGACGCGGTTTCTTATGCCGCTGCCAGGGGGCTCTTCGTAGGGAGGAAAAAAGGTGTAGGGTTCTTGGATCAGGTAGATAAAGAAATTAATTAAGAACGCATTATATGGATATAAAGTTCGCGAGCTGCCCTAATTTTAATCGTTCTCTCAACACTGGTAGGGTCAGCTGAATAAGTTAAAAGGGTCTTCTACTACTTTTCCTTTCAAGTATGGTTCGAAAAGAATTTAAGCATGCCATGACACCACCTGTCAACCGGCCGGGTACGTAGTTTTGAGCTTAAAGATCAGTCATCATTGGCAGGGCTTTGCATCATATAATGCTTTAAAAATAGCACTTGAAAACTAGCCTCACCAGATGAGGTGCTGGCCCCTATTCATATATTTTTTTGTTGAAGTACGTACTGGCCTCGACTCGAGAACTCCTTTGGTGGGCTCCTTTTTTCAAGCCATATATAGCATAGTCAGGATATGATAATATCGATTCTTCTCTCTTTTCAATTTTATTTTATTATTATTATTTTAAAAAAAAAAAAAAAAAAAAAAAAAAAAAAAAAAAAAAAACTCCCCCCTTTGTTTTGTTTGAAGGGTACCGAGCATTCTAATAAATAAACCAAAAGTGTTATTCCTGGTCTTTAAGAATGGACTTTTGCGACTTCTTTGCCTTTCTCTTTCCCCTCGAATATTGATAAAAGTTGCCCTGCACGACGCCGATCGAAAAATAAAATAAAAATTTCTTTGTCATTTCCATTTCTTAGAAGCATCCAGGATGGCTATTGCTGATCAGTGGACAATCAGAATAAATTGATCTTTGTTGTTGTATGTTAAGGCTTAAAAAAAACAAAGAAAGCATGCATGTTGAAGATATATTCCATCCGATCGATCATCAATTATCCAATTATATTTCATACCTTTTACCGCTGGTTTCTTGTGCCAAAATAATGGGTCGCTAAAGCCTAAAGGATCAAGTAGACAGTAGACTCAAATGCAATCGGCTACCGATCCAATTTGGACCAAGCTTCCATATGAAGTTCTGATCCATGGTCAAACATGGAACTTGAACTAAGATCCCGGTAACTGATTTGATAGTATTCGAGCTGGGTTGATGTCCCAGGTTAGATCGAGGTAAGAAAAGCTCGAGATTCCAAAGTTTATCAATTCTTCACCTAAAGCCACATGATTGATTGACCAATAATATATATATATATATATATATATATATATATAGAGAGAGAGAGAGAGAGAGAGAGAGAGAGAGAGAGAGAGAGAGAGGGTATGTGTACAACTTGATCGCTCTGTTACTTGTAGCTCCATCTTGGTTTGTCCATTTGCCAGCCTCTTTCTTGGTTTTGAAAAGAAAAAGGCGCGTTCTGACCAAAGAAGGAAGGAAAAAAAAAAAAAAAAGCGCTTAACCTCCGCCATTTGGCACTTGGCTCAACACAACGAGTCGGGCATGCACCCAGCAAGTATGGCAGAGAAATGCCTTGTCCATTCAAAAATCGGGATCTAATTTGCCTGATGGAGTTGTAGGAAGTAAATCAAAGGACGGTCCCATGGGACCCTCGTGTTGGCCGCATATATATATATATTGGCTAGCTTCAAATAATGCGATCCAGGAGCCCATCCCTTTCGCAATCTTCCCACCGTCAACACCAATCATATATATATATATATATATATTGGCTAGCTTCAAATAATGCGATCCAGGAGCCCATCCCTTTCGCACTCTTCTTCCCACCGTCAACACCAATCTTTATATATATATATATATATATATTATATATTTTCTTCTGTCATGCTGAAACGGGAAGCATGAACAAAGACGAATTAATTCATCTCGTAGATCCATCAAACTTTATTATTTTCTCGGCTCATCCTATTATCCGAGATATTAGACTCCTTCTATAATAACGCGCTTCGATCATTATTCGGCATAGAAAAGCTAACTCAGTTACAAACTGAATCGTCTTTTTGTTGCCCGTCATTCTGTTTGTATTATAGTCCGACAGGCGATCATCCCTATATAATTTAGGAATATTATACTGTCTGTTTTTTGACCGTGTTCATTCTTATCTTGTTTAATGAATACACCGTTCTATATAAATAATAATAATAATAATAATAATAATAATAATTATTATTATAAGCCGAATTTGTCCCGATAACGAGGGGGAATCCTTGCATGTGAGGCTGGGGACAAGGTCCCCTCTCGTACTAGGATGGTGATGCTCATAAAGGAGCTGAAAGCTGACCGAGACTTAATGTGTGAGTTGGAATTAAGACTAAAAGGCCCACCCCCCACCTTATCGAAATCCCGATCGATAATTAGCTAGATGAAGCATTCGTGCTCTTTCGTCCAATCCGAACATGACACATGATCTGTTAGCGAAGTTCCATCTTAATTAGTGTGCCAAAGGATGACAAATTAATCAAATAACGAGCATAAATAAGCATGAGCATCCCTGCAGCATCGAAGCAGATAATAACGATAGAAATGAAGATAAATAATATGCATGAGTTGGGATCTTTTGATCCTGCAAAACTTTCACCATTTTATAAGGCTTCAAAAGAAATAGATATTAATAAGAATAAAGATGTAGTACTGGTTCATGACGGTAGATATATGACACGGTTACATTAATGATTATACAAACTACAATAAATTAAATTAGATAAATATATTGATTTGATTTTTTTTAAAAAAATTAAATAGAGTACAGATCCATTATATAATATATTATATATTAATATATATATATAATATATTATATACTAATATATATATATTATATATATTGCAAACACATTCCTTATAATTTTTTCATGTTTCCATGATCTTTTTAACGTTTTTGACAACAACCATCTACTCGGCCTCAAGACGTGCACGAACCATCGACTAGAATGTATACCAGCCATCCGTCACCAACCGCATCACAACTAGGTAAAGGATGATTGTCACCATCGACTCTTTGGTGAGCAACCGAGTGGAAGATAATCAAGCAAGCTGCCATGCCAATCATCTCCAAATTTGTATCGAGAGATCTTATAATCGGACCTGATTCACATATCCATCGAGTACTTATTCAAACTCGACCGAGATCTATACTTAATCGAAATGCTGTAGCCTCGAAGCCTTTCTCTGGCCAAGCTCTTTCTTGGCATTGGGCAGGCCATCTCAACACTTAAAGCCAGTGACAACTGATCCTGACTGCCATAACCGTTCCAATCAATCAACATATCCCTATAATGATCTTGGCAAATATGATCATGGGAGACAAGTTCGTGGGAAGCAGTATTTTAACATAATAATTGTTCTAACAAAAAGATAATAGCGAAAGAGATCATAATGACAAAATTCTAACAATCTATCAGAATCACCTGTTAGAGGAGGCTACCTCTCCGATAGTATCTATTACTCGGCGTAACCTATAAATGGACATCTAATCCTCGTACTACTACTCTAGTGCTCGTGCAATTACCATTAGGCTATCAGCTCCAGCTACATTGCTCATCTCCTTCTTTACTTTTTTTATCTCAAGTGTCGAAGGTTTCCTATCAAAAATTCTAATTAAGAACTGCCTTTGCAAGTTTCCGCAGCAAAGCGGTCGAAAGTAACTCTCTATCTCATCGAAGAAGATCAAAGAACCCTCGAGCACCTTTACGACCCATTGAAGGGTGACTTAGCAGCAACATTCAGTTTGCTTCCATGCACGATCCCACTTTATAATATAGCCAGGAATTAGAACAAGATGTCCCTTGGCATGTAATGCGTGCTAGTGCACCATGGTTAACCTGCCTATCTACATCATGGCAGAATCCTCTCTCTTTTACCAATACCAGTATACCTGGCATATGAAAGCCCTCCCTGATCCAACGAGGGCCATACATCCCTTATCTGCTTTGTTTTTATTAAAACCTAATCAATGTGTACCTTGCCCTCGATCACCAATTGGATCGTTGAGATAAGATATAAATATTTAAAATTATCCAATTAAAAAAATGGTATGTATACATTTGGAATCATAATATCATATCTCTGGTTCACCATAAATCACATCTAGCCATTCCAATGTGCGTTTTGATTGGCTGATTGCTGGTACACATTGTCAGTTCAATAAGAATTGAGCTTGCGATGTATCTTATTTTTTTCCTTGTTTCTTTCTTGCTCCTTTCCGAGCAATAGAACATGGTGGTTTTTTTTATCCTACTTTGTTCGAAATATATATTTTAAATATAAAAGAAAAAAAAAAAAAAAAAAGAGAGTGTCGCCTAAATCTAATATCTTGAATTTAATGGCAGGCGCGTGTGGCAGTGATCGGAAGCCATACGTGTAAAGTTGCTAGGCGTGACTGTTTGGCAGAGGGAACGTTGGCTACAAGTCTCCAAAGTTAGGTGGAGCACGCATTCACGAGACTTTTACGGCAGCCAATGGCAGCACCATCAGCTCAGATAGCCAAACCCACAGGCCACGGTGGAAGACCAACGGCGGTTCCACCACAACTGATGAAGAATCCAGTCGTGGCTACCGCTCTTTGCTTCTTCCCGTCTCGTGCAACCCATTAGCTTCTATGGTCGCTCGATGGTCCATTAACTGCTTCCCCAAGTTCCGAAAGCGTCGAGGCCGGCCCCACGACTCCTTTTGCAGCGCTGCGAAGAAAAAGATTCGAATTTGTAGGATTGTCAATGGATCGGATGGATCCGAGATCCATGGATCGGATCTATATTTGGATATCTAATACGTTGATCCGAGCCATGCTACACCGCTACAGTATTTTTGTTATATGCTGTTACCTTATTCTTGTTTTTTATCAATAATTTTGTCAGCAAGTTCTTAAAATACTGTAATCCTATTATGATTGCCATTCTCTTAAAATAATTATATGATGGACAGATGTGGTTGGATGCTATTAGTTTTGTATCCTCATTTGGTTTGTCACATTTTTATAGATTGGTTATTGTTGGAACATCTTATGTAGCTGGACTATGATTTTGTCACATCTTTATATATAGTTTTTTTGGAACATTTTCTTTCTTATATTTTATCTATGTTTAAATTTATCATTACCATTCCTGCTATTAGAGAATGAAAAAAAAAAGAAAAAAAGAAAAAAAATCCTCAACTCTTACAAGCCCTGGGCCATGATGGTATCTTCCATTCGAGTCCGGGTTCGGGTCTGGATACCGGGATCCATTCGGATCCGAATCTGATACTTTAAATTGGATCCGTTGGTATTTGAATCCGGATCCGGTAGCTAAAATTAGATCCGGATCTGGATATCTGGGTTCCGATCCGAATTCGATTTTTTGACAGCTCTACAAATTTGATCTTGGACTTGACCCAAAGTTGCAGCCTGTAGCCGCTTGTGGGTGGGGCTTGTGCAACGGGAGGCGATGCTGTTCCATCTCGCCATGACTTTGACTTCATGGACGGTCGATGTTGGCGCTGCCCGATCAGCTGCAAGGTTGGTGTTGTGTCCTAACAAAATTACAGCAGGTTTGAAAGAACAATGAACCAGATTGAACTGACTCGATCTAGCTGTTAACCATATTCTTGGAGAGTTTGGTGATTGAAGTAGCTTCCAAGCTCGCTATGGCGTTTGGACAGGAACAGATAACTTCTGAAGGAAGGCTAAGTGGAAGGTGTTTGAAAAATGTGAATTGCCAAAAGTCCCTTCATCATTGCAATCGTGGGTATTTATAGGCTAAGGAATTAACCGCTCACAGCTGGCATCCATCTGTAAAACGGTTAATCCAGAGTGTAAGCACGTGCAACCAAAGTTGGTCGTAATTAATCAATCTTCTCTTCTAAGTGATCGACTTCTTCATAATTGATCGGCTTCATCAAAGTTGATCGTCTCCTTCATAATTGATCGACTTCGTCAAAGTTGATCGTCTCCTCCAGAATTGATCGTCTTCTTCAGAGTTGATCATTTCCTTCAAAGTTGATCGTCTCCTTCAGAGTTGATCGTCTTATTCAAAGTTGATCGTTTCCTTCAAAGTTGATTATCTCCTTCAGAGTTGATTGTCTCCTTCAGAGTTGATCGTCTCCTCCAAAGTTGATCGTCTCCTCCAAAGTTGATCGTCTTCTGCACTACATAATTATTAACAAATTCTATTCTCAAATAAATCTATCAATTACCTGGAAACGGATCGATCTTGTATCTGTTGATTATTAATCGACTTCACATCCTTTGGATGTTGATGAATTGTGTACTAATCATATTGTGCCTTTCAAGCATTGATCGGTTTGATACCTTTCATAAGAGATATTGATCATGGTCGTGCTTTTCGAGCATAGGCCAATTTCAATTTCAGGCTCTCAACGGGTCAACATAAACAGATCAATTTTATCATATCCCAATACTAGTCCTCCCAGTTTCTGAGTCCATTAAATGGAAATCAGAAACTGTCAGGAATTTCTGCTCTGGGATGACACGTCCGGATGACGTGTCAAACTTTAACTGGAGAAACGGTTACAAAAACAAACCGCTGTATCTTATTCTCATCATTATAATTTTTTCAAAATCCGAGAAAATCAAAATATCCTCGAAAAAAAAAAGATATCCGTCTTATCAGCAGATTGCAGCCATCGTACCATAAAAAGCCGTTTCGACCCTTCGAAAAACCCAATTTTCATTAAATACTTTAAGGACAGATGGATAAATCTGGTTCATTCTCGTTGTTTGCAGAGAGATCTTGATCAGTTGGAAGGTATTATATAAACACCACCCTCTCAGAGAAATAGGTTTTCAGCCATTTCTGCCTTTTTGCTTTAGGAGCGAAAGAAAAACTCCACGAGTCGGCTTCTTATTTCTCTTCTTCTTTTCCAAGTTAATCTTCCTTTATTTCCTTTCTTCATCATGGTTATGATCTTAGAAACCAGTCATATAGAAAATCTTGAAAACCCTGAAGAATCCAGTTCTCAACAACAAAGAAAACAAACTGAACAAGTAAAAATAGGGGATATTAGGTCTTCTATGTCCGAACATAGGATTTTAGCATTAAAACAGCATTATAATATTTCTGATGAGTATGCTGTAATCCTCTCTCTTGCTGAAGATCAAATAGGTCGGCCCCCCGCTGGTAGCATAACCATATACGAAGAACATCTAAGGGCCGGACTTAGATTTCCTATCCATCCTTTCTTTCTTATGATCTTCAAATTATATCGGGTATTACCATCCCAACTAACCCCTAATAGCATTCGGATTATTTGCGCGTTCTTGAACCTTTGCAAGGACACGGATATAACTCCAAAAATCTCACTCTTTATCTCTCTATTCGTATTGAAACGAGATTTTCATGGCCATGGATGGTGGGTAATCAACCTATGACATGGTCGGAAATTTATTTCGGGACTTCCTTCAGCCATTCATGGCTGGAAACCGAGCTTCTTTTATATCTTCTTTAAAATTCCTTGGAACTTTATCACTAGCCATAGGGAACCCCGACTAACTCCAAACGATGGCAAAAAGGTTCTGGCTTCTGATCAAAAAGATTACGAGAAGCTTACCGGGATGGAAGTTCCTCCGATTAAAAAACTTCTTGACAAAAGAGGGCTCTTTTCAGCAGAAATCAGTCATAAACCCTTTTTAGGTATTTTCATTATCGATATTATTTCATCAACCTTTCTGATCAATCTGTCTTAATTTCTGACTTCTCCTTTACTGTAGACACATCAGTCATGGTGGACGTCCGAAAACTTCGGAAGCTCTCGAAGAAAAGAAAGGTAGAAGCCACTTCTTCTATTCAAGAAGAGAGGAAAATCAAAAAATTGAAGAAGAAGATTCCGATCAACCCAATAACTTCATCAATAGTAGCAAGACTTGATTCTCCGATTGCGATAGCTAGTGTGTCGGAGGACGATGAAGCCCTTTTATCAACATCTCTTCAACCTCCAACACAAAAATAAACGACAAGTATCCCAAGAGACGACCCGTCATCTTACCCTACTGATCAACCAGACAAGGATAAAGCTCCGATGATGGAAGAAGAAGAAAGAATCCCAGCCGTAGATATTTTGGCTGGTTTCTCCATATATGCTGATGATTCGGGTCTGAACGACTCAATATTGGCCCGCCAGCTACTGAAGTCTATAATAATTCCAAGAGACCGGGAAATAACAAAGTCCCAATAAATCGACGATACAATTTTGCAACTTCACCCAACATTACTAAAGGTGTGGATTATACTTATATTTTAAGTAGATACTTGATCGTCTTCTTTATTTTTGCCAAATCTGATTAACACAAAGTATGAAACAACAGCTCATCCATGGGATCAAAATTATGGATGAAAGTTTGAAAAACTTTGATCAATTCCGCAAAGTCATGAGTAATGAAGTAAATGTGGCGAAAGCGGAAAAAGAAGTAGCCGAAGAATTAAAGAATTCTATGGAGAAGAAATTAGGGGAAGCGACGACTAAAATTTCGGTACTAGAGGTAGAATTAAAAGAAACAGGATCAAAAATAAACAATATGGAATCTAAGCTAAAGAAGAAAAATAAGAAGATTCGATCACTGTCCCTTAAATTAGAGGGAGCTGAAGAAAAAATTGCAACGGCTGAAAAAAAGGTTTTAGCAGCCGAAGAAAAAATTTTGACAATAACTAAAAGAATTGAGTAAGCTGTTGAAGAAGCCGTGAATGGAGCAGTCAAGAAATATGTCCAATCAAAGGCCTTCGACGACAAACTCCATGAGGCAGGAGTTGAAAGTTACAACTACGGTCTTACCGATTGTCTGAAGAAAGTAAAGAAATTTTATCCTGATCTTGATACTTCAAGGATAGAGGAAGACTCCGATGAAGAAAATTCTGATGAAGAGAGCTTAGATGAGGAAAATCAAATTGATGAACCAAATTCCGATCAAGCGGAAAGACTAACCAGAGGCCAAAATGAACAACTGATCAGATATCAAATTGAAGGACCAGCACTAACTTCTCAAATTCCAGGAGAAATTTTACCAGTTTCTTCTGTAACTCAAAATGAAATAGGGGAAAGTTCCATCGGGGTTAATGAAACAGATTGATGATGTAACAACTTAGCTTACTTTTTAATGAAAAATCCTTCTCCTCAATGTTTGTCGGATCGCGAAAAAGTATAAAACAATTGGATTAAATGAACAAGTTTCCAAGAAAAATTGTTCTGATCATAAAATCCTTTACTTGAATCATAAGCATTAACTAATATTTCAAAGAATTCAAAAGAACCAATTTCAAATAAGTTTATCAAAGTTTATTAAACAACAGTTTCTAACTACTAGTACAAAAATAATTTCTAAATTGTCAATCTTCCTACTTTCATAAAAACTTTTCCAAACGAGATAGGTAATCATACCTACCTTGCCAATCGTAACCTTTTTGTCAGAAGTACGATTGAGAAAAACTTTTCCAAACGAGGGAGGTAATCATACCTACTTTAGTAGGCGTAATCTTTTTGTCAGAGGTACGATTGAGAGCTGTATAACTACATTTATCAGAACTTAGAAGGGCGCATAAAGTTTGAAATTCAAATTATATGTTTTTATATATATACCTTATAACCGACTTTCTGAGAATCAGAGACGACATACAAATTCCCGTTAAATCAAATCTGAAATGTGTCGAAATCTCCCGCTATCTCGGAACTTGAGCTACAAATCATGACCATCAACATCTTTTATATAAAGGGGTCTTAAGCTTTAAGTTTTCGAATCAACTTTGTTTCAAGTGTTTTTTATTGCAATTCTTTGCTCCAAGGCATAGTCTTGAAAAAATCTTCATCTTCATCGTATTCAAAAAATAAAGCCGGGTGATAAAAAATCATATTAGATGTCAAAAAAAAAAGTAGGACTGGTACGATTCAAAGAAGAAAGGTCGTGTGTGAGAAGAAGCCGTTTATTAAGAAGTGCTTCCAACAAACCAACAGTTCCTGAATATATCTCATCTTCGTCTAAAGAAGAAGAACAGAATCCTTTCGCCCCTACTTTGGAAGAAACAAACCAAGATCTGTTTGCGAAACATATTCCGTCAGAAAAAGGAAAAGCCCCTATAGAAGAATCATCCGATCTGACTAGTAATAAACCCGTTCAAGCATTGGTTGCCGATACAAGTATCAACAACCCGAAAATAGCAAAAACCATACTCCAGTCCACTATTCTTCGAAAGGATTGGGCGATGACCATTAAACAAGGAGTGAAGGAAACTTTATCTTTCATTTACCCAAAAATCTTGAAGGTAAGTGATATTCTTTTCTTTTCTTTATGACAAACTACTCATATTCTAACAATATCACAAACATGTTATATAGTTTATCAGCGATATCTCCATGATTGAAGAAGGTTGGGATCGGGCACAAAAACTTCAAGAAGATTTTCGGAGGCAGCTAGCAATAGCTAAGGAAAAGAAAGATAAGGCCGTTGCCGATCGGAAGGTCTTCAGAACATAAGTTCTTTTTCTGACAGCGAAAATTATGTCTTTGCAGAAGCAGTTAAAATAAAACGAAACATATGTTCATCAACTCATGGAAGACGGGGCCAAAAGAAGAAAGATATTTCAACAAGCCGATGAAGCCATAGAAGAAAAAACTCTATCATACGAAGAAGTACTGAATCAGAATCTACTAATAAATAAGAGAATATCACTCCTTGAAGAAAATCTGAGAAAAATCGAACAAGAAAACGTTTCGCTGACCCAACAGAAGTCTTCCATGATTGAGGAATTTATGAAATCTGACGGTTTTTTTCAATGAATAGAAAAAGTGGGAGCCAAAGGCTACGAGCTTAGTTTTAAAGATTGCCTTGATAAGATCAAAAAATTATATCCTGATCTTGATTTTTTCACTATCTCATCAGATTTTTCCATAAGGAAAGAAGGACAACCAAGCAAAGATCTGACAAAGTTACCTTGATCAAGAAACATCTGGCCAAGAGAACATTCCAATTGATCAGACCATTCAGAAGGAAGCTAAATAGTATATGTAATAGAGAATTGGCAATAGCTTTACTGCCATTTATTTCCTTCTTTCCTCTCTTTGTAACAGAATATTGATGAAATCTTCTATCTCCCTTTGATTAATCAACAAACCATTAAGTACAAATGAATTAGTATATTAGATCAGTCTGTTTTGTCGGAATGTAATTTTATTAATATAATCTTTATTCTAATCGGTATTTTTTTCTGATCATAAAATACCGATCAGCTTATCAGGCCAATCTTTGTTTTCTCTATTTTTTTAGAGAATATCGGAAAATAAAATACCTCCTTCATATAGCAGAAGAAAAAAAAAGAAACTGTCTTTATTGATGGTATTTGTGTAGATTTTTCACATTCCATGGCCTTGCCAGGGGATAACCATCTAGACTTTCTAGTCGATAGGTCCCTGACCATACAACTTCAGTGATACGATAAGGGCCTTCCCAATTTAGAGCAAGTTTGTCCTGTTCAGTTGGTCGGGATATAGTGGTCCGGCGTAGAACAAGATCTCCAGTCCGAAAGATTCGGGCCTTTACTCTTGAATTGTAATACCGCGCCATCCTTTGTCGGTAAGCAACCATCTTCAGTTGTGCTTGCAACCTAGAATTTTCAACCAGATCAATATCCAATCTTCTCCGGTTATCATTATCAGATTCTGTAAAACCATTAGTTCTTCTGGAATGAAGGACAATTTCCACAGGTAACATAGCTTCACTTCCATAAGCTAGATTAAACGGAGATTCGCCCGTTGTAGATCAAGGAGTTGTTCGATAAGCCCATAGAACAGAGTTAAGTTCATCACCCAAGATCCTTTGGTTTCATTTAATCGGGTTTTTAATCCATGGAGGATCATCCGATTGGTTACCTCAGCTTCCCCATTAGCTTGAGGATGTCCGACGGATGTCAATTTATGAACAATTCCATATTAAGCACAAAAATCCTTGAACTTCTGATTATCAAACTATCTTTTATTATCCGTAATAATCGCATGAGGGATTTCAAATCTATATATAATAGAATTTTTGACAAATATTTCAACTTTTGCTTCAGTGATTAAAGCTAGAGGTTAGCTTCTACCAATTTAGTAAAATAATCAATAGCGCCGATCAAAAAATTCTGTTGCCCAGAAGCTGGAGGAAATGGACCAAGTATATCCATTCCCCATTGAACAAATGGCCAAGGAGCTATTAATTGTGTCAACTGTCTAGCAGGACGCCTTTGGATATTTGCATATCTTTGACAAGAATCACATCTTCTTACAAAATATGCAGCATCCTTTTGCATGGTTGGCCAATAATAACCATGCCTTATGATTTTATAGGCTAACGATTTTCCTCCCAAATGATCACCACATATCCCCTCATGTACCTCCCTAAGGGCATAGTCAGCATTCGAAGGAGATAGACATTTCAACAACGACTGAGAAAATGATTTTTTGTATAGTAAACCATCCAGAATGACATATTGAGCAGCCCATTTTCGAATCTGCTTGGCTTCTGTATTATTTTCAGGCAATATCCCTTCAATCAGGTATTTGACTATCGGATTCATCCAATTCATTTCTGGTTCTATTTGAAGAACTTTTTCTTTTTCAGTTGTTGAGATACTCGGAATCTCCAAGTGCTCCACAAAGATTCGACCCATTTGTTCAGGTGTAGAAGTAGCTAATCTAGATAATGCATCGGCTCGAGAATTTTTGATTCTAGGGATGTGACTGATATCCCATGAATCGAATAAAGCCCCCAATTCTTTAACTTTCTTCAGATATAAACTTAAAGTAGCATCATGAACCTCAAAATCCTCTTTCACCTGATTGACAACCAGCTGTGAATCAGACAATACCTTCAATCTTCTGACATTTACCTCTTTCACAATTTTCAAACCTGCTAAAAGAGCTTCATTTTTGGCTTGATTGTTAGAAGCTTTGAAAGAAAACCGGAGTGCATACTTTATGGCATCTCCATAGGGGCTAGATAAGATTAACCCCGCTCCACAACCAGAAGAATTGGACGCCCCGTCTATATGTAATATCCAGGGTGCATCGGTCACTTCCATTTCAATAGATGATTCACTGTCACTCCAGGTACATTCAGCTATAAAGTCGGCCAATACTTGGACTTTCATTGCAGATCTAGATTGATAAGTGATGTCATATTTACTCAGTTTAATCGTCCATTTCGCCATTCAACCAGAAGTATCAGGGCATTGTAAGACGGTCCTTAAGGGCTGATTAGTTAATACAATGATACGATGAGACTGGAAATATGGTCTGAGTCGCTTGGCTGATATCACCAAAGTATAAATAATCTTTTGAAGTTTTGGATATCTAGTTTCTGCATCATGAAGAACTTTGCTGATATAATTAATGGGCTTATGCAATCCGCCAGGATCCTTTATGACCAATACGGAACTAACTGCTTCATCTGATGTAGCCAAATAAAGATACAAATCTTCACCTTCTTGAGGTTTAGACAGTATGATCGAGTTCACTAAGTACTTCTTCAGTTCTTCAAATGTTGTCCGACAATTATCCGACCAATTGAACTCCTTGGTTTGCCGTAAAGCCTTGAAAAAAGGCAAGCATCTCTCAGCTAAACGAGAAATAAATCGGCTTAATGAAACGATTCATCTAGTCAACTGTTGAATCTCCTTCTTATTAGCTGGTTCTCTTATATTCAAGATAGCTCAGATTTTTTCTGGATTGGCTTCAATTCCCCGTTGTGTGACTATGAATCCCAAAAATTTTTCAGAAGTCACACCAAAGATACATTTGGTCGGATTTAACTTCATGTGATTCTGCCGCAAAATATCAAAGGCTATCTGTAAATCTTTAATATGGTCATCAGACTGATTCCTCTTAACAATCTATCATCGACATATACCTTCATAGACTTCCCAATTTGGTCTTCAAAGATTTTGCTTACTAATCTCTGATAAGTGGCCCCGGCAGTTTTGAGACCAAACGGCATTACTTTATAACAATATATCTCCTTATCTATAACAAAAGATATTTTTTCTTCATCTTCTGGATTCATTCGTATCTGATTGTATCCGGAAAAAGCATCCATAAAACTTAAAAACTTATGTCCAGTCGTTGCATCAACTAACTGATCAATTTTTGGTAAAGAAAAACTATCTTTCAGACACGCCTTGTTAAGATCGGTATAATCTATGCATATCCTCCATTTTTCATTTGCCTTCCTGACCATCACTACATTAGCAAGCCAATCAGGATAATGAACCTCTCCGATGAATCCAGCATCGAGCAATTTGGTGACTTCTTCATTAATAATACTTTGTCTTTCTGGGGCAAAGTTTCGTTTCTTTTATCGAACAGGTCTAATGAGCGAATCGACCTTAAGTTCATGCTTGATTACTTTAGTAGGAATCACTAACATGTCAGTAGCTTTCCATGCAAATATGTCAGCATTTGTGGTGTGGGCATCAGACCTCTGGTTAGGGTTTCAATTTTCGAGTCTTGTAATAAGGCTTCAAGCCTAGTCTTAAATTTGTAATTTTTCTTTAGATTTGAATTGAGTCTGTACTTTGACCAATTAGGTCAAATTGAGTCCTGTACTGAGTCCAGTCACAAATCGAGTCCAGTCTGAGTCTATTAGAAGTATGGGTCCATTGCAAGAGTGGGTCTTAAAATTTAGTCTCCTTGGAACTAAGTCTGGAAAGAATCCAAGTCAGCTCAGGGTCCACCTGTTCATCCTATGTGGCGCCATGACATCTTGCCATGTGGGCTGCACACTTGGCATCCTTGGACGCCCAATGAGGAGGATCATATCACTTGGCTCTAGCCTTTTTTCCCTCCCCTATCTAGCTCCTTTCCAAGCAAGGGTAGTCGGCCAAAGTGAAAGTCAATGAGAGTTAAAGTGGGGAATTCAAATCTTTTGCTTCAAGCCCTCCAATCAAGTTTTCTTCCCAATTTGCTTGAACCTCTTTGGAAGGGAGAGACAAGATCCATGGGCGCCTCCACCTCACACTCTCCATGTCATGCCTTGTACCAAAGAAAGGATGCCAACCAAGGAAGGAGGAAGAACACATGCCTTGCTCCAAGCCTCTCTTCATGTCTTCTTCCAAAACCAAGAAGATTCTTTCCAAGTTCAAGGTGCCAAGATTCCCTCTCCAAGCCATGCATCATGCCATGCCCAATCCAATCAGCTTTTGGTCGGCCAAAGAGAGAAGAAGGTCAAGGGTTTTGGGCACCCATTCAAGAAAATTTGTATTCTTTCATTTGAAATTCAAAAGGGTCCTAAGGTGCCTATTTAAAGGACCTTACCCCTCCTTTGTAATTTTTAATCTTTGATGAATGAAAAACCAAGTTTCTTGAGATCCAATTTCTCTTTAGTTGCCTTCGTTCACTAGGAACGCCGATCTCCATGAGGGAGTGCCTTCGCCTTCGGGCGTCGAGAGATGTGAGGCCTCAAGTTACCGTCACTTCCGCAACTCCATCCTCCAACTTCGAGTCAAGAAAAACTCCGCCATCACCACAACAACTCTCTTTCTTTCTTCTATTGCTTTCTTCCGATTGAAACCTAACCCTTCTTTGAATGCTCGCAGGTCCTCCAGGTGACATGAGTATGGAATCGGTTGCCCTTGCCATCGAGATCTTCGGACAGCCAGCCGGTGCATCCGCAGGATTGATGGCTCGATCATCCAGGCCGCATCCGCCAGAGTGAGTGACCTCGGCATCAGGCGCTTCAGATCTTTGAGGTTTTCCCCCTAACTTCTAAGTAGGTATTGATTTGAGAGCTAAGTCCTACGGGATTTCTCAATCCCGGGGTCCTCTCTTTATCATTGCTTAGGGACTACTTGCTTGCTTGATAGTTCTTATTATTATTGAATCCCTAGAATTACTCTCTTGTCTTCAGGAATTCTCAACCTAATTTAAAACCCTAAAAATCACCTGCATCATCCTAGCATCTAGTTAGTCCCCCATCAATTTGCCTGTAAGGAATTAATCAGCTTCTTCCTTTGATCTCCAGCAAGTAAACTTCCAATCTGAACTGTTTTGGTAGGATCATATTTTGTCAGAGGAATATGAATGGTTTTTTCCATTGATACACTAACTTCATCATTCAAATCACGCGGATCCATTTGTTCAGAGGTTGGTTTGATAGCTGATTGTTGATTCTGGATTGTCAGGCATTGCCGAGCCATCTGCTGGTTTCCCCTTACGACTCCAATTCCACTTGGAGTTGGGAATTTCATCAGAAAGTGGTATGTAGATACAACGGCTTGGAATTTATTCAGGACAGATCTCCCCAAAATGGCATTATAAGCAGAGGGGATTCAAACAACCATAAAGGAAAGAAGGTAAGTTCTTTGCTTTGGTACCGTCCCAAGAGTTATAGGAAGGGTGATCTCTCCTTCTACTCCTACAAAATTCCCGTCGAATCCAGTAAGCGGTGTATGAATTCTTCGTAACTTATTAATTGATAAGTTCATTTTGACAAATGCATTTTAAAGCAAGACCTCTGTGGAACTTCCATTATCAATTAGAATCTGATGTACATCATAGTTTGCAATAACAGCAGAAATTACAACAGGGTCGTTATGAGGCATTCGAACGCCTTGTAAATCTTCATCAGAAAAAATGACACTTCCTTGAAACCTCTTAGGACTCCGATCCTCTTCAAGACATGCATGGCAAATCATTCCAACCGACCCATCAGTTGGTTGCTGGTTTGGGAGCTCTGTCCCGTCAGTGATCATCCTTGGAATAGCTGGCCTTGATATTGCCGCTTCAGTTGGTCGATTCTGATTTTGACTTCGGATATATCTGGCCAAATAACCTTGTTTGATCATAGCCTCAATTTCATCCCGCAGTTGAATGCATTCTTCTGTTGCATGGCCATGATCCCGATGATAGCGACAATATTTGGCTTTATTTCGCACAGCTGGTGGAGCTCTCATTGGTCTTGGCCTTTGTAAAAATCTTCTTTCTCAATCTCCATTAAAATCTATTCTCTTGGATGAGTCAATGGAGTATACGTATTGAATCGGTTGACATAGTTTCTGCCGATCAATTCTCTTGGCCTTTGACTTTGTCGTTGAATAGATCGAATCCCAGAAAATCGGGATTCATCCTCTTTGGCTCTCTTCTTACTTGGCACTAATTTTTTCTCCACCTGTCACCGACTCAAAGCCTGTTCTTCAGCCTGGGCATACTTTTGAGCACGAGCCAGTAATTCTGAATAATTGGTCGGGAATTTCTTATCCAAAGAAAATGTAAATCTGGAGGCTCGCAAGCCTTTTTCCATAGCATAAATCGCCACATATTCATTGAGATCAGGTATCTCCAACGTGGCAGAATTAAATCTCTTGATATAATCCTTCAAAGAATCTCCTTCTGACTGTTGGATAAAGAACAAGCTATCAGAATTTTTGGGCATTTTTTTGCTTGTCCTGAAGTGAGAGACGAACAACTTTTCTAGTTGACCAAATGAATGGATGGCGTCCGGCTGCAAACTGGAATACCATATTCTTGCTGACTTCTTCAAGGTCGCGGGAAAGGCAAGACAATGCAATGCATCTAATACTCCCTGAATTAGCATATGAGCTTTAAAGCTACCCAAATGGTCTAAAGGATCAGACGACCCATCGTACAATTCAATCGGCTGTACTTTGAAATGATGTGGGATCTTTTCATCTATAATCTTCTTGGAAAAAGGGGGCAAAATACTATAACTTGGTGCAACATCCTCTGTTCTCCTCTGCTCCAAAACTTTGACGACCTGCAACTCCAACTTCTTGAATTTTCTATCAAAATCGCTCTCTCTTACAAGGTGTTGAGCTTGGATACTGTCAGGGTTGATTCTTCAGATGAAGTTGACCGAGATCGTGGCCGTTTTCCTTTGTTTTGTTTCTTGAAGTGATGACGAGATCGGTGATGAGGTCTTATAGGAGATTGTTGACCTGAAGAACATTAAAAAGAGGAACGTCTTCTAGGGCTGAGATGTTTACTTACCTGGAGTGAAGGTTGCCGGCTGGTTCTTGATACAGCTGGCTGTATCGCCTCCTTCATGGCAATTTCTTGAAGATTCTGCATTGCCGTGGTGAGCACTTCTACCTTGTCAAACAGAGCATTCAACTTTTCTTGATCAAGGTGCCCTGCGGGAGGAACTTTCACCCTTTCCTCCGGAATAGGGTCATTTCTTCTTTCATCAGGAATAGGATCTGTTGCTTTGCTATCAAGAACAAGATTTTTCTCTTGGTTGCCAAGAACAAGATCGGTTTCTTTTGAAGAATTAGGAACAGCTTCTCTTGGCAAATTCTTCTTCCTACCTTTCACCATGCTTCCTTCCAGATTTTTCGGAACTCTTTTACAGAGAATCCCCTACCTGGCATGCCAATCTGTTGTGTCCAAACAAAATTATAGCATGCTTGAAAGAACAATGAACTAGATTGAACTGATTCGATCTAGTTGTTAACCATCTTCTTGGAGAGTTTGGTGATTGAAGTGCTTCCAAGCTTGCTAATGGCGTCTGGACAGGAACAGATAACTTCTGAAAGAAGGCTAGGTGGAAGGTGTTTGAAAAATGTGAATTGCCAAAAGTCCCTTCATCATTGCAATCGTGGATATTTATAGGCTAAGGAATTAACCGATCACAGCTGGCATCCATCTGTAAAACGGTTAATCCATAGTGTAAGCACTTGCAACCAAAGTTGGTCGTAATTAATCAATCTTCTATTCTAAGTGATCGACTTCTTCATAATTGATCGGCTTCGTCAAAGTTGATCGTCTCTTCATAATTGATCGGCTTCGTCAAAGTTGATTGTCTCATCCAGAATTGATCGTCTTCTTCAGAGTTGATCATTTCCTTCAGAGTTGATCGTCTCCTTCAGAGTTGATCGTCTTCTTCAAAGTTGATCATTTCCTTCAAAGTTGATCGTCTCCTTCAGAGTTGATCGTCTCCTCCAAAGTTGATCGTCTTCTGCACTACATAATTATTAACAAATTCTATTCTCAAATAAATCTATCAATTACCTGGAAACGGAGCGATCTTGTGTCTGTTGATTATTAATTGACTTCACACCCTTTGGATGTTGATGAATTATGTACCAATCATATTTGTGCCTTTCTAGCATTGATCGGTTTGATACCTTTCATAAGAGATATTGATCATGGTCGTGCTTTTCGAGCATATGCCAATTTCAGTTTCAGGCTCTCAACAGGTCGATATAAACAGATCAATTTTATCATATCCCAACAGTTGGCATCAAAGATAACTTAAAATACCTACTCTATGTTGCTATACTCTCCCTATTTCTTTCCCCGTATCTAGAACAAAAATCATACGGGGCGCGCACAAGACAAGGAGACATCAAACATGAGTCGGGCTTCCTATTTGCAATGTTTTCTCTAACAGTCAGTTTAAATAGAAAACTCAACAATTTTTAAAAAAATCTCACAATTATTATATATATATATATATATATATATATATATATATATCAATTAATCCTCTCCATCCATCATCTTCCTCGCAAGCTATCGGTTTCGTCCATGAGATCTTGTTTCTTCTCTCCATATTTATTTTTTCTCCTCCAAACTTCACTTTCTTTTTTAAGATTTTGTATCTATCAATTCATCATATATAAAGAATTAATTTTTTATACTAGACAAAGCTACCAAACTATATTTCATGTACCAATATCAATAAACAACATATTTTTAAAAATTAAATATCTATTTTTTAAAGATATATATTAGTTTACTAGATAACTAATTTGCTTGGTATGCATCAAATGATCATATAGTATGTATTGCTAAAAAATATATTTTATAAATTATGTTTCAATTAATTTAGATATGTGTATTAAATCATCAGTAAATATATATCAAAGAATACGTCAAAAAGTCAAAAAGTATATATTATATGATTAAGTAATATGTAATGATGCTTTGTTTATTATTTTACTGGAAGAAATATATTGAATTGCTAGATGACTAGTTTATTAAATGTTATTTACTTGGCTATGGACTATGTACCATAAACACTATATTCTGAAAACTGTATATTAATTTATTTAGAGATATGCATTGATTTATTAGATAAAAATTTACTTAGTACATATCACTTAGTCATGTAATAATTAGAAAAATTAAGTATTATGCATCCTTTGATGCCCATATATTTGTTTAATTTACAGAAAAATGTATATTAATTAAAAATATATTAAAAAAAAGATTAAGTATTGCACATATATTTTTTTATTATTTTTAAAATATATATTAAAAAGATACGATAAAATAGGAAGCCAATCCTCTGATGCCCGCCCAATATGATTTTTTTTTGTTCCATATCACCGTCATGCATCGATAATGATGGCCTTAATGAAGTGGGCGTCCGGCCCAAACGATGGCCCAGTTTCGTGCTCAGGTACACCTCCACGAAGAACAGGCGAGGACCGACGTCATTCCCGGTCACTTTGGGGGTCAAGTAAACCCCGGCAACCCGGTAGATCTAAATGACAAACCCCGATATCAAAATCCCAGCAGCCGCAACAGCAGCAAAAGAAGCCCCCTACGGTATCCAGCGGTAGTAGTCGTAGAAGTGGAAGAGCGGCGATCGAAGAAGGGCAGAGCCTTTGTTTCAGTCGTAGAAGAATCCAAGATGTTCCGGAACCAGTACGACACGGACGTGACGACGTGGAGCCCCGCGGGGCGGCTGTTCCAGGTGGAGTACGCGATGGAGGCGGTGAAGCAAGGGTCGGCGGCGATCGGTCTCCGGTCGGCGACCCACGTGGTGCTGGCCACGGTGAACAAGGCAGCCTCCGAGCTCTCCTCCCACCAGAAGAAGGTCTTCAAAGTGGATGACCACATCGGCGTCGCCATCGCCGGCCTCACCGCCGACGGCCGCGTCCTCTCCCGCTTCCTTCGCTCCGAGTGCATCAACCATAACTTCGTATATGAGTCCCCACTCCCAGTCTCCCGCCTCGTCGTCCGCCTCGCCGACAAGGCCCAGGTTCAGAGTCTTCGCAACCCTAAACACCTCTCACCCCAAGATCCCATCCATCCTTCTTCAGATTTCTTTCTCGATCTCTTTCTTCTTTTAGCAAATTTAATAGAATCTGGAATGGAATGAGATGAACTGTTTTGATTAGCGCCTCATGTTAGATGTTATGCTCCTTCTTCCTAATATTAATGTCTTTGATGTTATGCTCTTTCTTTTCGAATGTAATTTTGAAAGTTGATTGATTCTGATAACAAGCTAAAGTTTCAACATAAGTGGTTACTTACTTACTTTGGTATGTTTTAGGATATACTTGTGTGGAGGCTTGCGCTTTTTTTAACCGTGGAGACAATATTTGTATGACCTCATATGATGACCGTCAAGCCTCATTTCAATCATTTGAGCGGTGAGAATTTGAATTCCCACTTGCCAAGCATCCCTGCCTAGGTCTACATTTGGTATTATTGTGAACTTTTTGGTATATTATTTCACATCTTCTATCCATATTACCTGAGGTCTTACCTTCCTCCTACCCTCCCCCCCCCCCCCCCCCCCCCAACTTTCTGCAGTGAAAATAAAGCTACATTGCTTGCTAAAGCTTATTTATTTATTTATTTTTGTGTGTGTGTGTGTGTGTGTGTAAAATGTCCATATCATCTTAATCAATGCTCCATCACTTTGGACTTAATCTCCCACAGCTCCTCTCTCTACAGCTCTTCTAGCTGTTAAAATTTTCTGAGTCATTAGATTCCTAGGTGTTAACAATGTATTTTGTAATGTCAAAACCATTATAGTGGAATTAAATGGATGCTTTCAGCTGCTTGGATCACTAAGATGTTCATTTTAAAGAGTTGATAGTTAATATCTAGTAGGAACTTATAATCCATTAGTCTTTTATAGATACTTAATATATAGGTGGCATTCAAGATAACATTTCCTGGATGGCGAGATTTGATTGAAAAGTCTAGGATGATTTAAAATCCCATAGCCTTAGGAGGACCTTGCTTAGAGAAAATTCTAATAAAGGAAAATATGTTCTAGGAAATGTGGATTGTGATTGCAGACTACTTGTTTCCCCTCTTTTTTCCCTCGGTCTTGGGATGACATGGCAAGGAGAAACAAGTCTATGGCTGGACTGGATCTAAGCATGGGCTTGCTCTGTTGCTTGGCAAAAAAATCAACAGATCTGAAAGGATTTGTTATTTCTGATGCATATTTAAAAACCAATCATCTCTCTTAAATAATCAAAACTTGTTTAAGAGATCCTCTCCCCTGCCCCCCAACCGCCCTACCCCCCCCTCCCCCCCAAAAAAAAGACATGCCAAATTATTAACTGGACTAAAGTGAATTTTAATGCAATCCTGTCACGTCCCGATCCAAAACCTGGATTGGCTACACGACCGGCCGCATAAGTCCTAGGTTTTATCCTAGAGATCATACAAGGCCTAATTTTCAATTCAATATCCAAATAGTGGTAAGGAACAAATTTCACTAATTATTTATTGATTCCAAGAATTTATCATAAAATTCAACTATAAACTCAGAGATCAACACCTAAACCCCAGCTTCTCACTGACTGGTCCCAAAGCCCAATTGATCTTCGGTATTTGTAACAAAAATATAGAAAAATAGGGGTGAGCTACACAAGCTCAGTAAGTTATCAACACCTCCAAGATACATACACAAATATGCCATTAATAAATAGAAAGCACAAACACACCATACAACAAAATGTCCATCAATATAATAATATATATATCCAGCAACATTATGCAAATATGCATACTTAATCACAACCGATACCGACACGACTATGGATGACCAACCATTTACTTTACCCTCCTAGTCCTTTTGACTATGGCCACGATCGGCCCGTGGCTCACCCCACAAGAGACTAGATCCTAACTCACATATCGAAACCGGTCATGCGGCAGTGATCGCCCCACTGGAGGCCCACAAGGAAAACTAGTTCTGAGTATCACACGAGAAACATGCATCCTCTGCATGTGCCTGCCACGCATGGCTAAAATAAGGCAACTAGCTCCTGACTCACATATCGCTTATCGGTCATGTGCCAGCGATCGCCCCGCTGGAGGCCCACAAGGAGACTAGGCTCGTATGATCATAGTCGGACTAGAAAGCACCCACACCAACATAATGCACCCACACCAGCACAATGCATGCACCCAATGCAATCCAATGCAATCCAATGCAAATTAAAATATAGTACACGTATTTAATAATTCATAAATACATAACATATTTGGCATATAATATCAGAGGTCAAGATAACTTACCGAAAAGGATCCACCAACAAATACAATTCAAACCTAGATATGATATTCTAAGGACAACGATGATCTTGACCAACAATTTAAACATATAATTAATTTATATTTAATAAAACTAAAAAGAAACTACGTTATTATGGGGCACTCTCCTCAATCCAAATCCAATTATGTTCCAAAATTTACCTTTCCTCCCTTCTCTCTCCTCTCTCCTCTCTCTCTCCTCTTTCTCTCTCTTCTCTCTCTCCTCTTTCTCTCTCCTCTCTCTCTCCTTCCTCAACCACGATGGCGGGGGACCTCACGGGTGAGCCATCGAAAACCATCCCGACGATGGACTCTCGGGTAGGTCTCTCTCTTTTATATATATATATTTTTTCCTTTTCTCTTTTTTTTTTCTATTTTTTCTTTCGTTTTTTTTTCTCTTTTCTTTTTCCTCACAGAACAGAGGCCCCCCGTTTTTTTTTCTTTCTTTCTTTCTCTTCCTTCTCCTCTCTTCTTCCCGAACCTGCCCCTGCTCCTCATCTCAACCGAACCACCCTCCCCACGGCAGCCGGCGGCGGCCATGGGAGGCGGTTGCCGGGGAGGCTCGACGGACTGGTGGGAAGACGTGGCAGCACGGCCACCGGCGAGGTACGGTCCAAACAAACCGAACCAAAATAAAATCGAAGTCCCGTTAATCCTAAAAAATAACTAAAGGAAGAACTCACCGGTCTTGCAGGGCTTCCGGGTGCTCACCAGAGAGGAGGGAGATGGCGGCGAAAGCTCGGTCAGTGCTTCCTTGGACGGCGGTGAGAGGGGGAAAAAGATTTATAAGAAAAAAATAATGGGAAGATGCCTCGCCGTTTGGAGAAGAAACTCCGTCCAATCGGAGTTCCAATCCACTCCAAACTCATCGCCGACACCGCCCCTCTCTTCCACGACTCTTCTCCCGAACTCTCCGGCGACCTTCCCGGTCGGATAAGGGTAAGAAAGCCTCCCCTGTTCCGGTTCTTCTCCGTTTTTTTTTTTCTGGGTTCCGGGTGAAGTCGGCAAGGGCTGCCGACTTCAGCCCGCAACGCCCAAAACATGGGCGGGCCTTACATTCTCCCCTCCTAACAAAAATTTCGTCCTCGAAATTTAAAAACAAATTTAGGTCTTTCGAAACTCAAATATACATGATCCAAAACTCATATATACCATTTGGCCCAAATTCAATAATCCCAATAAGAGCTCCTATTTACACGTCATAGTGCACTTTAATCCTAATATCTTTAGTCCACCACACTTTCGTTGTGCACTTTGATATAACTTTTCAAATTCTCTAATATTTTTCGATACTATTTCTTCGCTCAAAGTAACATTAATAACAAGGTAATCTAAATCTTCTCATAGACTAAACCCATATAAGTCTTTTAATATCCATTTCTTTACTAAATGAAATATCAGTAGCAAGATAATCTAAATTTTCTCATAAATCTTAAACTTGACTTGGAGTTTAACATATCCAATAATCTCTAACATATATATATAGGATCAAATAATCCAATCCAAAACTGCTAACATAAACTATCAAAGATTCTATTAAAATATGCATGCCATGTCCACATAATATCATTAAATCTGCCAATAGCAAATTACAAATCTATACATTATCCCAAACACATTTCCATTATATAATCGAAAGATTCTCTCTCTTAATATCATTAAAGTCCTGCATCATAAATATATTGCAATAGTCCCCAAATTTATAATCCAGAAATTAACAAATCTTGCAAGCTATCATAATCTTCATCCATATCAAATTTAGGATCCCAACATTATTTAATTAAGAACTGAATATACATATTCAGCACACTATACTTCCAGGTCAACATTTCTGAAGCTCGATCTAATCCATTTATCAAAGATAAATATATATCTTATCTAGCCCTTCAATATCCATAATATGCTTACTTATCAGAATCAAATAGTATCAACCATTCAGTCTCATCCAAAATCAATCTTTACAAAAATCATATTCCAGATCTCATGCACAGTATCTAGGAATTAGAAATCCAACTTTGAATCCATTCCAATTGGTCATAACATTAAGTTCAAATATCACAATCCATGGTGATCACAATCTAATTTTTTAATATCACTTAATCATATCCTAACTTAATAATCATCATACTAATTCTTAATCACCTATATCATAGTATGTAATTATATTAGATTTTCCAAATTAAATCAAATCCATAATATAACTCAAAATATACCTCCATATATCCATTGTCTAGTCTCGATGACAATCTTCCAAAAATTAAGCTAGGGAAGTTTAATCCAACATTTTATTCATGCTAACCTCATATACTAGCAAAATCCTTGAAACTATAACATACACTTATCAAAGAAGATTAAATAAATTCTCAGTATCGATAATTACTCTGGAATATTCAATAGAATATTCAATCAAAATCCTAATTCTACCCCTCTCACTAACTAGGTTACTTGATCTTAAACCTTTGCTCTGATATCACTCTGTCACTCCCGATCCAAAACCTGGATCGGCTACGCGACCGACCGCATAAGCCATAGGTTTTACCCTAGAGATCATGCAAGGCCTAATCTTCAATTCAATATCCAAATAGTGGTAAGGAACAAATTTCTCTAATTATTTATTGATTCCAAGAATTTATCATAAAATTCAACTATAAACTCAGAGATCAACACCTAAACCCCAGCTCCTCACTAACTGGTCCCAAAGCCCAATTGATCTTTGGTATCTATAACAAAAACATAGAAAAATAGGGGTGAGCTATACAAGCTCAGGAAGTTATCAACACCTCTAGTATACATACACAAATATGCCATTAATAAATAGAAAGCACAAACACACCATACAACAAAATGTCCATCAATATAATAATATATATCTAGCAACATGATGCAAATATGCATACTTAATCACAACCGACACCGACACGACTATGGATGGCCAACCATTTACTTTACCCTCCTAGTCCTTTTGACTATGGCCATGATCGGCCCGTAGCTCGCCCACAAGAGACTAGATCCTAACTCACATATCGAAACCGGTCATGCGCCAGTGATCGCCCCACTAGAGGCCCACAAAGAAAACTAGCTCTGAGTATCACACGAGAAACATGCATCCTCTGCATGTGCCTGCCACACATTGCTAAAATAAGGCAACTAGCTCCTGACTCACATATCGCTTATCGGTCATGTGCCAGCGATCGTCCCGCTGGAGGCCCACAAGGAGACTAGGTTCTCGTATGATCATAGTCGGACTAGAAAGCACCCACCAACACAATGCACCCACACCAGCACAATGCACCCACACCAGCACAATGCATGCACCCAATGCAATCCAATGCAAATTAAAATATATTACACGTATTTAATAATTCATAAATACATAATATATTTGGCATATAATATCAGAGGTCAAGATAACTTACCGAAAAGGATCCACCAACAAGTACAATTCAAACCTAGATCTGATATTCCAAGGACAACGATGATCCTGACCAACAATTTAAATATATAATTAATTTATATTTAATAAAACTAAAAAAAAACTACGTTATTATGGGGCACTCTCCTCAATCCAAATCCAATTATGGTCCAAAATTTACCTTTCCTCCCTTCTCTTTCTCTCTCCTCTTTCTCTCTCTCTTCTCTCTCTCCTCTTTCTCTCTCTCCTCTTTCTCTCTCCTCTCTCTCTCCTTCCTCACCCACGATGGCGGGGGACCTCGCGGGTGAGCCATCGAAAACCATCCCGATGACGGACTCTCAGGTAGGTTTCTCTCTCTTCCTCTCTCTTCATATATATATATATATTTTTTTTTTTTTTCTTTTTCTCTTTTTTTTTTCTATATTTCCTTTCTTTTTTTTTCTCTCTTTTTTTTCCTCACGGAACAGAGGCCCCCACCCCTTTTTTTTTTTTTTTCTTCTTCTTTCTTTCTTTCTCTTCCTTCTCTCTTCCCGAACCCACCCCTGCTCCTCATCTCGACCGAACCACCCTCCCCACGGCAGCCGGCGGCGGCCATGGGAGGCGGTTGCCGAGGAGGCTCGACGGACCGGTGGGAAGACGTGGCAGCGTGGCCACCGGCGAGGTACGGTCCAAACAAACCGAACCAAAATCAAACCGAAGTCCCGTTAATCCTAAAAAATATAACTAAAGGAAGAACTCATCGGTCTTGCAGGGCTTCCGGGTGCTCACCGGAGAGGAGGGAGATGGCTGCGAAAGCTCGGTCAGTGCTTCCTTGGACGGCGGTGAGAGGGGGAGAAAGATTTATAAGAAAAAAATAATGGGAAGATGCCTCGCCGTTTGGGGAAGAAACTCTGCTCAATTGGAGTTTCAATCCACTCCAAACTCATCGCCGACACCGCCCCTCTCTTCCACGACTCTTCTCCCGAACTCTTCGGCGACCTTCCCGGCCGGATAAGGGTGAGAAAGCCTCCCCTGTTTCGGTTCTTCTCCTTTTTTTTTTTTTTTTTTTTTCTGGGTTCCGGATGAAGTCGACAAGGGCTGCCGACTTCAGCCCACAACGCCCAAAACATGGGTGGGCCTCACAAATCCATGTTCCAATACTTTTGCATCTCATTGGAAACAAAATGAGTCTGTTAAGCACATACTGGCAATAGCCAGGTGAGCAAACTAAATATTTACTTGGTGGTTAGTTCTCTTGAGAGATATAGGGATGATCCACTTTTAAAGTATGAGCTTTTACTACATAGCATGAAAGTTCTATATATAGAATAAAATTGTTTGAAATGAGTCTTGTAGTATATTTATTTACCCCAGCCCCCCTTCACCCACCAAAGAAAAAAGAAAAAGAATATGACCTTCTTCAAATCAAAATTTGAAGAATATGATTGAAAAGGAGTTTGCATGATAAAATGCTTTGGTGGTAAAACCTAGGATTGTAGGAGTCCGCCTTCAGTGCATTAGGTAAAACTTTAATGTACACAACTATGACTAAGTGGAACCCCCTATATCGAGAGCTGCCAGCTCAAAGAGCAAGCTCACTGATGCTTGTGCTGTTGTATTGGTTGAATGTAGACTCAATGGAAAATATTTTGGTCCAGTCTAAATCTCAAAATGTCATAGGAGATCAATAAGGAGAGACTCTGTACGGTGTACCTTGTACTAGTTAATCTCTCAGTTTGCATAATAGTTTAGTACTTTAGGCATTTCCAAAAGATGAGGAAAAATAAAATTGGAGGTGTCTCTAATTATATCAACAATTCACTTGATTTGGTGTTGGCAAAAGTGAACTCATGGTACCAGATTGACAATTTAGATGTTTTTTCCTTTTGTTTTTGGCCTGTGGAGTTTATTTCATACTTCTGTTGTATTATTGGTTGCTTTTCTTTTTATGCTTCACTTGCTGGATAAACAAAATGCATTTTAGAATCTTTTATTCTTTGTTCTCAAGACTGCATAATTTTGCTTCATTATTAATTGACCATGTGAAATACAGAAACATATCAACTTAACTGTGTGTGGCTGCTGAGTATTCTAACATTTTCAGCAAACGATTCTCAATTGCCTTTTAATTTTTTGATATCAAAGAAATATGTGAGCCTTTTTTTAATACAATATGCATCAAGAAATAAGAGCACATTGGTCGAGCTTCACATTTGATGTGGAAATTCACTTGTGGACGCACTCTGTTTTACCTGCTTTTCACCTGACAGTTCAGTAAAAGTGTATGAATAGCAATCAAATTGAATCCTTTAAATGATGTTTCACTTGGTCGATCTGTGGTCAAATTTTGAAATTCTGATTTCCAAGTTGATTACAAACTGATTCTGTCAGCCTTTCTTGAACTTATTCCTATCAGCACCTCTAGATATTTGCATGTGTCATCTTCTGAAGTCCAATTTGAGCTATAGAGTTTCTTAAAGGTCCATGATTTTCGGGCATGACAATCTTTTATCTTCTGCCCATGTATTTTATGCTTGTTAATTTTAAATAGTTAAGTGGTCTACTTGTAATATGTTGATCTTATGAAGCCATTCATTTTTCTAAATCTGAAAAGCTATTTCTTTTCCTTAACTCTTTGAAGCTCACCAAGCTATATTTTAAGATCTTAAAGAGGATTCTGGGTTCTTTAGTTCTTTCATGAGGACATAGTTTGCATTACTGCTATTGCCAACTGCAGGTCTGCACGCAACGTTCCTGGAAAAGGCCCTATGGGGTGGGCCTGCTGGTCGCTGGATTGGATGAAACTGGAGCCCACCTATATTATAACTGTCCCAGTGGAAACTACTTTGAGTATCAGGCATTTGCAATAGGATCCCGCTCGCAAGCTGCAAAGACCTACCTGGAGCGCAGATTTGAGGCTTTCAACAACTACTCTAGTGAGGAGCTGATAAAAGATGCCCTTTTTGCCATTAAAGAGGCACTGCAAAGTGAGAAGTTAACTAGTGCGATCTGCACTGTTGCTGTTGTTGGAGTCGGAGAGCCATTTCATCTGATTGATCAGAAAACCATACAGGAAGTGATAGACTCAATGGAAATTAGGGAGGAAGCTGCAGCCAATCAGGGTGCCACGCAAGAGGATCAGAGCTCAGAAGCAGCACCAATGGACATTTGATTCAGCTAGAATTATCCCCCCAGTTTGGTGTGAACATGATGAAGAAATGATGTTTGAGATTCATGTCATTCAGTGTACTCTTTAAAAATCAATGCTGTTTTTCGTTTTCATGATTCATGCTTCAATTTCTGAGGATTTGTCATGTAATTGAGATTATCTTTTGACTTACAAACTTAGCTTGAAATCAACAGTATAGTTTACTTCTAAGATATTTCTTATTGTTGATCCCAATTCTTTTGGAACATTACTTTGACAATAGGAATAATTATGTGCAGGGAATCACAAGTATTAATGTATTAATTTCAGCTGTTTCAGGCCTGGATTTCTTTGTGGCACGAGGTTTTAGATTTCCTTGTTGCGGTGAGGACCGTTTTGATAGGCTTTGGCCAGTGTTGTTGCCGGTCAGGTGGAACATTACTTTGATAATAAGAATAATTATTTGCAGGGAATCACAAGTATTAATGTGTTAATTTCAGCTGTTTCAGGCCTGGATTTCTTTGAGGCACGACCGCACGAGGTTTTAGATTTCCTTGTTGCAGTGAGGACCGATTTATAGGCTTTGGCCAGTGTTGTTGCCGATCAGGTGGAACATTACTTTAACAATAGGAATAATTATTTGCAGGGAATCACAAGTTTTTTTTTTTGATAGAAGTAGCAGCTCCACAGCTTCACATATTGATTCATATGCAAATGTATCATATTACATCAAGTAAAATAAAGGAAGCCTACATTGCAAAACATCAAGTTTAACCTAAACAAGGAAGAAGAAAGCCAAGTACATACAAAAAGAAGGTTATACAAGTAGAACAAAATGTTTTCTGCTTCCCCTAATGCCAGTGCGACCCCGGTACAGGAATTGAAACTTCGTTTGGGCATTCCAAAAATGATTGGGATAAGAAGTGCAGAGCTTTGGGCTGAAGTTACATGGTATGTGCGGACCTGAAAATTGGTAGAGGACATTAGTCGATGAGCCTGTAGACCGTTGATCTGGTTGTTGAAGAATAGCAGCATGGCATAATTGCCGAGTGAATCTTGCAGCATGAGCCTCAGTAGGAATGATGAGATACAGAAACTATGGGTAAAGTAGAAGAACTCATCCTGATACTGTAGCTTTATCCCTGTAAGTTTGAGAGGAAGTTGAATATAGGTAGCTCCAATGAGGTAATATGCCAAAATCATCCAACAGTATATGACACAGTCCCCATGATTGATGAATCCTGAAATCTGATGTTTGAATAAGATATCCATGTAGCATATCTGATAATCGTTGCTAAAATATTGGTAGATAAGAATTAGTAAACCATAAACTTCCCATTGCATAGAAAAAGTAAGCATAGCAGAGCATATAGTTGAAAATGAAGCAGTTCCCATCCCAGTAATTAAAGGATCCCAATGAGAAGTAGTAAGATAGAACTCAGGAACTACTATACAGAGTTGAAAAATGGTTGGGACTTTACAGTGGTTCCAGAAACCCAGCTTCTGTTCTTCGATGTACCTTTGTTGAGATTTGGATAACACCTGCTTAAGGCCTCCCTTGCTGAAAAAGATATAAAGAATACTAAAGTGTAGGAGTGTGCAGCTACACCCCTTTTTTGGTCCATAGGCACGTCCATAAAAGGTAGGCAGCCTTGTCCAGATTTTAATGCCATGGACCAAGCATTTAACCATACTACCAAGAATATAGTTCCCAACCGAACGGAAGAGATGTAAGAGAGTTGCACCCATGCACCCTTGAAAATGTAGAAATGTGGATAAATAATATTCCCTGCAGCACTGTGTTATCTCTTGGTTGATATGGTATAGAGGCTGACAGAATTTATAGATTGAAGATGAGCAGTATTAAGCAGATCCCTAAAGCAGTTAATTAATGCTTCCCAGTGTAGAAAAACAGCAGTATACGAAGCAATGAAGAAGTTAATGCGAATAAAAAGCTCCTTTCCAAAGCAGTGAGAAGTAAGAAGTGCCTGAAATATCTATGAATATTATTAAATGAACTAAACAGGATGATATCAGTGAACCATCTGCAACAAGTGCCGGTATAGGTATGTACCGGATGAGGCCACCAATTACCAAGGCTCCTATTGAAGACCATATAGTAGCTGTGAGATGATCCCCTATAGAAGTTGGGGATGAAGTGTAAGCAGAATAGAGGTGGAAAATAGTGGGCATAACTCTGTTGTTGGCAAGCAGTATTCATCTGGAAGGGTAGTGGACCCATGTTACCACCTTGGCTCTGTTTGTACTGAAGGAGCCTGAAGGGAATTAGAGCAAATGTACCTCGAGGATTCGTAATATGTGACCTAAAGCAACTGGGATCCATTTTTATAAGGAAGGTTTGGATGATGGCATCCCGAGATGAGCCCTGCTAAAAAAGTAAACATGTTAAGGAATGATATTTCCTTTTTTCTCCTTGAATAAATATTTTTCTTCCTTTTTTTTCCTATTTTTTCCTCTTTTGGCATTTGATAATTGTGCAGATCATGAGTAAAATTATTTTCCTTCTCATGACTCCTCTTTCTTCCCTTTTCTTTTTTATATTTCTTTTTGGATCATCCTTTTTTTGGCTTTGTTTTCGTGAGGATCAAAGGAACAAAGAGTTGGGCTCCAGAAGCAAGAGGGGTACTCTTGTCGTCCCTACTAGACTTGTCAATTGTATATAACTCATGCTGAACATGAGCAGAACAATTTTATTGTGCGTTCGGAAAAGAAGGAATCCCCATTCTGTCCCTCCAAAGAATCGACTTCAGATCATTAGGGATAACATCACCCTGGTTGTAGGTAAAGTTTCCCTGACTCGCTTGCTTCGCCAGGAAATGAGCAGTCTGATTAGCCTGACGAGGCACATGAATCGCTGAGAAGTTAGGGATTAAGGATATCCAACAAAATAGGCTTGAGATTGAACTGGTTATGATAGTACTTGTTGATGAGGTTGATCACCAATTGACTATCACTTTCAAGAATGAGGTGTTGATGAATATCCTCCAAAGAACCTTTGATACCATACCAGGCAGTACAAAGTTCCGCATTGACAACGGATATAGTAGGGATTTTTTGACCAGCCGCCTTTAACATGATACCATATGAATTTCTCATTATAAAAGCAACAGTAGTAACATCCGGCTTAACAGAAGCATCAAAATTAATTTTGAGAACCCCTAAGGGTGGGAAGCCAATAAATCGATTTGGGCCCCCTGCCTATAGAAAGGCGGGGTTGCGGTCCTTCCTAGTGCCTTAAGAGGTTGACAGGCTCCTTTTGGTCGATAGGTCGATTGATGCTAGTAAACATGAGAACCATTCTTACTAGTTGAGTATGGGTCAGAAATTTGTTTTGAAATAACCTGTTATTCCGTGCCTTCCAAACCTGCCAAATTGTATAAGCAATAATAGAGTTAGTGGTTTGATTTGCTTGAGTGGACGACATCATATGTAATAGTTCAGAAATAGAATTAGATTGAAAATTGAACTTGTAGATTCGCTTGATGAGATCCCAGCAATCCTTAACAAACAGGCAATGGATAAAGATGTGGTCTATGTCCTCCTTTGAGTAGTGCATATGTCACAATAAATACTGTCAGCTTGTAAGATACCTTTATTACAAAGGAACTGCTTAGTCTGCACTCTGGATTTTACCAACTTCCACCAAAAGACTCTTACCCGCTGAGGAGTTTGGTGCTTCCAGATCCAATGATATGCAAACTCACTTACCTGTCTTTCTTGACCAATGTGGGGGTACATATCCTTCTGAGTGACCATTTGAGCTGCAGTAGGTTCCCAATTGATTGTATCCGGCCATCTTCCTACCAGAATAAGGATGGGAATGATAGTATCAACAAGATCCTTGGAAAAGAGCTGTTCAAGGTGGATGTGTCCCATTGTCTAGCCGAAGTAATTAGGCGGTTCACTTTCCAATCCTAGATATCGATGTCCATATTGAGGGTCGTCGACCAATAAGAGAGAGGAGTATTGGATATCCAAGGATCATTGAGCACAGTAGTGGTTTCGCCATAACCAATAGAGCAAATAACCTTTGGACCCAACAAGTTACCAAAGTCCGTGATCCGGGCCCATGTGTGAGAACAGTTACGCGGTCTTCTATAAATAATCGATGGGGGAAGAAGACGGTACTTGGCTTTGACTGTTTGAGCCCATAAAGTGTTAGGCTTAAGATAAAGTTGGGCAGCCAGTTTAGCGAAGGACGCCCTTTGCTTTTGAAGCAGAGGAACAATACCAAGTCTCCCTTGATCCTTAGGCGTGCACACCTTTTCCCATGAAACCAAATGAAGACCTTTAGTATCGATCGAATGACCCCAAAGAAAGGCCTTGACACTTCTTTCGATTGTGTTTATAACCCCATGTGGAATGTACAGGACAACCATAATATAATTGAACATGGAGGCTAAGACTGAAATAACAAGCATCAAGCGCCCCGCAAATGATAAAGTTTTTCATTTCCAAGATTCTATCCTTGCCAACACTGCATTCACCAAGAAATCAAAATCATGAGAAAGCAGTTTACCCCCAGACATCGAAATACCCAGGTACTTCATGGTTCCACTATTTTCATGATATTAAAAAAAGAAATGATATGGATTTTGATACTATGGTCCGTTGATGGGCTAAAGGAGATATGCAATTTAGCAGCATTGATCACTTGGCCCGAGAGATCATTGTAAGCTTGAAGAATGGCTTTTAAGGATATAGCATCATTGAGATTAGCACAGGCAACGAAGAGCATATCGTCCATGACCAGTAAATGCGACAGATGCGGTCCATTGTTGCCCAGTTTCATCGGTCTGAGCAAATGATGGCTAACAGCATAATTAAGCATATTAGAAAATACATTGGAACATAAAATAAAAAGAGAGGGGGATAAGTGGCATCCCTGACAGAAATCTCTGGCCGGTCGCAGCCAAGGCATGGGGGTACCGTCAACAAGAATAGCATAGTCGTAGCCTATAGCACATTGCATGATCATTTGCTGAAAATGCGGATGAAACCCTAATTGCTACATTACCTTAAGAAGGAAGGACCAAAGCATATTATCATATGCCTTTTCCATGTCTAGTTTGACAGCCATCAAAGCCCTCTTCTTAGGAGCGTTATGCAAAGAGTGCATGATTTCCTGGGTAAGCAGAATATTTTCAGCTATACTTCTTCCCATAACAAAGGCCCCCTGCTCCTCTGATATAATGGACGGGAGGATAGATTGCATCCTATTGGCCAAAACTTTAGCCACAATCTTATAGGTTGTATTACACAGACTAATTGGGCAATAATCAGTAATTTCCTTGGGCCTAGCTTTCTTGGGAATAAGAGCAATAAAGGTCCTTTTCCAAGTCAACGGCAGGCGACGCTCGCGGAAGATGTAGTTATGGCACCAAGAACCTCTGTATGAATGATGTACCAAAAGTTTTGAAAAAAGAAAGGAGGGAATCCATCCGGCCCTGGCGCCTTATCCGACGGCATCTGCTTGATGACGTCCAAAATTTCCTGCATCGAAACAGGTTGGGTTAGCCTTTCATTCTGAGACATAGTAACCTTAGTATTTGCATTAAAAAGGGGTTCGTTATCCTCCGGGCCATCCTGCTGCCATCTTTGCTTAAAGTGGTTGTAGATTAGCTCCTTTATCTTTTCATTTTTCACAACCAGATTTCCTTGTTGGTCCTTCAGGAATGTATATTATTCTGTCTTCGGCGCATTATTATTGAGTGGTGAAAGAACTTGGTATCCAAATCTCCCTCCTTTAGCCACGTGACACGAGACCTTTGGCACCAAAAAGACTCCTGGATTTAAAGATTGGCATTAAATTGACAGATAAGATTAAGCAGGTTACTGTGATCATCATCAGAAAAAGTATTAGAGTGAGCTTCCTTTAATTAGAGATCAGAAATATTTTGTTGAAGTTTATTACCTTGCCAGAAAATGTTACCCAAACGCTTCTTCCATTTTTCAGGCAACCTTAGTCTTATACAAAAGCTTAGATAATCTTACCGGTGGAGAACCACTCACATTTGCAGTCCAGGATCTCGCTATGATATGGTGGATGCCCTGGCAATGCATCCACATTTTTTCAAACCTGAATGGAATTTTTGTTCTCCTCTTGTGCGCCTCTATGGATAAAAGAATGGGACAGTGATCGGAAGCAAATCTCATCAGATGCTGCAGAGTGGAGAGGGGAAACAATTTAAGCAACCACGGGGATGCAAAGGCTCTATCAAGCCTTTCCCACACCCTGGCATTGCCCGTTCTATTATTGCACCAGGTAAAAGGCGGGCCCAAAAAACCAATATCGGTGAGCCCCAACTGGGTAATACACTGGTTAAATTCCTTAACATCCCTTATCCTATGAAATGGTCGACGACCTCTCTTATCCTCCTTATTTAGAATGCAATTGAAGTCACCTATAATCAATAAAGGAAGATCAATAAAATTAACAGAGTTGATTTGCTCCCAAAGCAATCTCCTATCAACACCATTGGTACTAGCCTAAACAAAAGCAATAATCTAAGATTGAGCATTATTAGGCGTGATTATACCAAAGGCTACCTGTCTGTCAGTATGCATAAAGTCCAAATTACCTAGATCCAACATCCAAGTAATTATAATACCCCCAGACAGACCCAAAGCTGGAATCATATAAACTTCCCATTTGGGATCCATAATCCGCTTAATCCTGTCAATATCCTGCTCAGACATCCTAGTTTCCAAGAAACAACATATATCGGGTCTATAGTTTCGTAACATATTCTTAAGGTAATTTACAAATGGGGCTTTAGCCGCGCCCCTACAATTCCACGTTAAGACCTTCATTTAACATTTCGAGGTGGTATCGCCTCCCGGGGCTTATCCACTTTCACATGCATGATAGACTGTGATTGAGCTATAGGAACATTAACAAGAACAGTATCAAGACATTCAGCAGACAATTGAGCATTCACATGTTTAGAAGGTTTAATAATAGCAGTCGATAGTTGAGATAAATAGTCATGGTGCTTACCTTTTCCTGTTGGTGGATTTACCTGAGGCTCTGTAAGGGTACTCTGCTGATCCAGATCAAAGTCCATCATTTGAGTGTAAGTATTAGCATTAGCCGAAAGAACTGGCCTCCATACTTCCCTAACCTAACCTTCTTTCTTGCTCTGTTTGGGCCTATAAAGCACCAGTTGTGAATTTGATTCCTGACCCCCTCTTTGTTCTTCCCTAATAATTACCTTGGTAGAAGGGGAGTGTTCTGTCTTTGCCCTACCTTCAGTTGTCACCGTCTTGGCTGGAAATCTCTTTCTTTTGTCCTTGGTGAACGGTTTTGCTAAAGCATCCTCCTTCCCTAAGAATTGAACCCCCTGCATGTCCATACTCTCATGTCCTTCAGGGTCTTGATTCAGAGGGGTGAACCTCGAACCTTTCATATCAATCTGTGATTTTGAAACAATATTAATTGGAGAAGTATTTCTTGGCTGCCCGCTGTGTTGGCCTCTTGGGTTGGTATTTACCTTTGTGATCCTTGGTGAATTGGGCTTAGTCTTACTTGCAGAAGAGTGGTCATTCATTGGAACCCTCGCTGCCCTAATCCAAAGGCCATACAACTGTTTAAGTGCAAGATGTTGCGGGAGTTCCAAACATTCGCATGGCTTAGACGGGTCAGTTTGAAGGAGCCCACAGGTATAACACATTTCTGGTAGTTCTTCGTAGATGAATTCCTGCCACCAACATTCATCGTTTACCTGAATTTTTATACCCAGGTAGATAGGCCTAGTTACATCGATGAGGGTGCAAACTCTCGCATAACCCATGCGAGTCGAATTTGCCATCCAATCATCAAGAAAAAGAGGCTTACGCACCGCAGAGGCAGTTTTGAGGATCTTTTCCCTATCCCACAGCTCAACCGGAAGATCAGGCAGACGAATCCAAACCCTATCTTGGGAAATAACATCCCTGCTAGGTTTGAAATGGGGCCGCCATGCTTCCAGGGCCAATAGCTGGCCAGCCAAAGACCAAGGTCCTTTGTCCAGGGCCTTGGTTCTGTCCTCTTCAGATCGGAATCGGAAAAGCAGGATCTTCTGACAACGAGGACACCATAAGGTTATCCTTCAAACCCCACCGGAGCTTAAGCTCTTTCTGTATAAACTCCAGAGGTAGACGTTTTCCCAAAAACCTACCTAATAAAGCAGATTTCAGGGCAGATTGAGCATCCCTTACCTCTTTTGAAGAAAAGACCACTACTTTGGAGAACCTCTCTTGAAGAGCCAGGGAATCACAAGTATTAACGTGTTAATTTCAGCTGTTTCAGGCCTGGATTTCTTTAAGGCACGAGGTTTTAGATTTCCTTGTTGCAGTGAGGACCGATTTGATAGGCTTTGGCTCTTGTTCTTGTATGATATCTAACTGCCTAACATGAAGTCCTCTTACCGCTATCTTCATATCTTGTCTAAAATTAGGGATCAAATGTGTTGCTTGGTTAATGATTGGCTTGACCTTGGAATTGCCAAGAGTCGATCTTCAACCATGGATGTAATATGCATGGTTTTCGAGAGCTTGGTTTGCTAGTTGTACGAGCCTCGCCATGCATTTTGCTTTTGTTTCGATGATTTAAGAAAAATAAGCTATATCACCTTTCCCAATCATTAATGTCGTATATTTCCTGTGACACTAGGAAAATTAATCTTGAATGTGAAAATAAAATATACTTTCAACCATTGATGTTCAAACCCAATTGATTAAAATAATTTAAAAAAATATCAAGGGATCTTGCTTGAATCATGGTGCTTTTGGTTTATATCAGAAGATCTCAAAAGTCTTATAAATCGATTGAAGTTACAAGCTATTAAATAGGTTAGATACGGTTAAACTTTTTTCTTCCATCAAGGAAATATAAGTGTAATAGAGTTTATTTATTTAACTTATATTTAACTTTATCTCAAAAGAGTTTTAGTTATATATTATCATTTTAATTATCTTAATTCATCTTTAGTAATAAAATAGAAATGGGCCACTATAAATTTCTGGAGGAACGGCTATAATATTTTTTCATTTAGTCAATGTATCATAATCAAGATATCATATACGTGGATAATCAAAATATAATATGGTCATAAATTTATTCTAGTTAAAAACTCTTGCTTAAATAAAAAATTTTAATGCATGAATCAGACATATCCTATAAATTGAAAACTTCTTTACATATTTTACAATGCAAGATACTCTTTATTTAAGTACTTTATACTTTTCTTTATGAATATCTTCCAATAAGCTATTTAAAGTTCAACTTTATGATATGAACTTTATATGCACAAAACAAAAACATATTTTTTATTTCTAAAAATGTTATAACTTTATATAATAAGCAAATTAAATAAAAAATAAACTAATAATTTTCATATGATCCACATAATCTTTAAAATGTTTGGTCAATAATCCTTTAGTCATGGGATCTGCAACCACTGATTCAGTACTAATTCGTAGGATATCCATTTCATGCTTGTTGCCGTCACTTCAGTGTAAACCGGGTCCGGTCGCTTGTGCTGGAGTATCTCTCCCTCCGCCACAGACCTGCAACAAAGTCCCAGGGCACCGGTGGAGTTCCAGTGGGGACCCTCCGATGCTTAAGTCAGTGGAAGCTCAAAGGCAACAGAATGGAGGAAACTCAAGAAAAGCGTAAGGAGTGTGGGAGAATGGACTTAGCTCAAAACGGGGTCCCCTGGGTGCTTTATATAGGCACGGAACAGTCCAAAATCTATTAGAAAAAATATGCAAAATACTGAACTACCCCCCCAAGGGAATTTGGAGAGTGGCCACGTGGCGCTCAGATGGAGCGGCATCGCGGGAGTAGTGGAGCAATACTGCTGACATGGCAGGAGGCCGTTACAACAGAAGAGATTTCTGGAATCCTCTGGGTGGCCTCCAACGAGTCGGCCTTTGGCGGAAAGCAGTGAGCCGGATCCCAGTAGGAGTGGGCCGTCGGGCCTCTCCTTTAGTGGGTCGGCCTTCGGCGGAGAGCAGTGAGCCAGACCCTAGCAGGAGTGAGCCGTCAGGCCTCTCCTCCAGCGAGTCGGCCTTCGGCGGAGAGCAATGAGCCGGATCCCAGCAGGAGTGGGCCGTCGGGCCTCTATCCCGTGGGTCGGACCTCCAGAGAAAGACAGTAGGCCGAACACCAGCAAGAGCGGGCCGTCGGACCGGACCGTAAAGGAAGAGCCAGTCCAGCATATTGGTAAGCCGGATAGGCATAACAATGCTTATTAACATGATATCTATCAATAAAATATTTTATATTGATATATTTGTTGCAGCTTCCACTTTTATTATTCTCATAAAAGAAAATTACAGCACATTTATCACAATAAAACTTTATTAGCCTTGTAATAGAATCTATAACTTTTAAATCAGAAATAAGATTCCTCATCCATAATGCATGTAACATAGCCTCATAGTATGCAACACACTTAGCCTCCATGATAGATGATACAATTATGATTTATTTATTACTTCTCTAAGATACAACACCTCCAGTAAAAAGAAAGATGTATTAAAAAGTAGACTTTCTTATATCCATATATCTATCCGTTGACTCCTGTCTTGATTTTGATGAATAACAAAATACTTAAATATATTTGAGTACTAACCGAGTGTTAAAAATGTGTTTATCAGAATATGGTACTCATCAAAGCTATACCGTATTAAAGAATTCAAATGCTTGTCCAACTATTGAAGAAGTCACCTAAATTAATAGAATTTCAAGTTATATGAACATTAGCACTTAATAATGATCTTGAAAGAGTCAAGTTTTGAATTTGACAAAGTTTCAACAAAGTTTCAGCAAGTTTCAACAAAGTTTCAAGCAAGTGTCGATTCATGAAGATCAAGTATCGACTAAAGGTGTTGACTCACAGAATCTTAAGCTGATACACAGAAAGAGTTTCAGCTAGCACGCATGAAATATCGACTCATGAAAACCAAGTATCAATACATGAGTTGACTCATGGTCAAGCAAGTGTCAACTCAAGGCCTGAGACCAAAATGAAGACAGAATATGCTGATTTTGGGATTTTGTCCAAGTGTCGACTTATGAAGATGAAGTGTCGACTCAAGTGTCAACTCACCAGAAAAAATATCGATGGACCATAACACTCCAGAGAGCTTTAGAAAATATTTTTGACCTGGTGTTGATTCAAGTGTTGATACATGAGTCGACTCATGACCTGACCGGACTAAGAGCTAACATCTTATACTAGTTTATTTTAGATAGAAAATTAATTATATAATTAATATTGTCAGAGTTTTTATCTTACCTGTCGATAGAGCAGTATCAGAGTTGAGATTTGAATAGGCAGCATAAAGTTCTTTCAGGTAAGTTATCTTGACCTCTAGTATTACATGCTAAATATATTATAAAATATTAATTATGTATAGTATATTTGATCTACATTGAGTTGCATATATTGTTATGTGTCGATGTTGATGCTCTCTAGTCCGACTATGATCATACGAGGACCTAGTCTCCTTTCAGGTCTCTAATAAGGCAATTACTGGTACATGACCAATATACGGTATGTATAGTCAGGAGCTAATTATCTTTTATTTTTAGTCATGCATGGCGGTTGCTGGCACATGCTGAGGATGCATGTTTTTTCGTGTGATATCAGTGCTAGTTTCTTTCCGAGCCTCCAGTGGGACGATCACTGGCTCATGACCGGTTGTCGGTATGTGTAGCCAGGATCTAGTCTCTTTCGGGACTACCACGGTCCAATCATGGTCATAGTCAGAGGGATTAGGAGAGTAAAGTAAATGGTTGGCCATCCATAGCCGTGTCATTTGTTATTAAGTGTGTATATTTGCATGATGTTATTGTTTATTTTATCATGATACTGGATATCATGTTTGTATGATTTGTTATCATGATGCATGACGGTTGCTGGCACGTGCTGAGGATGCATATTTTTTTGTATGATATCAGTGCTAGTTTCTTTCCGAGCCTCCAGTGGGATGATCACTGGCTCATGACCGGTTGTCGGTATGTGTAGCCAGGATCTAGTCTCTTTCGGGACTGCCACGGTCCAATCATGGTCATAGTCAGAGGGATCCAATCATGGTCATAGTCAGAGGGATTAGAAGAGTAAAGTAAATGGTTGGCCATCCATAGCCGTGTCATTTGTCATTAAGTGCGTATATTTGCATGATGTTATTGTTTATTTTATCATGATGCTGGATATCATGTTTGTATGATTTGTTAGCTTATACCCTATTTTTATTAATTTTATTACAGATCTGAAAGATCAATTAGACTTTGAAACCATCAGTAAGGAGTTAGAATTTAGAGATTTTAGTTTTTGGAGTTAGAATTTAGAGATTTTAGTTTTTTAGTTCATATATGTTTTAAATTTTAGTTAAACTATGCTCTCGATCGAACTTTGGAATTTTAGTTAAACTATGCTTTCGATCAAACTTGGGAACCAGTCAGTAAAGAGTTTTAGTTTCTTAATTCATGCATGCTTTAAATTTTAATTAAACTATACTCATATTGTATCTGAAATTTTTAGAAAATTTTATCTATCAGTTTAAATTAAAATATTTTAGAAATAATAAAATTTAGTAATTTTTATTTATCATTGTCTGAATGTTAATTTATAAAGATAAGTCTTGCATATTTGATAGAATTAAATCCTAAAAATATGCGGCAAATTCACACCGGGCTCGGGCATCGAGTTGGTACGTAACAATATTAGCTTCCAAGAAGTTTTAGATATTTTAGAAACTAGAGGCTACCAAGCTCATTACCGAAAAGTTTGACCCAGAACAATTTCAAGTAGCAACTAAACAAGGAAAATTTCTTGCATAAATGTTGGCTAGTATTTGACATGCCAACTTCCTTAGACATGAAACGGGTGAAACTAAACAATGTGCGTAGCAAAGTAAATAGAATCCAACCGTGTCGAGTTGGAACAGTTCCCTCAACCAATTGTAGCATCTTTTAGCAGAAAAGTTTTAACTTTAACCCTAGTCCCATACAGATTGTGCTGCTATTGGCACAAAGTCAATCAAGCACAAATCGTAACAACGACTGGCCCCCCAAAATGCAAAATTATGCCGCATTTCTTCACAAAACGCTGCCATAGCGGAAGTGGGGTTCTTGACAGCCCAATATAAGTAGAGAACTAATTATTATGATCCGGAAGCAACAGATCCGTGGCCTGCATCCGCTTATACATCCACTGCCAGTTCTCAGGTCTCACTTCACCTCCAAGAGATCGTATCACAGAGCCACCACAGCAGGAGCCCACCATGCAGCAGTCTTCGAGTGGAAGCCCTTTTACCAACCCATACAAAAAACCACTTGCAAAGAGATCACCAGCTCCCGTGGCATCGATAGCATGTGCCTCCCCTATGGCTGGAACTCGGACAACCTGAAACATACCAATTGTTTCAGGTTACCAAATGCTGTTGCTTATTGATTTACTTTTCCCTTATAATGATTTTTGTTTGCCGGTCCTGCTGCAGCACTGTGCTTTATTTGCTTTCTTATCTTTGTTTTGTTTTTTTGAGTTTGTTGATTGCAAGTAGAATACAACTTGGAGCATGTTCTATTTTCTCAAGAATGCATGAACATAAAAAGAACACTTCGTTTTTGCATTGGTTGATCATATTAACCAGGACTTGTCTAAGATGAAAATAATCACATCACTCCACTATTCTGGATCCACCAATATTTATTATTTTCATGAAAACATGGAATATATCAGTTTAATTCATTTAATATGATACATGCTTGTCACAGTCACTGTCAAGGATACTGTTTATCAATGTTACATCTACCAGATTAGTTTTTCTATACATCATTTACAACATATCATTACCAAATTATTTCTGAACAATAGGCATTCCCAAAACCTCCCTGAATCAAACAAAACAACCCCTGAGCACCCCCAAACAAACAAACAAACACACACACACACACACAAAAAAAAAAGACAAACTACTGACCTCTTTACCATGCATTGCGATGCATCCCTTAGAGGCAAGGGTCACAACAGCCCATTTGCAGTGTTTGGCCAGAAAACTTAGTGCAGCCTCCTGATCCATTTTTGGTTCTCCCCTGAAACAATGAAGAACTATATCCAATCATGAACATGTATTGACAAATTTTAGGCATTAGTTTTCTCTCTCACAATATTCACTTTGTTTTATCAATCTCGTGTGCTCCCTCCAAGCTGTTTAGTATGAGAGGGACTGAGGGACTCTCACCTAAAAAAAGGCACTTTGTTTTGGAGAAGTATCTATGGCTATTTGACTTGAAAATAAATCATACATGAAAAACTAGATAAGCAAAAGGGCTTTTATTCTACTCTGAGAAGACATAAATTCTCAGTTTTTTTTCCCAGCAAAACATTCTAAGTTTGATCTATAAATAGTCAGCGAAGGTCAGTATTGTAAAAAAGGATGGTTCGAAGCACGATCCTCTCACCACTGCGGGGTCTAAGAAAGTTGGATGTATGCAGCTTTACACCTGTGTATGCAGAGAGGCTGTTCTATGTTTCAAACCCATAACATCCAAGTCAGAATAGAGCAACCTTACCATCATGCCAAGACTGACCCGCTAGAGAAGGTCAATACAGCATCCCCGAATATGGATCAAAATGTGTGTTCAAACATCCCCACAAAATTTTAGGCCGTTATTCCATTTTATACAAAGTTTAGTAGTTCAAAAACCTTCTTTCTATAGCAAAATGAGATTTAATAATCACTAATAATGCTCAACATGCTTAACATTTATCTGAGTAGCAGTGTAGGAGAGCAAGGGTCACCTTACAAGCTCTCTAGCTTCATCCTCATTGGCAAAACAAAGATCAACGTTACCAGTCTCCAGTAAGCTTATAAGGTGTGTCCTGGAGTCTCTAACCATCTGCACATGACCAATAATTTCCAAGCCAATACAATTAAGACAAAAAAAAAAAAAAAAAAATCATACCCAAAGAATTAAGCCAATAATTTTATGGTTGTACCTCAAAACTGGCTAAGTCCATTGAAATAGAAACCCCTTCTTGTTTAGCAAGTTTAATAGCAGTATTGATTATGTCCAAATTGAAATGTGCATATCTTAATACCAACCACTGCATATAAGATGATATATCAGCAAAATAGAAATCAGCATTGGGCTATAAAAGATGACTTTGGCTCGAACATGAAAAACATACCTTTGCACCTATAAAGTCCTCTCTTGTTAACTCATTGGCCTGATTGATATAACATATGCACAAGAGACAAATAAGCACATTCATATCATTTGTTTAAAGTACAAGAAGAATACAGAAGCCTGCATACCTGGAGCTTAACAGCATTTGACAGACAGGGCCTCATTGTACGGTTGCCATCAGCATCAACCAAACATGCACACTATAACAGAAAAATTAAATTAAATACTCCTTTTAGTTGGCTGAATCACAAAAAGGGACACAAATTTGCATCCTACTCACCTGTCCAGTAGGTCCCTTCTTCATTCTCAATCTTGAAACATCCACACCACTAAAGCTCATATTATAAATAAACATACAACCTTGCTCATCATCACCATAAGCACCAATTATTCCACTTGGGACTCCAAAGCCTGCCGTCAGTCCCCTGATGGTATTGGCAACACTACCTCCAGCTATTGTCCGTATAGGAGAAAGGTCATTACGGAACGGAAGAATGTGGGTATTGACTTCACTTAAAATATGATTCAAATCCTCAATATTGACCTGTTTGGAGTCACCAATTACATCGCATCAGTACAGGAAAGAAAAAGGCGAAAACATTAAGAAGACATTTATCATACTGTAAGTTTATATACAGAATCCATCATTGTGCTTAAAACAAGATACTAAACATCAGAAATGAGGTTGTTCTTTTAATTGTCACTTGATGGTCTGGTTTGTGCAAAAGGATTGGATGTTGTTTACCATGTCAAACCCAGTCTTTTTCGCTGTTTTCCTAAAGCCTTCACGTTTGTAGAGGATCTTGAGGGTCGCCTCCTAGTACAATGAGTGCTCGAACTGTCTAACTATTAAGGTGGGTTTCAATATGCCACCTACCTTGTGATTGAATACTGTTTCACTCTCTCATCTCCGGTTCACAAAGGGTTGGCAGCAGGTCAATGAAATTATTTTATCCATGAATAAATCTATGCCCTCAAGCCCTGATATGAACTTTGATTTAATTCTTATGAGGTCCGAAGATATAAGCATGATCAAAGAAAACTTACCAGAGATAAAAATTCAGTGAGAAATGGAGGACAAGAAGCCGGTTTCACCAAATAGCTACAAAGAAACACACACACGCGCGCGCACACTGAGCGAGAGAGAAGAACGAAAATTGACTGCTCCAAAATAAAAGAGAGCCAAACTAAACGTCGCCTACGGTCACAAACTCAAACTATGTAAATCAGAAAAAGAGTGATATTGCGTCAAGAAAAAATACACACATTCAATTAAATAAACACCGAGTTTTTCTATAGAATTTTCTTTTAGCACCCAGAAAACCACATAAAGCACCATGACCGATTAAACTGAGAGAAAATTCAAATTATACCCCTTGACATCTCATGTAAATACCTGAAAATCTCATAAGGAAGCAATATAAAACCAAAAGAAACATATGGAAATTAGATTTTGCACCCAAAATACCATGACACAAGAACCGATCAAGCAAATTCACCTCGTGTCCATGGAGATTTCACACAAAGATTTTAAAAATATGGAAAGGAACCAAACGAACAGCAATCCCTCCCTCATAGAGGAGGGAAACAAAGCTACGGAACAGAGAATTATTCAAACTAGGAACGGAATCCAACAGCGAGCGCACAGGAGACACGATTGAATGCCGAAACAAGAATCCGAACGGTAAAACGATCGTGGCGATGTGACAATGAAGGTTTTGGTGTTTTATAGACCTGCTGAGAGCCGCCGCGGTCGCCGGGGATCCGATCGAGGAGCGACCAATCAACCCTGGCGACGTGGTCGACGAGGGCGGACGGCTGGAGGCCGAGGATGGCCGGTGGCGGTGGATGAGGAGGAGGAGGAGGGGAATGGTGGGGAGGAAGAGATTGCCCGTCCTTCTTGCGGAGGAGGGGGCATGGCATCTCTCCTTCGGCCCCCATCGACCTCTCTCTCTCTCTCTCTCTCTCGGAGGCAGGGCCGCAGGGTTCCTAGCCTCCTGCCCCCGCCGCCGCTATAAGTACTGAGGACGTGGGTTGTATGTTTCGCGGGAAAGAAGGATCCACCTTCCTTTGCGCAAATCACCGTCGGGACGTGATCCAACGGTTAACGTCGCGAAGGAGCATCGGTCATTCCCTCGCGCGAACGATACAACCCGAACCCAAACACCGCAAGGTGCGGGGTTTGATTTCGTAAATTAAGTACGTGATAAATTTATGGAAGGAGAAATTCCTTGTCACTGCCCCGGTTAAAAAAAAAAAGCGCACCATAATTCTGCCAAAAAAAAAAAACTTTATATTAAATTTTTATTTTCTATAAAATGAAAAATATAATTTAATACACATATTATAATTCTATTAGAATTAGAGTTTTTTTATTTTTAATATTAAAATTAAATTATAATTGTGATTTATCATAGAAATCTAAAGGATGCCATAATTTTATCATACAAATTATATGGATATCATCGTTCTTATAAAATTATAATATCATATATTATGTCATAATTTGGCATAATATATTTCGTTGCACGAAGGCATGATTTAATATAGGATGTCATAATTTTAAATAAAATTATTATTTTAAATTTTTAACAATAAAAGTATTTTTTATTTCTTGTGTTTTTTATAATTTTTTATTTTTAAAAATCATAATTTGGTTACAAGTTGTCATAATTTTTATTTAAAATATTATAAAAATCACATAAGGAAATGATAATTTTATCATTGATAATTTTAGATAAAAATTTAATAAAATTTTAAATAATAAAATTACCTTTCATATTTTCTAAAAAGATAAAAATATCATGTCCAAGATATCACAAGTTGATCACGAGATATTATATTTTTTTAAAAAAAAATATAAAAATCATATAAGATGAAGGATATTTTTATTATTAAAAAATGGATAAAATTTTTATTGATGAAAATACCTCTCCTTCCTAAAAAGATAGATATTTTAATTTGGTTCTGAAATGCCACAATATTCTTTCAAATAATCATAAAAACTATAAAAAAGAAGGGACATTTTTATTATTAAAAATTCCTAACTAAAAATCTGGATAAATTTTCAATAATGAAAATGATCCTCGCATCTTTCTAAAAATATAAAAGGATCCTGTTCCACGATTTTATAATTTGGTCAGAGGAGAAGATGTAATAAGCCATGAAACACACATATAGGAAATATATTTTTATTATTAAAAATTAAAAATATTGAAAAGTGACATTTTTATCTTAAAAATTTGAAAAAGTAAAAACTATCATATCCTGAACCCAATACCAAAATCGACCATGCGACTGGCCATATGAATAATAGAATACATCTTAGAGATCATGCAAGATCTTAAAAAAAAATCCATTATAACTTTAATTTTCAAAAATACTATTTATCACAATTCATAAGAGAATATCTAATGTAAAGAAAATAATACAACTTATATATTTACAAATTCAGTTATCCTTCAATCATATGATTGGTATTAATGACTCTCTATATATTCATCATTTTATCATGAATCCAATCCACTACTAAGTTCGAATATCCTACATAACTTTGAGAAGGAAGGAAAGTAGAGAGTGTGAGCTTTATAGCTCAGTAAGGATTCTATATAATAATAAAATAAAGAATTATAAAATATCATATCATGCAACCAAACTAACTCAACCACCACATATGACAAAACCATATTTTATTTTATATTTCAGTTTAATCATCAATTTTTTTTAGAATTTTGGATTAATCATGATTATGCTTCAGCTCATGATTAGCAATCTTAGTATCACACTTCAACTCGTGACTAACAATCTCAGTATCATGCTTCAATCCATGACTGGTAATTTCAATATCATACTTCAGCCTATGAATGGCAATCTCAGTAACCACGGTCCTGCCTGTAGCGTGGCTAGTCCAAACACCTATTCTTCTTAATTATTACTTTATTTAATCTCAAACATATTATCAAATCATGTTCTTTTCAAGATTCTAATAACCAATATCACAATCTAAATTATCTAAAAATAATCATGTCTGAAAAAAATATATAATACAAAAAATATAAATAATAATACCGGCAATCATAAATATCCATCATGAAAAATCAAAATATATAATGTATAAACACTTATGCATGCCAATACTCATGTCCAAGGATCAAAATCATGCCATGTAATATATATATATATATAAATTGATGATTGTATCCAAAAATCCTTACTTTTACTGAAAATGGATTTAATATACCAAATACCTGGACTCTCATCTAGGTACTAAGGAATTCACTCAATGTCTTCCTACTTGAAAAATTATTTTTCTACAGAATCAATCTTAATAATAATAAATAAATTAATATCGATATAGAGCCCTCTACCAAAATTCATCAAAATCCATTCATCGATCCTGATCTCAATTTCACAACTTTCCCAATTTCTATGAAAGAGAAATTTTTAGAGAGCAAATTATAGAAAGAGAAAATAAAGAGAAAGTTGAGAGAAAACTAAAAAGAGAAGGGGAAAGGAGAGAGTGAATTTATTATTATCTTTTTTTTTATTCTTTTATTTTTCTTCTTCTCTTTTATTCTTTTTTTTCTTCTCTTCTTTCTTCTTCCTTTATTCGGTAGAATAGGAGACTCTTTTGAGTCCTCTTTTTCATCAAGAGACCATGGCCGGGTGTGTGGTCTATGGTGGCATAGCCACCGGTCTCGATTCGGCATTCAATGATAATCAACGACACCAGAATCAGGAAAAAAAAGGATATTTCTTTTCATGAAATAATCAAACAATTGTCATCCAGAAATGAGGACAAGAAGGAGAGAAATAGGAAGAGGAAGAAGAGCTGAAGCTTATTTGGCCTCCGATGATGCTGATTGTTTTAATTATGATAGTCACGATGAAAAGAAAAATGATGATCTTTTTTATTTGATCATCAATTTTCTATATGAAAAAAAAAAAAGACCTCCTCTTTGATGGAGATCGAAGGAAAAGAGTTCTAACTCCCTCCACCGAATTAGTTTGCTTATGGGAATTGGAGGAATTTTTTTTTAATAAGCTAGGCATTAAAAAATTAAACTATATTAAATGCCTGACAGTATTGAAAGCTGATACAGTTTTATTAATTGCACCTAGAGGATTAATAAGATAAAGGTAATATATATTTTTCTTTACCGGATGCGATGGATGAAGAATTACTCTTGATGGAAGGGACCTGATGGAAAGACATGGATCCTGTAAGCCGGAGAGGCTGCATGTATAATTAAAAGGAAACGCCTAGGTTAAGTATCACTTTGCCACCACTATGTTTTATTACTGTTGTACCCAACCGGCTCACCGGCAAACTGGACCACCACCTTTCCGGAGGTCCGATCGGACTGCCCTGCCAAAGCTGAGGCCTGGCCACCAGTATCCTTCGGAAGGCTGACTCACCGGAGTAGAGGCCCGTCTGACCCACTCTTGCTGAGGCCCGGCCCGCCAATCTCCTTCGGAAGGCCGACTCACCGGAGTAGAGGCCCATCTGACCCACTCCTGCTGAGGCCCGGCCCGCCAGTCTCCTTCAGAAGGCCGACTCACTGGAGTAGAGACCCATCTGACCCTTTCCTGCTGAGGTCTGGCCCACCGGTCTCCTTCGAAAGGCCGACCCACCAAGGCTGAGGTCCGAACGACCCGCTAAGGTGGAGGTTCGGCTGGTCTGCTCCCCCTGAAAACTTGACGGACCTTCTCCCTTGGCCGGACGACCCACCTTTGTCAACTTTGACCGACTCATTCTCACTCCAGAGGTAGCTCGAAGGCTCTAGAAGCCCTCTCTTGCTGATACCAGAATTCTGTTACAATGGACACCACCTTGTGGCCACATCTCGGTGTCACCTGGCCACCATCCTGATTCTCCTAGGGATAAATCGGGCATTCTCTGCCTGCCTTTTAACAGAATTTGGTAGCATTCTATGCTTATATAAGATGACTGGGGGACCTCCATTAGGTACACACTCTCTCTCTTCCTTCTCCATTCCTGATTCCTTCATTCTGTTGCCTTCAAGCTCCTGCTAACTTAAGCATCGGAGTGTCCCCCATAGGAGCACCATCGATGCTTAGGGGACTTTGTTGCAGGTCGACCGGGAGAGGAGCGCTCCAGCATAGCCGACTGAGCCCGGCCCAGAAGAAAATACGGTAATAGATTGGCACTAGAAGGAGGGTCGCTCACGCGTTCGCTCGCTCACTCTAAAAGGAGGAACCCACTTATTGAGTTTGATAATGGCAAAAGGAAGAGCCCAGAGCACCTCCGCCAGGAGAGGTCACTCCCTATCCAGGTCAGAAGGACCTTCCAGGGAGAACGATGTCATCGTCGTCGTCTCCGCCAAACCCACTGTCGTTCTGGGACTACAACAGTTCCAGACGCTCCTGAACCGTATTGATACGCTCACTACTGCGATTCAACATCTCCAAAAAGCGGCCAACAACCAGTAGCAGCCTCTTGCTGCATCTAGCACCAACTACCAACTTGTCGCTGAAGGGAGCTGGTGCCAGGGAGCCCCTCAGCCTCTTTTCCACGCTGTTCCGGAGCCTCGAAGGTCCTTGGGGGTCCGCGCTGACGGGAAGAGGGCGAGGTCGGCCTCACCTTCTTTTGCTGATTCTATCCCTCACGACATTCGGCACTCTGCTGAAGCCCCGAGGGACTGTACCAGCAAGATTTTGCGTATGGAGGAGCGCATCACCGAAATTGCTGATCGGCAGAAAGCTGAAGGGGGGCAGCCCTATGACTTGCGCTCGCCTTTCTTCGTCGAAATCCTAGGGGAGACGATCCCCCGTCACTTCAAAATTCCACAGGTGGACCCTTATGATGGTACCACTAACCCACTGGACCACCTGGGCACTTATAAAGCCCACATGATGATACAGGATGCCTCCAACGCCCTCTACTGCATCACCTTCCCTGCCACCCTCAAGAAGGTCGCTCAGATATGGTTCTCCACCATTCGACCAGGTACGATCTACTCATTCTCTCAGCTTGAAAACATTTTCCTCTCCCATTTCAGAACCTGTAGTCGGAGCCCGAGGAACACCAACTGTCTCTTCCTAATGACGCAAAAGGAGGGAGAGACCCTCCAGGACTACATGGCCCGTTTCAACTCAGCAGCCATGGAGGTCCCGGATTTGAACGAGGCGATAGCTATGTCGGCCTTCAAGAGAGTGCTCTGCTCGTCCAGGCTCACTTTCTTCCTGGACAAGAGGTTTTAGACAAGCTACACTGAGCTGTTGGCTAGGGCACAGAAATACGCCTTGGCAGAAGAACAAGCGGTGAGCCAACGCCAGGCGAAGGGAAGGTCGGCCCCCAAGAAACGGAGCGATAAGGCTCCCGAAATCCGACCTCCCAACGACAGCAACCGGTCAGCCCAATGCTGAAGTCCGAAGCCAAAGGACTTCCTCAGGAGGTTCAAGACCTATGCGCCCCTCTCCCTTCCGAGGGAGAAGATCCTCCTAGAGATTGAAAACGAGACCTTTCTACAATGGCCTCGTCCGATGAGGGGCCCCCCTACATCCAGAAACAGAGATAAATTCTATCGGTTCCATAAGGACCATGAGCATAGCACCGAAGAGTGCCTACAGCTGAAGGACGCCATTGAAGATCTCATCCGGAAGGGGTACCTGCACAAGTATGTTCGACCCCACCGGGATCGGGCCGAAGCCTCAACTACCAGAAATCCTCCAGAGGAGGCGAAGCTTCCCAACCAACAGTCGACCGGTGGGGATGTCAACATGTTGCATCGACGGTCCGACTGGAGGTATGAAGATGACCCGGACATTGTCAAGAGGTCGAGGGGTTCCAATGCAATCACCTTCTCCAACGAAGACCTTCTGGAGTCCCATGTCTTTGAAAATGATCCTGTAGTCGTGTCGACAGTGATTGCCAACTACGATGTAGAAAGGATTCTTATAGATAATGGAAGCTCCATAGATGTGTGTTACAGCCGTGACAGTGACGTGGCCAGGCTCAGGTATCGCCGAATACGAGCGAGCCACGTGCGAGTTTCCCTGCCAGAATCAGCGCCACGTCCTCAAAGCTAGGGTCGGCAAGACCGCACCGCCCGACGACTATCTGAAGCAAACAGCTCCCGCCGAGGTCAAGTTCGGCGCGGAGTTCCCCCACCGACTCATCTGCGCCCGGGCTCGGAGGAGTCCGCCCCGAGTAAGGTCGGCCGAGGTCGGCTGACCCTCCGCCTTGCGCCAGGTGGCCACCCGGAGACGGGTCCACCTCGGCCGAAGCCAGGCGATCTTCTGCCACCTCGCCAGGTGTCCACCCAGGAGGGGTCCACCTAGGCCGAGGTCGGCTGACCCTCCGCCTTGCGCCAGGTGGCCACCCGGGGATGGGTCCACCTCGGCCGAAGCCAGGCGATCTTCTGCCACCTCGCCAGGTGTCCACCCAGGAGGGGTCCACCTAGGCCGAGGTCGGCTGACCCCCCGCCTTGCGCCAGGTGGCCACCCGGAGACGAGTCCACCTCGGCCGAAGCCAGGCGACCTCCTGCCACCTCGCCAGGTGTCCACCCAGTAGGGGTCCACCTAAGCCGAGGTCGGCCGATCCCTCGCCTCTCGCCAGTTGGCCCCCGGAGACAGGTCCAACTCAGCCGAGGTCAGACCGCTCGTACGGAGAGGCCCCCGGGGAAAGCAACAGGTCCCGAGGCCATCCCTCGGGCCGTACCGACCCCAGACGGCGTCCCGTACGGAGGGCGGCGGCACGCGGAACGTCACTTACATTGGCCCGAAAGGTCCCGCAGTCGAGAGACCCGATCCTGACGGAACGGGCCCCGTAAACGGATGGCGCCCACCCTCGGGGAAAAGAGCACTCTCACGGAGCCCGAAGCCTGACGACTGGCCGCTCTGCCAGCGCCGCCCCCCTCCTCCTTTTCTCTTCTGTCCTTGCCTTCTCCCTGCTGGGCCCGGTGGACGAGGTCGGAAAGCCGCCTGGCCTCCTTCACCAAAAAGGGAAAAGAAAGGAAGACAGGGGAGAGGAGTTTTCGAGGAGGAAAAGGACAAGCACACGATGGAAAGCACACAACGGAGGGAGATAAAGGAGGAGGGATCCGGAGACTGCGAGGTAAGCCAACTAGCCTGGGGACAAGAAGGAAGCACCGGCACAAGGCCTCGCTCCGAGAAAAAAGCCAGAGATCCCGAGAGGGGAATACTGGACGCGAGCTCGGCAGGCAGGCCCAGCCGAGATTCCGGTCCCCGGCGCTTCCCCTTCACGAGTTAACTCTCCAAACCTGGGACCCTTTAGAGGGCCTGGGAGCGAGAGTCTGTTCCCCCACGTCGTCTACTGACTTGACCGTCGGAGCCCCCTCGCCGGAATCCCCGGCCAGGGTCCTCTAACCCCTTTGTTGCAGGTTTCTCGCAGGAAGGGAGGCTCCCTTGCCAGGCGGTCAGGGAGGATCGGTTGATCCTCGGCACGGGCGCGGCGACGAGGACGGCAACAGATTGGCGCGCCAGGTAGGGGGGCAGGACACTAACCCCTAGTGGGAACTAGCTTTTTGCAGGTGTCACGCTCTCTAGCAATGGTGGTCACTCGTGGTCGCGAGGCGTCCACCAGCCATGTGGGAGAAGCCCACTCCCCACCGGGGGCCACACCCCCGAACGGGAGCTTCCGGCTCCCCCTCCTCTTATGCAGCAGCCTACCCCGGCGGACGGATCCCTTGCGGCCATCGTCCAGCAGCTGCAGACCTTGACCTCAGCGGTCCGACAGCTCCAGCATCAGCAACGGTCCCTGGCCACTCAGCCGCAGCCGGGGACCCCCGCGGCTCGGGTCGCGGGACAGCGTGGGAGCCTGCGCTCAATCCAGGGCAGGCCGTCCCATCCGCAAGCCATCTCCAACCCCCGAGAGAGCCGCCAAGCTCCCCCGAAGAAAGACTATTCCGGCTCGGAGGATCACGAGAGTCGATCCCCGGCCGATGGGGCCGAGACGGCGCATCGCAGCAAGCGACGCCGGGTCCGGACCCCGCGCCGAGACCAATCGGCGCCTCCCTCACACGCAGTCTCGGTGGAAGACTCCACCGATGAAGCCATCAGGCGCCAGGCCGAGAGGCGCCTAGAAGAGCACGAGCGCAAGTTGGCGGAGTTCGCCCGACGGTTTGCCGACCTGCAGAACTCGTCAGCTGACCCGGCGGGCTACGACTCCCGCCCCCCTTTCTCCGAAGAAATTCAGGCGGAACCGATCCCGAAACGGTTCCGCATGCCACAGGTGGACCCTTACGACGGGACCACCGACCCCCTGGACCATTTGGAGAGTTATAAAGCTCTCATGAGGGTCCAGGGCGCCACCAACGCCCTTCTGTGCATCGCCTTCCCTGCAACCCTTCGGAAGGCCGCCCGAGTCTGGTTCGCCCGTCTCGAGCCCGGATCCATTCGCTCCTTCCAGCAGCTGGAAGGAAAGTTTGTGGCGCATTTCGACGCTTGTCGAAAGGTGCCAAGGGAGGTGGACAGCCTCTTCTCCGTCCGCCAGCAGGACCAGGAGCTGCTCCGTGACTACATCGCCCGATTTAAGACCGCGGCCCTGGAGATCTACAGCTTAGACGAGCCCGTCGCCATGCTGGCTCTAAAGCGCGGGCTCAAGACGTCCCGCCTGACCTATTCCCTGGACAAGAAGCCGCCCAGGACGTATTCCGAGCTCCTCCTCCGCGCCCACAAGTACATCCGAGCGGAGGAGGCCGACCGCACCCGTCGAGAGCTGGACGGGAAGATTTTGAAGAAGTCGACCCCGAGAGACGCCCCGGGAGCTCGGAGGCCCGGGCCACCAGTCGACCCTCGCCCGAACCCAAGGCCGAGGGCCGAATCTGCCCCCGAGCGGAGGTACACCCCTCTCCTCGCACCTCGAGCCAAAATCCTTATGGAAATCGAGGGCGAGCGTTATCTCCGCCGACCTCCACCTCAGAACCCGAGGGCAGCCCGAGACAAATCAAAGTACTGCCAATTCCACCGCGAGCACGGGCATGACACGGAGGAGTGCCGCCACCTGAAGCGGGAGATCGAGGAGCTGATCGGGAGGGGATACCTCCGGAAGTTCGTCAAGAACGAGGCTCCCTCCGAAAAGCAGCCGCTCGCGGCCCTGCCACCTGTCCCTGCGATCGACAACCGGCCAACAGAGAGGCCCGTGGGCATGATCTCACGCGGATCTGGCCGAGCAGAGAAGAGAGCCCGGGAAGTCCCGGAGAATGTAACCCCTCCCAAGGGAGGGGAGTCTAATGACAATGTAAACAATGATGCCGTGGTGGTCGAAATGACCATCGCGAAACATCCTGTACATCGAATCATGGTGGATAGTGGAAGCTCGGCCGATGTACTTTTTTATGACGCTTTCTCTCGGATGAACTTGTCTCTCGACCAGCTAAAGCCAGTGCACACCCCACTGGTAGGTTTTACAGGGGACTCCGTGGGAGTCGAAGGGGAGATCACTCTCCCAGTTACCGCCGGATCCCCACCTCGGCAGGCGACCATCATGGTAACTTTCACTGTAGTCAAGATCCCTTCCCCTTACAACGCCATCCTTGGGCGACCGGGGCTCAACCGACTAGACGCCACTATCTCCACAAGGAGATTGCTGGTGCAGTTCCCCACGCCTTTCGGGTTCGGGGAAATGAAGGGGACGATCCAGCCAGTCCCGCTCTGCCTGCAGACAATCCCGGGCATCAAGGGCGCAGAGCTCGCCCGCGAGGTCGAGGACCTCGACCTAAGAGAAAAGGAACCCAGGGGAGGGCCCGTAGAGCGCCTGCTCTCCTTTCCCCTTGGTTCAGACCCTCTGAAGATGGTGCAAGTTGGGGCCCAGCTCCCCGAAGAGGAACGAACCCGCCTGCTGGAGTTCCTCCGTGCCAACGCCGATGTGTTCGCCTGGTCGGCGGTCGACATGCCGGGTATTCCGCCCGAGATTATCATGCACAGCCTGAACGTGGACCCAGGCAGCCGCCCGGTCCGCCAGAAGAAGAGAAGCTTTGCCATGGAGAGGCAGAAGGCGATCGACGAGGAGGTAGAGAAACTTCTCGCCGCCGGTTTCGTCCGAGAAGTCCAATACCCCAGCTGGTTAGCAAATGTGGTCATGGTAAAGAAGAGCAGCGGTAAGTGGAGGATCTGCGTGGACTACACCGACCTCAATAGAGCTTGCCCGAAGGACAGCTTCCCTCTGCCAAAGATCGACCAGCTGGTCGACACCACCTCGGGACACCGTCTCCTGTCATTCATGGACGCTTTCTCCGGATACAACCAGATCCGGATGAATCCGGAGGACGAAGAGCGTACCGCCTTCATAACTGATCGCGGGACTTTCTGTTACAGGATGATGCCCTTCGGCCTCAAGAACGCAGGGGCGACGTACCAACGTCTGGTCAATAAAGTCTTCAAAGACCAGATAGGCCGCAACATGCAGGTGTACGTGGACGACATGCTGGTAATGAGCAAACTTGACTCGGACCACGTAGCCGACCTGGCAGAGACGTTCGGCAACCTCCGGCGCCACCAGATGAAGCTGAATCCGGCGAAGTGCGCCTTCGGGGTCTCCGCCGGAAAGTTCCTAGGGTTCATGATGACCCAGAGAGGAATCGAGGCCAACCCGGAGAAGGTCCAGGCTATCCTGGACATGGAGCAGCCAGCCTCCAAGAAACAAGTGCAGCAGCTGACCGGCCGGGTTGCGGCCCTTAGCCGTTTCGTTTCCAGGTCGGCGGACCGCTGCCGTCCCTTCTTCAAGGTGCTGAGGAAGATGAATGGTTTCGCCTGGACCGAGGAATGCCAGCAGGCCTTCGAGGAGTTGAAGAAGACGCTCGCATCACCACCTTTGCTGTCCAGGCCCGAGGAAGGGGAGGAGCTTACCCTCTACTTGGCCGTTACCCCGGAGGCCGTCAGCTCTGTCCTGGTCCGAACCGACGACCACGGGATCCAGCGACCGGTGTACTATACCAGCAAACTCCTCCGGGACGCGGAGCTCAGGTATTCCCGGCCCGAGAAACTCGTTTTTGCGCTGATAGTATCTGCCCAGCGTCTCAGGCCCTATTTCCAAGCGCATCCCATCGCCGTCTTGACGGACCAACCGCTGAAAGCGGTGCTCAGCCGACCCGACACCTCGGGGCGATTGGCCAAATGGGCACTGAAACTCAGCGAGTTCGACATTACATACCGACCGAGGTCGGCAATGAAGGCACAGGTGCTGGCCGATTTCTTGGTCGAATGCGCAGGTTTGGGCAAGGAGCCCGAGGAGGACTCTTCGGCCCAGCCGATGGAGGTCGGCGCCAACAAGCCCGGAGAGGACGCCTGGATCCTCCATGTAGACGGAGCCTCAAACTCCGGAGGGAGCGGAGCTGGGCTCATCCTTGCCAACGGCGACGGGGTCGTCGCAGAATGTGCGCTCCGTTTCCAGTTCCCCGCGACAAACAATCAAGCGGAGTACGAGGCGCTTCTCGCCGGACTCAGGGTCTCCCGCGAGCTGGGCGTGACCAACCTCAGAGCTTTCACTGACTCCCAGCTCGTGGCGGGGCAGGTGTCCGGGGAGTACGTCGCTCACGACCCCCAGATGGCGAAGTATCTGGAGCTCGTCAAGGCGGGCGCGTCCAAGTTTCGGCGTTTCAACATCTTTCATATCCCCCGCGGGGAGAACGCCCGCGCGGATGCTCTCTCTCGATTGGCGACTCTGCCAGACACAATGCTGGGACGCGCTCATGTGGAGCGACTCGAAGTCCCAAGCCTCGAAGCACCGGCGGGGGTCCATCAGGTCAGCCAAGAGCCCGGCTGGATGGACAAGTACGCCGCGTACATCACCGACGGCATTCTGCCGGAAGACCGAGACGCGGCTCGCCTCATCAGGAAGAAGGCCGTGCGGTTTGTCCTGATGGACGGGCAGCTGTATCGAAGGTCCTACTCTTATCCCCTCCTCAAGTGCATTGGACCCGCAGAAGCCAAGCTTGTGCTCCAGGAGATTCACGAAGGCATCTGTGGGAACCACGTGGGGGGCAGGGCATTGGCATACAAGGCCCTTCGTCAAGGCTACTTCTGGGAGACGATGAAGGAGGATGCCGCTGACTTCGTGAAGAGATGCGACCGGTGCCAGCGCCACGCCACGGTACAGCGGCAACCCTCCAACCCGATCTCTCAACTCTCAGCCCCCTGGCCATTCGCCCAGTGGGGAATGGACCTTCTGGGCCCATTCCCGCCGGCACCCGGCCAGCGGAAGTTCCTGATAGTGGCCATCGACTACTTCACAAAGTGGGTCGAAGCCGAACCCTTGGCAAGAATCACCGAAGCAAACGTCGCCAAATTCTTCTGGAAGTCCATCGTCTGCCGCTTCGGCCTCCCCCACACCGTGGTTACCGACAACGGACGCCAGTTCGACTGTCGAGAGTTCGAGGATTTCTGCAACGACCTCGGCATCAAGCATCGCTTCACCTCGGTGGCGCACCCCCAGACCAACGGGGAGGCTGAGGTCACGAACAGGACCATTCTTCAGGGCCTCCGCACGCGGCTAGACCAAGCCAAGGGCAGGTGGGCCGACGAGCTTCCCAGCGTTCTTTGGGCATACCACACCACTCCAAGGACAGCTACCGACGAAACCCCATTCAACCTCGTCTTCGGGGCCGAGGCAGTCATCCCGATCGAGCTCAGCATACCCACGCTGCGCGTAGAACAATACGACGAGACAGAAAACCCGGCCAGGATGATGCTCAACCTAGACCTCCTCGAAGAAACAAGGGACAAGGCCCGAATTCGAATGGCGGCATACCGGCAACGTGTAGCCAGATATTACAACTCCCGAGTACGGCCGAAGGTTTTTCGTCCCGGGGACTTGGTCCTCCGGCGTACAGAAGCCTCCCAGCCACGAGAGTGCGGCAAGCTTTCACCCAACTGGGAAGGCCCTTATCGGGTAGCAGAAGCCCTCCCCCACGGGGCATGTTACTTGGAAGAACTGGGAGGTGCCAGGTTCCCCCGGACATGGAACCCCTCGAACCTGAGAATGTACTACCAGTGATGTAAGGCTCCCGGCTCCTTGAACAAAGCTTCTTCACTTTAAAAATTCTTCTCTAAACTTCAGCGAGGAGGCCTGCGAAGATCCTGGGCTTCGGCCTGGAAGGTGGCGTCGAACCCAGTTCGACCACGCAAGCCCGGAGCACAGCTCAGCAGGCCGCGCAAGGTTTGAGAAAGCCTGCGGCATCGAGCTCAGTCCGGAAGATCCTGGGCTTCGGCCTGGAAGGTGGCGCCGAATCCGCTTCGCCCACGCAAGCCCGGAGCACAGCTCGGCAAGCCGCGCAAGGTTTGAGAAAGCCTGCGGCATCGAGCTCAGTCCGGAAGATCCTGGGCTTCGGCCTGGAAGGTGGCGTCGAACCCAGTTCGACCACGCAAGCCCGGAGCACAGCTCAGCAGGCCGCGCAAGGTTTGAGAAAGCCTGCGGCATCGAGCTCAGTCCGGAAGATCCTGGGCTTCGGCCTGGAAGGTGGCGCCGAATCCGCTTCGCCCACGCAAGCCCGGAGCACAGCTCGGCAAGCCGCGCAAGGTTTGAGAAAGCCTGCGGCATCGAGCTCAGTCCGGAAGATCCTGGGCTTCGGCCTGGAAGGTGGCGCCGAATCCGCTTCGCCCACGCAAGCCCGGAGCACAGCTCGGCAAGCCGCGCAAGGTTTGAAAAAGCCTGCGGCATCGAGCTCAGTCCGGAAGATCCTGGGCTCCGACCTGGAAGGTGGCGCCGAATCCGCTTCGCCCACGCAAGCCCGGAGCACGGCTCAGCAAGCCGCGCAAGGTTTGAGAAAGCCTGCGGCATCGAGCTCAGTCCGGAGGATCCCGGGTTTCGGCCCAGAAGATGGTGCAGGAACTGTGCTGTCCGCGCAAGCATGAAGGCAACCCAAAGTCGGACCTGCTCAGGATTCTTGCCTTGCCGCAACACGGCTCTGCAGACCCCGTCCTTCGATTTAGTATAGAAGGACCAGGCCTGCAGTTATCTCAGGTGTCCCAGACCGACATCTCACAAACAAACAAAGAAGAAGAAAAAGAAGCAAAGATGATAGACAAGTTTTTATGAAAAAGGAGTCTTCATTACAAAGTGTTCAGTACAAACTGGGAGCTCCGACAGGCCGGAACCCCCCAAGAAAAAAGAAGAGGACGAAGACAGCGAGAATACAAAGTAAAGGTCACTGGGGCGCAGGGTCGGCGCCGTCCGCCGGAGGTGCGGGCGCCACCTCTTCAACCTCCACGACGACCGGCTCCTGGGGCTGTGCCGGGACCGCGGCATCACCGGCCGGAGGTGCCACAGGTGTCGCCTGAGGTGTCGCCTGGGTCGCGCCGGGGACCCTGCTCTCGCTCCCCGGCTTCCTGCCGCCGACGACGACCCCACTCAAGTCCAGCTGGGGGAAGAAGGCCCCCACCTTCTCCCGGCACATCCGGAACCCCTTCAGGAAGGAGTCCACGGCGGCCTCCCGGACTTCCGACGTGAACTCGTCGGAGGCCCGGAACTTGGGGACGGCCTCCTGCGCTTCCCGCTTCGCCGCCTCCAGGAGCCCGTTGATGTAGGAGCTCCGGTCCTTCGCCGCGGCCACCTCTCGCCGGGCCTCATCCCGTTGGCGCTCCAAAAACAGGGAATGGGCCTGCAGGCGGGCCTTCTCCGCCGCATCCTCCTCAGTCCGGCGCTGGTTGGAGGTCCGCTCCTCCGCCAAGGAGGCCTCCAATTCTTTGTTCCGCTCCTCGGAACGTGTCAGGTCGGACTGGAGGGCCCGCTTCTCAGCTCGCAGCTCGGCCCCCTTGTCCATCAGGTCCTTCACATCGGCCGCGAGTTTGCCAAGCTTTAGCTCCCGATCGGAGTCCCGCTTGGCGTTCCCTACGAGGTAGTTCCTCAGTAGGAGGACGTCGTTCCCGATCTGCAGAGGCAAAAACAGCGCATGTCAGTATCAAGGCAGAAGCCCTCGGATTGGAAGTAAAGAAGAAGGGAAAGCTCTGACTTACCGTGAAGAGTTGGGGCAGGATGCCGAGCAGCGCATCCGCGTAATCTCGGCCGCCCCGAGCTCGGCGGTCCCGGGCGGTGGAAGCGTACTCCATCAACTTCTCCGCCAGTCCTCGGTCGAGGATGACCGAGTCTCGGTGCGAGATCACCGGCGCCGGGCCCTTCGGGCCGATCCCCGCGGCAGCTGCCCCCTCTGCTGGAGCTACAGCCGACGGACCGGCGGTCGCCACTGGCGGTGCCGTGGGGCTGCTGACAGGAGTGGGCCCGGCGATGGGCAGAGCGGCGGGCGCCGGAGCTCTCTCGGCGGCGTTGCCAGGTCGTGGGGCCGAGGCGCCAGGGGCGCCGCCCTGAGGAGGTATGGGCGGAGAAACAGCGGCAGCTAGGCCGGGCGCGGTCGCCGCTGCGACCTCCCGGCTCGTCTCTGTGCGAGCCCTCTTCACCACGGGCTCGTCCACGTCGACGACCTCCCTCTGGGCCGCTCCCTCCAGAAGATTCTCTAAGGAAAACTTCATCCCTGCAAAGTGGAGAAATCAGAAGGTCAGACAGTTCAATCTTAAAAAGAGAGGGGGGAAGGGCAGGAGTTAATGCGGGGCCAAATCTCACCGGTCTCCCGGATGGGACTGATGCCGGCCTCAAAAAGATTCTGCTCAGAAAGCAGAACCTCGAGCGGCGGGACCACGTCACTCAGGAGCTGGCTGTAAGACTCCTGGTCCGCGAGCTCGACTCGAGAACTCCGGTTCGGCGACCGGTCCGGTTCGCTCCAAGCCCAGTCGACGTCGTCGACCGAAGCAAAGAAAAACCGGCTCTTCCATCCCTTGACCGAAGAAGGGAGGTCGAACCGGAGACACCTAGGCCGGGGCGAAATGTACCACCAGCCATCATCGGTGGAGCACTTCTTCAGGGTGAACAGGGCCCTGAAGAGTGAAAAACGGGCAACGAACCCGTGGAAATGGCAGAAGACAATGAAGGAGAAGATGACCCGGATGGCATTAGGAGCCAGCTGAGCCGGGACGAGCCGGAAATGGCTGAGAAAGGAAAGGAAAAAAGGGTGCAGAGGAAAACGAAGACCCCCGAGGAGGAAGTCTTCGTAGAAGGCAATGCGGCCGGGGCCGCTCATGGTGACACGCTCCCCGGACCGCGGAGCAAACAGACGAACAGATCCCGGGATGCCATAGGCATCCCGGAGCAGAGAAAGATCACCTTCGGTCATGGTAGAGGCATGACCGGAGGGACCGGCGGGAAGAAGTGGCGGAGCAGGAAGAGAAGCCAAGGCGGGGAGTGAACGGAGGGGCACGGCAGGCGCAACCGGAGGGGACCGGACCCCCCTGGGGATGCCAATAGTGACACCCCCGGGTTGCAAGCGCCGGCGGACCTCCTCTGGAATTACCTCCTCATCCGAGGAGGAAGAAGATGGAGTCCTCGGCCGGGATGGACCGGCCTCGTCCGGGTTAGAAGAGACATGGCGACGGCGCGCCATGGGGAAGGAAAGGACAAAGAAACTGAATAAGAAATGAGAGAGGAAGGGGGCTAGAGAAGGAGAAGAAGACACTCACCCAAAAATGCACAGACGGGCGCGAGCGGCAGAAGTTGTTAGCCTGCAGCAAACCGCCCACGAAGCAAGGGAAAAGGCCTCGTTCTGGAAAGTCCCCTCCCTTTCAAACTCAGCCGGCAGCAGCCGTACCCATCATTCCGCCTCGGACCACTGGATGGTCGCCACGTGGGCGCACGCCCGACACCGTCGCCTCGTTAGCAGAGTAACGGCCTCTGCCCCGAAGCGACGCATTGATTACGGGCAAGTGGACGACGCGTGGCGACCCCCCATAGGTCTTCAGCCACATCGAGCCACGACGAATGGAGATCGTGCCAATTATGATGCAAGATCTTCGCCTCCCCACGTCATGTCTGCAATTAATCCCGACGTTCCGTTTTACGATGCCCCGACGGAACGGCGGGCTGGGGGGCAACTGTTACAGCCGTGACAGTGACGTGGCCAGGCTCAGGTATCGCCGAATACGAGCGAGCCACGTGCGAGTTTCCCTGCCAGAATCAGCGCCACGTCCTCAAAGCTAGGGTCGGCAAGACCGCACCGCCCGACGACTATCTGAAGCAAACAGCTCCCGCCGAGGTCAAGTTCGGCGCGGAGTTCCCCCACCGACTCATCTGCGCCCGGGCTCGGAGGAGTCCGCCCCGAGTAAGGTCGGCCGAGGTCGGCTGACCCTCCGCCTTGCGCCAGGTGGCCACCCGGAGACGGGTCCACCTCGGCCGAAGCCAGGCGATCTTCTGCCACCTCGCCAGGTGTCCACCCAGGAGGGGTCCACCTAGGCCGAGGTCGGCTGACCCTCCGCCTTGCGCCAGGTGGCCACCCGGGGACGGGTCCACCTCGGCCGAAGCCAGGCGATCTTCTGCCACCTCGCCAGGTGTCCACCCAGGAGGGGTCCACCTAGGCCGAGGTCGGCTGACCCCCCGCCTTGCGCCAGGTGGCCACCCGGAGACGAGTCCACCTCGGCCGAAGCCAGGCGACCTCCTGCCACCTCGCCAGGTGTCCACCCAGTAGGGGTCCACCTAAGCCGAGGTCGGCCGATCCCTCGCCTCTCGCCAGTTGGCCCCCGGAGACAGGTCCAACTCAGCCGAGGTCAGACCGCTCGTACGGAGAGGCCCCCGGGGAAAGCAACAGGTCCCGAGGCCATCCCTCGGGCCGTACCGACCCCAGACGGCGTCCCGTACGGAGGGCGGCGGCACGCGGAACGTCACTTACATTGGCCCGAAAGGTCCCGCAGTCGAGAGACCCGATCCTGACGGAACGGGCCCCGTAAACGGATGGCGCCCACCCTCGGGGAAAAGAGCACTCTCACGGAGCCCGAAGCCTGACGACTGGCCGCTCTGCCAGCGCCGCCCCCCTCCTCCTTTTCTCTTCTGTCCTTGCCTTCTCCCTGCTGGGCCCGGTGGACGAGGTCGGAAAGCCGCCTGGCCTCCTTCACCAAAAAGGGAAAAGAAAGGAAGACAGGGGAGAGGAGTTTTCGAGGAGGAAAAGGACAAGCACACGATGGAAAGCACACAACGGAGGGAGATAAAGGAGGAGGGATCCGGAGACTGCGAGGTAAGCCAACTAGCCTGGGGACAAGAAGGAAGCACCGGCACAAGGCCTCGCTCCGAGAAAAAAGCCAGAGATCCCGAGAGGGGAATACTGGACGCGAGCTCGGCAGGCAGGCCCAGCCGAGATTCCGGTCCCCGGCGCTTCCCCTTCACGAGTTAACTCTCCAAACCTGGGACCCTTTAGAGGGCCTGGGAGCGAGAGTCTGTTCCCCCACGTCGTCTACTGACTTGACCGTCGGAGCCCCCTCGCCGGAATCCCCGGCCAGGGTCCTCTAACCCCTTTGTTGCAGGTTTCTCGCAGGAAGGGAGGCTCCCTTGCCAGGCGGTCAGGGAGGATCGGTTGATCCTCGGCACGGGCGCGGCGACGAGGACGGCAACAATGTGTTATTGTACGATGCTTTTATCAGGATGAATCTGTCTAGGTCAATGCTACGAGAATCCCTCATACCGCTGACAGGCTTCGGGAGAAACTCCTACGGAGTTGAATGGGAGATAACCCTACTTGTTACCATCGGGATGGAACCCTATCATAAGACTCTCCCCATCAATTTTGTGGTCGTACGTACGACTTCAGCTTATAATGCCATCCTGGGTCGGTCGGCCCTTAACAAGTTTCGTGCCATTGTCTTTATCTATCACTTGTTGGCAAAGTTCCCGACTCGTAATGGAGTCGGGATAATGAGGGGAGACCGAAGGATGGCCCGACAATGCCTAACTATTCAAGACCGACAGTCGGATGACCGTCCTACTTTAGAACAACTTGACCCAAGGGTTGAGGCCAACGGCCACGGTCAACCAGATGAAAGAACTCTATTTGTTCCCCTCCAAGAAGACGATCCCACTAAAGTCTTTCAAATTGGGAGCACCCTCAGTGAAGACGTTAAGTTGGAGTTGATCAACTTCCTGAGGAATAATGCCGACGTTTTTGCTTGGTTGGCATCAGACATGCCAGGTATTCCATCGGAGGTCATCACTCATCAGCTTAAGGTGGATCCAACCTACAGGCCTGTCCGATAGAAGAAGAGAAGCTTTGCGATTGAAAGACAAAGGGCCATTGACGAAGAGGTAAAGAAGCTTTCTGACGCTGGTTTTATCAGGAAAGTCCACTATCCTAAGTGGTTAGCAAATGTTGTTATGGTAAAAAAAGCTAACGAAAAGTGGAGGATCTGTGTAGATTATACCGACCTCAAAAAGGCGTGCCCAAAGGACAGCTTCCCCCTGTCGAAGATCGATCAGTTGATAGATGCCATGGCCGGCCATCAGCTTCTTAGCTTTATAGATGCTTTCTCCGGTTACAACCAAATCAGGATGCACCTGGAGGATGAGGAGAAGATCGCCTTTATCATCGACAAAGATTTGTACTGTTACAGGATGATGCCTTTCAGCTTGAAGAATGCCGGTGCCACCTTTCAAAGGCTGATCAACTGGGTCTTCGAAGGACAGCTTGGGAGAAACATAGAGACGTATGTAGATGATATGATAGTCAAGAGCCTCCACAAGGCCGACCACATCAAGGATTTGCATGAATCCTTTGATGCACTAGGACGCCATCGGATGAAGCTAAATCCTGCCAAGTATACTTTCGGGATAATTTTCGGTAAGTTCCTTGGCTTCTTGGTCACACAAAGAGGAATCAAAGTCAACCCTGACAAGATCAGAGCTATTATTGAGATGGGACATCCGACCAACAAGAAGCAGGTGCAAGAGCTTACGGGCCGGATAGCTTCTCTCAACCGTTTCATCTCTCGGTCAGTCGAGAAGTCCCTGCCATTTTTTTGCACCGGTCCGATCGCTTCCATTGGACCGACGAGTGTCATACGGCTTTTGAAGCTTTGAAAGATTATTTGAAGAACCCTCCATTGCTGGCCAAACCAACGGAGGGCGAGTCATTGTATCTCTACCTATCGGCATCGGACGAGGCGGTCAGCTCCGTCCTCGTGCGAGTGGGAGAAGATGGTCAACAGAAACCTATCTACTATATCAGCAAAGTTCTTCATGATGCCGAAACAAGGTACTCCAAAATACAGAAGCTAGTATATTCTTTCGTTATAGCGATCAAGCGGCTCTGATCGTACTTCCATGCGTATCCGATCATCGTGCTGACTGATCAACCTCTTAAGGCGATCCTTCAGAGCCCGGACACCTCCGATCGGCTCGCCAAATGGGCCATCAAACTTAACGAGTTTGACATCTCCTTCCATCCTGATCGACTTTGAAAGCCCAAGTAATTGCTGACTTTATTGTAGAATGTACCTAGAGGCAGGAGGCATCTCCACCGATGGCCGGCGCACCTGAAACTGAAAGCATCAGAGAAGTGGAGCCCGCTTGGACTCTTCACGTGGATGGAGCGTCTAACCTAACAGGTTGCGGGGCGGGCCTGATCCTAGCCGACTCGGACGGAGAAAGCTTGGAGTATGCATTGCACTTTGCGTTTAAAGTGTCAAACAACCAAGCAGAGTATGAAGCCCTCCTTGCAGGGCTAAGACTAGCCAACGAATTGGGCATCGGTCGAGTTAGGGCCTTCTCTGATTCTTAGCTGGTGGTGAATCAAGTAAAGGGCGAGTTCGAAGTGAGAGACCCGATCCTAGCTAAATACCTGAACAAGGTATATAACCTCGTGTCCCGGCTCAAATTCTTTGAAATTCTCCATATACCTCGATTGCAGAACTCCTGGGTGGATACTTTGTCATGGCTGGCTACGGCCGTCACCAGCACCTCCGACCGAACGTTTGTGGAATACCTGCAGCGCCCAAGAATTGATGAAGAGCCGGCGCGAGTCCACCAAGTTGAACAAGAAGCTTCTTGGATGGACCCAATCTTTGCCTTCCTTGCTAAAGGGGCCCTGCCGGAAAATCCGACCAAAGCCAAGCATGTCCACTGGACGGCTTCGAAGTATGTTGTTCTCGACGGTACCCTATACAAGAGATCATTTTCACAGCCCTTGTTGAAGTGCTTAGGACCGACCGACGCAGACTATGCGCTCAGAGAGGTACATAAAGGCATTTGTGGCGATCACCTCAGAGAAAGATTCCTGGCTTATAAGATCATCCGGCAAGGATGCTATTGGCCCATAATTCAGAAGGACGCGTCGGACTTCATCCGAAGGTGCGACGAGTGTCAAAGGTACTCCAATGTTCAAAGAAGGCATGCCAGCCAGCTGACCCCACTCACTGCACCATAGCCATTCGCTTAGTAGGGGATGGACATCCTGGGACTCTTCCCTCCAACATCCGGCCAGCGGAAGTTTTTTATAGTGGCTATTGATTACTTCACCAAGTGGGTGGAGGCTGAACCGCTGGTGCAAATTACGGAGGCAAAAGCAAAAACTTTGTCCGGAACTACATCTTCCGATTTGGTATCCCTCAGACAATCATCACCGACAATGGAAGATAATTTGATAATCCTAAGTTCCGGGATTTCTGTCAGCAATATCACATCTCCCATCGACTTTCATCGGTCGGCCACCCTCAATCCAACAGGGAAGCCGAGGTCACCAACCGGACTATCTTACATGGACTGAAGACCCGGTTGAATGATGCCAAAGGACTTTGGGCAAAGGAGCTTCACTCAGTGCTCTGGCTTATCGGACAACCGCTCGAACGGTGACCGGGGAGACTCCATTCAACCTAACCTACGGGAGTGAAGTGGTCATCCTCGTGGAAGTCTCTTTGTAGTCCTTGTGGATTGACCATTTTGCCGAGCCAACTAACTCTGAATAGCGGAGGGCTGACCTGGACCTACTTGAAGAAACCAGGCTTCGAACAAGTTTAAAGATGGTGACCTACCGTCAGAAGATGGCAAAGTATTACAACTCATGGATCAAGTCGCGAACTTTCCGAGTCGAAGATTTGGTCTTACGGAGGTCTGAGATTTCAAGACCAATCAAGCAAGGAAAACTCTTCCTAAATTGGGAAGGCCCTTATCGAATCGTTGAAGTAATTTGAGCCGGAACCTACCGACTCAAACATTTGGATGGATGACAGATTGCGCGTCCATGAAATGTAGATAATCGCCACAAGTACTATCAATAAAGTCTACAATTTCTTTATGAAGCACTTCCGAATGTCTGACCCCGGTCGGCGAAGGCTCTAAGGCAGCCCACTTCCGAAAGTTCGATCCCAGTCAGCGAAGGCTCTAGGGCAGCCCGCTTCCGAAAGTCCAACCCCGGTCGGCAAAGGCACTAGGGCAGCCCACTTCCGAAAGTCCGATCCCGGTCGACAAAGGCTCTAGGGCAGCCCATTTCCGAAAGTCCGACCCCTGTCGGTAAAGGCTCTAGGGCAACCCATTTTCGAAAGTCCAACCTTGGTCGGCAAAGGCTCTAGGCAGCCCATTTCTGAAAGTCCGACCCCGGTCGGCAACAACTTCAAAACGATTCATGTGGAGATCAAATCCCGAGTTGGACGAGCCGACGGATTGGTACTTGGAAAAATGCCTAAGTATTTGGGTTCAGACCGAGCTACCATCCTTCAGCTGTTCTATGGACCCCAAGTTCGGTCAAAGCCAATCGCTCACACTTGAGAATATCCTGAAGAGAAAAGCTTGCAATTCTATTCAGCCGACCGCAAATACTTAGAAATATTTTGGAAGAAGAAAGAGCTTGTATGTATAAAAACACACGTGCACAGGAGATAATAAAAGATTCTTCTATTATAGTAAAAAATTCTTTACATCAAAAGAGGGATTAGACCTTTACAAACTCCTTAGGTCTGACCCGCAGAAGGCACGGCTGGGGTTTCGACTTCGACCCCACCTGGTACAACCTCGACTTGGGCGGCAGCCTCGGCCTTTTCTATGCCACCTTCAGCTTGGGGCTCGGCCTCCTCATCGGTCAAATAATCCTCCCCCTCGGCTGGTCCCCCAGCTGAGCACCAGATAAGTCAAGTTCCGGGAAAAGTTCAACCACCTTCTTCAAACAGTCGTCGTAGCCTTCTGAGTAGAAGGCCGACGCCGCCTCTTCCACTTCTTCAGTGAAGTTAGCGGAAGCCTTGTACTTCGCTACGGCATCCCGGACCTGCCCCGCCGCCAGCTCCTTATCTTCCTCCAGCTGAATTGTCAACCTTATTGCAGCCGCCCGCTCAGCCTGGGCCCTCTTGTCGGCCTCAGCGAATCGGTCCTCCTCCTCTTTCAGCCGGCGGGTGAGGGAATTCACCTTCATCTTCTTCCTCTTCAGCTTAGCCTCCCGATCGGCTAGCTGATCTTGCATCTTCTTTGATGCCTCCTTCGATGCCTCGGCCTTGGCCTAGGCGGCCGACAACTTCTCCTCCATAGACTTCAAAGACGCCTCTGTGGCCGCTCGGGCCGCCTCCGACTCCTGAACCTTCTTTGCCGAGGTCTTGGCTGCATACAGTATCCGATCGATGTCGTCGTCCATCAAGGAGATGCCATGGAGAAGTTGTAAGTAGAAGGTTAAGTCAGCACTGTGCAAGGCAATCAAAAATACCAAGTACAAGGACGTGAAGCGGGTGTCTTATCCTCATGAGGTCGTGATAGGATTCCTTCACCATGTCACTCAAATTTCTTTGAATGGATAGCTCCCAGTCGGCATCTGTCATGGCTCCCCTGAGCAAACTCCGCGCTCTTCTTGAATTGTTCAGGGCATGCCAATGCTGGTGAGCCTCTTGGCGGACCTCTTCCTCAGGCTCTCCTTCGGCCACCTCTCCTTCGGCCGCCCCCTTTCCTTTATCTATGGGGGGAGCCATTTCTATCAGTTCGGAGGGTCCTAGGGCAGAGGCTGCCATCGTGCCCGGTGACTCCAGCTGCTCCTGCTCCGTTCGAGCAACTGACTGCTCGATGGGAGTTGAAGACCTTGGCGCTCTTAGCGCCTCCGTCAGGGGGACATCATCCTCATCGGAGTCCACCGCTACTACGGGTGCGAGCCGTTTCTCCTCCCGCATTTTCTTCCACCTATCCGCGATTGGCTCTGCTGCTGGGGCAGCCCTCTTCCGCACTGCCCGCTGGATAACCCTAGCCTTGTCGATCTTCATTTTTATGCCTGTTTCAAGGAAGGGTTAGGGTAGGCAAAGGGAGGTAGGACAAAGAAATAAATGAAGTAAATGCAAGAGAGAAAGTCGGTCAACTCTGGTCGCTCCTCTTTTGTTCCTACCTAAAAATCTCTGGTGGCTGATCCCTTCCTAGTGAAGGACATCTTCCCCGAGCAGTTCATATGCCACGGTCGGGCCAGCTCCATCAATTTCATTAAATTTGGTCTGGTCGGCCATCAGGATCGCCCTCCCCTCACGGAGCCTCGGCCTTGGCTCCCTCCATAATGGCTCAAAACCCCAAGGCTGAGGGCTGTCTATAAAGAAAAACTTGGCCTTTCACCCGTGGATGGCCGACGAAAGGCATTTCAGGATCCTTCGGCCAGGACGAAGACAGAACATCCACCATTCTTGGCTCCTAAAGTCCTTCTTTAAAAGGAAGAAATTACCAAAGAGGGACAGCCTGGGGTCGGTCTCGGCTCTGTAGCATAGCACTATGAAGCAACAGGTCGCTTGAATACTATTCGGGGTCAGTTGCGCTGAAGTCACTCTGTAGAAGTTAAAGATTTCTATGAAAAAAGGGTGTAAGGGGAACCTCAGGCCAGCCTTAATATGGGCTTCGTACATTAGAAGGTTTCCTGGCCCTAAGGGGTTATTTGCTCTTCCCTCTCGGCCTGGAACAGAAAGGTGCAAGGTCGAGGGAATGTTGTACACCGCCCTAAGGTTCTCAACCCGTTCCCGGGTCATTACTGACTGGATTTCACTCGGACCAGGCTCCCTACGCCTATGGGTTGAACCTCGACTACCGGACGCCATTAACACTAAAGGAGGAGAAGGACCGGGGACTAACCTGAGACCGGACTCCTAGAAGATTGGAGATTGCAGAGAAGGAGGAAGCTCTCTTTCTCTCGCGGAGCACAATCGCAGCAGGAAGTTCTTCCTGAGCGCCTCGCCCCCCCTTTATATAGGCCCCCGAAGGGGCACCTTCCTTCGCCCGTGGATGTTGTAACCATCCCATCATTCGGTGCGACGTTCCGCAACGCGAGATTCGAAGCGATCGATCGATAGGAGCGCGCAGGCGGCGATCCATGGGAAAGTTATATCAATGGCAGGGAGACTATCTGGGGCGCGACATCGGTCGCTCAGATGCTGTCACGTGGCATGGTGAATTACTATGCTCTGATTATCATGTAGGCCACCCAGCTCCTCATCATGATGCCTCCCCTACATTAACTGCGGTCCCTGCATCCCCAATGTGGGGTCGTCACCTGTCTCTGACGCCGGTCGTACAAGATTCGAAGCGACACGCCTGATCCAGCTCGTGGTTGCCTTAAGGATGGACGTGACCTGAGTAAGGATGATGCTCCTGTCCTTTGAAGCCATGTGCCCCCTCAAAGGCCAGGAGCAGGGGGGACAATTGTTGTACCCAACCGGCTCACCAGCACATCGGACCACCACCTTTTCGGAG